>OZ010789.1:41638143-42843768 GCA_963932465.1 Maratus speciosus
AGAATAATCTACAAAACAACTTCATCTGCTAAGAAATATTTTTAAATTTTAGTGCTGTTGTTTTTATATATTTATGCAATTTAGAATAATTTCATACATATGTTGTAATATAGAGAAAATAGTATGATATACAAAATATTATTTTAAGAGGTATAGGATCTATTTTGAATTGATATTTTGAAAAAGTATACATCGATTACTAATATTTGTTAAAAATGACTCAGACGCTGGATATAGATACACGTATTAAGTTAGTGTCACCATTTGACAATAAAAAGAACAAAAACATTATATTTTTCTTAGATGAATTTGATAATATTTTGAATTCGAAAGATATACAGGAAGAAACTAAATTATTAATTTTAAAGGCTAAAATTACTGGGGACGCAAAACATATCTTAAGTAAACAGAAATATTCTGTTAAAAGGTTATGCCCAACAATAAGCGAAAATTTAAAAGGAGAAGTGTAAATTTAAATACCTCTGGAGTTAAAACCAGAGGACAGAAAAATAAAATTATTTCTCAAAATTATTCGCTACAAAAAACTAAAAAGAATACAATGACTCAACCTAGTGTTGATACGCTGTTGAATTGTATCCCCGTCTTTGATGGAAAGAAAGAGTCTAATATTAATTTTTTTTTGTGAACGAATTCGATAATCTAATTAAACAAACGGAATTAGAGAATGTTTCGAAACTTGCGCTCTTAAAAACAAAATTAGTCGGTAGTGCTAGAGATAAATTAGCTAATGAAGAAAATCTTAATACAGAAAAAGACTATGGTAAATTTAAAGAAAAATTAATCGATACTTTTTCTACTAAAACAAGTTTTTCTGCGGCTCAAAGCAATTTTTTTTCTCTTAGGCAAAAACCTGCGCAGGCTATCGCTGATTTTATCAGTGAATTCAATGCGGCCGCAAAACTTTACCTAGATAAAAGTGGCCAAAATATTGACAACGATAATGTTAGTTTATTTGAAATGATAAAATTCACAAGATTTTTAGAATCAGTTAGGACAGATTTAAGTTTGGACATTCGAAGAATGGCGCCGAAAAATTTCAACAACGCATGTAAATTTGCGAAACAAATGGAAGATGCATACAATCAAGTTGCATCAAAGGAAATTAATTCGATTACAAAAACCTCCACTGAGGAAAATTTGGACAAATTGTTAAAATTAAATATGGAAAGCGCGGAGCAAATTAAAATTTTGACTTCCGAAATAAACAATTTGAAAGTTAAAACAAAAGATAGTGCATCAAGCAGATGGTGCGAATTATGTAAAAAAAATTTCGCATACTTTAGAAACCGGCTGGTACAAAAATGATAATAAAAATACATATAAGGGTAGCAGAGATTTCGCAGGTCGGCATTTTAATAAAAGGTACTCTTATAATGGACAGTATCAACCGAGAGCGAATTTTAATCCTAGATTTGTTAACCCAAACCAGCAATTGCATTTTCAATCTTATGCACCCACAGGTGGTTACTATGGATATTCTCCATATCCCCCACCCCCACCAAATTACTTCCCTCAGCATGTGCCATATAGGAATACTCAACCTCAGAGTCATGCCAGTTATTATCCAAATGAGGATAAAAATGAGAATTTAAAAGAGAATGCTCAAAAGTATCCAAAAATGTATCAAAAAAAGCGTAAAACTGATGATCAAAGGGACAAGTAAGGGGTGGGGATAGACAGGTGATGACGTGTAAATTGGATTCACAATATAAAATTATGATTTAGTCACCATTAAAAATATATTAAAATTATTTTCATGTCGAGAGAAATAAATCAAATAAAATTAATAAGGAATCGAATTTCAAAATTTAAAAATTTTCAAAATTTAAAAATAAATTTTTCTCTTTTAGGTAAAAGGGTTGAAACAAAATTAATAACTTGCCTTTTTAAAATTCAAAATAATAATAAGAAAGAATAGGAAGATGGGAACGCCAATTTGTCTCAGGGTTACAATATTGAGCAAATGTGCAGGGCGCACCCGAAAACATACTTATAAAATTATGAAATGTTCTTCACAAAGCTTCACTGGAGCAGTGAAATATTTCTCTCCAGGCAAAAGTTATATATATATTTTTTTTCGAATATGAATTAGAAAATATAAAATCTTAACAAAGCCAAATAACATTAAAACTTAATTAATTTAATAGTGTATAATGTTGGAGTAATTTTCAAAAAAAAAAAAAAAATAAAAAAATAAAAATAAAAGATTTTTTTTTGTCTTCTATAAGGGTAGCCTTTGCTAATAACCTTACAATTTAGATGACAGAATTTCAGAATTACTCTTTAAAATGAGTAGCTGTAAGCTATTAGGTTCAGGGTAGTTAGAACAGCTTTATAACATACTCATATATATATATATATATATATTCTTATATAAATATATGGTTGACAAGGAATAGATTATCAGTGCACTCTATATTAGGATAGCGGTCAGCTATAAGCCTAAATATAATAAAATATACAAAAAGTGCTAAGATTTATTCCGGTAGTTCAATTACAACTTATATGCTAAAGTCTAGAATTTAGACAGCAGGGATAAGTTTTATGAACAAAAGTGTTATAAAAAAAAAAAATAAATAAAAAAAAAGGATTTTGGTGTAGCACATTGGTTTTTAAAAAAACATATATATGTATAACAATGGACAAGGCAAGTTATTTCAATATGATTGCACACAAAATTATAGTAAACAAATACACAAATAATTAATTGAAGCAAAATTAAAATTTTCTCACCAAAGGCTTTCTGTATAGGGTGCAATTTTGGCCTACGGCTGGGTATGCACCAACACCAACAAAATATTTGTAGAAAACTTATTCATCAGTGGATCAGGGTGTTTGGTCATCACTTGGTAATAAACTTCAGGATTCTTGGCTGAAAAAGGAATCGAAGAAAAAATTAAGTATGGTATAATTACTAGATGTTATGCTCAGAAACAATAAAATTAGTAATATTATATTGTAAAAAGCAGCATTTTGAGTTTTATTTGGTAAAACTTTTGATTTTTAGGTTTTACACATTTATGGAGTGTCTAGCTCAGTGTATAGTTCCTAAATTTAATAAAAAAAATAATAAATAAAAATATAAGTTCGTGTTGTTTTCAAAATAAATAACAAAAGGTATAGCAATTAGCATTTACAGTTAAAATTTATGGAATTTTCAGCAAAATTAACATTAGACAAACATAGTTTATATTATGTTTAACTTGATAAGCTAATTTACTTTTGTTAACGGTATTCAATTAGAATTAAAGTAGGCTTAAATCCAAGTTAAATTAATTAATAACATTGTTATAGTGTAAAATTTTATGTAAGACTATTATATTTTTATTGTATATATAAAAATATGCGAATTTAATAATTAATAAAATGTATTAGAAAAATTATTTAATATAAATATTAAATGACATCTTGCTGAAATCAGCTAGAAATTAGATTTTTTTTTAAATAAAATATTTTATAAATTTATGTTATTTTACAATTTAAGCATTCTTTTTCTCTTTTCTTTCCCTTAGAATTAAATGCAATTCTAAATTAAACACATATAAATATATATAGTATTGATAAATTTGAGTGTGTGAGTTCATAAAATTTTTTTTATATAATTTGGCCAATTTAACATAAGGAAACAAAATAAGTAAATAAATATATTTATATATATTGGCCTTATTTTTATTAAAATATGTAGTATGGCTTAATAAATTTATTTACTTAATTTTTTTTTATATAGTACGTACAGTAATTATTTTAAAAACTTGATCTATAAAAAAAAAAAAAAAAAAAAAAAAAAAATTGGATGTGATTGTTTGTGAGTATACAAAGTTTTTTTCTGCTGGCAGAAGTTCTTTGGTCCGGCCGGGTACTTATAGATGGCTGCATAAGATTTTACGTAGTAATTATCATTTGCTTTTGTATTTTTAAAATTATACAAGTGTATTAATAACATTTTTTTTATAATTAAATAATAATTATTAATGTTTGATTAATAATAATAATTTATTATCTTTTATTTTTTAAACATATCATTAAATTTTTAGACAGTAGAATTCACATACGGAATGTTAATGATAAATAAAATTTTGAATAAATAAATTTTTATTTCATTCAGTAAAAAAAAAATAAATAAATAAATAAAAATAAAAATAAAATAAATAAATAAATAAATAAATATGAAAATTTAACAATCTTTTAAGATAGAATTGTTGTCTAAATAAGTAATTATTAAAGACAAAAATTGTTCTCCTTCGCCAATTGCATTTTCTGTCAACACAATTTAATAGTATTAAATGAAGGTGCATTTTTAAGGTCAGCGTAATGCATATTTTGCATTTTGAGAGGCCGTAGAAGTCATATTTCCGTGTTGTTTACATTTTAATAGTAAACAATATCATGAATCAAAATTTGTGTTTGTTAGAAAGGTCTAAAAATATACAATGTAATCAGTTAAAGAAAATTATATGCATTTTTCTTAAATCCTGAAAGGCAGTTTTGTTTAGATCTGAACCTGACAGCATAAAAGGCACGCTCGCTTCAGTTGCAGTACGAGGCAGGAGAATTCAAATGCTAGAATCGCCATTTTCCCCTGCAAAATAATAAAAAAAAGCAGAAGGTTTACATTAGATATGATTCAAATACATACACTGTTTATGCATAGATTATGTTAAAAATTACATACAGGCATGCACACTTAGTTAAGAAGAAAGTATAACAAGAAATTATACTAATTAATAAGGTAATTACAAGCATGAAATGGTTTTAAATACATACTTTTGGAAGTCGTAAATTTTTGTCACAGCCCAAATCACCTCAGCAAAAAGTGATTAGTAGCTTGACCGACCCCTCGTTTTGGGAGGATGGGGGAAGGTCAAAAACTGGTTTCTTCTCTTTTCCCTCTCTTTTTTTTTCTACCCTGTTTTGATTCTCGTCTCGGGTGAAGATGGAGAGCATTACGTAATGATATATTAAAGGAGATGAAATAGCTTGTATATTTTGACGTATCATACAAGTTAGAAGTAACAAATAAATATATAAAATAAGGTAACCAGTTTGTATACAATATTTTTCTGATAATGATTTGAATACATCAGGTTAATTATGTGAAAATATAACATGTCATACTACAAGCATTGTATTTACTTTTATTCAGTATAAAATGTGTTTTAAATGAAACACTGTGTCATAAGGTTATATGAGATAAAATGATATGTCAAATGTGTATGCCATTATTTTTCCAGTATTTAGGTTTATTTCGGCATATTAGTTTCATACAAAATTATAGCTTTGAATGTATTTTTGGGCACTTAAACTGTAAAGTTACAAAATTATTAAACATGTGTGTGGTAAAGAAAAAAGGCTTCGAGGAAGATGTCAGATTTTCAGTACAGATGTCTTCTATAAATGTGAATGTCAACAGACAACTATGCTATCATGTGTTGAACTTTCTGTTATGAAAAATAGAAGAACTTCTTATAAAATATACCAGAACCATTGATAATTGAACATTACAGACTTAGCTCAAAAACTGTGTAGATACACAGTCATATGGACACGTACATTCTTTTATGCTTTACAAAAAAAAAAAATACCGGGGAGATGCTGGTCAACATATAACAATATGTTCCCGCGCCATGTTGGTTAAATCAAAGTAAAATTGCGTAATTTGTTATTTCTGTTTGTATAAATATTTTTTTATAAAATATAATTATGAGTGTAAAATTATAATGTTTATATATTTATGTAAAATAGGAGTGTAAGTTCATACAAAAATTATTAAGTTGATTTTAAATATTAAATATATATTTAAAAAAAAATATTGTATTGTAAAATGAATGTATAATGTTGAATATAGTTCGGATCTCAGATAACAACAATAGCCAGACGCCATGGTGTCGTTTTATGACAAGCCAGTGGAAAGTGGTGTATAATTAGAAATCGTAAAATAATAAAAATGTTGGAATGAATTTATGGCCTTAATAAAAGTGTTGGGATAAATTTAAGGCTTTTCAGACCACCCAAACTTTAAGGCATATAATAATATTAAAGTATATGTAAGGGGCCATTTGCAGACTGTTAGCTAATAGGTCTATCTAGGGATAATGCAATATCTTCTCATATCCAATAAGGGAGGACTAGACAAATAGTTCCACCCACTGCAAGAGTTGGTGTGCCAGAAGAAAAAGGGTTGAAAAAGAGAGTCTAAAAAAGGATGTCGAAGACGCAGGAGCTCTCCCGAAAGCCCGTGCAATGAATCCAGAAAGCCCTAGTAATGCCCAGGCGAGATGGACATATCAGAGTGAGCCTAAGCAAGCCTAATTGAGGAGGTCTTCCTGATGTTGAAATAAAATTGATTGTTCTACTGCGGTCCGTAGCTATGCATCCTGCCATCCCGATATCGCCGCTCTGATAAGAAGCTGATTCCAGATGACATATGGATATGATCCTTAGCAACGCGACAACTCTGAATTTGATGAATAAAGGCCACCATCCCGTATATGATATAAGGTATTACCTTAATCTTTTTCTTTTACCACTTTAAATTATATGAGAAATTAAAGATATCCTTTTATGATATTTTATGGTAGAGAGCAATCTGAGATCCAACAAAACCAATAATTAAAGATAATTAAGGTAATTTAAAAATGAAAGAGAATTATTCTTTTTTGCAAAAAGAAAAATATATAATAACAAGAGTAAATGAAAACATTGTCTTTTTTTTTAAAGATTAAATATACATGAAATAATGAGCAGCAAACGCAAGTGTTGCTTTCTTTTTTTTGGAATTAATATTACGTGTTTCTGTATATAGTTGTGTTCAATGTAAATAAAATATTTAATCAAGTTTTTAAAAGTTTCTGTAATTATTTAACTGATAATGTTTAAGGTGTGTCAACTTATTTTTACAGCTTAAATTTTAGTTTAATTCATAAGTGGAAGAGTTCATCTAAATAATTCACAACGCAAACTCTTAATTTTATTCGTAATTAATTAAATTTAATAATTACAGTTTTACGCGGATTATAATTTAATTTTATTAATTACTCGCGTTGCTCTTCTACTAGAATTACGTAATTACGATCACTTATGTTATTTGAATTTATCTAAGGTATATAAAATTATATACCGATTTACTATGAGGTTGCTCAGATGATTTGGACAAATTAACAATTTTGGGTGTAAATTAAATAGGAAATAAACAAGTGTAATTATCTGTCCAGCACTGGAGTTTTGCATATGTCTGAAAATATCTATCTTTTATATAATCTATTACATTTTTTTACTGAAAAGAGTATGTTTAAATATAGCCAAAGATTAATTTATTATTAAAAACGGTGTCCAGAGTTTGTTTTCCCATTTGATTGTATTTGAGAACGACAAACCTTTATGGTACCCGATTTTGCCCCACCTTCCCCTATAGTTCAGCTTGAAAAAGCATAATTCAATTAAAAGCCTCTTTTAAGCCATTCACGCTGATAGTCCGCAAAGCTTACAAACTCTTTTGTGTAGCCTTGTATATGATCTGTATAAGTTATACACACTGTATACTAAGCAAAGATTTAATTAAATTTAAAAACGCCTATCATAAACGAAATCGCACTCCCAGCAATTATCGCTAATAAAAAGATAAAGTACTGTATTCGAATTTTTTGAGTGTATGTGTAAATGAACGACAAATGCCATGCATATCCTACTATACAACACGTATATTGTAGTATAACATTTCCTCAGTAATGTAGTAAATCAATTTCATTATATGTGATATAGTGTAACATAACTAAAATACGCTTCCAACCGTTTTTCCCCTGACACTATTATGTAAAGGAATTCTTTTGCGAGTCCTTATAAATGTATAATAGGTATTTTGGACCCCATATTGTCCAGAATCCATACTTTAGTGCTCTTCATAAATGAATATCAATTCCATTACGTTTGAAATGACCAACATCATTAAAATAATATTGAAGCAATTTTTTCGCATTGAGCGTAATGGATAGGATTTTGACTGTCCTGTAGATGAACGATAACACTTTATTTTCAATAGCGATCGTGCTACTCTTAACGTCAATAATATACACAATATTCGGGGAGATTCGAGTATATTTACGAGTGTTTGAGCTCGGAAAGTCTGGAGACAATCCAAATTCACAAACACTTTTAAATTATGTTGGAAAAAGTTAAAAGCTATTATATTTTAAATTATTACTGAAACATTATAAGAAAAGTTTGAATTAACACATTTTATTGTTAAAATGTTGTTACGTTTATAAAAATTATACTTAAATTATATTTAAGTTATTTACAGTAACAAAACCTTTAAGTGGCCGACAACTGGTTCAGTGATGTTATGAAAACTAGAATTGAGTGTCCGACTACTAGCGACTTTGCTACATTTAAGTTTAACTTTTTATAAATAAAAACTATGATCAGTTGTTTTAAAAACAATTGCTGAAACAGTAAAAGAAAAGTGTACATTAACATGTGTCACTGTTAAAAATGTTGTATTGCTTTTTAAAATTCCGTTTTGAGCTATAGACTAAAAGAAAGCGCTTAAGTGGCAGACTATTGGTGCTTTTACCCTGTGTATCTTTAATAAATAATTAAATAAATTCAGACGTTAATTTATGTCTTCTTTAAACAAAGTAATTTTTAATCTTACTCGTGTGGGTAACAAAAATCAATGCCTTATTTAAAAAATCACCTAAATAGCTCAGATTATTGGGCAAGCTTTGGCTGATGGCGGAAACAATTGTAAAATGGTTAAGTTTATATAACAATATTAAGCAAACCTTCGAATTTGGAACGTATCTAATCAGGATTATGAGCATAGATGCATCGGTGCGTAAATGCACTCCATTTGCAAACTATGTGTCTCCTAGAGCAAACTATGTGTCTCGCATGTCTTGACAGATCCATATCATATGCCATACTGACATTATCATGCAGTTTATACTATGCGTATACAGTTTACGAAATATATAGAATATAGTACATGACTTAATTTATACTGTTTACATAATACGTAATGGTAATGATTAGAGAAGCACTAATAAAAAACGAAAACAGTATATAAAGCTGTGCACACAATAACCAATTTTGCATATATTGTACATTTGGAATTTATGAAAATCAATATTTATATCAACTTACTCCTGATTTATAATTTTATATAAATTATAACTCCACGAATTCCAAATTCGTATATCGTACAGTGTGAGAAGTACACGATAGCGTTGCTAATGAAAATACACGTTCAATGTAGTCACAGTTTAAGAATACTATATATCATAGTTTAACAAAGACATGTCTCTAGCCGTCAGTAGGATAATGAGTATTAGTTGGAAAGAAAAAGGGTTACTAGAATAAGAAATAGGACGAAGTTATTTTTAACAGGATTATGGTGGCAGATAATGGTTGAGACTCTGAGTAGCTAAAGGTTGGGCCACTACTGAGACGGTGTTGGCAAATAGTTCATTGCCCAATGGCACGATAAGTGGATATTTCTTACTGAGAGCGAACGTGGGTTAAAAATTAGCCAACATTGACTCAACCATTCTGTCTACTTAGGCATCTTTTGTGGCTTAGCTACTGTAAAATATCACAGCGTGAACAGCGTTGCATGCTTCAATACGAACCAGTTTTCATGTATTTTTAAATTAGTTGATAACATTTACATCAATTTTTAAATCCAAACCAGGTAATCACTATTATTCTGAGTAGCTAACGGTTGGGCCACTGTTGAGAAGTTATTAGAAAATAGTTCGTTGACCAATGATACGGCGATGCGAACATTTATTAAAGTGCGTAAGTGTTGGGTAACAATTAGCAACATTGATTGAACTAGAACATCTTTTTGTTGTTTGCCTTTTTAAAGCAGTTGGAAGTCAAATTCGTGAAAAATGCCGTTTTTTTAATGAATCCTTTCCCCCCCTTTTGAAATATATATTACTTTTACGACAAGAAAAAGTTGGAAAAGTTTGAGTAATTTACTATGTTTACATGATACATTAGCATTACATACATAAACTTTAAACTCAATTTTCTCTAAATGTTGTTTTTTCAACTTCGATTTACCTTTTTTATAGAAACTGCTGCATATTATTGTTTGTAATGTTACCTGAATATTTTACGCATATCCCTGATCAATCTCAAGCGAACTTTTGTTACAAACATATGTGCCACATTTTTGCAAAAGTTTTTCTTTTGAAAAGTGCAAGTATTTTGTTATTTAAAGTTATTTAAAAGTTTGTTTTTAATTACGGATTTTTAGAATTAAATAACTAAACAATATATGTTTATAAAGCTGAATTCACATTATTAGGAATCATTCGTATTACGTATATAAAAAAATTCAAATGAATATATTTAGTAGTTCCTCAGAAAAGGTTAATTTATTTAACATGGTAGATACAGGGCCTTCTAACTGTCCTCAACACTATTACTACCAAGAGGTGTTAAAAAACACCTTTTAAATTTTAACTTAAAATTATATCTTTAAGTTTAATCCTTTCTTCACAATTTTTTTTTTTTTTTTGCTTTTCCTACAATAGTTGATAAATTAATTCAGCGATATCATTTTCCTCCAGCACATTCCGGATCTAAGTATGTGCATATGGTGTACCTATTTCTACCATGAGGTGTCTTTCGATATTTTAAGGATTTCATAACAGTGTCTAATTAAAAACCATTTTATATGTAAATATCGATACCATTTTATAGCATCACATCAATTATAATCAGATTAGATAATCCCGATTTCAGCTGTAACGAAAAATAGAGGAGTTTCTGCATAACGTTGATATTAGTTTAGAGTAGATCATTGCAGTGAATAGTTCTAAAAAAATATTGACGCGTCTTGTTCTACAGTTCTGGTATTGAGTTCAATATACATGAATTTCGTTTCATGAGGCTAAATTTTGAAATCACATTGTTGAAATTACAGTATTCGAGATATGTAAGTAGTAAAACTGTTTATAAGACTGGTAATTATTATTATTCTTTTATTGTTTTTTTAACGAAAAAACGTAAATAACCTAACTTACTTTATTTTTTTATTTCTGATTCTAAGGATGTCCGGAATACTAAGAAAAAAGGAGTTATTGCAAAAAGTAAATAACATTAGTGAAGAATGCTCTAAAATTGACGAAATCTCACAAGATGAGTTGAATGAAGATGAGTTGCATGATTCGATCGAAAGTGACCATGAATTCGATAGCGATTATGAAAATTACTCGCCAAGCACTAGTGAATAGGAATAAGTTGAAAGAATTATTAGAGTACGAAAGAGAATAATTATATAAATATGTAACGCCTATAGTCGTCGTCTGATCGGTCCGCCTGTCTGTCCGTCTGTCCGTAAAAACTGCCCAACGGAATGGTTTCAAATTTTGATCTGATATATAACAGTTGCAGAATTTTGTCTATTAATTTCAAAATTTATAGTAATAAAATTAAAACTTAAAAAAGATATAAATAAAAGTTTTCTTCATCAATTAAATCCTAACATACGTAATTAATTCAGTGTTATCCCACGATAGGTAATGATTCTACGTTGCCATGGTGATTATGTCCTATTTAAAATAGAGTTATATTATTTCTGTATTACTGAATTTAATATACAGGGTGTCCCAAAAGTCTCCGTACATCTTCAAAAATTTATTACAAAAAAAATTATAATAATAGGCCTACAGCAAAAATAATTACAACAGTACATAGAGTAACTTAAAAAGTTTTTTATGCTACCCTAGTATACTTCTACATATGATCCTTTCGTTGCACGCGACATTTCCATGCGATGAAGCATTTCAACTGCAAATTCGAAGCGTTTCGTATAATCATCCGAGTGTAAAGCCTTCACAATCTAAATTTTGTAGTCTGAAAGTTGTAATCGTTTATGAAGCACTCTGTACTGTGCTTTTTGACATAATAAGCTCTTGCGGTGCTTTTCGAAACGACTTTACAGGGCTCCTAGCAAAAGTTTCACGTACTGATTCCACACTTTCTTCACTATTACTAGAGTTACCACTTCTTTTTTTATCATTCACACTTCCCGTTGTCATAAATTTCTCATACCAGTCACGAATGCTTTGCAGGCGTTACAAACGGATGATTAGGCGAAACGCTTCGAATTCGCAGTTGAAATGCCTCATCGCGTGCAACGAAAGGATATCATGTAGAAGTAAACTAGGGTAGTAGAAAAAAAAACTTTTTAAGTTACTCTATGTACTGTTTTAAGTATTTTTGCTGCAGGGCTATTAATTTTTTTAATAAATTTTTGATGTTGTATGGAGACTTCTGGGACACCCTGTATATAATCGTATCAAATTTTGTATTCATGTATTTTTACATAAGGGTGTAACAGCTATTGCACCTATATATGAATATATATATAACTAGTTATAGTATGAAGTAGTAGATATAGTATGATATAGTAGTTATTTAACACTCTTGACGTACATTTTCCGACTTGCTATCTTTTGAAACCTCATAAACCGAGATTTCAGCTTTAAATAAACATTTATAAAGTTCCATTTGCTGCAACTTATATTTTGATTAGTTTTCATTAAATGTTTATAGTGTATTAATAAGTTTTCTAAGGACTAATAATAAGCTCGAAGCAGCAGTGGATATTCGGTAGCTTCAGGGTCCCAAGCCCTACCTTTCCGCTATTCGGTGTCTTTAATTTGTGTAATTTCCCTTTTAAATTTGTACGATTTAGATTTTTTATTCAACCTGGCTTCAGGAACAGTCTCAGCTAAAGGGACGCACGCAGGGACGTTGGACGGATATGCGGAGCGCCGTGCTCCGCGAATTCTTCGTCGGTCGGCCCGACCGCCACCGAGACGAAAAAGGGGCTCGACGCTGCTGACGGAATCTGAAGACGATAGAAAAGAAAGCAATGATCGACAAAATACTCAAATTGGTTTAAAAAAAAGAACGAAACAAGTTCCTCTCCTATCAGATCACCTCTTCATGCCATTGTTACTGTTGTATCTAGTCCAGCTGGACACGTCAAACGAAACGTTGTCAAAGTAAGCACTGCATTTTATTTAATATATGACAATAATATTATGCAATGCATTATAAAATGTAAGGAAATGGAAGCACAAATAGTTCTAGGAAAATAATGGAGTTTGCTTCGAGATAAATTAGAGGCATCTATAGCTATTTTATATGTACGCGGTGCATATGAAGAAAAAACCGTTAACAAATCGTTTTTATGGAATGAAAATGGGGTCCTTCAATTTTTTTCGAATGTCATGAGCCGAAATTGCTTCATAGAAATGCTCGATTTTAGCATTTTTACGAGCGGAGCCAAGGTACGGGGGAGAATAAATATGATTTGGTATCAAGATTGGGGAACACATTCATTGTAAACTATCAAATATATTATAAGCCATTCGTGAATGTCACAGTGGATGAGCAGCTTTACCCAACGAAATATAGATGTAGATTATCCCAATACATGCTGACTAAGGCAGAGAAATTTGGCATGAAATTTTGTTTGGCCTCTGATGTGAAAAGCAAACATATTGTGAATGGGTTTCCGTTCTTAGAAAAAGATAAAACGGGACCGATGCAATTTTCATTGGGTGTCTGTCGTTTTGAAACTGATTGAAGCATTTACTGGAAGCGGCAGAACCGTTACCACAGACAATTTATTTTACAAATTCTTCCCTTACAACAGAGCTTTTGCGAAAACAAATTCCTTAGTAGGAACGATCCACGAAATAAGAGAGATCTGGCAATATCTGCAAAAATGCAATAGGATAAAATGAACACCGAAGTTTTATGTATCAAATAATTGCACTCTACATTCGATAAAAGCAAGTGTGAAAGTATACGTGTGGAAAGTGCTTAGTAAAGCAACTATTGATTGGTAAAGTGGTATTGAATAAGGAAATAAGTTTATTACAATGATGTTTTAATGCTTACTGGGTTTTCTTATTGTTGTTTTTTTCTTATATTGAATTTTTATACATGAGACGGAAAGTTTCTTAAGTTAATAATATTGCGATGTTTGATTATCGTACTCATAAAACAAATGAAGAAGATAATATTTTTTAATTATTGTTCCTGTTAATATAAATCATGTTTGGTTACATTTATGTAATTTATATTTTGCATATTATGTATTTAGCTAGAATTTAGAACCAGAATAAATCTCCAATAAATAAGCATCAATGTGTCAATAAATATATTGCTCAAATTAGATATATTTAACTGATAATTTGATATCCCAAAAGTATTGGCAATTATTTGCATATTGAAATGGAAAAGTGCGAAAAGACATCTTTTGGTCAAAATAGGTACACACCAAATTGTGGTAGAAATACTGTTAAAACAAAATTAATGCAATAAGCAGTGAAAATAGCTCATAAAATATAAAAGTTTGAGGAATACCTAAAAATGCTTCCAGAAGAAATTAAAGTGCAAAGCATTTACCATTCATTTACAAGGTAACACAAAACAGTTCAGTTACATAATGGTTATAGGGAAAAACATTGTTTGCAGCATAGTTTATTGATGCTACTTTATTTCAAACAAAATGAAATTTATGTAAGTTACTCAGATTTACTGCAAGAAACTTTGTGTAATATATGCATGAAAGATTTCGCCGCAGTTATAGGGAACACGCAACAGATCTTAATTACAGTATTGTGAATTAAACATAATCACTGAAAGTTCCCTTTTAGATATGGTTTTCGTTTTAATGTTTCACCAAATGTTTACATACTACATGGTGCGTAAATTATATAGATCATATACGGAGCTACAAATAGAAATCGTCATCAGTAATTGTGTGTATGCACGAGTTGCTTATAAGTGGTTTCACACCACTCCACAAAATAATAAATGTATCCTTACGGCTATGGACAGTAATTGCAATAAGTTGTTTTGGGTAGGTTTTATTACAAAATGTAAAAAGTTACCTATTGCACCCGTCCGGAGGACAGCACTTACGGAAAATTTTGCTATATTTTCACAGATCATGACCACCAAACCCCAAAACTACTCTCCGTTCAAATGTGATTTATATATATCTGATGTTTGTCATGCAATAATTCTCGTTCTTATAAACAGATATGAATGAAATTAATTGTATGCATAGTACATACCAATGTCTCGAGCGAGTTCGTTGCCCAACATCATCCGCCATGTTGTTTCAAAATGGCGGCCTATGAAAAAATAAAAAAAATAAAAAGCGGTGCAAATAAATTAAAAATGAAAAATGTTTTTTTTTAAGAATTTGACCTTAATACAAAGATTCCGATTGTTCCGTCTTTATATTAAAAAATGGCTGATTTTTTAATATTATCTAATATTAAATTAAATCTAATTATCTAATATCTAATTATCTAATCTAAATTAAATTATCTAATATTATTTAATATTATCTAATATTAATAATAAGCACTTTGAATTTCTAGGTTGGTTGACATTTTGAAACGATCTGATATTTGTAGAGCAATAACACACATATTTATGAACCGATTTGGATGTAACTTAGTGTGTGCATAGTATGTACCAATATTTAGACTGTGTCCGTTGGCCAACTTCATCCACCATTTTGTATTAAAATGGCGGCCATTCAAAAAAAAAATACATTTTAAAATAAACTAGAAAAACAATAGAAATTGAAACAGAATATTTTCATGTGTGTTTGAACTTGATACAAAGATTCTGGAACATCTTTTGTTTCGTGTATATCTTTAAAAATGGCTGAGTTATATCACTTTGAATTCCTAGTGTGGCTTATATTTTAAAACGATCTGATTTTTGTAATGCGATAACAGTCGTATATATTAACCGATTTAGAGTTGGGAAGGCATGTGAATAGTATACAGCAATGTCTGGACCAACTTTGTTGGCCAGCTTATCAACCATTTTCTTTCGAAATGGCGGTCATTTAAATAAAAAAAATTAAAAATAAGGTAACAAATTTAAAATAAGGTAAAAAAAAATAAGAAATTGTAAAAGTTTTCTATCTTAAGTATTTAATCATGATAAAAGGATTCCGCAGAATTTTTTTTGTTTTGTCTTTATCTTAAAAAATGGCAGATATATAGCAGTTTGAATTTCTAATGTGGGTGACACTTTGAAAAATCTGATTTTTTGCTTGCAACAGCACTCGTATATATCAACCGATTTCGATGTGAGTGAGCATGTGCAGAGGAATTACTAAGGTCGCGACCAAGTTCATTGGTTAGCTTCCCCCACCATGTTGTTTTAAAATGGTGGGCACTTCAAGATATCGCCGAATTTGACGACCAAATATAAATCACTTTAAATAAAACCATAGCTTGGATAAAGCAGACTAATTTTGTGAAATCATTCATATTCAGTATTTACAAAAACTATTATTGAATCTTCTATAAACGGGTTCTACTAATTTGAGCTTCGTGTGTTTGAATAATATCACCTGGCTTTTTAAAAATTAGGAATATGAAAGCCACGCCTTCGTCCCGGCACTGACCGGAAGGACTTCTTTTAATTTGTAATTGTTTTTCCAAATTGTTTACTTAAATACATTCTTTCATTTTATTAAATGATGAAAATTCTTTAAGCAATTCTGGAAACGTTGGAGCGTGTTTCATAATATAAGATTGAACAGAGTTTTTTTTTTAATTTTTTATATAAAAGCTTTCTGATAGAGTATATATTTTGGATATGAATTTAGGTAGGACCATTTATTTCACTTATGATGTACGTGATCAAATTGATTAAGTCTGGTATTTATTATTGTCTATGATTTCAACGCACGCGATATCAAAGCGAAATCCACGGTTCACGAGCACAATGACTTTAGAATTTGAAAATCAGGAAAAAGTCAGTATCTTAGTTTTCCATTATTCATGAAGCGTTGGCACGGATCTGTCAATGAAGCAATTAGCTCTATTAGGCCTAGTTAGAATGTTCTAGAGATATTGTATAAACAAATGTTTTAAGTGTTAATCATGGCATGTTTGTAGAAGTTAGATGTAACGTATTGCAAAATTAAATATCTTCAAGGAATCAAATGCAAATGAGTATGATTTCAGCTTTCTGTTATTATTTGAGTATTTAATAAAAAAATTGCGTTTTGCCCATCACCTTACTACATGTAAAAACTTACTAATTCCGCATGTGGAATTTGTGAAAATCAGTATTTATATCAACTTACACCTGACTTATAGATGAATATATATTAAAACTGAACGAATTTCAAATCGCATTATCAGACAATGTTAAAAATAATCGATAGGGTTTATAATGTAAATACAAATTTAATCCATTCACTCTATTTAAAAATACTATATACGAAGGTGGTTCAATAAATTATTGTACCGGGTGTGTATAAAGTATTTGTACTGTGATGATTGATGTGGAATACTGAAGGCAAAGGTTTTAGATCCCTATATGCTCAATTTCAGAACTATAGCTGCTATATTAACATACTTCTTTTCGTTTTTTTGTGTGAGAGTTATCACCTATCTTGAAAGGGGGCTTGGGAGAGTGACAGTGAATGAGTCATGGCTACTGTCGTTTGGACTCGGGATCATAGTGATGTAGCCACTTCTCACCCACTGTCACAAATCTATCACAAAACAGCTTCAGGTCTGGCCCCATAAGCTCCAAACCCGCCTTTCCCCCCAACCACCCCTTTCCAAGCTAGGTGCCACCTCTCACAAATAAAACGAAAAAATATCTTAATATAGAAGAGACGGTTCTGAAATTGAGCATATAGGCATATAAGACATTAGGATTCAATATTCCACGTCAACTATCGCAGTACAAGTACTTTATACACACTCGGGATAATAATTATTGAACCACCCTCGTATATTACAATGTATGTATTTAATTAGTAATTGTACAACGCTTCCTAATACCCTGTGTTGTTTAAGATAATGGTTTTAACTTTTAACTAAAAATTATTCTTACACTTGCTACGTTTTTAAAAGGAATGACAGATTATACACTATAAAATATTTCTATTAGGATGAGCGAAGCGAATCCTCTACTGGGCTACACAAATTACATTTTGTCGTACACTTCACAAAAAAAACTATTCAATATTTTGACTTGAAATTAAACATAAAAGTAAATTAGGATCTGTAGATTTGCACAATATTAATTTTTTACAGAATAGCCTTGAAAAATGTATTATTTTAACTAATTTATTTTACATGTTTTTCAATTACGGGCGTATCTTTGCAAATAAAAAATGAAACACGTATATTTTCAGAAGAAAAAATAAATCATGTAGTTAGTAATTATAGATAGAATCATGATTACTTAAATAAATAAAATATATTTTTATTATTTCACCAAAATATCTCCAAAATTGTTTTTTTTAATTTAATGAAGGAAAGAAATATTTTTGGACTTGATAGAAATAAAGTATTATCTGAAGATTCTTACAGTATTATTTTCTTATCGAATGAATTAACAAAAAACACTTTTATTATTTTGTTGAATATATTTTCCCATTATACGGATTTATTTTTGTAAACGATAATGAAACCTGTGTATTTCTTGCAGTAAATAAAAAACATTGAGTCAGTAAAAATAAATAAAATCATCAATGATTAAGTACGTGAAATGTTATCGTTGCATAAAAATTTCTCTTTTTTTTTTTTTTTTTTAATTATTTAAACACTAGCATATGCCCCCGTCAAAAAAGACGGGAAAGTGTTATTTTAAGTTTACAACATTAAGTCAGACTCAATTAAACAGGTGATTGTTATGCATGCTTATTCAGATAGTGGCAAGTCATCAAAAGCATTCAAAAATTGTGTTTGCAAAAGTCAACCTTTAAAAGAAGAAAATATGAGCCACCTCATGCGCGAAAAAAATGAGCTTTTTCCAACAACCTTATGGCGATACATTTTTCTGCAATTCTTTGATGAAATTCGTGTCTTTTTTTTTTTCAGCCTTTTGACAAAATGACTTTCTTCCGCAATCCTTTCACGAAATGAGTGTTTTTATCGGGATTTGTTGAAAAATTCGCGTTTATTTTGCACCCTTTTGACGAATTACACCTCTCGCGTTTCTTTGACAAAATTCAGGGAAGAGTTCCGTATCCTGTGTCACTTGGCGAAAAAAAAAATATGCCAAAAATCTTTTCAAGATGGCGGAAAAACATCATTTTCAAATCTTTATGTTATTTATAAAGCAATGATTTTGCCACATTTTTAAAAACAGAAAATAATGTAATAACATGGATTTATAAATAACATAAAGATTTAAAAACGAAGTTTTTCGGCCTTCTAGAAAAATTTGTTGCGAATGCAGATAAAATCTCGCTCACAACTGCGAAAAAATTTATTGAATATAAAATAAAAGTAAGAAGATAAATATAAATAAATACCAATAAATGAGACGGCTATTCAGAAAAATGAGGAGTTACATACAAAAAAAATATATATATATATAAAATTACATAAAAAACAAACAAACAGTTAAAATTTCCAAAAAAAAATCAATAATTTAATGTTTACAAAAAGGGATCCTAGTCAGGGTCTGAAACATCGCCAAGATAAGGTACTTCGTCTTCAAACTGAATTAAATTTAAATTTTGATTGACATTTGGTAATACCGCGATATTTTCAGACTTGAAATTTTTCGGCAGCCGTTTGCTGAATCTTCCGTCTCTAAAGTGGTAAACCATGTAAAAATCGATATATTGGCCAATAAAGGGTGCATTTTAAACAGTTAATGCAAAAATCCTAACGAAAAAAATATGAAATAAAAAACCCAAAAGAAATAAATGGCAGAGCAAGCCTCACTTACCTTACAATCAAAATACGTTGACAGAAGCACAGGCGCTTCTGATCATAAGAATATATGCGGCAAATTAGTTATGTAACAGAACATAATTCAAAATTTAGCTGACTAACGGTTCACGTGATACTGATGAACCAATAAGCTTCAAGATCTGCCGACTTCAAAATTCAATTTTTTTTTTCAGGATTTTATGTTGAAATTTCCACTTTTGCAACCTTTCGATGAAATTTTCGTTTTCTATGTGATCCTCTAATGAAAATGATATTTTTTCCGTGATTATTTGACGAAATTCACGTTTT
The DNA here is from genome assembly GCA_963932465.1 of Maratus speciosus. Lineage (NCBI taxonomy): Eukaryota > Metazoa > Arthropoda > Arachnida > Araneae > Salticidae > Maratus > Maratus speciosus. Next base: position 41,658,225 of record OZ010789.1, read on the forward strand.
TCACTATCCTTTAATGAAATATGCGTTTTTCTGCAATCATCTGATGAAATTCATGTTTTTTCCACAATTACTTTGATAGACGAAATATGCTTCCCCCCCCCCCCCTCCGAGATACTTTGACGAAATTCGCGTTCTAAAGGTCCCTTTGAGAAAAATTGAGTTTTTTCTTGCGATTCTTTGACGAAATTCGCATTCGTTTGACGAAACTACCATTCTACGTTCTTTTGATGATTTTCTCAATCCTTCAGGCAAAACAGACAGACGATAGTTGCATGCTCCTGGCGGCTATGTTTTCATGCTGTTTGTTTCTATACATGGACTAAATGCGCAGTAGGTCATGGGAAACAGAAGGCTGAATGCGAAAAGAATAGAAATAAACTCAATTTGGCGCTGTTCATACTCGCGTTGTTGTTGTATTTTGTCAAATACTGATACACCCCCTCCCGTCCTAAAAATATCAACAAATTTTAATACAGATTTGCATCAGTCCCAGGAATGAGAAATTTCTGTGACGAAAAAGTGCAATTCCATGTTTTCGCTGAAAAGTGGCATGTCTATAAAAGCTTTAAATTTTCACGTAAACTGAAAATATATGCATAGTTAAAATAAAAGTTTAAAACAAAACAAAAAAAGCTGTTGAAATTTTCAAACAGCAAAAAATGATTCACAGAAATATATTGAATTCTGCTTAAAATATGCACAGGTGAAATGAAAAACTTAAAAATAAAACAAGACATGTTGCATTTCTTTAAAAAAGCAGATGTTTATTTTTTAATTTTAGATGAAACTTTAAAATTTGATTCATATATTTGGCCAAAACTAAAACACCATTATGTGCATCATTCACAATTAATACACATATATAAAGCTATGTTTTTTAATGGTGCAAAAATTTAGTGAAATCTAAAAAAAAAAAAAAAAAAAGAGGAATGTTCATTTTTAGATCCTTATTATAATGAAACGTTCCTGTGAATGATAAATGTTTTTAAAAATCTGAATGAACATGAACTTAAAATATGCATAGTTTAGATAAAAAATTAACCAAAAGATGTGCCTATCGGTGTTTAACTCTGCTTGTGCATTCAGCTGAGTTTCGAGGCCAATCTAATAAATCAGTTGAAACTGCCGCGATCGCCAACGTGTTCATTTCCTGGTCAATCGGCGCCTTCTTTACAAAAGCGTTTCATTCGGAAAATCCATTGTAAAAAGTAAAAAATTAGTTCTAAAACATTCAAAATTAACTCCTGATAGATCAATTCAAAGCGATATATCAGAATGTTTTCGTATAGAAACAACGTTTCACTGTTGCCACTACAGAACAACAGAACAGTAAAATATATGAATCATTATTCATATGAATGATTAATATGAATAATGATGAATAATCATTACACTGAATGAAGATAATAATTAAAATGATTAATATTTGTTGAAAACATTGATAATAATTTTAAAAATATTTATTCAATAAATTACGTAATATTTTCATATGTATGTCGTAAACTCACTGCTTGTAAATGCAAACAGGCGTAAAATTACTGCTTATAAATGTAAACAATAATGAAAAACACATTTCAAAATATTTAAAGGCTTTAAAGCAGAATCGGATGTTAACCGAATTTTTTTAATGAATCGTCAAAGAGTCGTTCATTTGTTTCTTGATTTTGAACTTGTGTTTCTGCATGGCAACGGTTCATTTATTTATATCGCTAATATGTTGTTGGTAACTGCTTATGTTTAATTTAGAACTTAAAAGATTATAATTGTTTAGTTTTTGAACGCTTTAGAGAAAATGAAGAAGAAAATATGTGATGCAATGTAGATTAAATAAAGAAATTGTTCGATTTATAATACGGCATCAGAATGCTTAAGCCTATCAGGGCCGCCATATGTTTTCTTTTTCTTTCCGAGGATCGGCGCGTCCCGGAATCGTCACCAGAATTGTCACTACTGAATTATATAAATAGAAGGAAGGGAGCCTATATATCTGCATTTTGTGAAGACTAAATATTTTAAATATTGAAAATAACTGCAGAATTTATACTTCAAACGGTAAAATAACATTAAACTTTCTTATATTAAAAATGTATGTTATTTGAGAGGAAACTATACATTTTAATAGAATACTTTTTTAAGAATGGTTGGAAATAGCGCATATTTTAGTGCTCATTCCTTTTAATATTATAATAGTTTCACGATTTCTATTACAAAGTTTTTAAAATACCTTTTTAAATAAAATTATAGCATATTTTTAATGAATTAAAACTGGTGAAAATTCAATTATTTACATTCAAATATAAAAGTATTTTTCAGTGTTAAGAATTCAAATATTCAATTTATTCTTATTATGTGAAACCCTTTACGCAGAAGATACTTACACATTGTAAAAGAATTAAATTATGATTTTTTTTTTGTAAAGTACCAACAAAAGAATTGTAAACAAATAAAATTAATTGTTGTAATTAATAAAATGTAAAAACATCTTTAAAAGAGCTTTCAGTTACTTGCTTACGCATTTTAAAATAATTCTATCATGAAAAATTATAGTTACGCCTTTTAAAAGAATTATATTATGCTTTTTCTTTGTAAAGTGGCAACAAAAGAATTGTAAAAATATAAAATTGACTGTTGTAATAAATAAAATATAAAGACGTTTTTTTTTTTTTTTTTTTTTTTTTGTAAAGTACCAACAAAAGAATTGTAAACAAATAAAATTAATTGTTGTAATTAATAAAATGTAAAAACATCTTTAAAAGAGCTTTCAGTTACTTGCTTACGCATTTTAAAATAATTCTATCATGAAAAATTATAGTTACGCATTTTAAAAGAATTATATTATGCTTTTTCTTTGTAAAGTGGCAACAAAAGAATTGTAAAAATATAAATTTGACTGTTGTAATAAATAAAATATAAAGACATTTTCAAAAGAGCTTTTAGTTGAAATTTTAAAAAAATATTTTCTAAAATTTTGCTTAAAAAATATTTTTATTTATACCAGACTTATATCACAAATAAAAAGTTCCGAGAAAATTCTTAGTTATTTGGCTGAATTTACATTTCTAAAATTAAAATGCGCCAAAACATAAAATAACTGAACATAACTAACATAAAATTGATGAATAAAGATGCAAAAACAATATATATATATATATATTATTTTCAAATATTTATCTTATTAAATAATGCTTAGCGAATTGAAACAAAGTTTGGCTTTTGCTGGTTAAAAAAAAAAAAAAAAAAAAAAAAAAAAAAAAAAAAAAAAAAAAAAAAAAAAAATCTCTAAAACTTTAACTTTGGTAGAGATCGCACTCATATAACTGTAATATTCTAGTTCAGGCAAAATTAAGCAGAAATCTAGTGCAAACTATGCCATAATTTAAAATTCTTAATACAATATTTTATGTAAAGTTGTAAAGACTATTGATCTAAAGTTAATGACTAAATCCAGACACTATTAATGGGACTTGTGGAAAATATAACCATAAAAATACCATATTTTAGAATTAATAAACGTTATATTAACAATTATTTGCTTTTTCCGAAACATAGATATGCATGCATTATTTAATAAATGATAAAATATGTTTTACTAAACACTAACAGAACATTGATAAACTGTATAATAATTAAATTTTAATGATAAAGTGACCAGACCAAGTTTCAAAATTTCCATATATTTAAAGCTTCGTAGTTTTTGAAATTAGATTTTTTTAATTTTCATTTTATTAAGCTTCATGAATTTAATGGCATTTTAAAAATTGATAAGTTTTAATATGAAATCTGCGTAAATTGCGCGAATTGTGTGAACTCGATCTAAATTAGTAGCAAAACTTGGAATCGTTTCTTTACTTTAATCAATAACCGTTCGAATACAGTATAAAACAACGAATTACGTTATTTTCATACTTTCCTCTAATCACATGGGAATGCCTTAAAATTATTATTAAGAGTGTAAGAACATTTATTGACTTATTTTTTACTTTTTTTGAACGGTTAGTTTGTTGTATAGGATTTAGTGGCGCAGAGTCAAATTAGGGACATACAGCGCCAAAATATTTTAAACGGAAAGTGACGTACTGCTTTCGAAAAATATAATCTGTTGGAAATCCATATTTTTTTTCATTTTGCTGATATTAATTTGAGACACTAGACAAAATGCTTAATTATGTGAAATGCACATCATATTTAAAAGAAAAATGTCATTTTTTTTAAATAGTAAATATGGGTATGAGGGGTTCGTATGTAAAATATGAGAAAATGAAAATTATGTTTGGTTTAGATTTCACGAGGAAAATATTCTATGATCGTGTCAAAGTGGAATAAATTTAGCTGTTTTTCTTTTACACGTTAATACCAAGACTGAGATCCTCAATTGATAACTTCTTCGTAATGATTGATCTTTTTTATGTTTTACTAAATTCGAGTACGATTAAAGTTTAATTTTTATATAATTTGTACAACTGAGTTTATTAGAAATAGTATTTATATAACTTTAGGTTAAAATAAAAACTGTTTGAGAGTTAGACTAACCAATATACGATGTATTTTTTATTGTAACTAATTTTGTGGTTTTTTAATTATAAATCAATGAAACAGTTCCTTTATAAACATTTTCTTTCGTCCAAATTCTACGTGTTCCACCTCGTATAATTAAAAAACAAAATTTTAAAACCAGTCTTATACATGCAGACAAATAAAAGCCTACATAAAAAGCACTTTAATTACAATAAAATATAAAGTTGTTTCGTAACACACCGTGTCACCTTGTCAGTTCATACATCTCTCTACAATAGACAGAATAAATACAAAGTAATAGCCACACAAAAGTTACAAAAACAGTTAATCATTCAATATTACGGTGTTTTCGCACAGTATTACACAAAATTAATTCAATATAAACTTTTCTTATCGCGAGAACCAACCTCCCAGAAAAATGCATCCGTAGTAAGTGTTGCACACCATTTTGATTATGTGGGCCATCGCGAATTGCGGAATATAGTCCATTTTAGTATTTTCATAATTTAAATAACTATATACTCATAACAATTCCATATATATTTCCTCACTTAATTACAGAGGCATTCTTATATTTACGTTACGTAAAACAAACAAAAGTACTAGTGTATAAATTGCAATATTGCATAATAGTAAGTCTTGTAAATTTTAATACATAACTGAGGATGTTGCTGGTAATATTTAAGTTTATTTGAGATAATATAGCACAAAGAATGGGTTTTCATTGCTGTACTAAAATAAATATTTTATGAATGCCATTATACTTATGTACAAAAACGAAAATTTTATTAAGAATAATATTTTTTATTCACTGATATGGGAACGTCCACGGCAGAAAAAAAAAGTTTTGTTGAAAATTTTTTTTAAACGGAAATATAATTGTGATACATCAGTTTAAAGCTAAAGAGTTGAAGTATAGGAATTTGTAAGTTTTAATTTCATAAGAGCAAACGTTTACTGAAAATGAGCTGGATATTAACAGTATAAAACTACATTTACATTTGAGCTTAAAATACAACTTATAGAAATATATGATTTTTTATAATTTTTAGAATTCAATAAAATTACTATGAGTTCCAATAAACAAACTATTATCATATCTTTAAGATCTATATAGATAAAATCTTTTAGATAATGTCTTTAATATATTTTTGGCTGTATTTAAACGTTAATACTTAAATGCCACAAGAGTAACGGAAAACATACAAAAGTATTTATATATATAAAAAAAATACTTAAAATTTTTACACAAATCTTCTAATTCTCTGATTTCGAGATGCTATGCATGGACCATAGCAGATGCCTATGCATGGAGCATAGGCTCTGGGGAGTTGTCACAAGAGTAACAAACGTCTGTGTCACAAGAACAACACATAATACTTTTGTCAATTTTTTGATATAAAACTGCGTTACGACCATAACAAGCAGAATGCTTAAAGTTTTGTTGTTTTTTCCCTGTTATTAGGGCAGTTATTGAAATAATTTTAGCTATAACTAAGGTTATTTTGTAAATTTTAAGGAAGATAAATTATCTTTATTAGTGTTTTGTCAATGGGTGGATATATTTTTATTCATTTTTGGTATTACTTAAGATTATAAAATAATCATGACAAGTAATTAAAGATGTAATAAAACAATTCAACTTGTGTCATTTTTGTGTGCTTTCTTTTGGTTTCAAGCAACTGGTCTTTGATTAGATATTTTATAGGCTTTGTAAAGCTTCGTTTACTAATTTCTGCTGTATAACCTGCAGAGGTTCTTATATAAATTTTTTATGGAAAATATTCTGATAGTATATTTTAAAAGAAAGATTTTAATATTACGTCTTATGCACGACATTGTTTTAAAGAGCAGGAGGAATTCTGCTAAGCGCTAAAAATTGTAGAGAAAAAAAAAGAATGAAATTGAATATGTTGTTGTGAGAAAGAAGCAAAACAAAATATATTACGATAAGGTGAAGAAAAGTCTTAGAACAAGCAAAAGCTTCAGGAAGAAAATGGAAATATTAAGAAAAGGAAAAAGTAGAGATCTAGCTAACCTCAAATACTGTAACGGAAAAAAATCTAACTCCAGAGCTTTGGAGAATTTTATGTCGATGAAGATTTAAGAAGAGTCCATTCTTCAGCTAAATCTACGTTAGTTAAGCGTGAAAAAAGTCACATAATTTCATCAATTCAAGGGACATTTAATAAGAGAATACGTTTTTTGTTTAAAGAAGCTTCCCTAAATTGAAAAATTGGAGATTCCTTTGCAGCTTTAAAGCCTAGTTTCATAAAACAATACAAAATTACTCATCAGAATATCTCCATTTGTTGCTGTCACGAAAACATTCAAGCAATTCATAATGTTGTAACTGGTGTATTTCCTCCATTAAACATTCCTGTGATGGATTTAATGACTGTGTCTGCCGATATACATGACAATTATAATTTAGGAATTCGGAATGTCTAATTTGCAAGATAACATCGAAGAATTATTTGAAACGGAAGTCCATAACACAGAACTTCTTATAAGTTATTGTAAATAGCAAAACGTTGATAGATGTTTTGCTATTGACAAAACATTTATCAACATCTTCTCAATACTGTTACTTTCTCAAAACGTCGATAAACATTTTGAAAAAGTAACAGTTAAAGAAACCATTTCTGATTGTTTAAAATTTTTCCAAAGCAACTAAATCCATTTTTGTGAGCACACATTCATTGAAACTTGAACAAGGGATTATTTTCGTAATGCCAATTCTCAAATAATAGTTATGCCAGTGGATTTTCTGGAAACAGATTTATTTTCATGCCAAGACGAAATTTTGGTATGAAATACTACATTACTGGTCAAATCCACAAGCAAGTGTATTTTCAGCTTTTTATTTAGTATGATCGAAATAAAGTAAAATCTTAGGCTATTATTTTTGACAGTGTAACTCATAATCAATTTTTTGTAAAAGCTTTTGCATGTAAAATTTCAACATTGCATCTTTAAGGGAATTTGTATTTTCCTAAAATGTATCTGTTTTACTTTTTTATATGATGGTTGTGCTTTCCAATTTAAACAAAAATATACCTATGCAAATATGCCTGCAATGAATCAGACTCCTTTCACAATTAACTTAATTGGGCATATTTTTTTTTTCAAACACTCCTTGTATAGATGCTGTAGATGTACTTTGTTCTGTTGTATAATGATATATATGGAATGGAGTGCGTGCTAAAAAAGTAATTCTAAGATATACTTCTTATTTTGTCAAAATAAATAAAACAATAAAGTTTCATTACTTTGCGAGAAAATACCAACAGCGAAGGGCATTCAACAAATACAATTTGTTAAAACCAAGAAAAATGACACTATGTGCTACAAACCTTACACTAACATGATTCGTACAAAGAATTTGTGTTTCATTGAGTAAATCATGATAGAGGAGAAGTTTCAAGTGATTTTATTGATAATGAAGACTTATTCTGTTAAGTAGCAGAAATTGAGAGGTTGCTATGTGGTTATAGTGTTTGTTAATTTTAGAATATTTTACATTATTTTATGTTATTTTGAATTTAAACCATCATTAAAAGTTTTTCTGTGTGGAAAATAATTTTTTAAACTTATTTTAATTATTTTATTTAGTATTTAAAGTGATTTTTTGCTAAAAGTACATTATGGACAAAATGTCACAAGAGTAATACTTAGCATTTTGCAAAATCAAATGTAACTAATCTATGTGTTATCAGATGAGTTCAATGATTAATGTTTTTTTAAAAAAGATATAATTACTCTGCTATATTCTGCAAATTTTATTTCTATAGTCTCATATAGTTCACAGAATTTCTGCGTCAAACACAACTTTTGAAAATTGCATTTTTTTTGTGGTCACAAGAGTAACAAAATTTTCATTTATTACCTAGCCAAGTAAAATGTTTTTTGTTACAAACTGTACATGGTTTATGAAAGCAGAGTACGTGTTTTTAAGAAGTTGCATTAAATTTATATTAAATATATTTTGTAATAAAAGAATTGGAAATATATAGATAAATTTGCTCTGGTGGTCACAAGAGTAACAGTGGACGTTCCCATATATCAAAAATATGTATCGAGGTCCACATTTAAACTTGTAATAATAAAACACCAATAGACACAAAATAGATGTTAATCAAAGACATTTTGTATATGATTTTTGTTTTAATCATACCACGTATTTCCACTATTTACAGCTATACAGAAATACACTTACTGAAAATAGCAACATTTAATATTATCTATAAAATATGGACATTGATAGGAATTCTAGAATGTGTTGGAATTCAGATAAAGTTTGTAATTTACAGTACATATACATTTAACGTCTGAATTTAAAAACCATTAAAACACCAAATAAAATAAACTAAGACAGACTTGAGCACAGTTAAAAATAAAATTTTATAAAGAATATACTTAAAAACAATTAAAAATACAATGTGTAAACGTTTCGCCAAGCGTCACGCAAGGCATCATCAGTACAAAAAATATCCATTGCATTTCAAACGTCAGAACAAATCAATGATTTTGAATTACTTTCAAATCAAAATTTCAATCAAAATTTAGAATGATGCTCGTTCTGTCCCTAGTGAATATTGTTTGTTTTTAAAATAACTAACTGTAACTGTTCTTGATTTGTTCTGATGTTTGAAATGCAATGGATATTTTTTGTACTGATGATGCCTTGCATGTCGCTTGGCGAAACGTTTACATATTGTATTTTTAATTGTTTTTAAGCATATTCTTTGTAAAATATTTTTTTTAAATGTGCTCAAGTCTGTCTTAGTTTATTTTATTTGGTGTTTTAAAAGTTTGCAATATTTAGTTAACAATGTAGCGTAGAATAATAAATTTAGAATGTTGCAATTACAACATGCATACTCAGTTAAACATGCAATATTGGTAAAAAAAATCTCATTAATATTATAATACAATAAATAATAGTTTTAGTGGCTAGCCTAAAGACCAGTTTAAATCGGAGTTCTACTACGTCCAAACAGACTGTGAAAGCAGTGCTGTATTTTTAAAAACGTTATCTTTTTTCTACTAACTTTTGTTTCTATATTCTATAATTATAATTTGTAATATTTTTCCCAGCAGATACAGACTTTTTTACATATTAGCGCAATTTCCTTTTCTATGTGTTAGTGTTGCTGTTACGGTGCACTGTGAACCATTATGAATGAAAGTAGCCGATTCTCCAGTGACGCAATATGGCACATTTTATTTTATATAAATAGGTTGGAAATGAAGATTGTACAATCTGTTAAGGTTTCTACAGTAAAAGAACCATTATTGTGTCACTTGTTAGCAGACTGAAGGAATATCTTCCAATTTTTTTTTTTACTTCTCAGTACCTTAGCAGTTTCTGTTTTATCGTCCTTTTACGATTAAATGAATGCAGCAGAAAAATTGATTTATTTTTGATTCTCGCTGTATGTTGATTCATTGACAAGCTGTTGTCCCATTTTTTTCTCCTCACACATGTATAAACTTTAAACTAGATAAGGTAAATATCCTTTATCATAATGTCCAGTATTTTCTATATTGTACGAACTAAATAGTGCTCCAAGTTAAAATCATGTTATGTTTACAGGCTAGAAAAATTGTCCAATTGCAATAGTATAAATAGTATAAATTGCGATGCTAATGTCCATTGTACTGTATCATGTGATCTCAAATATTCAACCTAATAGATTGAGTTTTCTGGACATAATTTTTGTTGGTGCTGACTGAGAGGGAAGTCATAGCAGATGACCTGACTGAATCTGGAACCGTCATTGAACATGTGTATCTCTGGCTCATAGTCATATTATCTTCCAAGTAGGAAGATTATCTGCTCGTTTCTATCTGATATTTTGGGACTTTCGGTGCTTTATATCTTACGGTCAGTATTATTTTCTGGTATATTGAAATGCATGTTTTCGGTGCAATTAACTTTGTTTAAATTAAATTAAATTGTTGCAATCCTCTTGATGAAGAGGCTGTTGAGATACTTTTATAAGTTTCTTGATGTTACAAGATCATTCGTATAATATTTAAATCACAAATGTTTTAATATAAGGTTAATAGATTAATTCAGAAGAAAAATCTCATATTATTAATAAAAAAGATATTAAAAATCTAGTCGGATGTGGTAATCCCAAAACTTTCTTCTATCTCATACATATTAATGCTGCAAAATACACTATCACAGTGCCAAAATTAAACAACAATCCATGCTCATGATGAAGATTTTAAAGCTACGAAGTTCCGTGCATTAGTTCTTGAGATATGCGATAATCATGAATAATGGAGCATAGCAATAAAACCTGTAGGGCTATTTACGCCAACAAGTAATCAGCAGCAAATCATATCAAGGAGTAACTGAAACTGAAGTTTTATGAAAATCCGGGCATTATTTCTTGTGATATAGATATTGCAGAAATTGCGAAAAATACAGCATAACTACGCCACATGTTAGGCGATTTATACCAAAAAGTAACAACAATTAATATCAGGAACTAACTGAATCTAAAGTTTTATTAAATTTCTTTCATTGGTTTTTGAGATAGAGCGCCACAAAATTTGTGTGACATACAGACTCACAGAGTGACAGAATGACCCCTAAAGCGTGTAAATCTGTCGGAAACTGGAATTCTAAAATATTCACGAATCCAATATTTTTTTCTTGTAAAGACAGAAGAAAGTAAAAATTAAAAATTTTTCAAATAACATTGGAAAAGTGTTGCTGCATCTTTTATTATCTTAAAAAAATATCGGAGTAAATTTAATCCTAAGATGAACAATCAGTGGGTTAAAAAAAATAAATATTGAAAAGGGATAAAATTTTTGTTTATAGTTATATTCAAAGCTTCAGGCAATTGGATTTAAATTTTCATTTAATCTTTTATCTGCTGAGCGAGAGTTCAAGCCAGGTTGAGAGAATACATGTTGGAAACACGCAAGCAGGAGTGTAATAATACGTACTGTGTGCACTTATGCAATCGCATTTTGAATTCTTTTTTACATTTCTTTTAAAATTGCATATTTATTTCTAAAACTGATTAATTAATGTATTTCTGGAAGATACAAATCGAAAGCATGGATAATATTTCATAATCGAATGAATGCTAAAAGAAACTATAAATTGTGCATATTAATGATACTTTGTATCTTTATATTACTTCAAACAATAATTACTAGTGAATATATTGGTACATCTCATTAACATGAAATGTCCTAAATTAATCCTATATTACATGCTATAACTTACGTACACTCTTTTGAAGAGGAAACAAAGAGTTCCTATATAACACTTTACGAAGCCAAAAACCAGGCATTAATTACTGAGGACCTAGGTACAGTATTTTTCATACTACCAGATACCTGGGGTTTCTTTTTTATATTTCTTCAAAATTGCATATTCATTTCTAAAACTAATTAATTAAAGTATTTGTAGAAGATAATATTTTTATAAACAAATAAAGCCTAAAAGAATCTATAAATTGTGCATATTAATGATACTTTGTACTCTTCATATTACTTCGAACAATGATAATAATTAGTGAATATTTTACTACATTTCATTAACTTGAAATTTCCTAAATTAATCCTATAGTATATACTATAACTACCGTATACTCTTCTGATGAGGAACCAGAGAGGTCCTATATATTTGTATATGAAGCCAAAAACCATGCATTAATTATTGGGGACCTCGGAACAGTATTTTACATAGTGCCAGATGCCTAGGGTTTCACAATGTTTAAATGAACTATCTTCCCGAGGAAGTATTAGGGAGGAAAGTGTGCTACATTTCATAGAAAACCATAACCTGTGATTTGAACCTTTCCCAAGCAGCAAATTCTTTTTGGAGGATATTTGTTTTTATGTGTTCTGTTTTGTATATATTAATAAATTTTATCAACATGGCTATTTAGCATTGTCCGAATACTGATGATTTTTATGCTTAGCAAATATTACACAAATTTCAGTTAGGGGGAAATCATATTGCGTACTTCATTAGGAATATTTTAATGTAAAGCCAATATATCCACAAAGTGACATGCCGTTTCAGATATTTGTAAAATAAACACAATATTTCTTCAACTATGGTACGCCATCCAGATATTTCCAATAAACCGCATATTTATACAACGTATAGCTAATGTAAATCCATAACTTTAATCGTATTAACTTTGACACATTTGTGATGCATGTATCGGGATAATACTGGACATGAATATTATTAATATAATATTTAATAGAAATGTGATGAAGTTGGATTTTTATAAAATCAATTTTTGAAAAATTATATTTTTTTGAACTGCACGTGTCATGATTTCATTGTCCATGATTTTAATAACACGCTTCGTTTGACAATTTAAAAAGAAAATATTTTGTTCCAGTGAATTTTTAATAATATATTCTAAATATTTAATATGTAACTTTTTTTTAATTACCTAAAATATCTGTCAAATTAAGGACTACAATTATAAAATGTGATACCAAAGTACTAAAACAGAAAATTTCAATTAATTGCTTACACTGTTATTTCAAAACAAATTGCTTTTCAACATACCTTGGTAAACAACTAAATATATAAGTTTGTCACATAATTAAAATAAGGGCCATTATTCATAAAATGTTAATGTGATGAAAATTACAGTTTGCTTTTATTAATTTTTCACTCGGGTTAAAGCATATTTTAAGAGGTTATAAATATTTGTATAATCCATTTTATGCTTAAGGGAATAATAGTAAAAGCAGGTGCATGCGATATTTTTATCTGTCGTTAATTTTTTTTTTATGATTTATTGCATTTTTATAGGAATACTACATTTAAAATATAGCAACACATTAGAACTATATTGTCAAACTTTTAATAAAATAGAAGGTAATACCTATGCCGCAGACAGTATCAGAACAAATCATTGTTATAAGAACTTGTATTTGTTTATTTTAAAATTGATTTAAGAGGATTTTTATATATTTTACATAAATAATTTTCAAAATATTAGCTGATAGTCATCGTTATTAGTAAACATATTAAAGTATGAGATTCAACTGATATTAACTTCAAAATGTAATCATGGAACTTAAAACTATTCAGACTGAATAGTGTTGCTCTCTAAAACTACGGATATAAGTTTTCCAAGATTTATTAACAAAACAAATAATTTATATACAGAGGAATGCGATTGTTCTTCCAAAGGCCAGTCCGTTACAATGCGTATAATAAAACTCTGTATCAATTTTCGAAACGCTAAACATACAATGCATACATTAGCGTAGGCGTTTTCCAGTGTGTGGCGACATCGTTTGAGTTTGTTTTAGCTGGGTTAGGGCATTATAAAACTTGTAATTTTAGTTTTACGTTTTCACTTAATGGCGTACCCGGTTGGAAGGTCATTTAAATGCGTGGACGTTTAGACGATATTTAACATAAACACGCAATACTATTTAAATGCAATTCTAAAAGGTCAATGCAGGGGAGCCGGGAAAACTCAGTTAACGATGATTAACAGCAAAACAAAATGTTTTTAAACTTTAGAACGAAATTTGCGTACTATGAAATGCTTTCATCCACAACTTATATATAAATACACACACACACACACATTTATATATATATATATATATATATATATATATATAATTAATACACGCAATCAATATTTTAACTATGTACTACTAATTATTGGTAATATATGTACTATAATGGTGTACTACTAATCTCACACACTTTACATTAAAATCTCATTAATTTCAAAACTGTAGTGTCCGAACAATCTTCTTTTTCCTATGTTTTCCTTTCGATGTTATTGCACTAAAAGAAATATTTAAATTCTGTGCAACTCACTAGAAATAAAGACTAATATATATTATAAACTTTTTTTCAAAAATTGCATTGGTTGCTATTAGAGACACCTAGTAGCAAAAAATACAATAAAATATATAATCTCATATACATTAGGGTTTTTTGAAATAACAGACAATTAACGTTTCGAACCTGGACGGTTATTAATGAGTTATGCAATTTTCATTTTAATGAATTTTTATATAATTTATCTTGTTTGATAGAAAATAATAGTTATTTAATATTACTTTTGATTGACTGTGATTTTATTTAAGTTTTATCACATTGTTCTTTCTGTATGGAGAGCTAAATTCTGATGGATGTTGTTCATTTTACATATAAAGAGAGAACTTTAACTTATTTCCGATTTCGTCTTCTAAAGTATCGACATGCTAATTTCAGTTAGTTTGTCGACAAAATAAGGCATAATGTTTTGATATTTTCTGTCAAATAAAATTAAATATAGGCGCAAATGCTCTTTTTACTGAGCAACGGAATCCAGCTTCCCATAATTCACTGACATGCTGGTACCATCGGATTTGCCATTTCGGTAGCTTTTTAAATGATGCACAGCACAGTTAAGTACACGTGGAACCCTATCATACAATTAATAATAATTATATTGTACCTACCTAAGATTTACAACGTGAAAAACTATATTCGTTGTAGTTGGAGTTCAAAGTTGATAATTTTAATCAAACAGCGTGGAAATTATGCAGGTGAGGTTTCGAACCTGGGACCTTGATAATACGTGGCAGAGCTGTAAAGAATTAGCTACCGGAGTGATATCCAGCCTTACACAGTTCCTATGAATGTTTGTACCATTGGATCTGCGATAAGGGTGAATTTTTACCGATTCACAATTAAGTGGCGTGTTCTATCAGTGTAGTTCGTCTGGGTTGCTCAATGATTTGAGCATTACCGCGTAAATCCAAGGTCCCACGCTCGAATTCTGGCCTAAATGCTCCTCACTTTGTTGGCTAAGAATTATCATTTTAAACCTCCAACAACAGTAAATATATTATTTCAGGTTAAAACTTATTATATATAAATAACATGATATAACAATACGTGGTCAGGCGGTTATGACGTTTGTAAAAAAAATCAGTTACATAATAAGATGAAGTCCTGAATCTTACCTATCGCTGCAGTGTGTATGTAAATACATACAGATACTTACGGCAAACACATACGGCGTCGTCCATAAAAGCGTAAATTTAGGTGTTCATTCGATCTGTGTAATCTATTGAGGTTGTGAAGCGAAAAATTGGAAATACGTAACTTAGTTGTTATTAATACTCGTGGTACTTTATTTGTTTAAATGTGTTGCGTTTAGTGAAAAAGGAGATGGCTGTTTCCTTAAAATAAAAAAAAAATACATATTGAAAATTCATATTCGTCACCTCAGAGCTATAGTACGGCATCTATTAATAATCGAAAATGAGATCTCTGACTTACGGCTTTGAAAAACTGTGTCTGCATCTAGTGGAACAGTAGGGATTTTTTATAAAACACATAGCAGATATAGTATAAAAATAACTTTGTGTTTTAGATGTTGTTTCACTAGACGCAAACACAGTTATTCAAAACAGTAAGTCAGCCATCTTTTTTTTTATTATTACTAGATGGCCTGGAATTTCTGTGAGGCAACGTACATTTATACAGATACACAGATACAGTCGAAGTCAGTTAATACGGCACGAAAGAGTATTATAAAATTCCACGTACAAACTGCTGTTCGCAGACTCGGCATTATAAAAAAATTCTTAAAACACACATAATTGAACTAATTACTGTTATTTATTACTTTTATTATCTCGAAGTGAAAGTTATTTTAATTATATAGAGTTAATATAAGATATCCATACTTAGTTTTGTGTGTCTTTTTTGTTAACAAAATTTTAATACTGATTTCAAAGCCTCTAACGAACTAGTAATTCGAAAGAGACAAGAACGATGCGCTTTAGCGCAACTGATCACTTTAATAATTCCGGGAAGAACTCGTTCCCTGTCGTACTAATCACAGCAGTTTTCGAGATATTAATTTCACAAATTCTGTGCAATTTAACAGTGCATTTACATATATGAAAAAGCTGGTTATTGTGTCTCAGAGTTACAATTTAAACAAAGTTACAAAACAATTTTCTCCTATGTTTCTTCATTTCCTGGGTACAATTATAAATATAACAGAGGCGCAGTTCTTGAAAAGACCTCATCTTCCCCTCAATTCTAAATTCTTTCAAAGCATCAGGAAATGTCTTTAGTTTTTCTTTAGTGTTTGTGCACATGGGTGGATCTACTCAAAGACTGAATCTTTTTTTTCTGTTAAAACTAATAAATTACTGAGGTAAAGATCATATTGCGTTAAAACTTAAGGAAAAATTCACCGATATATTTTGTTTGATTTAAGGTTCATCTGAAGACACCGATCGGGCGGGCGAAGACTACACGGAAAAAAAAAAAAAGTAAGGTAACTCCATAAAATCGGTGCCAACATTCTGCCTACGATTTTATGGAGTAATTTAACGGATATAATGGTGTAATTTAAACTGATATAACGGGTGTAACATTACACATTAGTATAACTTAACACCTATTATATCTGTTAAATTAATGAATAAAATGGAGGCAGCAATGCTGTTTCTAATTTTATGGATTAACATTACATAATTTTTTTTACAGTGTACTATCGTTAAGTAAAAAACTTTCTTTTTTTTTAATTACAATTTTAAAATCTAAAACAAAATGCTTTACATTTGAAAATCGGATTTGTTTCATGCCGTGATGCTTTTCAACTTATAACTTGTTCTTATAACACATTTTCCATAATACACATGAAATATAACATACGAATTTTATCATAAAACAAAATTTGAAACGATGAGTTGAATAGAGTTACAAAAGAAGTTTGCTCTTTGAGATAAAAAGAGATTAATCTTCGTCAAACTAGAGTGAAAAAAGTTTTGACATTCAAGAAAATACTGCGGTTCAGATTTCTCCATAAAGACAAATATAAGCATAAAATACTGCTTGCGAAGTATCTGTAGCAGCAACTATAATGATTTTCGATAGAAGTAGAAAATGATATAGTGATAAGGAAGAGTATTCAGAATTATTGAGTAACTTATATATCAAAAGATAAATTTTGCAAATGTAAAACCAATAGCAAAATTTGTAGAAAGAATTTTAGAACAGTTAAAACAAACACCTGGCAAAAATCCGATTGTACTCTAGCAGTTATTTAGTCTGAAATATTTATTATATATTTATTTATTTTTGTTGTAAAAAAGGATTCTTTCTACGTATTTAATGCATATGTACTATTTTTAAAGCTTGTAAAATATATAATACAAAGTATATGTACTTTAAATATTACGAATTCTATATCAAATTACTTTTTACGTATGTAGAAAATAATGACATCGATATTTTTGCCATTAGTAACATTTTTATTTATTTTCAATTTTTTTTTTTTTATTTAGCATAAATCCTTGCATAAATCATATTACAGAAGACAGTGCCTACCCTTTAAATTCTTAGAAGCATGTAATTGTTTAAAGGACAAAGAGATATATAAAGCAGGTTATGTTTACGATTATGTAGCAGGGCTGCCACGGGCGACTATTTTTATTCCTTTCGCACCGTTATTTTATTAATACATTTTGTAGTACCTTTCTTTTTGAAATGTTGTCAAAGCGTACGTATAAGATTTTTGCTTATAAAAAGTGGAACGAAATAGAATGGGAAAATATTCGCCTGTGGTAGCCCTGTATATAGCAATCTTCGATTTATTTTCAATTTTTAAAAAATGGACTTCGAACCAGAAAATTATTAAATGAGTTAAAGTAACTAGATTTGAAATTTCTAGTAAATCAAGGCATATTTTATTTTTAAAAAATTGTGCTATGTCCTGTGTTATTTTTAATTAAAAATCGCCGATGACGCGATTGACAAGTATTAAAAGAGATGTTAAAAAATTCTACAAATTAAATGTTTCATTCGATTTTACATATACATACTTATATCTGATAAAAAATGTATAGATTAAGTATAAAATTTCAAAACAGTTTTCACGTTTTGATGTATTTAAAAAATCGATGACTGTATAGTATTTTTCTCTAACTCTTTTTTATATTCATGGTCATGTATTTCAAAGAAAAAAATTGTAACGTAAATAAAAACAAGCTCTTATCACTTTATATTCCTGTTAAATAAAAAATTGTATACGGATTTTATATTTATACAGAAAATTGTCAGACAATGTAAATCATAAACATTTTTTTAATTTAAAACATTTTTATCCATTACAACATGGCGACGTCAAATGATTTTAAATATAATGTTTATAAAAATTTTAAATTATCGAAATTATTTTTTGAAATTTTCATTTCTACGTGAATCTTTCAAAAGAATGTTGTATGTTGTCTCTGCATGTTTACATATGTAAATACTAACGAACTTATTATAAATATTTTTATAATATTTAATTTGAATAAATATGTTATCATAATAAGCATACCTTTTCAAACTGAACAATTTTGTACTATGCAATTTAACTTATAAAGAAAAATAGTACATACACTGGAAATTTTTAGGTTTTATTTCCAACATTAATGCAAGAAAACAAATCTAGTGCAAATTTAATGGACTATATTTTTTATATAATGCAAATTACCTTTCGGTTTGTATTATGTATCAAATGATTTCAAACATCGTTAAGTCAATTATTGAAGAAAAAAATGAAAACTTTATTCTGAAAAATTAAATGTGATAACAAATCCATTATAATTTTATAAAACGTCAGTAGCGAAAATATATACTTTAACAGTGTTCTAAATATTTTCGTAAAAATTCTTATATTTAATAATACACGAAAAAATGACAATGCTTAAAGCTATTACAAACACTCTTTAGAAGTTATAAGAAGTATTGTAACTTTACACAAGATTAATCATGTAGCATATCCAATTATACATTCATTGTTGAATGTATACTTACACAATGTTTCTTAAAACAATTGATATATATGTAAAATTTTTTTGGTACTGAACTTTTAAAATAACCTATTAAATAATTTATTGCTTCTTAATATATATAAATGGAATACATTATACTGATACAGAAATTTACATTTCATTTCTTTAATTGTTTTTTTTCTTTAATTATTTCGTAATATAAGATTTTAAATTTACATTATTTAATATATAATCTATACACACACACACACACACATAGGTATAAAAATCACATAAGCATTCATATATTTATATACAGGGTGTCCCAAAAAGGAGTACGTATTTTTAAAAATAAATAATTAACAAACGAATAGAATTATTAAAAAAATTCTTGCAGGAAACGGATGTGTGAAGGCTGGAATTTTATTTAGAACACTTTATTACAATAGTTCAAAATCTGACCAACAGATGGCGCTACAGCACTTTTTGGTGGCTATATGGCCAACGAATACACCATTTTGAAGAATTTACGCAACGACAACTACTGTTTCCCTTAATATGGTTGCTACTGAACTTTCACTGACCACGCCTACTTCTGCCTGGTCTTCACGCATGCTCCGTTTGTTCAAGATACGCTCAAAGTGGATCTGCTTGGATATTTAAAGGCTGAATTCAGATCAGACTTTTTTTTTCGTCATATACTATCAAATGTTTCTATATGTTCTAGATAAAAAATGTTTGTATGCATCCATCATGAAACAGTGAATCGAAAACTCGTATTTATGAAAGAATTTACAGATAATTGCAAGAAGTTTTCTTAAAGAAAATTACGCTTAAATGACTCTCAAATTTGAGACTAAGTGTTTTATACACTAAAGCTATTACAATTCTTATTATATATGGGTATTTGTTTACGAGGGTGGTTCTATAAATATTGTCCCGAGTGAGTATAAAATATTTGAATTGAGATCGTTGATGCATGTATGCTCAGCTCAGTTTCAGAACTGTAGCTGCTATATTAACATACTTTGTTTCGTTTTTGGTGTAAGAGGTCGCACCTAGCTTGATAGGGTGGTTGGGAGGTAAAGTGAATGAGACATGACTACTGTCGTTTGGACTAGGGATCATAGTAATGTAGTCACGTCTCAACCAATGTCACAAATCTATCACAGAACTGCTTCAGGTCTGGCCCCATAAGCTCCAAATTAGCCTTTCCTCCCAACTCCCCCACCTCCTTTCAAGCTAGGTGCCAACTTTCACATCTAAAACGAAAACAAATATATGTTAATATAGCAGCTAGGGTTCTGAAATTTAGCCTATAGGCATCTAAGACATTAATATCAATATTCCAATCTTGAATATTCCACATCAACCATCGCAGTGCAAATATTTTATACACACTCGAGAACGTAATTATTGAAACACCCTCGTATATATGAGAATATATCTATTTTTTGAACATAATTTTTTTTCTAATTTTCTATTAATTATAATCTATGCAAAATTATAATCACATCAATGTAAGAAACTTAAATTGACCAACAAAAGCAAAATTAAATGCACAAAGTTACAGTACTTTAAAAAGAAAAAGTGTTTTTACTTTCAAGACAATTTTATCGGTAAATTATGCTACATATATGAGGACTATAAAAGTCCAAAAGAGAAATATTTTCAAGTGAGTGAAAAAAAGAAAAAACCCTACTTCTGGTACTTACAGCGTTTTCCATTTCACACCTTTTGAGTTCCTAATTAAACATTTTAAAATATAGGTACCCACCTCCCTTTCGTTCAGTGTTTAAATACCTAATGTTATCATTTGTAAACATTTCTTTCTTTATTTATTTAATATATTTCACCTCGATTAAAAATGTCCCATTGATGTAAACTTGTAAACAATAACAAAATGATCAGGTTGTGTAACGGCCACCAGTCGCCGCGCATCTTATCACTGGAACTTTCAGCGTGCTCCACTTCACTTCCTGTGGCACATTCAGCGGTCTCCACTTCACTCGGTATGGCACATTCATCCAGCGACATTTTTCTACACTTTAAAAAAATATTTCTTCGAGGGTTGCACGTGAAGTGTTCTCCTGTTTCTGCTTGGTATTTAAGACATGTTTTTTGAAAAAAAAAAAAAAAAAACAAAAAAAAAACAGGTTTTCAATTGTTTGGTACTTTTAGCGTTTTTCATTTTTAGTCCTAAACTAATAATGAGATATTTAAACATGGTTTTGTATTTAGATATTAAGACTTAGCAATACTGAAGCAGCCTTTAGTATTTTTCTTTTTTCTTAACACATAGGTACTTGGACCATTTTTGAACCTATTTTTGACAGGGTGCATTTAGAAAAGAATGATTTGATGTATGTCTTTTTGCTCTTTTATTCACACAATGTGTTAAAATATTTATTGCTGTGAAATAAAATAGTAATTTGTATCCAATTTCATTTTTATTTCATTTAGATAAAAAAAGAAACTTAATCTTAAATATATTTAGATATAAAACAATTGCTGTAGCAACATACAAATGTTCTTTAAACATTACAAAGGTATCTGTAATCTAGCACCTTTATATTATTCATATATGTGCTTTTAAATACCATTACCACTAATATATTTATATAAAATGAACAAAACACCTTTACCGCATAATTAAAAATTGAAATATTCACTATCCATCGTTAACAAAAGCTGATAACAGAAAATTACTTTATATTTCTTTGGATGAACGTTCATTGTAAATATATCAACCAGATGTATTCATTGTGTTCGCATACCTTAAAATATCCATTAAAATCCACAAAATCTATTAATGTGTTTTAAATAGTAGTATTTCCTTTAATGAGAAAATAAATGTCGTAGATTTATCAAAAAAATCGTTTTATGAATCTGACAATGAATTTATCTAAAGGGGTTTTTTTATATACAGTAGCGCTCAAAAGTATTTTGACAACATTATATTCTCTCTTATTTTATTTAATATAAAAATGTAAAAGAAAATATATTCCCTATAATTGAGAACACTATGACTGCAGTTATTTAAATGTATCAAGTTTCAACTTGTTAGTTTACAATCGGCGCCACCGAAGAAATATGACTCCTCCTTAGCTCAAAAGTATTTCGACAATTAGTTTGCATTTAATTGTTGAAGGTGTCAGTGGCGCTATAGCTTCGATTAGTGTTTATATTGATTTATTGTGATTATTTTTAAGGATCAGGAATGCCGAAAGTAAAAATTATTGAAGTGATTCTAGAAAAGCCGCTGTATGAAAGGTAACGCCCTTAAGAAAGATAGACTGCAAGCAGAAATAGCTCGTTCTTTTAACGTGTCTCGGCAACTTGTTATTACATGGAATAAAGTTTTTAATAAACAGATATACATCGAAAATAAGCCTCAAAGTGGCCATCCGAAAAAAACAACTTGAAATGTTGACTATATTATAAAAATGATATCTACAAGTGATTGTCGTAAGTCCGCTGTAATAATAAAAAATGAATTGAAAGAAAATTACGGTATAGACATACACGTTTCATCAGTCAAACGACGATAAACCTCTATGGTTTACATGGTAGAAGACCAGCAAAAACACGTTTGTTATCTACTAAGAATAGGAAGGCTAGAGTTGCATTTGTAAAACGGTATAACCCTTTCAGGGGCCTAGCAATTCCATTGGTAAAGTGTTGAAATTAATGATTGACACCGGAATTTGAAAACAAATTTATTTTTAAATATGAAAAAGCTATATTTCACACGCATAATAAACCGAATTTTTTTAAACCAAAATTCTGGTGTCAGTCATTAATTTCAACACTTCAGCAATAGCATTGCTTTGCACCTGAAAGGGTTATGCCGTTTTAAAAATGCAACTCTAGCCTTCCTATTCTTAGTAGATTAGAAACGTGTTTTCCTGGTCTTCTGCCATGTAAACCATAGAGGTTTAGGCGTCGTTTGACTGATGAAACGTGTATGTCTATGCCGTAATTTTCTTTCAATTCATTTTTTATTATTACAGCGGACTTACGACAATCACTTGTAGATATCAGTTTTACAATACAGTCAACATTGCAAGTTGTTTTTTTTTTCGGATGGCCACTTTGAGGCTTATTTTCAATGTATTTCTGTTTATTAAAAACTTTATTCCATGTAATAACAAATTGCCGAGACACGTTAAAAGAACGAGCTAATTCTGCTTGCAGTCTACCTTTCTTAAATGCATTTACAGCGGCTTTCCTAGAATCACTTCAATATTTTTTACATTTCGGCATTCCTGATCTTTAAATTAATCACAATAAGTCAATATAAACACTAATCGAAGCTATAGCGCCTCTGACACTAAGGAGGAGTTATAGGAGAGGAGCTAAGGAGGAGTCATATTTCTTCGGTGGCGCCGAATGTAAACAAACAAGTTGAAACTTGATACATTTGAATAACTGCAGTCATAGTTTTCTCAATTTAAGGGAATATATTTTCTTTTACATTTTTATATTAAATAAAATAAGAGAGACTATAAGGTTGTCAAAATACTTTTGAGCGCTACTGTATATTTTACTGTACTATGCATTTTCCTTTTTTAAAATGTATTCTAAATTGTAATCGATTATTGTTATACAAAAGAAGGTTTCAAGATTATGATGTTATTTCACATAGAAATATAAATGAAACTAACTGTCCCTCCCGGCGTTGTCCGGGCCCGCGATGAATGACACTTAAAATAAACATCAAAGTTGTATGAAGTTATAGGCTTAACTCCATTTTGTCTAAATTTATAATTTTAAATGAACAAAATCCCAAAAATATATTGAATTGAAAGCATATGCTATTGGGATTTTTTTGTGTGTAATTTGATTTTTGTAGCCAAAGCGTACCGAACGAGAACGAAACCGGGACGAAATACTCATGTTTTTACTGATTTCGTCGACATTTTCACAAATTTTAATTTAAAAAAATATTTCTACCCGTGCGAACGCTTCAAACTTTTTGCAGGTGATGAAAATCTAGTCTATTGAAATGCTCTAAAAAGATCATTTAGATAATTTATGCGGAGAAAAATTATCGTCTCCATGAGGCGCGACGTGACCTGTTTTAGCCGGTGTATTTTAAAAGGTTAAATTTCAGATTTTGTAAAATTGTTTGCACCATCGAATAGAAGAATATTTCATATTTATGAATGTATTTTTGGATTTTCGGTACTTTTAAAATTGCACCCTGGAACGGCGTTGAAATAAGAAGAAAACTTTTTCGGAAAAACTACCATTTAAAAGAACAAATTCAAAGAGTTAACTGCGACCTTTTTTTAAAGTTGATTACGACATTTGATGCGTATGAATACGATTTTTCGGAATATGTCTTACAATTGTAACTGTACCGAACGGTTTGGCCAATTTAGCTTAAAACAATACTATTAAAAAACAGAAATAAAATCGAAAGTCGGTTCTTCACTAGCCTCCGATACGTAAATGGGTTTTGTCCTTGCGCAAGTACTTTACTTGACTGGGGATCAAGTAGATAATTTTTTGATCAGAGCGAGTTGCAATGTTCAATTAATAATTCAACTAGCTATTAGAAATTTAAAATTTTGTGTCTGATACACATCAGAAAACAGTTTGGGCTGTCAACATAAAATTTTCCAGCGTAGTACATGCCGTAGAATTTGCTATCTGTCTCAGACACGCACACGCACTGAAAGGCACTCAGGGCGAAAGTTTCTTTTATTAATACAGATGTTTGCATCATAAATTTATCCAAAAAATTTCATTATTGTACTAGACGGATTTTACAAAGATTGATTATAAAACATAACTTTATGTTGAAAAAACATATCACTTTTTTGGTCTCACCTTTTTAGTAAGGATACTTCTCTCAATTTTTAGGTGCGTTCGTAATTATATAAATACGTAGCACCTATAGTCGTCGTTCAGTCCGTCCGTCTGTCCGTCTGTCCGCATGTAACAGAGCAAAAACTACCCAACCGATTGGTCTGAAATTTCACATATATGTTTGTTGCAAAATTTTGTCGAGCCATTTCAAATTTTATGAAAATCGGATGTATAGTTTAATTACAGGGACAGTCAAAAGTTTTTCTTTACATTACGGCCAATGGGAAAAATTATTAAAAGTGCATTTTAATGATGTTACAGCCTTCTAAATGGCCTGAAATTTTAAAGATAGAATTGTTGCAAAATTTTGTTGAGCCATTTCAAATTTTAGGAAAATCGGATGTATAGTTTAATTACAGGACAGTCAAAAGTGTTCCGTTATATTACGGGGAATAGGGAAAAAAATATTGGAAGTGCATTTTTATGATGTTACAGACTATGCACTTTATGAAGTGCAAAACATATACATTCAGTACAATATGGGGTGCAAAAAATAATTATAAAACTAGTTATAGTACGAACGCACCTCATTTGCCACGTTTGACGAGCAATTTCCAACTTGTTCTTTCTATTATCAAAGCCACGCTTATACCACTTGGGTCAAAATCATTGTTTTCAATAAAACGTGATCATTCTCATTGCTACTATATTTCACTTGCTGTTGGCATCGATTTGCTTTCCTTGTTATCACCATGAGATTCTTCATTGGTATCTAATATTGCATCACTTTTTGTTGGCATTAAATCGTTTTCGCCATTATCACCTTGAGATTAGTCATCGGCAGGCAAATGGTTTTTGCTAATGAATACTGCGATATTTTCATTAGCTTGATATTGATGATCAGTTTTTTTTTTCAAACTCTTCATGATCATTAATGTCATTATTATCGTGAAAAAAGTGAGGCTCTTGGCTGTTTATCACAACTATACGGATAGAGTAATTTCCTCTTCTTCTTCATTGGCCTGCTTTAGGCAATGTTTTGAATGGTAATAAGTTTATATAATGTCTTTGTCTCTGTCACTTCTTAGAAAAAAAAATCCTATAAGCGCGTATTCAGCATACCTAGATAAAGAGAATGTTTATGAACCTACTCATGTATGTTGCAAAAGATCAGTTACATTTTAATGCGAATTCAATTAAAAATAATTTTTAAAAATATATTCTAGTATTTGGCTAAAAGGCGCGATTTGTCTAGCAACACTTTTTTTTCCTCTCCAAATGCAAGCCATTTTAATGCATTTGGAAATTAATTGTTAAATGAGTGCTTAAATACTCAATGAATTCAAGCTTAATCTATGAAATTGTTTATTGTTATTTCTGTAAGTCTATATAATACAGGGTGTTTTCAAATTAGTTGGGCAATTTCGTAAGTTAAGGACTTCCGAAGTATTAGATGAAAATAACTAGTTGAATGTCAGACTAGTAGTAATATTACCGAAGTTTATTCATAGATGGCGTTAGTTCTCATAAATGACGCTATCGCTTAGTGAGAGGTAATCATTCTTGTTCGGCACTGTTATATTGGAGACCTACAACGGTGCTGAAAAAGGGAAATGCTGTTTTTGATTTCATGAAACTCATTCTGCTCTGCAAGTACGACAAAATAATGGTGATAATGGTAAATATGAACTATTTTTCTATCTTACAACAATATGTACTTTTTTTTTCTTGTCAATTCCCATTCTTTTTGCCCAATTAATTTCTAGACACCCTACTAAAGTTATGAGTTGGTGCAGTTATTTATTTTTACACGGTTTCACCGACTTTATAAGTTTTAATTGTATTTTAAAAGTAACTGCCTGATTAAGAATGTTGTTATAAATTTTGATACTGAATACGTCATTGTTTCCACGGAAACGATACTGTTCACTGGTCTTCTACACTGGCAATATGGAATGCCGATTGACAGTGCTCAGAATACGACCTTTATTTTTAGATTTAATCAATTTTAATTTAGTCCTAAAGCGTATATTACGATGGTTAAATCTCAAGATACAATACTTATAACCATTTATGACGAAATTGTAGTTATAAAAGTGCATTTACTGAAATTACACTTACTTAAACTAGTTCAATATGAAGAGAAAAAAGAGGTTTTCGGTAAAGAGTATTTTTATTTCCTTGTGTCGCCACTGCCGATAAATCGCGAAAAAATGATATTTTCATTATTGTTGAGGGCGCTATATCAAGGTAATACAGGATATTTTTATAGACATATGAGAAGAATATTTTGTAATCTGTAAAAGTTTTTCGGAGTGTGGGCTTATGGATACTTTCCTTGTTAGCCAAGCTTTCGCTATTAGATGTATATAGCTTCGTGCACATTTGTTGTGAATTTCTCTCCTCTATCGCGGTAATCTACAATGCGAATAATAAGTGATTTCCAGTATTGGAGTTTCAGATTGTTTATAACTACCTGGTTCACTGACTGCAGTGATGATATCGTGTTTGGCTTTAGAAAGACTTATTTTATGTTTGTCAGATTTCTCAGTTCCGTGCGAGTTGGACTGTTATAAACTACCAAAAGTATCTTTCGTTTTTTTTTCTCAGATCCTTACCGAATGATCAGTTCTTCTACATTCCTCGAACATATTTCTCCTTTTTAAATTTGTGTGTTTCATTTTGTAGAATATCCTGGTTTCATTGGTATTAAAAGTATCAACCTTATTGTAATTATTTCGATTTTTTTGACAAATTTATTAACACCATACATCTGCTAAGACGCTAGCCACAGCGACTACTCATCCACAAATTACACCAAAAGTAATAACATACCGTATTTTAAATCATGGTATTCAACTTTGACTGGAAGCGAATTCTTCAACACCAAACTGGTTGGCAAATTAGTTGATTTAAACTTGTAAGAGTTGATCAGAAATTGCAACATTCCGAGAACTTTAGTTGTGTTTTGTTGCTATGCATCTTTTATTGTTTCACTATTTTTCCATATAGTGGAAACTGTAGATATTTAGAGAGAATACTTTCGGCAAATATCAGCTTCCTTAGAACTTTTTTCTATTTTCAACACAGTATAAGTGTTTTCTTCGAGGTTGAATAGTTTTTCTTTTATCCGTCGTAATTTTTAAAATTGCAGACCACTATTATCGCTTAAACTATTAGATATCACCGTTAAGGAGTAACATTCTCTGTTCTATTAAGACTTGATGGCGTTATGACTTCGCACTTTTGATTGATGTAACACGTTCAAAACGGTAAATCACTCTTACAATATTCCATGGTAGGACAAGAATTTTCCCTTGCAATCGAATGACACAGTAATCTGAAACATGGCAATGAAAACTGTAATTACAACCCCAGGAATCAAGTGCAGAAGAAATGTATAAATTTCACATGCTTCTGCGGCTACTTATTAGTACAGGTAAAACCTACGAAAAATTGAGTAAAATACAACTGATTGCCATTCACGAAAGTTTGGGGAAAACTTCGTTTTATTACTAGAAACAAAGATCCAATAAGTCACCCCAAATAAAGTTGTTTGCTCTATATTTTGGGGTACAAAATGGGGAGAAAATTTTTTTCTCAGGGAGGGAAAAAAATTATTTTTTTCAGGTATCTCAAGTGGGGTATCGTTTAATATGTATTTTTAAATTCTGAATCAAATGGCAACATCCGCAAGTCGATACGATAATTCTTTACAAAGTTAAGGTAAATATAATGAATAAAAAGTCGACAATTACACTTTATGAATGTAAAATACGATTTTCCAGCAGCAACTGATGGTCATTCAAGAAAGAACATTGTGTGTGCACATTGTGAAAGAACATTGGGAAGAACATTGTGTAGGCACTAGAAATAAAGATCCGATAAGTAAAAAAGAAGTTGTTTACTGTGTTTTGGAGTGGCAGATGGGGCGATTTATCTAGGGCGGGGGTTATTTTTCTAATTAGGCTAAGAGGGGTATTGTATATTATGTATTTTTAATTTCTGAATATAATGACATCATCCGAAAATCTATACGATCCCTCGTTACAAAGTTAGGCAGGTCGACTTGAGGAGGGCATCGACTAGGCATCGACTTGAGGGGGGTGTTATCAGGGCTGCCACTGGCGGCTATTTTTCAATTCCTTTCGCATCACTATTTAAAAAATTTAAAAAATATATAATTTATTTCTCTTGCAAATGTTGCCAAACTGTATTGTATATCAAAAATATCTGTTCTGAGAAAGTGTTCCGAGGTAGAATTAGAAATAGTCGCCTGTGGCAGTTCTGTGTGATTCAATTCACGATTAAAAAAGTACATAAGTCACAGTTAAAAAATTGCTTTATATAGTGAATTTTTTTTTAATTTCGCCTTCCTGGTTAAGTGTCTACTTTTGACCACCCCCAAACATGGTAAAACAACTTTATTTTACTGTGCCCGTCACATTTCCGGGCTCGAGATTTAATTGCTGGAAAAACATCTGAGACCAGAAAAATTTAACTAGCATTTCTGTGTGAAGTATTTGAATATTGCCCTTTGTGTTTGGTCTTTGGCTTTATATTGCATGATTCGAAATATATCACACTCAAAAAATTATTAATGAGCAAAATTAAATATATATTTATATTATTTCAAATATTATTTGTAAAAGTTTGAATGATGATGATAAATAAAGATCTAAGATGTGAAAAATAAAGGTTTTAGTCGCGTTAATTTGTAAGATGTAAAACGAACATTAAGACACAGAATTCTCACATGATGGCTTTTCTACAAATATGAATTTGTTCTGTAACATCTTTTTTTTTCGCATTAAAAGAAACTAATTTCATATTTTATTTAGAAACCTTATAAGTATTCAATTTCTGTAATAAAAAGTAGGTACTTTTTTAACGTTTTTTCTAAATATTAAGAGATTCTTAAGGGGTTAAAGAACTCTATTTTAGCTGTACTATATTATAACTAAATACTCTTTGTCAAAAATAGGACCTGTCAGCAATCTTCATATGATGCATTATTTACGCTCTCAGAAAGTATTTCCTCAATTCAAGGAATTTCGAGATTTGAAGAAATTCCGTTCCTTTTTTCCGGTTCTATGAAAGAACATTTCCGTAATCTGAAAAACGGAGTATTTTAAAAAATACGTTTCTCTTTCTACCGTGGATACACTGGGTTTTGATTGGGTGACCGTGCGTTTCGAATCGAACATCTTAATCACTCTGGCAGCGAGCATTTGGTAGAGATCAACTTTAAAAGGGTGATACGAGTATCTCTTCAAATGGTGGATTGGTAAACCTTGGTGCAGCAAGCTGTGAAATTTAAACTTCATTGTATGACCATTTCGTCCTTATGGAATAATGTTTGGTCTTCTAATACTTATAGAAAAATAGAGAATAAAAATTATTAAATATTAGACATGATTTTAATAAGTGTTAGATGAAAAATATAAATATGATATTTTCAATTAATTTCGAGAAGAATTGTTTGTTTTTTAAAATAAAATCAAACTACTGTAGATTTTTTAAGATTTTAGAATATACATTACATGTGAATATTTTCTTTAATACTCCAAAAAATAAATTGCTAGTTTAATAAAGAGAAAATGGCTACTTTTTAAATTCGAAAGCATTATTTTTATTTGTGTGTTTTTAAATAAACTAAGAATTTTAATACAACCAATACGCATGCGTGCAAGCAACAAACAGAAATCTCCCCTCTTTTTCAGATTTCCGTGAACAATTAACGGAAAAAGCATGTCTAGGAAATTATTTGTTTAAAAATTATGAATAATTTAGTGTATGCGGACGAATTCTTCGGACAGTGTAGTCTATCGGGACGGAATAAGCTGACGTGCTGAAATAAAGTGTTCACGTGAAGAGGGTCGAGCAAAACCATAAAGTTTAAAATGTAGCACGACAAAGGTTTAAGATTAAGATAAGAGCATTATGTCAATGGGGAAATTAAAAAAAAATTATATTTTCAAGATACCGTTGCAACCATAATACATAAATCCATTATATTCATTAAAAATAGTATTGTAAAGAACATTAAAAATTTTTGAGACTTTCAATCTCGTTCGCTATAAACGAGGATTTGTTATAAACAAGGTACGTTACAACCGGACTCCACTTTAATTATCAACTCCAATAGAAGCTTTTACCTACCCTACTTGATTACCAAATCTCATTCTCTTCCGATGGTGGAACTGTTGAATAGCTCTACCCTCATTATAAAAATAAAATTACCAGCAGGTCTAGAAAGGCGTACTACACAAACATTCAAAAGTTAAACAACATTTTATTGATATATAAATGCATACTTAAAAAAAGTAAGTAAAATGTCGATAAAACAAAATCTAGTACAACTGAATAAAAAATCTCATAACATATTTTATTTATCTGACAATATATTTGCGAACATGAATCTAAACCTACATTTTAGAAAATCTCTATTTGCTTGTTAAGAAGTTCTTTACTTACATGATACTTCATTTCTGAATTTGCATTTTTTTACTAAGTAGTAAATCCTTCTACATTTCTCTATCATTTTTCGAAATCCTTGAGATGCATAGTCGTCTAGTTATTGTCTCACATTTTAATCACTTGTTTTAAATTTGTCAATATTCTGGATATTAGGATAATTATTTTAATATTTTATACACAGCAGCACGACATATTTAAAAGATATGCATGTAATGTGTACATACACTTATTTACATAAACGTATTTAATTCCAGCTCCTAAAACCTATAAGTATTAAATGAAATTTTGAATATCATCTGAAATATCGTAAAAAATGAAAGAATAAAAATAATTGTATAGCTAAAGGGATTGTTTTATTGCATTTCTATTTATTTATAAGTATATTTAAGCACGGAAATCTTTTGTGGAATAAATTTATTTCTAACTTGCAAATGTCTTTAGAATCTTGCAATAAGACTTATGTAATACTTGACTTTTACATTTTATAGGTTGAAAAATATTTTTTGTACATGTACAGCATTCTTAAACATTTTCTACAAACTTTATATAAACTAACATATTTATTAATTATTGTTATTCATGTATTTTATACTTAAGTATATTGTTATTAATGTCTTAACCTTCAGACTACCAAAAAAAAGTATATGCAAGAACTACCATTCGGGTCCATTGGACCCATATGTAAAATATATAGGATTTCAAAATATACAAAACACCCATTTATCTACAATGAATATATTTGTTATTAATGCACCTTATACAATATATAAAAGTGATATATATAGTAATAGAGCAAGAAAGTAACACATACAGTAAGAAAGTAATATATATAGTATATTATAATGACTACAAAACGTTTTTCATCATAATAAAATTATTCTGTACATGAAGTACAAATAACGACGGAATGTTCTCCGCAAACATTTTTCGTACACTTCTTGCATAATGTTCGTGTTTTTCGATCTTTTTTAGAGGGACAAATATGACATCTTGATTTTTTTCGTGGCGGTTCAAAACTATTTGCGTAAAGTTGTTCTGAAGTAGATGTTGAGACGGCGATACCTCCTTCACCTACTAATTCTTCTGCAAGTTGAATAATGAAATTTCGCCTTTTTTCATTTTCGGATCACATTCAGCATTCAGTGACAACCATATTATGTATGCATTCATCGCACTTATATCGATCATATTATAAAATACAATCAAAGGCCACCGACGTGTCATGCGTTTCACACTATATGCTCTTACAATTTTGTCCATCGTATCTACTCCGCCTTTGGTTTTATTATAATCTAGGATTATTTGTGGCTTTTTTTCTAAGCTGTTGTCAATATCATAAGTGTTATGCATTGTGCTTAGCAAAGTAACAATTCTACCTTTTCTGGGACAGTAAGAGATGATGGTCGCCTTCTCTTGAAACCCAAATAAAGTAGAATATACAGAACGATGTTTTGGATTTGTGAACACAGCGGGTAATTCAGGTTTATTTTTTCGAATTGTTCCAATAAGAGATAATTTTTTTGAAGTAAGATGTGTTGCTAATGCATATGACGTAAAAAAGTTATCACATGTAATATTACGACCAGAATTTTCAATTTCCTTCGTCAATCTTTTAACTACATTTTCTCCCTGATGAGATTCTCTTACTTCATTTTTGCCTGTATATAGTTCCAGTTTCCAAGCATACGATGTTACGCTGTCACAAATAACCCAGAACTTCAATCCATACTTTCCAGGTTTAGATGGCATATACTGACGGAAAGGACATTTTCCACGAAAAGAAACTAATTGGTCATCGACAGTCATAGACCAGTTAGGAATATAAGGGTCTTGTAAATAGCTATTCCACAATTCAAAGCATTCTCTTATTGGCTCTAATTTATCAGTTGATCTTCTTTTACGCCTCTCAGCAGCATCATCAAATCTTATGACACGTAATATACTTGTGAATCTATTGCGACTCATAATGTCCCGAAATATTTGTCTTCCATTTTTTATGCTCCAAAGTTCGCTTACTGTTTCATTTTTCGATTTATATACTCCAATAAGTAATAAAAGTCCGATGAATTTTTTAAGTTCTATAATATCTATAGGTTTCCACTCTTTATCGAATACTCTATTGCCTTCCGCGTTTGTCCATTTTACTATAATTTCCAAAAGTCTTTTTCGGAAATAGATAAGAAATGAGGATGATATGGAATCCACTTCACGATTTGCAAATCTTGAAGGTCCAGATTTTTCACGTAAAATATTGATTTCAGTACGTCTTCCTTGTGGTCTGGCAACTTCATTCTTATACCAGATCTGGGAGTTATTTTTGGAAACAAAAGTAGAATTTGAAGTACTTGTGGTTGCTACATTTACTTCATTGGAATCATTATCAGATTCTGAGTAGGAATCAGAAATTTCATTATGTATTTCAACATAATCTACTTCACCTTCATCAGACGACAGATTTTCATCATCGGTGTCGAATTCTATATCGTCCGGATTTTCCATAATTTTTTGAATTTCCTCTTGAGTCAATACTTTTTTTCTGTTCATCTTCAATTCAGTTTTTAACAAAAAATAAGTTAGGAAATAAGAAAATGATGAATATTTGTAAAATAACAAAGCACGTACAAACTACACTTATTACTTGTCTTCAAATATCAAGTCCTATTTTCAATGAAAAGACTCAAAAACATCAATAGACACCATTCGCTCACTAACTGTGTCTGTTGATAAATGACTCTCTGAACCAGAAGTAGCCTTTTATATATAGAGCACGAAGTTTACTAGATCAGTCTAGAATGTTCTCAAAACTTCATTATAAAGTCGCCAAATTTGGCGAGATTGGCGCTAAAAATCCATCGCCAAATGGGCGATAAACAGCCAATTATGGTAACCCTGTTCCTCCTCATGATTTATGGCAACCCTAAAAAAAGAAAGCCACAGTATATTACGTTTGTTTTAATGTTGGGTCCAATGGACCCGCGTGGTAAACAATGAAACAAATTAAAAATAGGTAAAAAATTTCGAACAAAATTTTAATCGCAATTGCATATACATAGAGGAGATAATTGCAGGAAAAGTCATGTAATCGCGAAACTTTGAATGCTATTTTTCATGAGAAAAATTTACATTAAATATTGCTGTCGGGTCCAATGGACCCGTCTGGTAGAGGGAAGGTTAAATTGTTAACTATGTCCTTGGAATTAGAAATATTTGTTGGACTTAATCATTTTGAACTTTAATTTCTAAAATACTTAAAAAGTAATATTAAAGTAAAAGGTATTTGTTTTTGATAAAAGATTAAATCAATATTTTATGAAATCGTTTATGGCGAATATTTTTTAATTTTAAATAAAGATTGCTTGATTTGCTTGAAGGTTGCTAATATATTTTTTGAGATTATTTTACAATTTTTTAAATCGATAATATAACTTTTACATATCATTTCAAAACAAATCTATCCCTCGTAAAACGAATGAAAATATATCTTAATGTACTTACGTATTTTGGTTAGAATTCATTTTATTGTCTTCTTTTCAATATTTTGAGTGATAAGATTATCGGACACAATCATTTAAATAAAATAAAAATTGATTCTAAATGCGTGATTTTAATACGAGGTTGTATCAATGCGTTTTTGCCCTCACATATAAATAATACAGTGAAATTTATGACATTGCTATGAGTCCTTTTCTATACAGTCAACGTGCACAGTAACACATTTTTGCAAACGGTATTTCAAAGAAAGGGGTGAGGGTGTACTCCAGGAGGCGCGATAGTAATCCCAATGGAGGGAACTTTTCTAACTTTTGCCGACCTCCAAATGTGACATATTGTTGGAAAGGCCTGTGACCACTTATTTGTATTATGCATTCCCGAGCACTTACAGCGAAATTTGCCCCCCGGGAACATGAATGATGTCCACAAAATTTAAAAAATTGCCCCCGGAGGTGAAATTTGGGGGGGGGGGGCTCCTTGGGAGGTGCATAGCATGAATAAGTGGTCACAGGCCTTTCCAGCAATATGTCACATGTGTGGGGTCGGTGAAAGTTAGAAAAATGCCCCGTTCGGGCCTAGTACCTGGAATACATCCTCCGCCCTCTCTTTGAAATAACGGTTGCACAAATGTGTTACTGAGCACACTGACTAGGTAGAAAAGGACTCATAAAATGTAGCAATTTCATAAATTTCACACAATTATTTCTATGTGAAGACAAAAACTTATTGATACTCCCTCGTATACTAAATATTGTGTACAGTTTTTTAAGATTAAAGGAGTCATTATGCCTTCATGATAAAAAAGAAACAAAAAAACAAAAAAAAAAAATGCAACTTTTTAAAAATGTTGTCTGAATAAAGGACATTAAAAAGTCCTTATGATGCTAAATTGAATGAAAATAAGTTTATTGTTTATTAAAAACGTACTTCCTTTGTGACTGGATAATATTTTGCGAAACAAGTACTGCATCATATAACTTGTTAACCTCTATTATAATGCTTTGCTTTTATTAATTTTAGCTAAGCAATTTATATTTTAAAAATATATTGTTAGATATTGCGTATAATATAATAAGAACATAAGATTCTATAGTTAAGTAGATCACAAAAGATCATTTGGAAATTTGGTCACGTAGAGTCACAAAAGAAGTTTCCATCTACGTATAAATTGAGATTAATCATCTTCAAAGTAAGTTTAATACATTTTTGACATTCATTATAATGTCTCTCACTAACTTTTTATGAAACACAATTGTCAGCATAGTATACATTCAGCGATTTATCAAGTGGAAACATGTATCATACTTTCCGATAAAAACGTAAAAATATACTTATTTAAGAAGTATAATTTAGAAATAAATTTTCAAATAAAGCAGCAAAAGAAATTATATTTAAAAATTCGGTGACATAAATTAACAATAGAAATTTAACCACTACGTATAAAGGGATATCAAACATTTTCATACAAAATTTAATTCTCTATTAACATTCATTACAATATCTGTCTCGCTGTAACGTTTCGCAAAAATAAGTTTAATACACTTTCAGCCATACATCAAATAAAATGATGTATAATACTTTCTGATAATAACGTAAAAAGATACGCATTATATAAATATAATTTTGAAAATAGTTTTGTAATACAGAAACAAAAGAAAACTCATTTGAAAACTGGATCACGTAAAGTAACAAAAGAAGTTTCCACCCACGTATAAAGGGATAATAAATATCTTTAAATACATTTTATTACATTTTTGACATTCACTAGTCAGTCACTAACTTCTTCTGAAACATAAATGTCAGCATAAAACACATTAAACCATAAATCTAGTGGAACATGTATAATAATTTCCAAAATAAACGTAAAAATATACATATATATTAGAAGTATAATTTAGATAATAGTTTTTCAATAAATAATCAAAAGAATGTCCATTTGAAATTTCGTAGACGTAAAGTAGCAAAAGAACATACTCTGGACGTATAAAGGGAGATGAAACATCTTCAAACAAAACATTTTTGACAACAAAAGAACATTAGGGGAGGTAGGGGAAGTTTGATACATAGGGAAGGTTGATACATTGACGATTTTTCTCAACAAATGGCATTAACAGCTATTGTAACAGATGTAAAGTCTTTTTTTATTAGCAGAGGCCATCATTAGCTGGACTTAGCAGTGAAGAACTGACAATTTTTTTTTTCCTTTAATTTTGAAGACTTTTGGAATGTCAATGTAATTTTTTTTAAATACTGATTTTCTTTCATAACTTTTATTATTGTGAAGATAATATCTTGTACTTTTTTTAATTTGTGAAGCACATTGTTAGGGTGAGTTTTACCCGAAAGCAGATTGGCATTTTGCAACTGCATTTATACAAAGTGATTAAAAGTCCAATAAGGCATGATAGGGAGAAATGATACACTTCTATATTTCAACTTTAATAGTATTTTTAAGTTGTAATCTAATATAGGACTGCAATATTCATTATTGTTTTACAGCAAGAGCTACTGAAATTGGTAAGGATGAAAAAAGAGACTATTCATACACATTATGTAAGTTACATAGAAAAGCACTGCGATGATAGATGGTTAGTTCGCTTTGCTCGTCATGTAGAAGGGAAAAAGTTTAAATGGCCTGAAAGGGAAGCTGTTTCTATAATTGACGAAGGGCAAATTAAAAAAAAAAACATTAAATCCACCCGATTTTACATACCAAAATGATAGAGTTATTAGTTTTTCTTTTAACAATTTCAGGGTGGTGGTATGTTTATGAAACCACTTAATTTTAATGCCCAAACGCCACATTGGCACCAGCATTTTGGTAAAATATTTTCCATATAATATGAAAGTGAAATATAGCCCTTTTCTTATTTCCAATTAAATTTGTTGGCCAATTCTGGTGCCATTCATTTATTCATTTTAGCATTGAAAATGCTTTGTCCTGAAAGGGTTAAAGAAATCTTAAATGTGTAAATTTATGTTAAATTGTTTACAAATCAGCAATGTGCACTTCATTTTTCCTTGCAACAAGATCTCTATTTTTTTTTTTCATTATTTATTTTCTAAAAAGTATGTTAATACGTGTTGCATAATACTTTCTATTAAAAATGTAAAATATGCATAAATAAAAAGTAGAACTTGGAAAATATTCTGTGCAATATTGAATCAAAAGAAATATAAAAATTTGATTAAAAAAATTGTTTGCCGTGTGCGACATAACAATAAAAAAGGGTGCCTAAATACATGTTTTATACATAAGATGAATCACTACCATGTGTACGGAATTATGTTATTCAAATGGAATCAGAATAAAAAAGCAATGAGTGGATGGAAAAAAGACAATTATTCTTTCAATTTAACTTTTTTTTAATTTCCGAATTCGTACCAGAAAAACTAAATGATTAATTTTTCCTTATTTAATCCCCAAACGTCTGCCATTAGAGAAAGCAAAAAATTCTATCTTGAATTTCTTATATAAATTCGGAATTTTTTAATACAAATTCCGCCATATTGAAAAGGTTATTGTGCTTTTTAACACTATGTTGCTTCGTGATTCCGATTCTGAATGACCTATCTCTCCGAGAAGTTCGTGCAGGCGTTAGCGAATCACTGTATTAACTATATGTATTTAATTATATAGGATGAAAGCCCGAGTGACTGATACCTTAAGCACTGTTTCTGGTTCAAATCTTTATTACTCCAAAATTGAAATAAGTGTCTAAGTTACTAGTACATGACATTACTTTGCAGAATTTTACACGAAAATGGTTATTTGAATTAGAGTTTTGCTGAAGTGCCAGTTACTGGTTAGGTGTCAGTAACTAGTTGCCATACCCTATATAGCCTCTTCAGACCCTGCATCCATTAATATGGATGTTTTGTTTTAACCTACAAATCATATTAAATATTTATTTGGAAGCAAGTCCTCATACTCTAATGTAATATACAATTTCAAAGATTACTTTAAGATTTTAGAATCTAGCATCGGCTTCTCGTTCGTTTGTAATATGACGATGTGGGTAAGTAACGTAGTATTCGACCAGGTGCTAGTAAGTTCCAAATTTTCTTTATTCATTTTACCTTTTTAAGCCCATTTTAGCGTGTAAATGTTAATTTTTATGTTTTTGTAATACCCTAGCTAGTTTGTAACTGTAATTATAATATATTTATTGGTTTAAAGCTCAATTAAAAATCATGCATTAAAATGTTGGGTGTTACTTGAGAAAAGTTACAGTTAGTTTTAACGGCAGTTTTGGTTTTAATCATGCGCTGTATTTCCAAGTTGTTGATGTTTATTTAATTTCTCTGAAATGTTTCATTTTATTTTTTATAAAAAGAGACA
Source organism: Maratus speciosus (assembly GCA_963932465.1). Classification (NCBI taxonomy): domain Eukaryota; kingdom Metazoa; phylum Arthropoda; class Arachnida; order Araneae; family Salticidae; genus Maratus; species Maratus speciosus. Next base: position 41,697,670 of record OZ010789.1, read on the forward strand.
GCAAATATTACCTATTTTTATTTAATCAAAACAGTAACAACATTAGAAGCATTAGAAATAACAGCAAATGGGAATGTCTCTGATCTTGATTTTAGTGATTCTAGTAATGAATATTTTAATATTAATAAAATTTATGAAGATTCTTGTGAAGCAGAAAATGAAGGTACTAAAGAATCAGTTAATAAATTTGCTGATTTTTAGTTTGACAGTTAGCCAAACTAACGGAAATGAAATAGCAAAACATCAAAACCCCAATTTGATTTGGAAGAGATCTTTGAAGTAAGTTCAAGTTATGATTATGCCCATATAAAGATTTTTAATATGTAAATTAAGTATTTATTTTGGCTATTTTTTTCTTTTTTTATAAATCGATAAATATAAACAAACAACTTAACCCTCTGTCTACCAGAAGGGTCCAATGGACCCGACATGTATATTCAAAATATCTATTCAAACCAGAAAATTTCTTCAAAACAAACTAAATGTATAAATCAGACAATAATAAGTTAAATAAACAAATTAAATAGTTCTAAGTAAAAATTCTGGTGTAGAATGTTTTTATAAAACTTGAGTAAAATTTCCGGTAGTTCTAGGGTTAAAGTAATACAATTAAAATTTTTTCACTTGCACAGGCATCATGCAATCTGATTTTAACTATCTTTCCTTTTATGTTTGCTTAAGTATTCGAGGTTCTTCTGATATTTCACAACTGCTAGATTAAGAAGTACAAATGCACATACAATTTAAAAGACATAAGTATTTTAGAAATTACATTGATAATAATATGTATTAAAAAAAAAAAATAATTTTAGATGCACGGACAGTGGTGGAAAATAAAAAGTAAACACCCCCTAATAACTCCTCAGCAAATTATCGCAGAAAAAAGTTACTGGTACCACATCATAGGAAATAAAGTCTACTTTTAACTGATGCATATAAAATTTGCTTATGGAGCAATCTACATATTAAAACGAACCCAAACTTCATTATTTTTCAATGTCAATACCCAATTTTAAAAAGATATGTCGAATCTTCGGTTCAAACTATGCCTAGACACAAAATTTCAAGTCATTTGAATGATAAGTTTTTGAATTATAAACATTCAAAATTCATTGCTTCTAATGTTAAATTACATTTTTATATTTTTATTAATATCTCCTAAAATTATACTCCTAATGTGCTAATGATTTGTGTAGCAATAATACTAAAATACCCAAACATAAATACGTTGAATTTGCATTTTTTATAATTTTATGATATGAAATTAATATTCGAAAAAAATGTGAATTGCAAACTACAATTTTTTTGATAGATTTAGATTTACTAAGTCCTGCTTTATGGAAATCCAAAATTTCACATTTCTCTTCCAGTAGTTTTCAAATTATGATTAAAAAACGGCAAAATGATGGTTTAAGGGGATGTCTATGATAGAAGTGACTAGATATTTTAAAATTTCTTATGCTAATCTGTAATCTAGCATTCTTCAATGACTGCTTGAGTGGCGCTTAAGATGCCTTGATCAAGTATGGTGCTCTCTCGGACAACAATCGAGTACCGAACTTCAATTTGGATACAGCCTATAAAATATGCTCGTTTTAAAATAATTAATTTCTCTTAAACTTATCGTACGGATTGCATAAAAATTTCTTGTAAGGCTAATTGAAGGGTGTAGAGTTCATTTTTGCTGTCAGAATTGTGAACTGCTATTGAAAAAAAAAGTTATGGTTCGTTTTAATATGTAGATGGCTCCCTAAGCAAATTTCATATACATCATTTAAAAGTAGATTTTAATACCTATCGTATGGTGCCAGTAACGTTCTTCTACGATAATTTTTTAAAGAGTTAGTAAGGGGTGTTTACTTTTTTTCCACGATTGTACAAGTTGCGACATGTTTTTGTGCATTGCCAGTGAAAGAAATTGTTTCAAAGGTTTTCAATTCGATTAAATATGTGTAAAAATAATTCAGTATTGTTCATTAAATTAATAATATATACTTACGTATGTTTCAATTTATTGTTAATTTAGAGGTTCTTAGTATCATTTACATGTGAAAAGTTGAATTCAACTGCGTTTATATTTCATCATACTTAGGAGCCATCCATTAAAAAGGATCCATTAAAATTCATCCATTAAAATGGAGCCATCCATTAAAATGGATAGGGTGCTTAACAAATAAAATAAAATAAAATAAAAAATCTTTAAAAATGATATTTTTTTCTCCTTTCGATGAATATAAAGTAGTAAAATTCTTGGAGAGATTCTGCACTATAATTTGAAATGAATTATTATCCGATTCTTTATTTTTATGAACAGAATTCTGAATTGCTAATTTTTTATTATTGTATTTGGGTTGAAAAAGGAATTGTTGGTCTTTTTCTAAAACTCCGTCGAAAATTAAATTTACTAAGTTCGATTCTTTAGGTCTTAGAGTAATTTTATTTTCTACAACTGCTCTTATATTATTTTGTGAGTTATAACACTGATCATTATAACTAATTCGTCTAGGTACAGTTTGAAAATCATCATTTAATTGTGTGTCTTTAATTCTGTTAGCTTCTGTAAAATGATTTTCATTAGAATTTAATTTTATTATCATATTATTGATTTTTACAGTATTGTTTTCCAAATCCATAATTATTTTGTTATTCTTTAAAAAATCGTATCCCAAAATTATTTTGTAATCTCGGTCAAATTCTTCTTTGGTGACATAAAATGTCCCGTTTAGGAAATTATTTTCATTTCTAAATTTAAATTTTACGCAGTTTTTGAAAGGGATCGTTTTGTTTGCCAAAGTTGTAATTTTGATGGAATTTGCTAAATATTTTATTTTTACATCTGTCTGTTTAATTTTTTCAAAAGTCTCTGGTGACAATAGACTTATGCTTGCCCCTGAGTCTACGAGACTGGTTATAATTAGTTCTTTTGTAATTTTTAAATTCCATATTGGTAATTGATTGTTCCTACCAGAGTTGCAACTTGCTATAAATTTTTCCTGGATTTTTGGATTTTTGTCTACATTTTTTTTTGCTCACTTTTTTTTTCTCCTGTTTATGTTCTGTTTTTCTTGCTTTTGTGTTTAATTTCGTTTTTATTTTATAACCCTGTTTTTCCTCTAATATGCGGGACCTACGGGTTTGCACTTGTGCTAAATTTTGAGGCCCGCCTATCGGTTTAAATGGTGGTGTCCTCTTTTCCCTCTGGTATTTTCTCTACCCCTTCTCTGTTGATTTTCACTTGGGAAGGTAATAGTAGGCTGCGTTTCTCTATTTCTATCATTAGGTGGTTGAGAAAAATTGTTTTGCCCATTTTGTATATTTGTCACGCCTTGGTGTTGCTCTGTATACTGACTTTGTGCATTATTCCCCTGTGTAAAATCAGCATTCTGAATTGGGACAGTGTTTTGAAAATTGTAATTCCCTTGGTGCATTTGATTTTGACCTATCAGCTGTTGAGAATCATTATGCCAATTGGGCATCACATTGTACATATAATTTGGTCGAAGCTGATTATAGTGCGGTCTTATGGGATTGAAATTTTTAGGATTTTGAAAATGCGGTATATAATTTTGTGGACTTCTTTGGAAATTTTTATAATTGTAATTTGTATAGTAGTTCCTTGGAAATCTTGGTCTAACATTGTATTGTTGCGCTCCCCTAGGTTGTACAAAATTTTCGCTTCTTTTATTAAAAAAACAATGTTGTGTTTGGTGGTTTGATTTGTTACATATGTGACAGAATTGTTGGGTGATGTGATTAATTTCCCCTTCGTTTTGTTTGTTTTCATGTGTCTCAAGCTTTAAATTATTTATATGTTTCTTTAGGTCTTGTATTTCTGTTTTTTGCTCTTGGGACATATTGATTAGTGCCTCATACAATTTTTTTCACTAGTTTCTGTTAAGTCGTTCATTTCGCCTGCGCATTTTCCGTTGATTGCTAATTCGATGTCCTTGGCCCGTTTAAAAGCATCGTCGAATTTTGTTGGAGGATATTTTTTTAATTCAAAAGAAATATCCAGTCTCAACGCCTCAAGGTATTTTGTTAATTTCATCGTTTCAAGCAGTTCTTTTGCTCCATTTTTTTCGTGTCCCGATAAAGCTAAATATTTTTATGCCTCAATATTGAATTTTTTAGTAAATTCCTCAATCGTTTGATTGGTTGTTTGTTTCGCGTTAATGAACTGTAACTGCGCTTTTGCGAAAGATTTTTCTTTTTGAAACTGCTTTATTGAATTTTCTTTGAATGTTTTGTAGTCGTTTGCCTTATGAAGTTCTGTTGTATTTTTCATAATTTCCCGTGCTTGCCCTTTAAATTTTGATTTTGCAAGTACTAATTTGATATCATCGGGAAATTGTGCCGCATCGGCTAATTCTTCAAATTCGTCAAAAAATTGTGTAATTTCTTGGTCTGGTTTATCTTCAAAATTTTGGAGAGAATTTATTAAGGTATCTACTCCTATCGTAAATGTTTCCATTTCAGGAGAAGTTTGTCTCTTCCCTCTGCCGCCTGTCATGATTTAATTTTTATGCCTTATTTTCCTAGCGGCTGCAATTCCCAAATATATAACAGAATAATTTCTATTTTGTTTTGCTTCTATCCTAGTTTCTCAGAAATTTCCTACACTGCAAATTATTATTTTTTCAATTTTAGAATATAATTGACCCCCTCTGCCACACACGATGGTAGCAATAAATCGTAGCCCGGTCAGTGCTAAGTGCATCATAAATAATTGTGACTGGCTTTATTATTAACATGTCTCATATGGCGTCCATGTGCCCTTCCTATACGTTTTATTGCCCTATTTTCGTCTGAAGTATATGTGAATTTTTATCACACTATTAATTTTCATATAAAATATTACAAAACTCTTAATTAATTGCCATATTACGAAATACATTCAATATTTACCAACCTTAAATTTTTACAAATGAAATGATACCAAAAACATATATATGCATCCATATACTTATTATAAATTATGATTTTTCTTTATCTAAATACTCTTAAGATTTTTTACAAATTAATTTACTTTATTTATTTTATAAAGAAATATTTGTCAAAATGCCATTTATTATTTTCTCTTGAATAATAATAGGTTGTTCTGTTTTGTATAAATATTTTAATTGTATAACAAGCTGTGTGTATAGATTTCAATACCACACAGCTTCTGCCCCGTTTTAAAAAAAAAAGAAAAAAAAACAACGCGTCCCACATAATTTTCTATATACATATATACATCTAGTATTTACAGAAATTTATCAAACCTGATAAGTTCATATTTTATTCTATATTCTCTAAGGGGATCTGAAATAACAATTGAGTACAGTAATACAAAATATAAATTGTTATATACAATTAAAATGACGTATAGGTGAGAAGATTACTCCAATATCTGGCCATTGAAAAAACATAATTTTATACATTCTTTGCATCCTCACAATACAGATATTTACATGAACCCCATTTTCCAAAAGATATACAATAATGTGTGTAGAAATCTATGTACATTCATGCAAAACATCACTGAAATCAGTGTGTGATTTTAAAAGAATATCCAGTCACTGGCGCGCGCTATGCGGGAAAGCACATCCCAGAGCGAGCCAGCCAATTCATCCTGCAGCCCAGAAAGATGAACCGAAAAATCTCTTCACAGAGAGCACAACCGAATATCCTCTCCGGTGCCTAGATGCGATTTTCCCACGCCCGTGTCCTTGACAGCGACAATAATCTCGGAACAAGACGGACTGGTCAGTACTATCACTCCAAACAGGTTTCTCCTTATCGCGTTGGCCACCTTACTAATCGTTTTTTTTTTTTTTTTACTTAATGGATGTCGAAGTGTACGCGGTATATTTTTTCTATCATGTGTATGTTTTCCCTGGATATAAAATTGGATAAGATCTACAGAATATATGGTAAGTGTAATTCATTTTTAAATCCGAAGATTTAAATACTATCTAATAAAAGTGTTGTTATTTATATAGTATATCATTCCTTATTCTTAATGATGTCCTTTAATATTTGTTTATCAGATCTCTAGTGTCTGACTGGTCGCCATTTTCTTTTGAGCTTACCTTCAAGAAATTGCACTCATGTAACTATCATTTCATTAAATAATTTTAGTGCTTTTAAATTCATAAAATATTTTCCTTACCTCGTACAATTTCCTTTCATATATGCCTTATTATCCCATATGATATTAGAAGTCTGTCAATGTATCCTTTTTTATTTCTTTCACAGTACTTTTTGTCATAATCTTTCGTGTCATTTGGTTACGTAATTTTTTCTGACATATTTATTTATATATATTTTGATTTTATTTCACAAACAATATTATGTTTTATTTCGTTTGCGCACAGTGTAGTTCTCGTGCGTCATTATATACACTATGTTAATGAGTTTTTTTTTTTTTTTTTGTTTCTTCAACCGTATCTTTTTTAATGTGGTATTTTGTATATTTATGACGTGTGAAATGTTTTAATCCTAAACTCCTAACAAATTGTTTTGCTATATATATATATTTTATACGCTACTATGCGTCATATGACTCATGGTACTTTGCTTAACATCTTTTGAGTTAATTTTATATTATTTATTTATTTTATACTACGATTTTCTAACACATGTGTGAAAGATGGTACCCTCTATTCACTCATATATTAGCGGTAAATATAGTGTTTAAATATGTCGTTCCGTGCTCAATTTTGCCGTTTTATATTTATTTAATTGTTCAATGGGTTCCCAAATTAATATGCATCCGTTTTAATTAATTATTTGTTTATATTTATAAATTGTGAAAATTTTAATATATGTTGTAATAATTCATCAATAATGGTTTTATTTTTGTTTTTGTTTATTTCCGAATATGTTTTCATTCCAGCACAATGAAGTTAATAAATTTTTATATATTTTTTTCGTTCCGTTAAGGTATAGTTGCAAATCTACCATATATATTTTGTTAATTTTAGGTAAATTATGGTTTATTTATTATATTAATATATTAATTTAGGTATGTGTGTTTTAATATTTTGCTTCAATATTGAAAAAATTTGTTAACAAACTCATGAAATTTTATTTTTTTAATAATGTCATCCTATCGTCCAGCAATAAAATTACATTTTCCCGGGAATATAGCATAATTTCATGCGATTATTACAATTTTTTCCAACATTATTCTATTAAAATTACTTTTTTGTTGATAGTTTTAAGGTTTTTAAATAATACTTACAGGTTGTTTCTTTATTATGTTGTTTACAAAACGGTGTGCTTTTCATTTTTGGCCCTTATGTGGTCATCCACTTTATTTATTTTCCTAAATGAGTCTGTAATGTTTATTTTAATATATGTATTAATTTATTTACTTATTTATGTATTATTTTTCAGATTTTTTTTTTATGTTTAATCACTTAATTTCATAAATTTTTAGCAATTTTACACACTTACATTTTGTTTACATTTTCCCAATTACTACATGTTTTTCTTTTTATAATTGGTAGTAATGTGTAGAAAATTTTTATTTTCTGACAAATGGTGTTTTAAATCATTTTTATTTACAAAGAGTGTGAAATGTTGTATAAATTTATATACAATTTTATCCATGTTGTGTCATAAATATGGTAATATATGCCATGTTTAAAAGTGCTTCCGTGACATAGCAATTTTTATTTATTTGCATACTTTAAGTCCATGTGTTCATAATGTTTCATTTTCGTGTCAAAGTCATAACGTTTTGTTAATATCTTATAATATGTATAATGGAAAATACATTTTCCATCCAATGTTGCTAATTTCTACTTATATATCTCCAAAGGAACCGTTTTTTATATTTTGTACAACAAAATTTTTCAATTTTTTTTTTAAATAAATGTGTCAATTTAATATATATTTTTCTTTTAGTCCTCTTGAAGTAAGTATGTGGTTTGTCTATCACTAGCGATCAAAATATTTTTCCGACATGTTTTGAAATACGTCAAAACAATTTTGAAGTGTAAGCAAATAAATCATATGTACCCTGTTTTCTGTTTTTCTATTTTTTTTAATATATATTTTTTTAATTTTTATTTTCCAGAATAATCCTTATGTTACGCTTCATTTTTACTCACTCAAAATATTTCTTTTCTAGCCATTGTAATTAATATGCAATACAATATTAATTTTGTCATTCAATTATTTAGCTGTGTTGTTTACTCGAATTACGCAATCAATTATTTTGCAATCCGTGTGTCGTGAAAAATTTGCCATCCGTGAAAAGATTGCCCATGGAAACAACTGCTTGATGCCAATTGCACTACACAGCCAGGATATATTTTGACCAATATGCAGCCAAGCTAAAGCTCTCAACTCCTGAGTAAAAACAAAACCGCCTTGGTTCTACCGGAATTGTGCTACGATACCGGGTTGGTGAGAAAATTCTTTATTTATTCCCTTCTTATCAATCTGTACTTTTAAATCCTCATTCGTGACCCTAACTGTTCTGTTAATCTCCCCTGAATTTGCTAGGAAGCCGGGGTAACCCAAACCAGTTTTTGGTGATGTATTAGTTTCTCTTTCACTTTTCCTCCCTGAACGTTCACACTTTGCACTTGGAACAGATTTGCCTTAGCTGGCTCGTTCCGCTGATCAGTGTAGGAAGCAAGAAAAATAGGATGGGGGGAGGGGTTACCCGCTGCCTTGCTATACGGGATGCGGAGAAGAGGTATTTCTCCAAGCCACATTTATCTTCTTTATCTCAGGAGATGCTACTTAGCTCTTCTCTTTTGCGTTTGATGCTGCCGCCGTATACCAATATTTACATTTTTTTTTATTTTAGTAATTTTTTTTATGTCATGCTTACCTGTGTATAATGTAATAAATTCTGTTTGTGTATATTATATATTTTGTTTTTTGTGGAGGGATGTATGAAAGAAAAATTATCTGTTTTACTTGTTTGCAAAAATCATTCCTATTACTGTGACAAAATATTATATTGTTATTTTATTTATTTTGACTATTTACCTTTGATTTATTTTGGGTTAATATTTCAAAAGGACTTCCTTTATACCCCCAGAATTTTTGCACAAAATATTTTTCTAACCTGTTAATTTCTTGGGCAGTATTTGTCCAACTTCGTTGAATTTTATTTTATTGAGGGAAAACGAAATTTGAACACATTTATGCTTTACTACATGTTTATTAAAATTATTTATTATTATTATTACCACATTTTCTACCAAAAATTTCTACCACATAACATTTTATTTTCATGGTATAAAATACACATCATGGCTCCATAAATTTTATTAAAAATTCAAATTTTGCTTCTTCATTCATAATAATTTTCCAATATTAACTATTTTATTAAAATAATATAATCTAAGCAAATGTAAGTATATTTATTAATATTTTTATTATTATTATTATTATTAATTCCGTGTTGCCGTTGAAAAATTTTTTGTATTTTTGCTATGTTTTTGTTTAATCAGTTTGCACTGATTTAATTTTTTTTTTTTTTTGCATATAGTATTATTTTATAAATTACCTGGTTATTTATTTATTTATTTTGTTTGCGATGTTAGGCGCGAACAATTTTGATATGTGAATAGTGACGGGTTTTAATTCCGGCTTGTCCCTGTTTTTGATTAAGTAATTGTCGTTTCTAAAAATTCTTTCGACAAAATATGGTCCTGAAAATTTTTGGTGTAACGCTTTAGGTTTTATTAGAAGTTTTAAATAAACTTCATCACCTACTTGTAGCTGTTTATGTTTTAATTTTGTGTTTTTATTTAATTCTTGATCCGATTTTTCTTGGTTTTTCATGACCTCGTGTCTGATTTCGTACATATGTTTTAATTTATTTTGCACATAGGTGCTGTACGAGTCCATTTCGTGTGTTGTGAAATTTTTGAATGGCGTTTTTATTTCACGTGCAAAAAATAAAATGCTTGGTGTAAAATCCGTTATTCGATTTTTTGTTGTATTGTGCATAAGCACAAAATATGGAAGTCTAATGTCCCATTCGTACGTTTTAGTACACATGGATGCTATAGAATTTTTTTAATCAAGATGGACTCTTTCTACAATCACTTGACTTTGTGGATTACATACACTCGACCTTATTAGCTCGATATTTAGATTCTGCATGTAATCTTTGAAATCTTTTGACCTAAAATAAGGTCCATTATCGCTTGCAATATATCGTGCTAAACCGTATGCACTAAAATATTGGTTCAAAGTGTTAATTATGACCTTAGTGTCGGTTGATCTGAGTGGAAATGCTTGTAGAAAGCGTGTAGCCGTATCTATTACTGTTAAAATATATTTATTTTTTTTAACGATACAACCAAAGGTCCCACTATATCAATCGTTAACCTTTCCCCTGCTGAATAATTCTTATCCATTTTTTTAATGGTACTTTTATCGTCTTATGTTGTTTAAAAGTATTGCATGTTATACATTTCACACAGAATGTTTTTACCTCCTGATACATTCTATACCAGAAAAATCTTTCTTTTATTATACCATAAGTTTTCAGAAAAGCAAAATGTGGTACATGTGCACTATTTAAAATGTCTTCTTTCAAACTTTGTGGTGCAATGTATAAGTCATCATTACTGGAATTTTGTGAATTTTTAAAAATTAGAATCCCATTTTTATTTAAAGTGTACTTTTCGTACTTCTTTGCTTTCTTCTGTTGCTGTAAAGCTTCTATAATTTCTTTTAGTTTAGGGTCTTTCATCTGTTCTTTTTTTATATTATCCTCAGTTAAATTTTTATTCACCGTGAAAAGGTGTTTATTTAAATTATCTGCAATTGTTAAATTGTGTTCTTCGCGAGAATTGAAATCAGCTGGGTTGTTATTTCCAGAAATGTGAGATATCTCATAGTCGTAGTCTTGGAGTTTAAGTAACCAACGTGCGACAATCTCAGGCTGTTTATCTAGTTGTAAATGATATGTTAAAGCATTAGAATCCGTTAAAAGGTAGAATTTTCTTCCTAATAAAATGTTTCGAAAATAGGTTACTGTTTCGTAAATAGCTAAAAGCTCGATTTGTAGACTGGGATATTTCTTTTCTGACTCTCTTAACTTTCTTCCTGTAAATTCAATTGGTATCATTTTATCACCTTGCTTTTGTGCCAATATACCTGATGTTGCGATTTTTGATCCGTCCGTAATTACATAAAATTCTTTCGCATAATTCGGAGGATATATAGTTGGCTGTTGCATTATTATTCGTTGTATTTCTTTAAATGATTTTTCTGCAGTTTCATTCCATTTGAATTTTTCTTTACTTTTCGTAAGATCTGTCAGTGGTGAAATAATTTTCGCGTAATTTTGTATGGTTGATTTAAAATATGTGCATAGACCTATGAATGCTCTCACCGTTTTATGAGATGTAGGTCTTGCAAAGTTAGTAATTTTCTTTATATTTTTTTCTGAGGGTGCATATCCCTTTTCGCTGATTTTATACCCCAAAAATTCAATTTCCGGCATATATAGTTTTAGTTTTGTAGGTTCTATTATACCTAGGTTCCTATTATACCTATTATTCTATTATACCTATATGTAGGTTCTATTTGTAGGTATAGTTAAATTGAATTTTTCTAATCTTTTTAGTACTTCTTCAAGTATTTCATGCATTTGTTCTATATTTTGAGCTCCAAGAAGGATATCATCGGTAAAATATTCAATGTCATATTTTTCTTTTAAGTCACTTAGAACTATGCCCATTAAGCGAGCAAATAAATTCGTCGAAAATTTCAATCCAAATGCTAAACGAGTCAATTGAAAGTGATTGTTTTCCGTGACGAAAGCCAATTTGTGCTTGTCTTCTTCCCTCAGCTTGATTTGAAAAAACGCTGAGTGTAAATCTAACACCGTGTATATTTTCTTTCCTGACATGCTTTGTAAAATCTTTTTTGTATTTGGCACAGGATATGGGTCGCACTCTACTATATCATTAAGTGATCTAAAATCTAGAGCTAATCTTACTTTGATTAAATTTTTGTCGTTAGTTTTTGATGTGGAATTTTTTTTCACGAAAATCACTGGAAATGCATAGCTGGAATTCGTAGGTTCTATAATACCTGCGTCTAATAGATCTTTTATTTCTTTTTCTGCACTCTTCTTTATATCGTGTGCTAATTTAAAAGGTTTGGTTTGGATCGGAAAGTCATGCTGTAATTTAATTTTAGGTTTAATTACATCCGTCGCTCCTAGCGTTTTATAAGATTTACTGAATGCTGTCACATGTCTCATTACAATATCCAAAACTTCCTTTTGCACCTTCGATGGTAAATGACCTACTTTGAAATCCTCTCTCGACAGTTCCTTTCTTCGCAATTCTCTAATTTGTGTTATATTTAAATTGTTAACTTCATAAATACTGTTAGTATTTGTTTCATTTTGTTCTTTAATAGAAAAATCAGTTGTAATCTTCCCCATTTCTTGATCCTTGTATAATTTTAAATAATTCTTGGAGAGATTCTGCACTATAATTTGAAATGAATTATGATCCGATTCTTTATTTTTATGAACAGAATTCTGAATTGCTAATTTTTTATTATTGTATTTGGGTTGAAAAAGGAATTGTTGGTCTTTTTCTAAAACTCCGTCGAAAATTAAATTTACTAATTTCGATTCTTTAGGTCTTAGAGTAATTTTATTTTCTACAACTGCTCTTATATTATTTTGTGAGTTATAACACTGATCATTATAACTAATTCGTCTAGGTACAGTTTGAAAATCATCATTTAATTGTGTGTCTTTAATTCTGTTAGCTTCTGTAAAATGATTTTCATTAGAATTTAATTTTATTATCATATTATTGATTTTTACAGTATTGTTTTCCAAATCCATAATTATTTTGTTATTCTTTAAAAAATCGTATCCCAAAATTATTTTGTAATCTCGGTCAAATTCTTCTTTGGTGACATAAAATGTCCCGTTTAGGAAATTATTCTCATTTCTAAATTTAAATTTTACGCAGTTTTTGAAAGGGATCGTTTTGTTTGCCAAAGTTGTAATTTTGATGGAATTTGCTAAATATTTTATTTTTACATCTGTCTGTTTAATTTTTTCAAAAATCTCTGGTGACAATAGACTTATGCTTGCCCCTGAGTCTACGAGACTGGTTATAATTAGTTCTTTTGTGATTTTTAAATTCCATATTGGTAATTGATTGTTCCTACCAGAGTTGCAACCTGCTATAAATTTTTCCTGGATTTTTGGATTTTTGTCTACATTTTTTTTTTGCTCACTTTTTTTTTCTCCTGTTTATGTTCTGTTTTTCTTGCTTTTGTGTTTAATTTCGTTTTTATTTTATAACCCTGTTTTTACTCTAATATGCGGGACCTACGGGTTTGCACTTGTGCTAAATTTTGAGGCCCGCCTATCGGTTTAAATGGTGGTGTCCTCTTTTCCCTCTGGTATTTTGTCTACCCCTTCTCTGTTGATTTTCACTTGGGAAGGTAATAGTAGGCTGCGTTTCTCTATTTCTATCATTAGGTGGTTGAGAAAAATTGTTTTGCCCATTTTGTATATTTGTCACGCCTTGGTGTTGCTCTGTATACTGACTTTGTGCATTATTCCCCTGTGTAAAATCAGCATTCTGAATTGGGACAGTGTTTTGAAAATTGTAATTCCCTTGGTGCATTTGATTTTGACCTATCAGCTGTTGAGAATCATTATGCCAACTGGGCATCACATTGTACATATAATTTGGTCGAAGCTGATTATAGTGCGGTCTTATGGGATTGAAATTTTTAGGATTTTGAAAATGCGGTATATAATTTTGTGGACTTCTTTGGAAATTTTTATAATTGTAATTTGTATAGTAGTTCCTTGGAAATCTTGGCCTAACATTGTATTGTTGCGCTCCCCTAGGTTGTACAAAATTTTCGCTTCTTTTATTAAAAAAACAATGTTGTGTTTTGTGGTTTGATTTGTTACATATGTGACAGAATTGTTGGGTGATGTGATTAATTTCCCCTTCGTTTTGTTTGTTTTCATGTGTCTCAAGGTTTAAATTATTTATCTGTTTCTTTAGGTCTTGTATTTCTGTTTTTTGCTCTTGGGACATATTGATTAGTGCCTCATACAATTTTTTTCACTAGTTTCTGTTAAGTTGTTCATTTCGCCTGCGCATTTTCCGTTGATTGCTAATTCGATGTCCTTGGCCCGTTTAAAAGCATCGTCGAATTTTGTTGGAGGATATTTTTTAATTCAAAAGAAATATCCGGTCTCAACGCCTCAAGGTATTTTGTTAATTTCATCGTTTCAAGCAGTTCTTTTGCTCCATTTTTTTTCGTGTCCCGATAAAGCTAAATATTTTTGTGCCTCAATATTGAATTTTTTAATAAATTCCTCAATCCTTTGATTGGTTGTTTGTTTCGCGTTAATGAACTGTAACTGCGCTTTTGCGAAAGATTTTTCTTTTTGAAACTGCTTTATTGAATTTTCTTTGAATGTTTTGTAGTCGTTTGCCTTATGAAGTTCTGTTGTATTTTTCATAATTTCCCGTGCTTGCCCTTTAAATTTTGATTTTGCAAGTACTAATTTGATATCATCGGGAAATTGTGCCGCATCGGCTAATTCTTCAAATTCGTCAAAAAATTGTGTAATTTCTTGGTCTGGTTTATCTTCAAAATTTTGGAGAGAATTTATTAAGGTATCTACTCCTATCGTAAATGTTTCCCTTTCAGGAGAAGTTTGTCTCTTCCCTCTGCCGCCTGTCATGATTTAATTTTTATGCCTTATTTTCCTAGCGGCTGCAATTCCCAAATATATAACAGAATAATTTCTATTTTTTTTTGCTTCTATCCTAGTTTCTCAGAAATTTCCTACACTGCAAATTATTATTTTTTCAATTTTAGAATATAATTGTCTATCTCTATTTTCAAGATCATACTAATTTGTAAAATAATATTTTCGCATAAATTCTACTGAAATAACACTGAATATTCTGCATGCATGCACATAAATAAAGCACAATATGAAATTTTCACCAATATTTCCTTTCATAAATATTAATTATAATAATCACTCGTTATGTTCATACTAAATTATGTGCTGTGAGCTGAACTACTCTTTTATATATATATATATATATATACATAATTATCCTACTTATCTTTCATAAATATATTTATTTTTATTTATTCTGTATGAATAATTCAAAATATCATATTTTATGTTTTTATACTCAATATGCAAAAATGATTTATGTTAGTAAGAAAAGAGAAACGATGGAAGAGAAGAATTTTTTATATAATATTAAATATTTTCTAATCAGTTACTACAAATATTAAATTTAGATCCTAAATACAAATTTATAACACCTGGTATTAGCACCATTAAATTTTAGTATGTGGTGACGATCCATCACCAACACACTTGGTCACGCGACAATAAAGTGGTAGTACAAATTATAGAAATATTACCCGATCCGCGTTGTGAAAGATCAAAAGAGGGTAATATTAATTAATAAAATAGGAGGAGAATAAATTTTGAATAAAATTATACGTCAATACTCAGAATCGACTTATTTGACGTTAAAATTTATATTCAGGATTCAGTGGGTGGCATAGATAATTATTCGATTAAATATTTTCTAAAATTAATCTTTCAAAACTCATAAATTTAATAAAGCTCTGAAAAGAAAGAATAAGAATAATCCTTCAAAGAAAAGATAGGAAATGCACATATGAATCAAATTTTATTATTTTCAAGCACATAACTTCCATATATCAAACATAATTACTCTTAAATGCATATTGATTTGACAGCATACTCAGTTACATGTGATCTCATAACAAGATAATTATGAGTCATATCTTTGTGGAATTTTGGATTCAAAACGTTGGTTGAACTTCTCACAGCACAAATAGATGGGCTTCTTAGCCAAGTTATTAACAAATTTCCAACGTTGATATTTTAATGTTATGATTAGTCCATAATAATGACAAATACTCATAACTGCATTAAAATTTTGCCTATAAAATATTAGACACAGAAAATCCTACGCACACAACATAAATATATAATAAAATAATGGCCATATATTAAGTAATAAACTCACCATATACCTCAGACGAAAGGGGCGAAAACAATTCCTGTAGAGCACTGATAGTTCTTATCACAAGGTAGATTTGGTCCGCATCTTTCAAATTTGGAAAGTCACTTTTAACCGAACACATTAAAGTTCATATAGTCTCTTTTGGCTGAACTCCTTATACAATCACTGTGATAATTGGAACTTTTCAGTGTGGCATCCCATCTCATCCGCTAATGGCAATCAGAGAAATGGTGGTGTGGCATCCCACCTCATCCGCTAGTGGCAATCAGAGAAATGGTGGTGTGGCATCCCATCTCATCCGCTAATGGCAATCAGAAAAATGGTGGCGCACTTCTAGATCAGACTTCTTTCCATATCCGATAGAGGGTGATGCAGGGTTTTGCAGACTTCAGCTTATCAACCTAGCCCTTTTGGTCGCAAGACTAATCCCAGAGCTTCCTTCAGGAGGTGTGACATAGGTGGAAGACAAAATCCAAGTGTCTCTTTTTTTTCAAAATCTCGCTCCACAAAAAAAATTGGGCGTATTTCATTAGTACAATATGATTTTTTTTATTCGTCGATTGGTGCTTCTCTCTTCCTGGTGCGCCTGATCTTTTGGCTGTGGTTCGCTTTTTTCCCTCTTCTGGGCGTCTCCGTATTTTTCCAACGCATAGCTAATTTTTTCTCTTCGTTTACGGGGATCTGACGTCACCTGTGAGCTTCGGACCCCCTCTGCCACACACGATGGTAGCAATAAATAGTAGCCCTGTCAGTGCTAAGTGCATCATAAATAATTGTGACTGGCTTTATTATTAACATGTCTCATATGGCGTCCATGTGCCCTTCCTATAAGTTTTATTGCCCTATTTTCGTCTGAAGTATATGTGAATTTTTATCACACTATTAATTTTCATATAAAATATTACAAAATTCTTAATTAATTGCCATATTACGAAATACATTCAATATTCACCAACCTTAAATTTTTACAAATGAAATGATACCAAAAACATATATATGCACCCATATACTTATTATAAATTATGATTTTTCTTTATCTAAATACTATTAAGATTTTTTACAAATTAATTTACTTTATTTATTTTATAAAGAAATATTTGTCAAAATGCCATTTATTATTTTCTCTTGAATAATAATAGGTTGTTCTGTTTTGTATAAATATTTTAATTGTATAACAAGCTGTGTGTATAGATTTCTATACCACACCCATACCATTCGCCGGTGAAGTGGTTAATAACTTTCAAAACACGTTTAGATGTACATTTATTTTCCTATTAAAATTTATTTTATTATTACTCTAAATATGATCACGTTTTTTTGGCTCAGTCAGAAGAGTATGATGATTTCATATTTTTCTTTATTTACCATATATACATGAGATTAAAAAAAAAATAATAAACCCGTCCCACCATTCAAGGAACTCATCTAAGATATAAGAAAGATCCATATTCAATCTCAATTAGGCATGAATTATTTAATTAATTTGGCCGCCACTGCTTATCATGATTGCAAAATTGGTACTTTTTTGTGTCATTGTGAACAGACTAAAACATTTACATGCTTGGTCAACAAACAAAATCAGTATAAAGGCAAAATCCATTCTCCAAATTATTTTCAATATTTTTAAGTATTTAGAATGTTATCGTGATGAAAATAATTGCATTATTATATATGTCGTAGGCTAATTGAGAAATCCGGGTCTTTGTAAACAGCCTAGGCTGTTTGCAAAGAGCCGGGCTAATTGGAGAATCCATCGCCCTTTTTCCAATTAGCCTGATATTGTTCAGGCTTATTGCAAAGAGCCTAGAAAGCGTTAGGCTAATTGAAAAATGACCACTTATTATCCGATCAAGGTGATATTTTTAGCTCACAGGCTATCAAAGCCTGAATGCTTATGTTCCCGCCGATTCTGTATGTACGTGTGTAATTCGTACGTACGTACGTATGTACGTAACGCGATAACTCTTGATAGAAATATCCGATTTGCTTCAAATTTTTTTTCTAGGGTCATTCTGATGAGGTGCTTCTCTCATTAGTTTTTGGGGTTCATTGATTAAGGATAAAGGGGGAAAAGGGGGGCTAGTCCCCACCTTAATTTATATAAATGGGTTTTTCATGCAGAAGTATTCGATTTGCTCCAAATTTGGTATACCGGTTTATTGTGTTAAGCAGCTTCCCTGAATAGATTTGGAAGCTCATTATTTAAGTATAAAGGAGGAAAAGAGGGGCTACCCCCCTTAATTTAGATAAATCAGTTTTTCATGCAGAGTTATTCGATCTGCTCCAAATCTCGTATACTGGTTTATTATGTTAAGGAGCTTCCCTGATTAGATTTGCAGGTTCGTTAGTTAAGTATAAAGGGAGGAAAGGGGGGCTAGACCCCCCCTTAAATTAGATAAATGGGTTTTTCATGCACAGTTATTCGATGTGCTCCAAATTTCGTATACCGGTTTATTATGTTAAGGAGTTTCCCTGATTAGATTTGGAGGTTCATTAGTTAAGTATAATGGGAGGAAAGGGGGTCTAGACCCCTTTCTTAATTTAGAAAAATGGGTTTTTCATGCAGAGTTATTCGATTTGCTCCAAATTTCGTATATCGGTTTATTATGTTAAGGGACTACCGTGATTAGATTTGGAGACTTATTGGTTAAGTATAAAGGAGGGACAGGGGCTAGTGTCCTCTTAATTTAGATAAATGGGTTTTTCATACAGAATTATTCGATTTGCTTCAAATTTGATATAACATTTTATTACGATATGGCTTCCTTCATTCGATTTGCAGGTTCATTGGTTAAGTATAAAAGGGTGGAAAGGGGGGCAATTGCCCCTCCCCTTAATTTAGAAAAATGTGTTTTCATGCAGAATTATCTAATTTAGTTTAATTTTTTTTCAACCGGATCCAAACTTGAAGGTTCCATTTGATGTCAACCCAAAAACCGACCACAACCAGGTTTCGGATTGAGTTCAATTAGAACTTTCGGGTTCAGATCGGGTTGCCGGTGGACGGAGATTATTTTGTCTGGCTTGCATCGGGTTATAGTTCTTTGGAATATTTTTGTCGGTTAAGATTTGGTTCGGGACGGGTTTCAGATTGACTTCGAATGGAATTTTTAGGTTCTGGTAGCGTTGCGTGTCCACGGAAACTAATTTGTCTTGTTCGGATCTGGTTATGGATCTTTGGAATATTTTTGTCGGTTATCAGATTTGATTCGGGATTTCGGGTTTTTTCAAATGGAACTCTCAGGTTCGGGTCGGGTTGCATGTAGACTGAAATTATTTTGTCTTGCTCGGTTCAGGTTACGGTCTGTTGTAATTTATTTTTCGGGTTTGGGTAGGGTTATGCGTTAATAAACCTAATAAAAAGAAAACTGCCCAGTTAAACTGATGGCATTGAGCTCACAGTCTATTCACACTAATTGTATATTATACTCTTATTTCAAAGAATAATGCCCCTCGAAAAATACATGAAGGAATTAGTCCCCGTTGCCCCCCTTTCTACTTAACCAAAGAACCTCCAAATCTAATCAGGGAAGCTACTTAACATGATAAACTGGTATACCGAATTTGAAGCAAATCAGATAATTCTGCATGAAAAAACCATTTCACTAAATTAAGGGGGAGTATGAGCTCCCCCATTTCTCCCTTTATGCTGAACCAATGAACTTTCAAATGTAATCAGAAAAGCTCCTTATCAGAATGAACCTAGAAAAAAAATTTAACTAAATTAGATAATTCTGCCTGAAAACCCATTTATTTTAATTAAGGGGAGGTGCAATTGCCCCCTTTCCCCCCGTGTATACTTAACCAATGAACCTCCAAATCAAATGAAGGAAGCCATATTCTAATAAACTGGTATATCAAATTTGAAGCAAATCGAATAATTCTGTATGAAAAACCCATTTATCTAAATTAAGGGGACACTAGCCCCTGCCCCTTCTTTATACTTAACCAAAAAATCTCCAAATCTGACCAAGGCAGCTCCTTAACGTAATAAACTGGAATACGAAATTTGGAGCGAATTGAATAATTCTGCATGATAGGTAATGATTTTAGGTTGGAATGGTGATTCCTTAAGAAGGAGTCATATTACTTCTGCATTACTGAATTTAATATAGGGTAAAGTAGGGACAGATGTCGCAGTTTTACTTTTCTTCTTATAAAATGTACAATATAACAAAAATCAACAAACTAAGTACCAAAAATCTTTAATCAAACTCTTGAGAATCTAATTTCTATGCCAAACAAGTTATAACCCTTTTAATAAAGTAGGCATAATTATTTTCCCAAACGCCATTTTTAACATAATTTTTATGTGCAGGTAAGATGCCGCATGGGGTGTGGGACAGATGCTGCATGAAGAAAACTGCTAGGCTGTATTTTTTTCAAACATATCACATTTTTATTCTCTCAAATTAATTGAAATGAAAATAAATAAAAATAAACTTACAAAAAATTTTCACTAAATTGTGAAAAGTTTAACGAAAATGCAAAAGTTTAAGCTCAAAAAATGAAACTTGGGACAAAAAATTAAATTGAAAAGAAAAACATTTGAATTTGCATGAATGGATGGCATAAATTCTGCAAATAATAAACAGAATAATTACAAAAAAGAAATAAATTACTTGTTTACATCCAGGTAAACATTGCAGTTTACTCGTAATGTAAGTAATAGTTCTAGTCAATTTAGGTCCTAGTCTTTGTATTTTTGGCCTTTCTTTTCATTCTTTGATTTTCTATTTGCATTCGCCCATAAACCTCACATTTCACGTAGCAAGAACAATGTGAGCATGTTTCATGCAATCACCGATTTAATTTGATGCACTGAAACCAGTCCGCTTTAATTTTGTTTCTTGATAAGACTCCAGATACGCACATTCAAGAATCATCAAATTTCTATCCAATATTGCCATCAAAATCCATAAGAGGAACACATTCGTCACTGTCGGAAGATGACTCATATTTCAGTTTATTCCTGAAGAGGAGTGTTTTCAAGTTGATCTTCCCATCTTTTTTTTACACATTTTACTTCAGCCAAGCTGTCGTTCTTTGATGCTTTTTGGTTTCTTTTGCATTTTATTTTCTTCTTTTTTCTTTTCATAAACTCCGTGCTTATAATATTTCCTTCCTTTTGCTTTTTTTTTTACTTGGCTGCATAGGTCTTTTGATAATTGGAATAAGAGAAATTTTGTTTAACAGCTTAGATGGCGACAATTGTAGAAGGTCTACGTTCTCCTTATTCACACATGGTGAATAAACATTGTTGCTAAGAATATTCTGAGAAGTAGCAGAAGTTCCTTCTAATGTGTCTTCTTCATTTTGTGGCATAGCCTAATTATCTGACTGGATTTAAATTGCTTCATTTTGTTGTGGTTCATTCATATCGTTATCAGTTATGAAAGCATAGACTGGAATTGCTGTATTATCTGACCGAAAAACCAAAATATATTTTCCTGTCTTTCAACCTTGGTGCGGCATCTGTCCCAAAGTTGCGGATAAGATGCCGCAACGCCATTTTGTGTCATGTGGATGACGCAGGAGAAATGCATGCATATGTCTGTACTCTACGAGGATCTAGTCTACAATTATAATCAGTTTTGGGATTAAATATTTGCTTATTTAGTTTAAAATAGGTAATAAAACTAAAATAGAATAATTTTAGCAACTCACCATGAAGGTTTCAATCTTAAAAACTGGCAGAAATATTTAAATAGTAACAATTAAGCGGTGGAAACGCATACAGCACAAAACACAGCACAGAGGCACCCAACAAACTTCTTAATTTGGTCTAGGGAGCGTTAGTGTCGTCAACACAATCTGTGCGGCATCTGTCCCACCGCGGCGTCTGTCCTACTTTACCCTATGTAATCGTAATAAATTTTGTATTCATGTTTTTTTGCATATGAGTGCAACAATTATTGCAACAAGATCTGACTATTTACAAAAGTAGTTGTAGTATGAACGCACCTCAATTTCCGCTTTTGACTTGTTGAATTTCTAGTTGTATTTAAAAATATCCCAATCCGAAATTTCTTTAATCTTATCCTCTTAATTTATTCTAAGATTTAACTATGATTTATTCTAAGATTTATTCTGTAAACTATTTTGAAAATATTAAAACAAATAGTCATTTTGACGAAAAAAATAGTTTATAGTAGGGGCGTAAACAATTTCAAGGTTATTGCAATAATTGGAAATCGTTAAAAGAAAAAAAAAAAAGACAAAAAAAATCCAAAATGCGACTACAAGTTTAATATTACAAATTTCATGATAATAGTTCCTACTTTTAAATATTTTATTTAATATTTTATTTAAATATTTCATATCTTCCTTAATTAGAACATTATTTCAAACAACATGACGATAAAAACATTAAAAAAAATGAAATACATCTAGAGTTTCTTTTAAATAATATAAATATCCGAATATTTTTTTGTAATTAATGATTTACATTTTTTTTTTGTATTTTAAATCAATATTTTTTCATAACCATAATCCTTTCCTTTTGATTACTATTCAAATGTATGTTTCAAAATTGAAAATTCAATTCAACGTAGGAAAAATTATTTCCTATATTCGAATATTTTAACTTGTTATTAATTTTTAAAGGATTGGTATTTTTATTAGTAGTAAATCGTAGATCGGTGGATCATAGTTTTTATTTCTGAAATAATCAGAAATGCATTCACATTTTTCTGCCATTTACATAATTCAAAAGAGCTTTTCAGATTTCAAATAAATTTCGAATAAAATCGAACAAAAACCTCTATTCATGTATAAAGTAATGCAAGGGTATAAAATTTTGTAAAATAAATCTTTACATCACATTTTATAATGCACAATGGTTTATAAATAAGCTGTTGAAATAAATTGAGATATCGTAATAAAAGTATTGCCAAATAGTCATAGAATAAGCTAAATTTGTATTTAAACAATAAAAAAATAGAAAGTTTTTATATGATAGTTTTTGTTGTTTCATATAAAGATGATTATGATTTATTTATTAATTACATTAGAATTTTAAATAATTTTATCTTTTAGTAAGTGTGAAACATACTTCATCTAAGCCCACATCTACTTGAATTTTTAACAACAACAATTTTTCTGCTAGAATAATAAATTTTACCCGATTTCTTTACGTTGTCTAAATGTTCAGTACCGATGTAGCATGTATTAAGGCAATACTTTGTTTCTAAATAAGAAAAATGCAGAATAATTAACAACGATGTGCACAAACTTATGCGAGGGATTTAGTCAAAGAACAATTGGTGTCATATAGCAGAGCAGTGTCGAAAACGTCAAACTCATGACTAATAGTGCGCTAATTGAAATCAGAGAATAATACATCGTAAAAAAAAAAAAAAAAAAAAAAAAAAAAAAAAAAAAAACTATGATACACTCTAAATGGAACATAAAAAAAATGCAAGTCCATATCACTGTTTGTAAATTTTTAATTATTTTTTTTATGTGCAAAAATACATTTTTGACATCCTGTATACTAGTCGTCTTTCGGATGGCAAAAGTAGCTACGCAGATGTATGAGATAAGAGACTGGTTACTGTCTACGGATGATTCGTACACCAGAATTTTCATGTGGCACTTAAATACGTAATACGAAAAGGGAAAAACAGATTATGAAAACAGAATAGTTTTACAAATATTTTACTGGCTTTCCAACAACATCGCGTTAGTATTTCGTTCCGGAATATGCATTGCTATCCATTTCTGATTCGACTTTGATTAACCCATCCCAGGCAGAATCTTGTAAAGGCGGTAACAAATCTTCCAGTAGAAGGAATAGTCATTTTTATTTTGTTTTTTATTTTGCTGTAATATTATTACACACTTAAACGTCATCGAGGTACTAACGGAAATTAATACACAACATGTCTAAACTATTATACTAGCAATAAATCACGAAAAAAAGTTAATACTCAACATTTACAAGTTATGGTAAAGCAAGGGTAGTTACAATAAAAAGCAATGTGATACTACAGCGAGTCAAAACGGCACGACGAAGATTGGAATGTTCTAAACAAATCTGTGATTTATCAAAATAATTCGCAAACTAAACGTGAAATGGGAATTGAATGCACTATTCAGAATAAAATTGTCCATATATGCTATTTCTCAATAATGTTCTAGACACCTACACATAATATTATATTTGCATGTGCTATAATCACCTCTAAATGAAAGACTACGGATAAGGGTAGACATAAAGAACAAGGCTGGCAGTCGTTTACATCGACATAGGCTCTCGTACTAGGTTTATTAATGACATCTACGTATGCTACCGTGTTTGCATGTTTCATGATCACTACTGAAGCAAAGATTACTATTTTTTCATACATTGGTAGTGCATAATATCGGTATTTATTTACAAAATATATAGCCACTTGGCGTGAGTTTAGCCATTGAGAAACCGAAACCACGGTAATATTCTTATAAACGGAAAGTCAATGTGAGTGATTAGTGGATTTTTATGTTACACAAGTAAAGACGTCGTCAATAAGTTAAGATAATCTGGTACAATGCCAATGCATGGAAATAAAAATTAAACAGACGGTTTGAAAATCCCGCGTATGCTTATAAACGGAAAGTCAATGTGAGTGATTAATGGATTTTTATATTACACAAGTAAAGACGTCGTCAATAAGTTAAGATAATCTGGTACAATTCCAATGCATGGAAATAAAAATTAAACAGACGGTTTGAAAATCCCGCGTTCTATAAATTTGTATAAAGATGTGCTGCACAAATTCAGAATCAACTTTGTAATTTCTATATTGATTAATATTTTCTGAAGAAAACTACATGTATACGTTATTGAGTCAGACTGGCTACTTAGAAGTCCCCTACGACGAAACCGTCTCTAATGATTATATTAGCATACAGAGTAGGGACAACGTCACAGACGTGTATTTTCTGTGCCATGTTTTGTTCAATGTTTTGCAGTAATTTTATGAAATTGTCGAGTATGAGTATGAAAACCATCCAGAAAACTATTATTACATGACAGCGTAGAATAAAATGTAAAGAACAAAGGTGTTGGGAACTTATTTTTTACCCGTTTATGTTTGTGAGTTTTTATACACAACTAATTTTACATTAATAGTTTACAAACTAGTTGGTCAAAAGAATGATTTAACGAATGGAATTGACAGGGACAAAATTACGTATTGTTGTAAGATACAAAAATTGTTAGAGTTTACCATATCACCGTTATTTCGTAGAACTCGCACAGCAGAATGAGTTTCATGAAACTAAAAACAGCATTTCGCTTTTTCAGTACCGTTATACGTCTCTATTATCGTAATGCTTTGCAAGAATTATTACTGCTCGCTAAGCGATAGCCTCAGTTATGACACCTAACGCCATCTATGAATAAACTTCGGCAATATTACTACTAATCTGACTTTTAAATAGTTAATTTCATTTAATATTTCAGAAGTTCTTAACTTACGAAATTGCCCAACAAATTTATAGATACCTTGTATTTTTCTTTCTTCTTAAAACTTAGGTACATGGACAGTTTTTTTTAACCTATTATTATTATGGTGCATTTGAAAAAAGTATCATTTGAGATAAGTCTTTTAGCTCTTATATATCAACACAATGTAATAAAATGTTTATTGTTGAAAAATAAACAATTAGTTCTTATCCTGTTTAATGTTCATTCCATTTAGATAAAACATAAACTTAATATTAATAATTCTGTTTAGATAAAAACGATTGTTATGTCAACATACAAACATTCTTTAAACCTTACAAAGGCACCTGTAATGAAATCCGTTTATCTTTATTGATATATGTTCTTTTAAATATCATTTACTAATATATATTCGTATATATATATATAATGGACGAAATACTTTTACCACATAATTGCTTCAAACATTTAAATAATCAGTAATCATCATTAAGAAAAGCTGATAACAGAAAATAACTTTATATTTGTTTGGGTGAATGTTCATGGTAAACACATCAACCAGATGTATTCATTGTGTTCGCATACTTTAAAATATCTATTAAAATGCCCAAAATCGAATAATGTGTTTTAAATAGTAGCATTTCGTTTAATGAGAAAATAAATGTCATGGCTTTATAAAAGGAAAGAATTTTATGAATTAGACAATGAATTTATCTAAAGAGTTATATATGTTTTACTGAACTGTGTATTTATCATTTGTTAAAATGTAATCGAAGTTTATTGTTAGACAAAAGACTTTTTTGATAATATGATGTCATTTCACAAAGGCAATACAAATGATATAAATGAAAAAAATATATATATTAATATGCAAAGTAAAAAAAAAAAAAAAAAAAATTAAACATTTGAATAAAATACATTAGAATGTTAAACTTAACTCTATATGAAAAGGGAAATTTAAGAAATATTTAAAATTACTTCAGATATAAAATAGTCCACTGATTTCCCGATACTAACTGAAAAGTAACCAAGAATATGTTTTATTTTTAAATAAAATTTATTAAGTTATATTTTATTTTACTTAAAATTCTATTTAATAAGCTATCTCTTATTTTACTGAAATTTCTATTTAATTGGATTTTTTGTTTAAAATTTTATTAACTTATCTTTTTTAACTCGTAATAGAAAATATTTCTATAATATTTTAATATATAGGGTAACTCCGGGAGAGTCGCCGCATACGGAATAAATGCCGCACCCCTTGTATTTCTTGTAATTATCGATAGATTGCCGTCAAACGCAAGGTATACGTGCGCAATGAGATTATTTTAACCAGTGCATAGCGTGAATCTCATTTCGATGTTTACATGTAGAAGTACAATCCTTAATTTGACGTAAGTGCATGATTTCGCTGTCCAAACTTTTAAACACGTTATGTTTAAATAATTTTCATACACTAATTACTAAATGCATGCATGATTTTGAAGTCAAAAATAATTGTAGCGTTTGTATAGAGTACTGTGTGTATGGTTACGACATTCCCCTTAGCGATGGCAGGTAGCTGTGATGTCCGTCGTCTGCACTAAGCAAAATGGGATACATGCTGCGCTGCCATTCCGGTATACATGCCGCAGTTTCTTTAGTACGGGATGATTAAGTGTTATTAACTTTCCTTTCCTTTCGGCACAGACTAACCATGTTAGGCATGTTATCAAGTTTACTAAAACCAAAGGAGAAAGGGGGAAAATAAAAAGTAAGCAGTGCAAGAAAGATGCAAGTCAAGATGATAATAATGAAAAATTGGAATACGCGTTACGCAGACGTTCTTTGCAAACTACTCTAAAAAGGAGGAAGTGTAATTCGCTTCTTTGCATGATGTGTTTAAATGTAGTTATATAAAGACCAGTGGCGTGGCGTCCGGTCATCGCTGGATGAGGCGATGACCAAGCAATATTTTAAAACTCTTAATAACCTTTTAAAACTCTACGATCCAGTTTTAGCAGAACATTTGGAGTTCATGTATAAGTGAAGGTAAGATTTAAAGTTTCTTTTTTGAACATTCAACCATTGAATTTTAGAGTTAATAATTTTTCACCATAAACTTAAATAATTGCGATGACCACCGAAAATTTTCACGCCACGCCACTGATAAAGACTACTATTTCGGCTCTTTTCCTGTAGAATGTAGTCGAAAAAACAGGTCTCTTAACCCATTCGGGACCATAGGTGCATATAAGCACCTTCATAAAGAGCTTACAAAATTTGTTTCTGGCACCAGTAAAAAAGAAAAGTAATATTTCTTTGTTTAATTGCAGTATTTTCATGATTGTTTAGGTAAAGGTAAATTCTTTTAAAAAAGTGGTATAACCGAATAAAATTTGTTTAAAAGACACCGGTCCCTAAAGGGTTAACAAATAAATTATGTAAACACAATTTTACTTTTTTTCTTTTTCCTTTCTAATACACTGATGTTACGTTGTAGCTGAAATAACAATTAAAATTTAATGTAAAAAAAAAAAAGTCGATAATTTTAATAGTGAAAGTAAGCAACAATTATTCATTTAAATCTACTAATACGTTTCATTGTACTCATTTAGTTTCATTTTGTCATTACATCGAAAATTATAGTCCAGATATGAATATTTTTTTAAATATTTTTATTTATAATTTCATTCTGTTCTTAATGCAAGCGCGGCATAACTATTGCACAAGTGCGGCGTCTCAGCCTGAATGTACGGTGTACGCGCCGCAGTGTAATGTTTTAGAAAAAAATAGTTAAAAAATATTAATAATTTGTTTTGAATTTTTTTGTCACAGTACACGCGTTGTATATTTAACATTAGATAACACAGCATGGTTTTTTTTAATTGTATGTCCAACATGTGACTTTTTACATAAATTCAAATAATTGTGCGGCATAAATCCCGGAATTACCCTATACCATTTATTTTAATATCCAGAAATGATTACATAATCGCTCGTTTTGCGGAAATAATGGACATTAACTAAAAAAATATTTTGATAATTGAATAATATTACTGAAATGATTAAGAAATAATTGTTTTAATGTAATCATTATAAATGACAAATATTAATTTTTGACCTGAACATTTGGCATAATAATGCATCATTTTTATATGCCTTATGGAATTAACTCTCGTATCTTATCATTGCCTTTTTCTTATGATATCACAACAGCAATTTTTAGAGTTTGACGAAAGCTACTGAGTTATTGCATAAAAAATGTTTATGATATTATACAGAGTATGATTTTCTAGGTTTTTGAAAACCGTAGCAGATAAACGAAATTTTCTAAAATAAGAAGCTACATATCGCTCACCCGCTAGAAAAGTAACACATCTAGACAAAAGTAAATTTCACAGCAGAGGCAAAGGGGGGTGGGGGATTTGCATGATTTTACTATAACTTAAAATTATAGCACTTAGCTCTCTATGCAGGAGTAAAAATGTGCATAAAAGCGTAAAACTCTTAAGAATTAAAATATATGATAGGGTTTAGAGGGTTGGATAAATTTACCTCGCCACACAATCCACCCCTTTTCTGTGGTCACGAATGGACAAATACCCTCATAGCATGCATCGTCACAGTGACGTCATTGTGACGTCACTGTAAGTCACTGTGGTCACGTCACATCTGTGACCAAAATGCCACCACTCAGTGATGTCACATTGTGACTGAGATGTGAACGTCTTAGAAAACTTAAAAAAATTATAACAATTCTTTAAAACATGTTGCTTACTGTAAAATTTTATTTTTCTGGCAATAAAAAAGAATTGTTATGTCACTGCATGGAACGTACGTCACGTCACATTCACAAAAACCCCCACCATATTGTAAGTCACAGTGTGAGAAAAATATGAACTTCGAAAATGGTTGAATATGAAGAGAAATGTTTTAAAAAGGCCCGAGTTACAGCGGCATAAGGAATGAAAATATATTAGTGGATAGCAAATAGTAAATTCGGACATGAAAAGATGGGGGGGGGGGGCATAAAAAGGAAAATGCACGGTACAAGTATTAACAAACTAGATTATCATGCTATATTTAATCAATTTGATATCTAAGAGAGTGAATGTTTACTTTTTTCCTGATTTCAATTTTATCTAGTATTGCAATTTAATATAATAATCCTTCACTTATTGTTATTATTAAAAAGTGTTTCTCGGAAAAATGGTACGTGCTGGAGCAATTTGGATAACATATTTAGAGTTAGGAATATTAAATATATACACTTTACACATTTAGTTTGCAGGAAGGATTTTTTTTTCTACCAACCACTGGCATTTGAAACACTTTTGTGGCTTCAAACTAAAAAAATTCCTTTATAGTTAAGTCTGCAGGTTTTAATGAGCACGTAGAAAGAGTCTTCAGAGTTTACCCATACATACATTTCTCCCTTTATAATTTGCATTCAAGTCATATTTTTTCCTGTTAGTGTACTTATTTTAAGTAACTATTTTTTTTTTTTATTCTACTTCTTTCAGACTTTTAAAATAAAATTAGTATTTTCCGAATAAAAAAAAATACAAAATTTATGCAAAACCAATGATAGAATTAATTATTCGTATTTCCAACTTGTGTTTTAGAGATATGACTTTAAAAAAAGATATTTTACAAATTGTTTTATCCTACAGAAAATTAACATGAAAAGAATGACAGATTGACACAGAATTTTTTTTTTATCCTCGATAATTATTTATGTCTTTTTATTTATTAAGAAGAGATTTTTTATTTATTACGTGTGAAACAATCTTTACTTAAAAATGAGGAGGGAGGCTGGTAAAACTGATAAAAAGAAAAGGTAAAATACATTGGAAAATTCTTCAAATAAATAAAAAATAAATAGAGGCAGTCTCATAAAATGATTGCACATGTAAGTTCCAAATCTGTTGAATACAAAAGCAAATAAACGAACACGTGCTCGAAATCGTGTGCCCACGATACCGCAGGGTAAACAGAGAACTTTTTCTAATAGAAGCGGGAAGTTACTAATCTACGATGTAAGCTTTTGCGTATGCTTTTTTTAATGGAAGAGAAAGATGTCCGCCATTTTCGAATACTAATACTCTGATATTATTAATTTATTTAGCTTAAAAAGTAAGTCTTATTTAATTTAAATTGTTTATTCCTGTTTTGTATATTTTGATAAATAGTTTTATATCTATAGAAAAAGACTGTTCTGGAATTGTTTTTCAGATTAGAAATTAACATTATACTGGGGAAATATCGTTTTACATAATATAGTAGTGAAACTTTTGAAAGACTTTTTTTCATTGCTAATAATATTTTATTATTTAAATTATTATTTAAAATCCTAAAACTTCATATCAGTGTTTTCAGATTTAACATTTGCCAAAATTATAAAATAATAGGAGTCCCTTATAACATATGGAGAGATTTTTGTGAAATTGTTAATTCTAATAATACATATAATTCATCTATTGTAGTTTGTTGTTGTTTAATAGTACAATTATAAATACTCATTATTTAGTGTTTTTTAAATTGGTATATTTATTTTTTTTAATTGTATGTGAGCACGTTTTTACTGTTGTGATTTTAATCAAACATTTAATTGCAGACGTTTAGAATCAGTTATTAAATTTTCTTCGATTGTAAACTCATTTTCTACGTTCTCGATACACGTAATTACTCGAATTAAAAAAATAAAATATGACATTTAAGCATTGAAATAAAGTGTTTTTCATGCCTGATAACAAGTTTATAGATTAAACTGCTTTAGTATACTTTTTAAAATTTGATATTTATATTATTTATATATAAAAAAATATTTATAATTTATGATATTTATAAAAGTTGATAATTTACTGTTCGTTATTGATAATTGCTGGAAATGCATTTTTAATTATAATATGTGCTTTTATGTTTCACTATATTTATGCATAGTATATGGGGTATATAAAAGCTATAATCCATATACAGGGCTACAAAAATGTATTCGTAAGTGTTACTGGGCATGGGCGCAAATTGCTTAAAGGTGGTTTTGAAATGAGTTAGGGATTTTATGTTGAACTGCATTTAATTTACTAAAAAATGTTTGTAGAATATGGATAAAATGATACACAGGGTCACGCAAGGAAATAGATATATAGCCGTCTATAAATTATAATTTCTGGAAATGTGATTTCAGCACTTTAAGAGTGTTTTAATTTGAATTAAATTTTAACTAAATATTGGCGTGTAATAAAGGTTCTAGGTACAGAAGTATTGAAGTATGTTTTAATATATTAATATAAATTGCTGAATATGATTTCAACCTGTTAAGTGTTTTCTTGCTAAACTAAATTTTCACATTATATACAAGTATATATCAAACTACATATTAAATACAGGGCTATTCAAAATATTTGGAAAACATATTTGGCTATGGACGGTAACTGCTGAAATCAGTTTTTCAAATGTTTTATGCGTTTTTTTAAATATTTACTTAATTATCTATTACGTTATTTCCTTAAATTACGATGTCTACTTAAAGCATTCAGGAAGCGTTAGAAAGAGCTTTATAATCTATGCTTAACGCATGATTTTTATTAATTTTTTTTTCTATTTACCAGATCAGTCGTTTCCTATAAATCATACCAAATCTATTTAGCTCATATTAACAAAATACAATATACATGGGAATAAAAAATTTAAATAAATGTGGCTTATCTTATTGTTCCATAAATAGAAAATGTATTAATATCCGTTAGACTCCATGTTCGTATTTAATAAAATAATAACAAATCACAACACATAAAAACTTATACATTCTTAATATAAAGCTTGAACTCAAGATCAAGCTTAGAACTTAATAAAAAAGATGCCAGTTGATAAGCATTGTCTTTTTCAGTGGAAAAATTAGAAGTATTTTAGAAGAATAGGACTCCAAAATAGCGATACTTTGCTAAAAATTACGGTAAAAAGATAAGATTGTATATTTCAAACAAAACTTTATTTTAAAATTCATCACAGTGTTTATAACAAGAATCATCACAATATTAATGCTTGGAATTTTTTCCAGAGAGAAACATTCGCCTTGCATACAATATTTCAAATGAAAATCAAATTTCAAATTGATTGCTTAAAAGGCGCAAAAGCCAACATAGTGAAACAAATTCCATAACGGTACTTTAACCCGGGCCATCAGTACAGCACACTGACATTCTACCGACTAAACCACATGGAACGAGACCCAACCTGGAAAATACCTTACTATTACATGTTGGCAAGTCTACAAAAGCAGCACAAATGGAATATTTATCATGAGTCACCGAAATGGTGCAAATACGAAACTTAATTAAATCCAGCAGCGATTCAAACTATATAAACGCTTGGAAACATTCGCCTTGCATACAATATTTCAAATGAAAATCCAATTCCAAATAAAAATTGCCTTTTAAGCAATTAATTTGAAATTTGATTTTCATTTGAAATCATCACAGTGTTTATTACAAGTTCGACACAAATGACACATATTTCACAAATTGGTCACAGTGTCACTTCAAAGCATTATCGCTCTCGTTATATGTTAGTCACAAAGTTAATGCCAAAATAGTCACAAATGTCACACTTTTCACAAATTTGTCACACCGTGACTTCACAGAGTGGTCACAATGTGGCGTCACAAACGACCTCTAAAACGGCCATAACGACTTCGCATTCTAGTCACTATGACGTCACATCGACGGTCACAAAATCACAGTGTGACTTCACGACGACCTCGCCGTGACGTCACCATGCCTTACGGGTAGCGTAATAAAGTGATTTCCCGCATAACTACAACTATGTAACTTTTTGTGTAGCAAGATACACCTAGGACAGACCTATTAGTGGAATAAAACGCAAAATGAATTTTTGCGAGATGTGTCACTTTCCTTGCAGGTGAGCGATATATAGTAATTGTTTTTTTAAAAAGAATTTCAAATGGCGATATCAATCAGTGATATTTCCATACGTATTCCGTAACCCCTTATGTCCCAAATTACGAATTCATAAAAATTTCATCTTTTAAAGCAGTTTTCGTGAATTTTTGAAACTACCAAAGAAAATTTCCACAATCATTTAATAAATTTTAGAAGGATTTAGCCAATTAAACTTAATTTATTAAATTTGAATTTATAGAGATTTTGTTTAATATTTATAATTCCACTCAAAGGTTTTATTTAAAATATTTTTTTTTAGTATTTTATAAAATTAGGAAATGTACAAATATAATGTTCTTTCAATAGCAATATAGAAATATTTCCGAACTGAAACTTTCCACCCCACCCCCCTCAATCTTTCAATGTCAAGAAAGCTGGAAAGATGAAAATTATAGAAAAAAAAGCAATTTAACAAATTACAACGACCATTTGGAAAATGATTTTTCGAAGACTAAAATTTAAGACATAAAAAATCGCACGGAGTTGATCATACATTACGTACGCCATGAATTAAACATTAACATTCCTGGACCCATCATAAACGAATTTTAAAAGAAATTTCAGCTTTACAATTTTCGGTACTGTAAATTATTAAACTTCTACGGAGCTGGTCATATATTACGTACGCCATGGATTAAACATTAATATTCCTGGACCAATTTTAAATGAAATTTCATTTTTAAAATTCTAAACATCCCACAATATTACTTTTTACACCGTCGTATAGAGAAAATAATGTACCTTTAAATGCAATTTGTTTGAAATCTGTATCTCAATTTGTTTCTGAGTTATTATTATTATTTTTTTTTTTAGTTTTTATTACATTTTTGTCATAGTGGCAACAGAAGTATCCACCTTTGTTGAAAGTAAAGGGAAAATACAGATTACTGTAAAGACCAATCAAAAAACAAATAAAATGCGGATTCAACCAATAAAATGCTTCAGATATGTTTTTGATTTCCTACCCTAACAGAGGACAATAACCATTTTTCCAAATGGTTAAAAAAATCATCCTTTAAAAAAATTTGTTTTGTGCAACCAATAATGCTTTAGGAACAATATAAATCGAAGTATCTAAAACTCATTCTAAATTGTATTACTACAAATCGATGTGAAATGAATTTTATAACAAGTTCTCTTCATGGAACTATAAAGTACCAAGGTTAGGAAAGACACAAAAGTAAATTATTTTGTTATCTCTCTATTTCTAAAAATGATTGAAAACATCTCTCATAATTGAATTGTATTCGAAATAATCAGCTTTTCATATTTTATTCTTATGTGTCGAATTCTGAAAAAAAAAAAGGATTTTCAAAGATAGTTTTAAACTAATGTTAATTTCTTAATACTTTTCTACAAGAAGTTTTCAAAAGTTTTCTTTTTTGTTATTAATGCATCTTGACCAAAACTGTAAGCCACATTTTTCAGTGACAAAGCAAAAGGCATAGAACTTATTTTTGAATTAACGCCACAGAGGAGAATACTGACTTTTATTTCATGTTTTCCCCCACATTTATGATATTAAGTGTCTCCAAGGGTCAAAATTTTATTTTCATTATTTATACACATTTTTATTTATTTATTTTTCTTTTTTTGTTGAAATGCGTCTTCTATAAAAAGTCTGAATTTTTTCTTTCATTTTAAAATTTTAAACATAATTTTTTGATATACACAGGAGCTATTTGCCCGATTTCATTTATTGTTTCCGTATACTGTGCTGAAAACTTTTCTTGCTAATTTGTTTTCGGAATTTATAAAAATATTACTTAGGAAATTTGTAATAAATTTCAAAGTAAAAAAAATGAGATTTGAGAGTGATTTTCTCTTAAAGGGATATCAATTGACAATTTTCAAATCAAATAAAAAATCATGAAGGCATGTTTAAAAAAACAGTTTTGGCCAGACCGCATGGCATAATCAATAGGGTTTGTGGGTGAAATGAGTGGTCACAAAATTTGTCCAGGATAGGTCAGTTGGTAGATCATTGGCAGCTTCAGTCAAAAGGTGACTTGTTCAAAAACCTGTCCTGGATATTTTTTCACTCGGAAGGAAAATTAGAACTCGTGTGATTCATTTAAAAATTATAATAATTGTGTTAAACATAATAAAGTGTAACTGCATATCCAACGTTTCTTGGACTTCCATTGCCTGCGATTTATTCGATTGAGCATATTCAGATATCAGACCAGATGTAATAATTAGTAGTGTTTCTGAGTGAACATAGTGTCCACCAGATTTGTCCAGGATAGCTCAGCTGGCAGAGTATTGTCAGCTTCAGCTAAACACTCTCTGCTTCTAAACCTAGCCTGAACACTTTTTCACTCGGATGAAAAATTGCTACTCGTATGATTTATTTACAAGTTATAATAATTGTGTTAAACATGATAAAGTGTAAGTGCATTCCCAACGTTTCTTGGACTTTCATTACCGGCGATTTATTCTGTTGAGCAGATCCAGATATCAGGACAGATGCAATAATCAACAATGTTTCTGGGTGAACAATGTGTCCGCCAGATTTGTCCAGGATAGCTCAGCTGGCAGAGTATTGTCAGCTTCAGCTAAACACTCTCTGCTTCTAAACCTAGCCTGAACACTTTTTCACTCGGATGAAAAATTGCGACTCGTATGATTTATTTACAAGTTATAATAATTGTGTTAAACATGATAAAGTGTAATTGCATATCCAACGTTTCTTGGACTTTCATTACTGGCGATTTATTCTGTTGAGCAGATCCAGATATCAGGACAGATGCAATAATCAACAATGTTTCTGGGTGAACAATGTGTCCGCCAGATTTGTCCAGGATAACTCAGCTGGCAGAGTATTGTCAGCTTTAGCTAAACACTCTCCGCTTCTAAACCTGGCCTCACATTTTCACTCGGATGAAAAATTGCAACACGTATGATTTATTTACAAATTATAATAATTGTGTTAAACATGATAAAGTGTAATTTCATATCCAACGTTTCTTGGAGTTCCATTTCCTGCGATTCATTCAGTTGAGCGGATTCAGATATCAGACCACATGCAATAATCAGTAGTGTTTCTGAGTAATCATAATGTCCGTTAGATTTGTCCAGGGTAAATCAGTTGGCAGAGCATTGGCAGCTTCGGCTAAACACTCTCTGCTTCTAAACCTGGTCTGGACACTTTTCCACTCGGATGGAAAATTAGAAATCGTGTGATTTATTTACAAATTAAAATAATTGTGTTAAACATAATAAAGTGTAATTGCATATCCAACGTTTCTTGGACTTCCATTACCGGCGATTTATTCTATTGAGCAGATCCAGATATCAGGTCAGATGCAATAATCAATAATGTTTCTAAGTAATCATAGTGTCCGCCAGATTTGTCCATGATAGCTCAGCTGGCAGAGCATTGTCAGCTTCAGCTAAACACTTTCTGCTTCTAGACCTGGCCTGAACACTTTTTCACTCGGATGAAAAATTGCAACTCGTGTGATTTATTTACAAATTATTTAAACATGATAAAGTGTAACTGCATATACAACGATTCTTGGAGCTGCGATTTATTCTGTTGAGCGGATTCAGATATCAGATCAGATGCAATAATCAATAGTGTCTCTTAGTGAACATAGTACCCGTCAGATTTGTCCAGAATAGATCAGTTGGCAGAGCATTGGCAGCTTCCCCCAAAAGTCCCTGGTTCAAATTCTGGCCTGGTACTTTTTCCCTCAGTTGGAAAATTAGTGTGATTTATTTACCAATTATAATAATCGTGTAATAATCAATCGAGTATGTTAAATATGTTTGAATGATAGAAAATTGTTAATGAGATTCTTTAGTTTTGGTACTTTTATATTAGATTTAACAACCATACAGAATCCAAACTTCCTTCTCTGCGATTAAACTTAAGAAAAGTGGAATCAGTGTTTAAGAATTGAAAAGAAAACATCTATATTTTTCTTAACAGGAACTAGGTTTTAAATGTTATGATAAATCTAGCCGCATAACAATGTGAAATATTATTTACTATTACACGGAAGCTGAAATTTTCTTTTCTTTTTCGTACGCATTATTTATCCTTGAAGTGCTATGTTCCATAAAGAACTATATATAACACCCTATCTACCTTGAATATACTTCATATGTCAGAAAATATTAATTTTCATTATATGTAAATTATTTATTTTTTAATGGATGTGATTTGTATTTTTAATAGTTCAATATAATTTAATAAGTATAATACTTGCTGAAAATATTTTTTACTTATTCGAAAAAATAAGGCTAAACTATTTCAAAAATACATGAAATGTATATTGTTATTTACAATGACTTAGCAGACGATTTTACCTGTACTACACATTTTTGCTTTCTTCTAACATCAATAGAAAAAAAAAAGTATTGTAATCGAATTTTTTTTCGACTTCAGGTTTTCGACGGATTTACACGTTTTAGGGGTCAGAGATCCCCAAAAACATGTTTATAGAAAATGTCTGTCTGTTCGTGTGTCCGTGTGCCTGTCGCCATTGTACCATCAAAAAGTGCATGAAGTTTTGCATAGAATTGAAGTTTTTGGCTATTGCAAGCAAGTTCTTCCTTCATTTTGAAAAAATCCGCCGGAAGGGGGGCCTGTAATAGCGATTTTTGTGCGATTTTGAATATTGTACCCTCGAAAATTGAATGAAGTTATGCATAGAATTGAACTAATTTTTTTTTTTAGCTTTTGGCTGCAGCAAGCAAGTCTTCCCTCAATTTGGAAAAAATCGGCTGGAAGGGGGCGCTGTAATAGCGATTTTTGTGCGATTTCGAATATGGTACCATCGAGAAGTGTATGAAGTTATGCATAGAATTGAACTAATTTTTTTTTAGTTTTTGGCTGTAGGAAGCAGGTCCTCCCTTAATTTGGAAAACATCGGCTAGAATGGGGCACTGAAATAGCGATTTTGTGCGATTTTGAATATTGTACCATCGAAAAGTGTATGAAGTTACGCATAGAATTGAACCAAAATGTTTTGAAATTCTTGGCTATGGCAAGCAAATCCTTCCTGAATTTGGAAAAGATCCGCCGGAAGGGGGCACTGTAATAGCTATTTTTGTGAAATCTTCTTAATTTTTCATAGATCTATTACACCAGTGGCTCGTGAATCGACGGAGACTTCCCATGCTGATAAACCGACTACTCGCGACTATTCGTGATTTTAATAAATATTATGATCGATATTAACTCGTTTTTACTCCGATTAATTGAGTGAAGCAGAAGTTTCAGATGAAAGTGAAAGTTGATACAGTATTGAACTAATAAAAATGAAACATTGACATCTGTAACAACATTTTGAAATATTAAAATATATGAGATGGTAGAAAGTTTTAAGATTGGCTCATCCAACTAGTTTTTAAATACAGTATAATCTCAAAACTCCGGCATCGACGCGACCGAGACTAAGGCGGATTTTTGAAAATTCCGAATTTCTGAAAGAATATCAAAAGTGCTTCGGATATTCTTAATGGTGACTTTATTCACACCTTAATTCATAGGCAAGTGATATTTGTCTAAAAAAATGTGAAAATAATATATAAATAAAAACTTACTTTAATAGATATTTCCTATGTTAAGAATTAAAAAAAAAAAAAATCTAAAAAAGAGTGAAGACATTCCTTCTTTTGTAATTTCTGAAATTTCAATGTCAATTTTATTTGCATCAAATGCAGTCTTGTTTCTCTAGACTAAATTTTCAAGACAAATTTAAGCCTTTTTCCAGTGATTTTTTTTTTTTTTTTGAAGCGGCTCCTCGTCCTCATTCCTCTGCGCTGCTACCAGCGTTATCCGTGTTACTATTTAGCACAGCGTCCACTAATCCATAACAATTGATCTCGAAGTTTTTAATTCGTAAAAAATTGCTATTTTCTTTTCTCCCGTATGTCGGAAGTGGAGAAATAAGGGAATGCAAAAAGATTTTTGATGCCGGATTTTTCGAGTTGCCGGATTTAAGAAAGCCGGATATTTGAAGTCTCACAGTACTTAATTCAAAACTAGCTTCTGTTATGCAGTACGTCTGGTTTGTTTAGTTTTAAAAAATAATGTTCGTAAGATTATCCTTTTATGCTATTTCATGGTAATATTTAATAATAATTGCTTGAGATTCT
The DNA here is from genome assembly GCA_963932465.1 of Maratus speciosus. Classification (NCBI taxonomy): domain Eukaryota; kingdom Metazoa; phylum Arthropoda; class Arachnida; order Araneae; family Salticidae; genus Maratus; species Maratus speciosus. The sequence goes on from OZ010789.1 coordinate 41,737,203, forward strand.
AATTTTAGTTTATAAATACTCGTGTGATATACTAACTAAATATGTATATTACAAAAGAAATCGTTGAATTCGTCATTACTTCGGGTAATTTCATTTACTTTTCGCAAAAATCACAATACAAATGATCTAAAACATGATTCTGTGATGGCATTTATATTCGTGTTTCATAATTTTGTTAACTAATCAAATAACACGTATTCATACTTTAACGGACTATAGCATTGTTAATGAATAATTATCAGGTTATTCAGGTATTAACATAATTAGTGTCATAATAAATCTTCTATAAACACGTATCTGAAATTGTATATTTATTTTATCTGAAACTACATTTTATTTGATTAAACAGTTATATTCCGTTAGTACTTGTTTATTAAAATATACAATTAGATATCAGTAATATACAGTGGAATCAGACGCGATATTTTGTTAACAATATATTCAACCAGAATTTACTTGGTTAATATTTAAAATTTGTGATTAAGAAAACTGAAGATTATTATTCGGAAAAAAATCTATCAAATGTTAAAGAATCTGGCATCTGTGAATAATAAAATAAATATTCTTAAGACATTAGGAAAACAACTTGTATTTCCTGAAGTGCTAAATTTCTAGCATTTTATGCATAAACAATGAAATTGAAAATATTTGTTATCTAGCTTTTGCATTGTTTTCTAATATAAATTCATTAATATTAAATTGCTTCTGTTATTTTTGAGTATATGCAATAAGAGTTTGTGTTCAGCGTTAAATGTTTTCAGTGTAATCCTGTTCTATTTATTTTCAGGTAAGCAGGCGAAAGAAGTATGCACGCTCAAAAACATCCGTGAATTGATGAATTTTTACGCTGATTATATTTAATTAAAATACAACAATTTCCCATTTGGTTTATCCATTTTCCTTCCAAAATGCAGAAAATTCTTCAATCTAACTAAAAAATTTCCTGAAATTCCCGAACTTCAATCTCTGTTTTCGTCGTGAAACAGGGCTATTCTTGCAACTATGTTTCATTGCAGTGTTTAGTTTTGAATATGTATGGATGTCCTTTTTTCGCTCGAAGCAAGAAAAAAATAAATTCCCCGATTAAATATTGAATGAAAAAGAACAGCTGTGAGAGTATTTTCTAGATTATCTGGGTATTCTAAATATGAAAATCTAAATACCAAAAAAATTATATATATAGTTTGAATGATTTCTGGGTAAACCCCTCACCCCTTTTAATATTAAACCTATTAACACTATAATCGCGCTATTGATAACACTGTATTTTTAGATTTAATTTCAAAGAATTATTTCCATAAAGATATTTTTATTAAACTAGTAAAAAATATTCAATAATTTCGTGACTATTTTAGCGTTAAAAAAAGATTACATACCCATAAGTGAATTCATTTATATTTTCTAAAATAATTTTTTAACGTTACTAGCATGTCATTTTATATATTGAATGAAATCTCAAAAGAGAATATGTGCAGTCCCAATTTGATTTGCGATTCTGCCGCAAAAAAATTCATAAATTATAATAGGCACCTTATTCAAAAGATTTTGCCGTCTTTGGAAAATAATTTAGAAAAACTAAGAATTTTCTGCTTTTCTAGGATTAACATTTCCCCCCCCCCCCAAAAAAAAAAAATTAAAGTAAGTGTGGCATTTTATTTTATACAGCGAAATTAAAAACTGAATTGAGATACTACAAGAGTTAATAATTATTTCAAGAAATAACTACGAAAAATTAATTTGAGTTTTAAAAAAAGGCATAAGAAATAAAATATGTGTTTATTTTCAGAAATTATTTAAGGGGAACAGAAGTAAAGATTCTAATAATCAGGGTTCTCGCTGCCGCTCGCCATAGCGCCAAATCGCGATAAAATGCTGCATTTGGCGAGTAAACGAACAGCCAGACTCGCCAAATTGAGAGGGCTCAATTTCTGCTCTTTTTTTGTGTGTGTGCCAATGTACAGTCAAATTTCTTATCCGCGTTACTGCACGATTGATGCCACTTTTCATGTCCAATGTCACCGTCCCATTTACATTACTCTATTTATAGAGACACTGACTCCACACCAAATCAGTTTAGGAACAGCCAAAGACACAGAAAGGATTATGCAATAGGTATTTTTCTATTGTCAGTTAATCACTAACAAACAAAATTACTCTCATCAATCGCCAAATAGAGAAAAGTTTGCTGGAATGTGGTGTTGAAATTAGCCATTTACCATACTATTTACTAGTTATATGCAAAGTGTCATTGACCGGCATATTTTTTCTATCTGTTAGAATCGAAATCTCATAGCAATTTTTAGTGTATATTTTCCGAACGGCAAATCAAAGATAGCTGTTTTGAACTTATTTTCAATAGTTTCTGCAAAAAGAATGTCTGAAATATTTACACATTTAGGAGACATTTAGAATGTACTTATTTTTAATAGTTTCTGTAGCGGATGTTCGAATTTCTATTTTATAAGCAGTTACAAAAAAAATAGTTTATTTTAGAACATATTGAAACAAGTAAGAAAAATCATGCGTTAAGCATAGATTATGAAACACTTTCCAACACTTCCTGAATGCTTTAACAAAACTTCGTTATTTAGGGAAATAAGGTATATAAGTGAACTAAGTAAACATTTTAGAAAACACATAAAATATTTGAAAAAACTGATTTCAGCAGTTACCGTCCATAGCAAATATGTATTCCAATTCTTTTGAACAGCCCTGTATTTGATCTGTAGGTTGATATATATACTATATAATGGAGAAATTTAGTTTAGCAAGAAAACACATAACAGGTTGAAATTTCTATTTCAGCAATTTATACTAATAGATTTAAACATACTTGTATACTTTTGTAAAACTCTGCAGTTAACCTAATACCTTTATTACACGCCACTATTTAGCTAAAGTTTAATTCAAAGTAAAACACTCTTAAAACTACCGGAATCACATTTTCAGAAATTATCATTTATAGACTGCCATGTATCCAATTCTTTGCGTGACCCTGTATGTCATTTAGTATATGTTTTACAAACATTTCTTAGTAAACCAAATGCGGTTCAGCGTAAAAATGCCTAACTCATTTAAAAATCACCTTTAAGCAATTTGCAATCATACCCAGTATCGGTTACGAATTCATTTGAGTAGCCCTGTATATCAATTACAGCATTTATACGCACCATATACAATGCATAAATATAGTGAAACATAAAAGCACATAACATAATTAAAAATGCATTTCCAGCAATCATCGCTAATTTACAGTACTTCGGGTACAATATAGTATCTGAAATCTCTTGTGTGTCCCTGTAAATGGTCTGCATTTCGTATTATCCATGAAATAAGTTATAGCAAACCTTAGCGACGTATATCTATTTCATCATACATGTAATAGTTTAACATAATTAAAATGCGCCGGAAAAAATTCCCTCCACTTCTATATCATTATGTAAAGGGATTCTTTTGTGCGGCCCTGTAAATGAATAATAACTAATGTTTGGGCCGCATATTGGACAGAAAATACATATTTTAGTCAACTTGATAAATGCATATCAATTTATTATGTTTGAAAGCATGTAACATCATTAAAAATCATTTTAAACGATTTTTTCCCATAGGCCGTAATGTAACGGAAAACTTTTGACTGTCCCTGTAAATGAACTAAACATGCTACAAACTTCATTTGCAACAGGGTTCGTGCTATGTTAGAGATCACTAACATCCAAAAATTTCAGAACGATCCGAGTATATTTACGGGAGTTAGAGCGCGTACAGACGGCCAGACGGACAGTCAAACCGAAGTCATAAACACTTTTCAACTTTGTTGGAAAGTGTTAAAAAGAGGGATATAATAAGGGGTAAAAGGTTTTTCAGTGTTTCACGCCGAATCAATTTTGCTAACCCTTTTTTTTTATTTGACTACTGTTTTTTATTTCTTATTCGCCAAATCGCTAATATTGTCAAAAACCAGCGAGAACCCTGTTAATAATACAAATTATTATTCAAATTCTCATATTTATTATTCATATTTAATAAATTTAGTAATACCAGACGTATTAATGCAATCTAAAAATACTTAGAGATGGACTTTTAAAGTAAAAATGTACCGATTAAATAAACAAATAAACAAAAACAAGACAAAGCAAAAACTACAAGGCCAATAGTTTCAGAATAATGAACTTAGAATACAAATCCTGATAACATATCATCGGTATTTCCATTTCCAGTTTCTGAAATACATCTTAAAATTTACTTTGTACGTTATTTTGTAAATTGAATGGAGTCTCAGTATTGAAAATTTGCAATCCAAATTCAGATTTAGCCTTTTGAGGTTAAAAAAGGCAATCGAGGCAACTTATTGAAAAAATTTACTTTCGTGGAATAAAAGTTTTAGAAACGTAAACCATTCTTTTTTTTCAGATACCTTTTTTCAATGAAGTATTTTGTTTTTGAAATAAAGTTAACATTTTATTTTCAGTAGAAGTTTGTGAAACTTGAGATGTTTCACTGCTTGATTATGAATTTAATAAATAATTACAGAACATAAAGTGCAGCGTATTAATGATTTCAAAAATAAATATAAACAGTTTTATTGGTAGACTTTACTTAAGCACCAGAACAGTTTATCACGTAGTACGACAAATTAATTATAAAAGGTGTTCGTAAATTAATATCCAGTTTCCTTACATCACAGTTTTTCATTTGAAAACACGAGGAAAAATATTGTTGTACATTCATGAAGCACAATCGCAAACATTTTTTAATAAGAGAAACTAAGTTATATGTGCGTAAAGTGGCATCTTTAACCCTCTCGCTGCGCAATTCGAGATTTCCTCGGGGATGCATTTTTTTCGACTAATTAATCAGTCTTGATTATTGCCACCAGTTATTTTTTATTGTAAACTTTGCCTTATTTAATCTGAGCATTTTCCCGATTAAATTAGACAAAACACAGGTTGAAACACAGGTAACAGATAATAAAAATTCTTAAAAGACGCTCGTCGCGAAGGGGTTAAATACGCAATTTTTGAAGCTATTTTAATAAATAAATTACGCAACAAGAGGGTTAAAGGTCATTAATGAAATAATAAACACAATCAGATAATATTAAATATTATTTTTTTACAAAATTTATAAAAAATGCATTTCCTGTACATACTTTTTAAGCGATGTTGTTTCGTGGTGACGAATTTATTTTTGGATAATTTCAATATGCATATTTTTCTCTCTTATGCACTCGTCATTTTAAATTCAGAATTCCTTTCACATTATGACGCCACTAATGTTGGAGCATATATTACTGGGGAATACTTAAGATTGTTTGTGGTATTAAAAAAACATTTTTAACCGCTTGACCTCCAGGACGTACGCTGAGTACGTCTTCTCATATGAGAACGACAATGACGTACGTCGTTCACTATACAGTAATGGTTGCATATTTGAAACGGATTGATCTGTGATATGCAGTTGACAGAACAGTGGTCGAAGGTACTTTCATGACACAAACATTTTACACCACTTGGCTTGGTATATAACCCTTCAGCAGCGAAATTATAGAGGACAAGAAGCTAAGTGTTGCTTTATGAATATGGGATATTAATTTTTGTCCGTTCATAAATCAAAAGTTACATCGAAAATAATTTATGGATACCTCTATATCTTTAATTTATTAATAAAATTCATTACTTCCTGGCATTTAATAATTAATAGCATCTTAAAATTTCTAGCCAGTTGCATTCAGTTAATCGGACATCGCAAAATAATTTAACGTATGATTCATAGATAAATACATTATTATTTATTCTTTGTAAATACGTTTTTTTTAATAATTTCTTATTAAAAACATTAAGAAAAGGAATAATAATTTAATTCAATTTAACATAATTTATCTTCTCAATATTTCGTTATCTATCTGATATCGCTCTACGATGGATAATTTCATTAAATTCTATAGAAAAAGAGATAATCGTTTTAGAATATCTTCATTCAAATTTTAAAATAAGTTAACACATCTTCAGAATTTCCATATCCACTTTCAGAACTATTTCTTAAAAGTGACTCTGTGATTTATTTTTTTTTAAAATTCGATGGAATCTCAAAATGGAAAATTTGCAATCCAAATTTTGATTTAGATTTTTTAGGTAGAAAGAGGGGATTCGATGAATTCTACCAAGTAACTTATTGAAAATATATATTTCCGTGTAAAAATAATTTAGAAAACTTAAAATGTCTATATAAATTTAGGTTGCTCATTTCAATGAAACTATTGTTACTATTATTTATTGTATTATTAATAAAGTTAGCCATCACAATTCTATAATTATCAATCTTTACGTCTTAATTCTCGTACTTTGAAAACTACATTGTTGCCAGCATTGGTCTTATATTTAGAGAGGATTTAGAAATAAGTTATAATTTCTAAATTTTTTGACTGAACTTATATAACCGGAATCATACCCAGAATTACAGTAAAACAAGATAATTATCTGCAACATATAAGTTATAATTTAATGAGAGATAAAACTATGTAATGGACAATAACAATGAAGTTTGTTTTAGCCTAACCTTCGTTAAAATTCGCAAACTCGTCGCAGTCACATTTTTAAAGAATACCATTAAAGTCCAAACCATAAAATACATATGATTAACACCGATTTACTTTACTGAGAACTGTAATAACTACTTCTTCATTAGTCACTGTAGTTAATTTCAGATTCGGGGTACAGATCATAGATATATCAACTGAATTAAACATTGACTCACTCTCATATTTCTCCTTTTAAATATTCATCATATTTAATATTCAAAGACGAATCTGAATTTAGAACAAAATGTAAAGATATTTAAAAACTTTGTTGTCACCAGAACAAAATAGATGTTTCCAAGTTAGAGATTTTTACCTGAATATATCTAGCTCGCATAGAGCACAATGTAGCACCAGAGAATCAATTGACATCGCTAAATGTTATTAGTATTCTCTGTTTTATATCAGGACATAATTTCTGATTTTTTTAAGAAAAAGAACGCTATTAAAATTTAGTGGTGACAAACGCCCAACTGCTGCGCCACTGTTCCATTACTGTGAGCATTTACTAGGGCTGCTATGCGTCAGGGAATTTCTCAAGGAAAATACTAGTATTTTCTTATAGACAAAACCACCTAATTTAATAGCGCCATTAAATAAAGCGAGTTTTTCTATAAGCAAATACTGGGATTTACCGTGAAAAATTCCCTGACACGTAGCAACCCTGACTTACAAAGAACAGACAACATAGTCTATGAAGAAGTTCCATATTTTACGAATGCTTTCTTTATATTTCCATCAAATAAAAAACTCATAAATGTGATAGACAAACTTCCTGAACATTGTCTTCTACTGTAGATCATTTAAACAAATATAAAAAACAATGTTGATTATCCTGAAAATAAAAAATATAATTAAATCTTAGTATGTAATTTAAAAATGTATTTAATTTCAAATTCTAGAACAAAGAATTTCGCTCACTAATGTTCTATTGCATAGTATGAAGCATTTAATTATATATTATATTTCGGACATTGGGAAAAATTACTTCATGCGCTTAAAATATTCATATAATTATTGTAGGTCGAACCATAAGTAAATTCTGTTGCAGCATACTACCGATTACTATAAACAATTCCATCATACCACCTATTATATTCACACTCAGAAATGAATACTTAGATTTTATGAAAATCTCTTCGTTTTGACGAAACCGCTTCCAGGGAAATGCTCCGAGTGAATATTTCGTAAATTGAGAAAATTATTTTCTTCGCTTGTTTGAGGATAGTAATTTCGTCAAACTGGATTGTCCGAAAAGGAAAAAAAAAGGACAAGTGGTGACATCTATTGAAGATTTCAGAAGCATCTGTATTTATTGTCAGGGAAAAATTATTTCGTTTATATTTTCCTTGGAGGTGATTCGGACTCAGGTCCTCTGGATTGGGAGTCTATTGCTCTACCTATCTTGCCAATGGGACTTACATGGATGGGATTTTAGCTGCATGTAGTGAATTCTGTTCTCGTTTATATTCGTATAAGTTTGATTGTGATTTTATTGGCGTTGTTATAATTCCTGCAAGTTTTAATTAATAAGTATAATTTATTTTAATAATTAATGAATAATTAAAATATGGCGTGATTAATACAATTTATTAGAGAAATTTTCCTTCTTCAATGAATGATTAGAATATGGTCTGGTTAATTTCTTGCTCAGAAATAACAAATTTTGAAGTGCATATTGGGGAAGATTTTAAAATTTGTGTTCGTAGTAAAGATTTTAACACTTTACTGTTCATAGCGGTGAGAGGTATCAATTATGCATATTTTTAATTTGATTCTTATATGAATATATTTCTTATATGAGAAAGAACGCCTGGAATTTTGAATTTGTTTTTGATCAAATTTTCTTTTTGAACGATTTTGTAAATCACAGGATATTTATTCTTTTCGAATTAAACCATAACAAACTGAAAAAAAAAAAAAAAAAAAAAAAAAAAAAAAAAATATATATATATATATATATATATATATATATATATATATATATTATAATAAACATTCCTGAAAACTTTAGCAGATAGAAAAATAACTAATGCAGAAACAATAACTACCTATATTTCAGTATTCTCTGAAAAGTTCTAAAAAGTGTTGTCTTTTAAATAAATTGTGAAAAGAATAATATAAACAAGCATATAACTGCTTACTAAAATCGCGGGATTTGAGGGGGTACAGTAGCGCGTCCCTCGGCAAACAGCTCCCGCAACTGTTTCCTGAAAATGAATTGAGCCTGGTCGTGAATGACGAAACAGTTTCGTCAAATATTTGAAAGTTTCCATTTCATTAAACGCTTAAATTTCGTTCCATTTCGTTAAAAGTTTAAATTTCGTCGTCCATTTCGTGATTTTGAAATGAAATGATTGTCAAAAATAATGAAATATAGCTCAAGGATTGCTGAATCTTCAAAAGTGAGTGTTTTATTTCTGAGAGTGTTGTTAATTAATTCAAAATCTTAAAAAATATATATAATTATATTAGCTCGAGTCATAAATATCATGCGATACAACTAAGTAGAATCAGATGTCCATATTTACCCACTATGACTCACAGGTACAAACGGTTTTTTTTTTTTACTATATAGATATGGGTTCAGTTATTCTTCTGTCAGCTGTTTTGTATGATACACGTTATATTAAACTGTTTTTCTTAACCTCCGAAATGGTGAGTGAAAAAATGTAAAGCTTATGAAATTTAAACAAGGCAATAGTGCTAAGGCGACAGATAAAAGATATGCAGTGTGTATGGTGGAGGATTCGGGCAGTTACAAATTTGTTTGTATATTTCCTTTCTGGAGATAGGACCATAAACGACGAATCAAGGGCCGAAAGTCCTTCTTATTTTGACGTCAACATTTAGGCAATATTGTAGAAACTCCAAGTCTATCAGCAATAGGTATAGCAGAAACATTTAATACATCACAAGCAAATGTAAACCGCCACTTGGATAAATTAAAGAAAGTCAGCAAGTTAAGAGTATGCGTATCTCACAATCTCAGGAAAAGTAAATACAAAATGTCGAATATTAATTGCAGCCAGTCTACTTCCACGGGTAAAAACCGAGCCTTTTTAAAACAGGATTATAATAGGCGATGAAAATTTGGTTACCTATGACAATACCGTTCACAAAAGATATTGTGACCTTTCTCAGGTCATGCCAGTAAGAATTGAACCCATCCGGTTCCGTCCAATGTAATTTTTTTTTGGTCCTTGACTATCGCCTGTACATATTTAAAAGAGAATAAAGATAAATTTGAGAAAGAGGTGAAATTTGTGTAAAGATAGACATGGAGGAGAAAATCTTACCTTGCTGCAATCCGTCCATGTTTTTTAAAGCGAATTCCATCCTCTTAACCTTGTGATTACGACCAGATGCGGTGCGTTATTTAATTTTGCACAAGATATGTGTAGACGAGGCTTTATAATCTGCCTAACATTCTCCGAAGAGGCTTTAAGGTTGCGATCATTTCGTATTTTATTTGCAGAGATAATCGAAAGATGTTTTTTCTCATTATTGCTCGTTTTTCCCTCTGGTAATGTAGTGAACGTCTTGCAGAACGTTTGGTTTTACCAAACACACCCTTTTAAAGCGAAAGATTACGAACAATATAGTGAGACCTTACACTCTCGCGTGCAATTTCTCGTAATTCTTTGACTCAGCGAGTAAAAGCCTCTATCATACCTTTTTTTTTACTTTCTGTTAATTACAAACCTCGTGGCATAATGAGAGCTACCACAGACGTTAACCACGGTTTCAGGTGAAATCCCAAGTGGACCTATATTTATGTGGTAACGGTGGATGTGGTTATTCACGATTTTGCTTAAATCATATCATTACACGGTTCCATTTGCATTTTCCTACATTTTCATAAGTAGTCCTATCGAATATGCAAAAATACAGGGTGCAATATGCTATCTATCTCTGACCTTTAATTTCTCAATCGTTGGTCGTAGACATATAGTTTCAACTGCAAAAACCTTTTAAATGAGCTAAAATATCGTGTTGTCGCATTATTTAAAGTAAAAAATCCATTTTATAAAAATTACGAAATCTAACTTTTTATACGGTCCTTAAGTCCCTATAGTTATATTTAGTAAAAGTTTACACATATCATAACAGATATAACACAAAAAGTTTGACATCTGTACTACAAAAAACTGACGCATTAAATTTCAAAGTTCGAGATTTTTGCACATGATTTTGTCTTTCATTGAGGGATCAGTTAAAAGATGGATTAAAGTAGTAATTTAAGATAAAAAATCAGGGGGCAATGTCCTTTTTCTGGCGAAATTTTTATAAACGTAATTTTTATAAAATTGATTTTTTTACTTTAAATAATGCCACAACATGAATATTTACCTCAATTGAAACGTTTTTGTAATTGGAACTACATGATTACGATCAACGGTTGAGAAATTAAAGGTCGGCGATAGATAACCTATTGCATCCTGTATATTTGTATTCGGGAATTACAAATTAAATATTATAGAAGATATATGGTGGCCCTATACTTTTGTGGAGAACTTTGCACGGAAGGAACTGTTGAATTGCCAGAAAGATGGGAGAAAGCCATGCAAAATAGAGGCGAATACATAATAAGTAATATAAATTAGTCATTTAATGCGATCAAAATAAATGTCTGATAACTAAAGAAATTTACATATTACTCGAGCTATTGTTTTAAGAAATGTAATGTAGGCTACGTTTGCAGTAAGAGTAAGTTGAGTGAGAAAGCTTCATCCGCCAAACCGTTTCAAAATGGCGATCATATAAAACATAAATGCATATATATATATATATATATATATATATATATATATTATTTCAAAATTAATGATAAATTACTGCATGAATGCGCTACAGCAGCACATATCTAATGCAATAAAACATATTACATCATTTCAAAATGCTAAAACACCATAACTTCAAAAGGAAGGTGTATATCTGCAGAAATTTTTTAACTATAAAATATTTATAAAAACAAGAAAGACAGGTAAAAAAAAAAAAAAAAACAGTCTGTTCTTCATCAGTGGGAGGACAGACAGAAAACTAACTCCACCCCCCACTTTTAAAATTTGCAGGTTTCTGAACACATGTTCACGCCGCATTCAATACTGAAAACTATTGTCATTTTATTAATCTAATTCCATAAAAAACTAAAACAACTCAAATTAAAAACTAACAAACATAATATTAACCATACAAAAACAAAAAACTTTAATAAAAAGGTCTTTTAGAGGAATGCTTAAATTATCATTAAACTAAAAGCAAAAGAAAAAAATAAGAAAACACGCATGAATGCAGAATAAACATGCGCCCCCCCCAAACCCGCAAAATGAAATTTCTCAAAACATGAATACCTGTATAATGTTTCCTACCCGTCAACTATAAACAAATAAATTTTTCTTCCAAATCCATTATCAAAAACCAGAAATTCCAGGTTGCAACTTTCCTTTGTTTCAATTCATCAATAGACACCCGTTCTTTTAACAAGACTTTAGCCCATTTCATACAGAAAGATCCAGAAGGCTCCCATCACATGTGCACGCCGCCAGTCCACATCGTTGCCATTCACTTTTTAGAACTGTCTTTAAATAATATTTCAAAAACTTAATGGGGTAATTGTTATTGTAAAATAAATTAGCCAATAACTTAAAGATCTGTTTATAAAAATTATTGTCTCTGCCACAAATTTTATTGAAACGTATCAATTGATTAATGATTATATTTATGTAATTTTTTTTATGCAAATTTCAAAACCAATGTAGCATGCTTCTAGTGAAAAAATTAAAACTATTTCTTTTATCGTACAAATCCAAAATCAAATTATTATCAATAATTTTGAATAAAATATCCAAAAATTCTGCATTATAATCATCACTGATTGCTCTATTCAATTTTAAACAATTTGGATATATAATATCATATTCATTAGAAAATTCAAAATTCAAAATCAAAATATCATCAATGTACCTAAAGACCTTTAAGGACTTATTATATTTCATAGTATATTTAAATTCATAATAAAATAAAAATAAATTTGCTGCTGTACTAGAATAGTTTGTTCCCATCCCTATACCATATATTTGATTAAAGGTATTATTGTTAAAAGTTACATAATTATTATAAAAACAGAAATGACATAAGCTTGAAAATAAATCTCTATTTATATTTAATTCATCATTTATACAAAAAACATCAAAAATACTCATTAAAACTTCATAAAGTGAATCAATAGGTATATTGGTGAACAGATTTTCAAAATCGAATACCTGCATTTCCAGAGGAGTCAAAGGCAATTTGTTCAGAATTTCAACACTATTATCAATTGACCAGAAATAACTATACTTCTTAAATTTATACTTTAGAAAATCATATATATTTTTTAATAAATTCTGTAAACCAATATTAAAATTTTTATTAATGCTTTTAGAAGTACTACAAATAAATCTAAATTTAATCGGATCTTTATGAAATTTAGGCGTTAAGAAAATAAATGGCAAACAGTGATGATTAGAAACATCAAAATTATAAGAAAACATACTTTTAACTTTCTTTTTATATGCAAAAAATTTTTTAACGACAGGATTTTTGTCAATATTAACTTTTGAATAAAAATTTTCATTACCTAATTGACACTCTATTTTATCAATATAAAACTTTTTTCATATTTTTGCATAATTATTAGCTGCTTTAAATAACTTCTTTATTAACTTTATCTCTATTCATTAACTTAAAATTAATTAAATCATATAATAAATCTTTAAACTGTAAATTTTTAAATTTGAAAACATCCAAACATTTTTTAATTTTCTTAAGCACATTTATCTTTAATTTAAAAACCTCCATTTTAACATTTTTAACACTATAATTTTTATCAAAAACAAATTCCATATCCTTAATCCATATATTAGGAATTATATAATTCGTACCTTTATTATATTTACGAGAACCCCTCTTTCCTCTTTTTATATCAACTTTATCATTAAAATTATAAAATAAATCATATACATTTTTAACCTTCAATAAATTAACTTTATTAACCAATGTATTTAATCCAAATGGATATATAGTTTTGAACTTCAACATATAATCATTTTCTTTTTCCAATCTATTATTTTTAGCTTCAACATGATCAAAAATTTGAATATTAATATTATTAAAACTGTGAATTCTAAAATGTAAAATTTCAAATGTGGGGCATTTCTTATTATCATTATATACATCTGATCTATGCTGATTAATTCTAACATGTAATTCACCTTCCGTCTGCCCTACATAACTTTGCTGTCAAGTTAAACAATTAATTTTATAAATTACGTTATTATATTTACAAAAAGGAATATAATCATTTACATCATGTTAACTTTATTAACATTGGTTAATAAAGTTAATTTATTGAAGGTTAAAAATGTATATGATTTTTTTTATAATTTTAATGATAAAGTTGATATAAAAAGAGGAAAGAGGGGTTCTCGTAAATATAATAAAGGTACGAATTATATAATTCCTAATATATGGATTAAGGATATGGAATTTGTTTTTGATAAAAATTATAGTGTTAAAAATGTTAAAATGGAGGTTTTTAAATTAAAGATAAATGTGCTTAAGAAAATTAAAAAATGTTTGGATGTTTTCAAATTAAAAAATTTACAGTTTAAATATTTATTATATGATTTAATTAATTTTAAGTTAATGAATAGAGATAAAGTTAATAAAGAAGTTATTTATTTTAATATAAAATTTCAACAAAAATCTTTTGATAATTTGAATTTAAGTGCAATATGCAAACAGATTTACGACCTTTTTCCTCTTAAAGAATGTATCATTTCAGTTGCATATAATTATCATAAACCATTAAGTAATAAGATTTTCAATTACAGACAAATAGCTTTTTCAAATGTTAATACAGATTTAACTTGTTGTTGTAATAATATGGAATTTAAAGATTTTATAGATAATTATCATGGACATATAATTACAGGTAATATTGATATAATCAAGAATAAAAATGTAAAATATCTAATGAATTTTGGTACAAAATTTAGAATCAATAGTAAAATTAATAGCAATAAGGTACTAAAAATTTTTAAGGATAATGTCAATAATTTTATAAAGAAATATAGTTATAAATTTAGTATGCCTTTGGAGGCATTTTTTGAATGGAAGTCTCAAATTTTGGGACATTCCAATAATTTTTTAAGAGATTATTTAAATTCTGATGAATATGAATATCAAAGTTTTAAAGATGAAGATATAAAATTTATTGAAAGTTTACAAAATAATTTTGTTATAGTCCCTGTGGACAAAGCAGCTAATAATTATGCAATAATATGAAAAAAGTTTTATATTGTAAAATAGAGTGTGAATTAGGTAATGAAAATTTTTATTCAAAAGTTAATATTGACAAAAATCCTGTCGTTAAAAAATTTTTTGCATATAAAAAGAAAGTTAAAAGTATGTTTTCTTATAATTTTGATGTTTCTAATCATCACTGTTTGCATTTATTTTCTTAACGCCTAAATTTCATAAGGATCCGATTAAATTTAGATTTATTTGTAGTACTTCTAAAAGCATTAATAAAAATTTGAATATTGTTTACAGAATTTATTAAAAAAGATATATGATTTTCTAAAGTATAAATTTAAGAAGTATAGTTATTTCTGGTCAATTGATAATAGTGTTGAAATTCTGAACAAATTGCCTTTGACTCCTCTGAAAATGCAGGTATTCGATTTTGAAAATCTGTTCACCAATATACCTATTGATTCACTTTATGAAGTTTTAATGAGTATTTTTGATGTTTTTTGTATAAATGATGAATTAAATATAAATAGAGATTTATTTTCAAGCTTATGTCATTTCTGTTTTTATAATAATTATGTAACTTTTAACAATAATATCTTTAATCAAATATGTGGTATAGGGATGGGAACAAACTATTCTAGTACAGCAGCAAATTTATTTTTATTTTATTATGAATTTAAATATACTATGAAATATAATAAGTCTTTAAAGGTCTTTAGGTATATTGATGATATTTTGATTTTTAATTTTGAATTTTCTAATGAATATGATATTATATATCCAAATTGTTTAAAATTGAATAGAGCAAACAGTGATGAATATAATGCAGAATTTTTGGATATTTTGTTCAAAATTATTGATAATAATTTGATTTTGGATTTGTACGATAAAAGAAATAGTTTTAATTTTTTCACTAGAAGCATGCCACATTGGTTTTCAAATTTGCATAAAAAAATTTACATAAATATAATCATTAATCAATTGATACGTTTCAATAAAATTTGTGGCAGAGACAATAATTTTTATAAACAGATCTTTAAGTTATTGGCTAATTTATTTTACAATAACAATTACCCCATTAAGTTTTTGAAATATTATTTAAAGACAGTTCTAAAAAGTGAATGGCAACGATGTGGACTGGCGGCGTGAACATGTGATGGCAGCCTTCTGGATCTTTCTGTATGAAATGGGCTAAAGTCTTGTTAAAAGAACGGGTGTCTATTGATGAATTGAAACGAAGGAAAGTTGCAGACCTGGAATTTCTGGTTTTTGATAATGGATTTGGAAGAAAAATTTATTTGTTTATAGTTGACGGGTAGGAAACATTATACAGGTATTCATGTTTTGAGAAATTTCATTTTGCGGGTTTGGGGTGGCGCTTGTTTATTCTGCATTCATGCTTGTTTTCTTATTTTTTTCTTTTGTTTTTAGTTTTATGATAATTTAAGCATTCCTCTAAAAGACCTTTTTATTAAAGTTTTTTGTTTTTGTATGGTTAATATTATGTTTGTTAGTTTTTAATTTGAGTTGTTTTAGTTTTTTATGGAATTAGATTAATAAAATGACAATAGTTTTCGGTATTGAATGCGGGGTGAACATGTGTTCAGAAACCTGCAAATTTTATAAGTGGGGGGTGGAGTTAGTTTTCTGTCTGTCCTCCCACTGATGAAGAACAGACTGTTTTTGTTTTTTTTACCTGTCTTTCTTGTTTTTACAAATATTTTATAGTTAAAATATTTCTGCAGATATACACCTTCCTTTTGAAGTTATGGTGTTTTAGCATTTTGAAATGATGTAATATATATATATATATATATATATATATATATATATATATATATATATATATATATATATATATATATATATATATATATATATATAGCTCTATTAAAAGTGAATGATTATGAAAATTATTATGAAAAGAGGGTGCAAAACAACAATAAAAATCCATGAAAATTTATAACGAAAAAACAACAAACAAACCACTCCCTGCTCTTCAGAAAGTGGGAGGAGTGAAAAAAGCAGGTATCAAAAACAGAAATTGGATCCTCACGGGTTTCGCAAGATATGGCCAACCCACATACTCCAAAAGTATAACAATAGATTTAAACTTTCAAAAACACAACATAACAAAGCTATTTTATAAAAAAAAAAAAAATTAACGAATCAAAACTGCTTTAAAAACAATAATAACCAACCAATTCAAAATCCAAGAAAACCGATTTAGCTTATAAAACGTAAATAAAAATTAATAAAAAAATTTTAATATGACTAAATCATTAAGCAATTAGAAGTATTGAACATGTGAGAAGGCCATATCCCCACCTTTACCCATGAAGACCTGAAAAAAATTTGCTACCTTTAAAACAATCACTACGCTCCACTTCTTTCCATCAGCAGGAGTTGCAAGCAAGGCCATAATCCAAGTTAGACCAGCGTCCTAAAGACTTGTCTTTCCATTATCCTCATAATCATTAATTTTCTTTCCAATTCACCGCAGTTTCTACTTGAAGCACATCAACATGCAGACGTTCTTAAAAAGACTTTAATCCACACCCTTCATATATTCAAGCAGCTACCTTGGCATCCATTACGGTGTTTGGCCGCTTAGCTGTTGCCACTTTAGAAAACTCTTCTCAAGTTGATTTACATAATGAAAAATAAACTGGTATGGAAATAAATTATTATAAAAAAGATTAGCAGTAAATTTAAAAATCTGTGAACTCAAAAATTCTCTATTACTACAAATTCTATAAAATCTATTAATTTGTCCCACAATAATGTTATTAAAAACCTTCTTACTTAAATTTGAATACCAGTGTGGCATCGATTGAGTATTAAAATTAAAAAAATCCCGTTTATCAAAAAGCTTAATTAGTATATTGCTATCTTTAATTAAAATGTCTAAATTCAAAATATTAACATGTAAATTATCAACAGAAGCCTTATTTAATTTTAAACATGGAGGATAGATATCGTTAATCGATACCAAAAGTTTGTCACCGAATATTATTAAATCATCGATATACCTTAAAACTGAATAACTCTTATTACTGTTTAAAACATAATTAAATTCATAATAAAAAAGAAACAGATTTGCAGCAGAACTCGAAAAATTAGTTCCCATACCGATACCACATACCTGGTAGAAAAATGAGCTATTGAATGTAATGAAATTATTAAGAAAACAGAAATTACATAAACTCAAGAAAAAATCTCTTTTAATTCCAAGCTCCTCCTCAATACAAAACATATCAAAAATATGTTTTAGGGTATCATAAAGTAAATCTATAGGTATATTAGAAAAAAGGTTTTCAAAATCATAGGTATACAAATTTGTGGGCGTTATGGGCGTTTTTTTAATTTTATTTAAAACCTCATTACTATTGTCTATACACCAAAAATAGCTAGTATTTCTATATTTAAACTTCAAAAAAACATAAATTCGCTTCAAAAACTCCTGTAACTTAACATTTCAACTTTTACCTATACCTCTTGAATTACAACATATAAATCTGAATTTAATAGGTGTCTTGTGAAATTTTGGGGTCATAAACAGAAATGGAAAAGTATGATGATTATTAATAGCAAAATTATATGAATACATCTTTCTAGCCTTCTTGGTGTATGCATTAAATTTGTTTACAACAACCTTGTGACTTAATTTACATTCTTTATAAAATTTACTATTATTTAACTCATTTTTAACTTTGTCAATATAAAAAAGCTTTCAAATAATTGCATAATTTGACGCCGCTTTGTCCACAGGTACTATTACAAAATTGTTATGTAAAAATTGAATATAATTTATATCTTCTTTATTGAGACTATGATAAACATAATCCTTACTGTTCAAATAATTATTAACAAAAAACTCAAATTCCTTTAATATATGCCACTCCCATTCAAAAAAAGCTTCAAAGGAGGTGTTAAATCTGTAACATAATTGCATAATGAATTTTTTCAAATCCCTTTCAAAAATCTGAATAGCCGTTTTCTTGCTAATTGTTTTATTTAATCTAAACCTAATCCCATCATAAAATGTAAATTTTTGTTCTGTATAATATCTAAATTTCCAGTAATAACATGTTTATGGAAATCATCAATAAAATCTAAGAAATCTGTGTCACATTTACATGTTTCAGGAATTTCATCAGAAAAAGCAAGAGATCTATAATTGAACAATTTTTTACAAAGAGGAATGTTATATTTATAAGCAACAGCTATATCAATATCTCTAAGAGGGAAAAAAGTGTCATAATATCTGAAAAAATCTTTAATTTTAAAATTGTCGAAAGACTTCTGTTGAAAATTCAAAGTAAAGAAAACCCTGTCAGTTTTGGAATCCAAAAAATTCTTTAATCTAAAATTAATAAAGTCACAAAGCAGGTCCCTAAAATGCAAATTAGAAAATTTATAAATTTTACTAGCTTTCCTAATTTTGTTTAAAATTTTAAGCTTAAGTGTGAATACCGCTTTTTTTACATTTTTAATACTGAAATTTACTACAAAATCTTTTTGTAGTACTACAAAATCTTTTGTATCTCTTTTAATTTTCAATTTACTAAACAAATTTAAAAAACTATAAACATTATCAATACTTTTTATATTGTAAGAATTTAATACTGTATTTAGGCCATATGGATATAAAGTCCTGTGTTTCAAAATGAAGTCATTTTCTATTTTCAAACGCTCATTCTGATTCTCAACATGTGCCAAAATTTCAATCAAAATGTTATCAAAAGTATGCAACTTAAAATGCATAATTTCAAAAGATGGATATTGTAAATCATCATTGTAAGCATTTGATCTGTGATTGTTAATTCTAATATTAAGAGAACCAAAAGTCTCACCAACACAAGCCGGCGAACAAGTCATACATGTAATTTTATAAACAACATTATTAAACTTGCAAAATGTACAATAACCTGATGGTATATCAACAGCCTCGGCACGACTCACCAATCATATTTTACAACGTTTATCTTTTCATTTAATATATTTCATAATTTCAATGAGGAATTTATACAAAATTCCAAAAAAAAATTTTTATATTATAACTTTTTGTAGGCACTTACACCTAATTGCATAACAAATATACTAATAGCAATATACTAATTAAGCTTTTTGATAAACGGGATTTTTTTTAATTTTTTAAATTTTAATACTCAATCGATGCCACACTGGTATTCAAATTTAAGTAAGAAGGTTTTTAATAACATTATTGTGGGACAAATTAATAGATTTTATAGAATTTGTAGTAATAGAGAATTTTTGAGTTCACAGATTTTTAAATTTACTGCTAATCTTTTTTATAATAATTTATTTCCATACCAGTTTATTTTTCATTATGTAAATCAACTTGAGAAGAGTTTTCTAAAGTGGCAACAGCTAAGCGGCCAAACACCGTAATGGATGCCAAGGTAGCTGCTTGAATATATGAAGGGTGTGGATTAAAGTCTTTTTAAGAACGTTTGCATGTTGATGTGCTTCAAGTAGAAACTGCGGTGACTTGGAAAGAAAATTAATGATTATGAGGATAATGCAAAGACAAGTCTTTAGGACGCTGGTCTAACTTGGATTATGGCCTTGCTTGCAACTCCTGCTGATGGAAAGAAGTGGAGCGTAGTGATTGTTTTAAAGGTAGCAAGTTTTTTTTCAGGTCTTCATGGGTAAAGATGGGGATATGGCCTTCTCACATGTTCAATACTTCTAATTGCTTAATGATTTAGTCATATTAAAAATTTTTATTAATTTTTATTTACGTTTTATAAGCTAAATCGGTTTTCTTGGATTTTGAATTGGTTGGTTATATTTGTTTTTAAAGCAGTTTTGATTCGTTAAAATTTTTTTTATAAAATAGCTTTGTTATGTTGTGTTTTTGAAAGTTTAAATCTATTGTTATACTTTTGGAGTATGTGGGTTGGCCATATCTTGCGAAACCCGTGAGGATCCAATTTCTGTTTTTGATACCTGCTTTTTTCACTCCTCCCACTTTCTGAAGAGCAGGGAATGGTTTGTTTGTTGTTTTTTCGTTATAAATTTTCATGGATTTTTATTGTTGTTTTGCACCCTCTTTTCATAATAATTTTCATAATCATTCACTTTTAATAGAGCTATATTCACTTAGTGCATATAAGAAGCTGCGTTGCGCCTGATGCACTGGGTTATTTGTTTTTAAAAATTTTTTTGAAAGCATTATATATATATATATATATATTATATATATATGTGTATATATATATATATATACAAAGAAATACAAACAATGTAGAAATGAAAAAACAATTTGTTCTTGAGTGTTTTAACTTTTTTTTTTTTTTTTTTTTTTTTTTTTTTTTTTAATTCTGAGATATATCAGTTGGAATATCTAGTGTGGCTGGAAATTTGAAACAATCTGATTTTTGTCATGTGATGGCATGAATTTTCATTAACCAATTTGGAGCAGACCTTAAGCATGTTTACAGAACATACCAAGGTCTCGACCAAGATTCGTTAGCCAGATCCATCCACCATCTTTTTCAAATTGACGCCATTTATTATTTTTTTATTTTAAAATTCAAAAGAGGTCTAAATAATTAAAAGTTGAAAAAGCTTTCTATTTTAAGTATTTGACCTTAATACAAGAATTCCCGAGGAATCTTTGTTTTGCTTATATTTTAAGAAAATAGCTGAAAGGAATTTGAAATTCTAGGGTGTCTGAAATTTTGAAACAATCTCATTTTTGTCATGCGACAGCACAGGTCGAGGGACTTTTTTATATCGCTGAATATCGAGATTTTTTAAACTCTTATGCGATCAATTTGTACATAAAATTGATTATCGTATAGGGTTTTTCGCAAAACGGTAAAAAATGTTTTCAAAACATCTTTTGTAAGTCATGAATGCCTGTATTTAATATTCCTGCTTTTGCTAAGAGAAATATCAGTCAGTAAACATTATTAAATATTCATAGAGTCCATTCATATACTTTTTACAAAACATTTTCATTTAAAATAATATCTTATAAAATCTTTTTAAATTTTCTATTTATATTTGAAAATATTTTTCAATAAAGTTTATTTATTTATAAATCTTTATTTATGCCTATTGATTTTAAAATATTTTGTTAATATTAAATCAAATATAGCCATTTTCAAAAATAATGTCTTAAAATTAAATTTATGAAAATATACAAGATTTTTTAAAAAGACTGTGTTATCTTTTAAAATGGGAAAAGAAATTCCGAAATGCAACTAAAAGTTCATTACTGCAGAATTCCATTGCATAATTTTTATTTTTAAAGATTTCATTCCAAAGTATCTTTTGTAAATAATTTTTCAAAAAATTATTTATGTTTTTAAAACTTAAAATGAACTTAAAGTACACAATGCATTATAAATTTTCTTTCAAATCATAACTATTCCTAGAAATCGTTTTGTTAGTAATTAATTTTCTTCTATTTTAAAACTATATTTGTACATTTATACTCCTTTAATTTATATACATCACTATTACAGGAGTTTATTTTAAAAATATTAAAATATATAAAATACAGGATAAAATATTTAATAATACGAAATATATTGAAGCTTTGTAAATTTTTAAACGAATATCTTTTGTTTTTATTTCTCAACTAGAAAGAAAATAAATTTCGTTAAAAATATCTTAATATTTTAGAATAATTTACATAGTATAAAAGGGCTTTACAAAAATTGGAAAGCAGAATTAGCGACTTCAATTTTAAAAGCGTTTTAATTCATATGAATACCAAGAGACCCAATCGAATAAATTTCTATGGTATAGATAACGTTTTATAAAAGAATAACGATCAATAAAACAAATTCTTATATCCTATTGTGTAATGCGACATAATTTATATAAATAAATATATTCAGATATCAGAATAAATACACATTCAATAAAATATATTTGTGTGCAATTTTAAAACTAAGTAAACGGAAAACTATTTATAAAAAATTCTTTTAAATTTTAAATATAATCATTTATCATTTTAAAAATAATGGAATAGAAATTAAAATAATACCTTACCCGTGGCCCTAATTCATTGCACACCAGTTTAAAAGTGAATTTTATCAAAAAAAGAAAACGCAAACTTAATTTTGTCTAAATAAACAATCAAATTATTCAAATGTCAGTCGTCTAAAATGAATTGCATTGAATAAAAAACTATAAAAAGTCGCACACTTAGATTTGGGTATGTAAAACGTTTTCCCTCTTAAAAATAGAAAGACCTATTGTTTTGCGCATGTGCATTTAAAGAAGGTTTTCGACAATTGCGATTGGCTGTTTTTCTCCAACTATGCAAATTATTGCATCCGCACTGATGGCATGAGTTCTTTAAAAGAAGAGCAGTTTCAAATCAATTAATAAGAAGAAAATTAGAGGTAAAAGATTATCGGTAGACTTGCGTAAAAGGATAATCGAAAAACAAAATAGTGGATGTCTAATGAGGCAAATGGGCAGGGAATCTGGTGATTCCTGATTCAACAGTGCGAAATGATTTTAAAACTTTCGTTGCCATTGGAGATATACAGCTAAGAAACAGTACCTGTAACACATCAACAACAACAGCACGAGAATATTGAATTCTGTAATCGAGTGGTAATGAACAGCAGACCAGGAACGATGACAGTAACCGCATCCATATAGCAAGACAGCATAGGGCGACCGGTGACACGTAAAATGGCTACAAAAAGATTGTACAAAATGGTCTTCAAATCTTGCAGAAAGCAAATGTAAGCCGATGTTAACTGCTGCTCAAAAAAGGAAATGTTTTCCGTTGGCTGTGTACCAATTAAAATGGACTGATCAGCAATGGCAAAGTGTTATAAGTTCGGATCAATCCCATTTTCCAATTTTGTATGGAAATATCGGTCGTCGGATCGTACGGAAAAGAAATAAAGTTTTAAACCTAAAATGCGTCAAACAAGAGTGGAAGTTTCCGTCATATATTCAAATTTGGGAAATTTTTGGCTATTGTGGCGTCGACCAAATGGTGCCATATGACGGGACTACCAATTCACAACGCAATCGAGATATTCTGCGGAATCAGTTATTGCTTTCAACTTGGCAAAAACTTGGCTTTCAATCGGGTTATATTTTTCAACAAAACTTAGACAAACCGCATTCAGCTAAGACAACAAAAGCCTGTCTTCAGCAAAATGGTACCATATGCTAGACTGGGATCCGAATTAACCGGAAATGAATTCTATCGAGGATTTGTGGCGATACTTAATGAAAGAAATTCGAAAAAGGACACCACAAAACAGGTAAAGTAACAATAAGCAGTTAAAAATAATTCTTCTTGAAAAATGGCAAAAAAAAAAAAAAAAAAAAAAATCAGTTTCTGAGTGGACACGTTTGTTTCAACTTTGCCAAGAAGAATGAGAGATGTTTAACGCTGCAAAGGGAGGATCAACGAAGCGGTAAGACTTACTAATTTCGTGTCCTTTGAACATGCGCAAAACATTAGGGACATAAAAAACTTGGGAGGAAATGAATTTTCTTGGCCACAAAGTTTGTGTCATTTATTATATTTTGTTAAATATCACTATGGAATAGTGAAAGTTATCCTTTTTCATTAAAAATAATTTACATAAAATATTTTGAATTATTTTTTACTTTTACTGTCAAAAAAGCATCCATAAACCAATGCGCAAAAAATTAGGGCCACGGGTAAGGTATTATATTAAGAAATGTGAAGAGATAAATTTATACATGTGTATATATATCTGTTACCTTTTCCTTACCATAAACAAATTATACTCATCATTTAACAGCGTTTGCTTTGTTGGCGTAATATAGTAGTCCGGATTTTTACGTCTTTCATGAGAACGCGTCTTTTTGTTTCAAAATACAACTTTAGAGACATGCTATCTGGATACCAAATCTGTTCAAGATATATTGTATGTATCTATTTTTGAACATTAAACGAAATTAAGTAGTCTTGTTGAATCTTTTTAATCTTTTATCGACGTGCGTTTGCAGATTTTTAATCAGTTTTTACATCATGACGCTCCTAAAACACAAAGTCCATACGGAAGTTTTAATTTATTGATTTTTTTTTTTTTTTTTTTTTTTTTTTTTTTAAATCACGGCATACAATCTGTTTCAAACTGAAAATCAGAAAAAGAAAGAGACCGTTGTTTTTAAGAAAACAATACTCAAAATCAGTTTATTTTTTTAATTTATGAAATTGAAAGACGGCTCTAAGTCGTTATTTTAACGTATGGATTTTAACCCTCTGATTTTTTAGCAAAAGGGTAAAATTGTCATGTTGTTTTTACTATAATAGTTTTAAAGATAGTAAGACATGATTATCTTTCCAAAGTGTTTTAAAAAACTTAATTACATATGTCACTATAAACTTGAAAGTAATAATCATTATTGAGGGTTTAAAACTTATATCTACAGAATTATATGAATTTAAACAATCCTTTTATTGCGTTGAAACCTACAGTTTAGCGAACGGATATATCCGTTCATGGCGCTGCGATGGTTAAAATGGGAAAAACAGTTATACTATTTTTTTTATAGTGTAGGAAAAAATAACATTGCGCTTGTAAAATCTAAATTATTGGGTGTAAAAAAAATCTATACATATTGAACTCGTCTGTAGGATTTTTTAAAAAATAAAAATCAAATAAGATACACATCTCAATATACATACTTGTAATTGGGCTCTGCTCTCCATGGACCACTTTCAAGCAATTAATGAAAAATGTTGCTTTAAAACTGACAGGACAATGATATTTTGACGCTGTGAATCCATTGATTCTGTTTGTTTTGTACCTCATCTACAGATTGAAATTGCAGCTTCACTAAAATCTTTTGTAACGATGAAAACATGTCAATTGGATGCTGAAATGTGTGATGAGTACGGCGAAGGTGATAAACTTTTCCACCGCAGATGTTTCATGTTTTAGTAAGTTTTATAACTTGTATGTGCGTTGTCGTGCTGTAAAATTGTATTAGTTGAAGACCCTATTAAATATAAGTTCTGTTTTATTATTTGTTTTCAAACGTTTTAACGGGATAGAGCTATGTTTGTCAGTAATATTTTCCTCTGGTTTTCAGAATCCCTTAATGCAACATGCCTCAATCATCCCACTAAAACAGGATACTAGTTTATTATTGCATTCAAACTCAATAGTTTCAACAGTACGATAAGAAAATTTATACTTGAATTTTTATATCTTTGTATTTCATATATTATTAAAATTAAATTATTAGAATTAAAAGCGGGCAGATTTTTTTTTTCTACAGCTGTAAAAATGTAGGTTTAAAGTTTTTTTAATTTAATATTATAGATGATTTTTCTACTGACTTTTCTGTTAAAGTATTAATGTAAAGTAAATATGAATGTTAATTTCTTTCTATGTCAGGAGAATGAAAATAAAATGAAATTTTGTCCCTCTAATCGATCTGTTAAAGGATATATTCTTTTAATTTTGAAGATTACCCAGAAAAATGTTTTGTATCTAGTTTATTTCTACAAACAATTCACGATTGTACAGAACAAAGAGATAAAAATTTTCAAAATATCTTCCTTTGATAATTTACAAAAGGCTGACAGATAAAAAAGATAAAAGTTTTAAGTTTTCCGTTAGTTTTTCTATTTCTGTATTTGACTAAAACATGTCAAGACTACAAAACGCAATAATCTACAAACGTCAAACAATGGAGAAGATATTTGGTAACAGAAGAAAAGTAAATACAATTTTACAAATTTGTTTTTTGAAGAAAGTAAAAAATAGATACTCTTTCTAATTTTATAATTTATAATAATGCAACAATTGTTAAATAATGAAAATATTTTATGCAAATAAATGGCAACTTATTGCGTTAAATAGATAATTTCAAATCTTTGATAATATTACTACTTGTTGCAAATATTATTTCACGTCAGGAGAATGGAAATGAAATAAAAGTTTGCCTCTCAAATCGATCTGTTAAGGAATATATTCTTTTAATTTGGAAGATTATCCATGAAAGATATTTTGCATCTTGTTTTCTTTCACAAACAATTCACGATTGTACAGAACAAAGAGATAAAAAAGATAAAGTTTTTCAAAATATCTTCCTTTGATAATTTACAAAAGGCTCAAATATAAAAGTCATAAAAGTTAATTTTTCAGATAGATTTTCTATTTCTGTATTTGACTAAAACATGTCAAGACGATGAAACGAAATAATATACAAGCGTCGTAATAATCGAAAAAAATAATTGCGTAAGAGAAGAAAATTAAATACAGTTTTACAGATTTGGTTTTTGATGAAAGTAAAAATAAAAAGAAACACTCTTTCTAATATTATAATATTGCAACTACTGTTAAATAATAAAATATTTTATTCAAATAAAAGGCAACTTATTACGTTAAATGCAATATTTGAAATCTTAGAAAATATTATTAAATGTATAAATACTCATAAAAGAAAATAACTTTCAAAATTAAATGCGTTTCCAATTTCCATTTATCGAAGCATATCGCGAAAACATTGGTAATAGAAAACTTACCCCGACTCCCAAAATCTGATTTTCGAAAAGTGATTTGTAAAATTAAGTTAGTCTTTGATGATTTATGTTATGCAAAAAAAAATATTTACTTGCACTAAAATAATTTAAAGTCATAATTCAAATGTAAGATTTTGATTGGTGTAATATTAATAATACCAAAAGATCATTTTATTTAACTATAGTTTAGGGTTTTATTATCCACTAAGATGCAATATGCAAAAAATAGTCATTCCGGCATATGCAATGAGAAAAAGGCAGATATCATATTGCCTTTTTTTTTTTTTTTGCAAATCCAGTGTATATTACTCTAACGCATGAAGCTAAATTAAGTGGAACCCGATTGCAGGACATGTAATACAAGTTTTCGTCAATAATGCATGTGTATGGGAATTTCGCAAAATTAGTCAGTTATATTCAAGTAGGCTTCATTTAGAGCGATTTATGTTTGGTCGCCAAATTTGGCGATACCTTGAAGTGTTCGCAATTTTAAAAGAGCTTAATAGATAAAGCTAATCAATGAACTTGGTCAGCGTATACGTATGCTAAGTCACATCGAAATCGGTTAATATGTACGAGTGCTGTTGCATAAAAATCAGATTGTTTAAAATGGCAGTCACCCTAGAATTTCAAACTGCTATATATCAGCCATTTTTTAAAGATAATGACAAAACAAAAAATGCTCTGGAATCCATGTAATTATGTCAAACATTTAAAGAAATATTTTTTGAACTTCTATTTTTTCCTAAACCTTTGTAATTAAAATAAAAATCAAGTGTCCACAGTTTTGAAACAACATGTCGGATGAAGAGGGCTAACAATATCTGTACACATGTTTATTCCCGTACAAATCGGTTAATAACTATGCGTTATATTTCATGATAAAAATGAAATTTTTTTCCATATGTCAACCCCTCGTGAAATTCAAACTGATATCTCGGTCATTTTTAAGATAATGATGAAACAAAAAAATGCTCAGAAATCTTTCTATGAAGGTCAAACACTTAGGAAAAAAATATTTTTTAATTTCGAATTTTTTTGTACAATTTTTTTAATTTATATTTTTAAATTTTTAAAAGGCTACTATTTTGAAACAAGGCATCGGATTAAGCTGCCTAATGAACTCGATTGGATTTTGTTAAGTTCTGTACACATTCTTAGTCACACCCAAATCGGTTAATAAATACGCGTACTATCGTATGACAAAAATGAGATACATATATGTTATAAAATAATTAAATTTCCAGAAATGTATCTCCATGTATAATGTAACTTACGGACTAATTGCCCAAAATATGTTGTTCAATTTCATTAAAATGGATAACACATGCTTTTATTAAAAGGATGCTTTTCGATTTGTACTTTTGTGTTTTGTACATTAATAATTTAAATTCTGATAGTTCAATGATTTTAAATGATTATTTTAGCCGAAAGCTATTTTATCCATCTTTATTCAGAAATGCCGATAAAACGATTGAATTCTTTATTCCCATTTGTAAACAATTATTAAAATCCATTAGATATTATGAAAGAATATTCATATTCTTATTGTTTTCATTTCAGAACAAAAGATTAATAGTTTATTTATTTGGTATTTATTTTTTTTTTAAAGAGTTTTGTTTTCTAATAATTGTAGCTTGAAGGAATGGAACTTGTAAACTATTTACAATCGTTGAACAATAAAGGTACTGTTAGGAGTCTTCAAATTGAATATAAATGAAAAGGTATTTCGCATTATGTATCTAAAGATAATGTTAAATTAAAAGGTTTCTTTGAAAGTTTTTATTTCCTTTCCTGGATTTAAATTTCTCATAACAGAATACAACTATTACTGACTTTGTAAACGAGCTTTATATTATTTGAAGAATGTTATTTCAAATAATAATAAATTTAAATAGAATAGTAACTATATATATTGAAAACAATACAAAAAATGAAATGCGATCGTAAGAGAATTTCATACAGCATATTCTGGAATTACTTCTGGAAAAATTCTTTATATTTTTGAATTTTTTTTCTAATATGTTTTATTCATTTACTTAATTTATATACTTATAATAAGAAGTACTACAAAAGAAGTAAAGCAGTTTAAAAACTGTTAGTAGATTTTTTTGAACGTGAAGATGTTTCAGTTTCATATATATATACATACATATATATATATACATATATATATGTATATATATTTTTTCTTTATATATATATAGGTGTTTAGGCATTTTGAAATGATGTAATATATATATATATATATATATATATAATATGAGCTGAATTTGTCGGGATTTAATAAAATTTTCTAGTGTTATTTAGAAAAACTTTTACATAACTCATATAACGCAGAAGCTCATGACAGATCGCCTAAGGAGCTACAAGTCATCCCAAAATACTCATTTAAATGACATAATAATGCCCAAATGGCATAATAATACAGAAAATGACACGATCAGAATTTCCTGAGAAAGAGACTTTACAGATTTCCTTAGTGTTGTACTCCCCAATTCATCCTGCGCAGAAATTTCTAAGATTGACATCCATGTGGTTGGACCTAGGAAGACACAGTACAAGAAGGATCTCGTGTGAAATTATGTTTCAACAAAAATTTTAGTTAAACAAAGTCGAATTTGATTTCTTAAGGTTCGAATTTTACTGACTTAAGTGTACATTAATTTATATATATATATATATTATATATTTTATATATTTCCCTACTGTACAATAAGCAATATCCAGATTCCTAGCTACTGCACAATCGTTGGAGGTTCCAGCAATATCATCCTGTGCTCTGCCGACAATCGCGTTGTAAATTCTTGAATTGTGTTCTGTAGTACTGTTAATTTTACGACATTCCACATTTTTCAAATACCACATTTTTTTTCTAAAGTAGTACATTTCCCCAGTAACGAGTTTACTGTCATTAATAAAAGAACGATGATTGACTGTATGTGTGCGATGGCTAGGAAAATGTACCCAGTATAAAAATTTGAATGTTCGTAGTCCAAGGTAGTGCTAAAGGACCTGAGGCTTTCTGTTTTGTTTTCAATTAGCCGATATAATAGTTAAAATCCACAATTTAAAAGGATCTGTCTAAAAAAGTCGCACCAGTGCTTGCCAAAACCGCGTTCCAAAGTACGGAAGTAGAAAATATCCGAAAGGGCAAAAAATGGTTACCCCCCCCCCCACCCCGCGACTTTCTAAAGCGCATCTATCGAACCGTTCGAAATACGGAAAAAAGGACACACAGCAAACCACATTTACGCCCTTTAAGTTTTTAAATGGAGAAATCTTTAAAAAAAAATACGAAAGTTATAATTTTTGAATAATTTGTTGCATTCAATTCTTTTCTTACCGCATGCTTAAAGCGTGAATACAAGCATCTCTTTTAATCTCGAACTACCGAGATTTTACGTAAAGTATACACTGGATTAAACAGCATTGTATTTATAACTCACAAAAATTTCAAAGATATTAGATGATAAATAATATATATTTTAAACGTTCAAAGTGTTTGATCAGTAAGGAATATATACATATTTAAAAGTTTAAATGATGCCATATTGTGCATCTGATTCTAGGCGATGAGCAAAAAAATAGAAGAACGCTTCTAGCAAGCCCTTTATTACCACTAAATACCATTAATTTAATTAGAGGTTTATGTGTAAAAACAGACCGAAGACGGTGTAGAGCACCTGACCATACAAATTTGAGGGAGTACTGATAAAAGCAGCGAGGACCCAAATATATGGTTCATTAGGAAAGGTTTTCGTTAAAAAATTTAAAACGCGAAGATCATTCGTAGCACTAGATTTGTTAGGATTGATTTTAATTTTAAAATAAATCTATCATACACACCCAATAGTCCAGGCAATAGAAACCGTATAGGAGCTCTACCTAGCAAAATGCATGGTAGTTCTGGAAAAAGGCTTTCTATATGTTTCTTGGGTAGTTGAATCCGAATTTTTAACTTCCCACCAAAATTTCACCCGGAACCCCCCCCCCCCCCCAAATTTTGGTAAAATGCCCCTCAAAAAAGGTTTTTATTAAGAAAAAGTATCTAGAAATTCAGAAAGTAGACAAAATTTGCAACAAATTAGATATATGCCATTATGACTTAGGATGAAGGGGAAGGGTGTATCTTCCTCGGAACATGCGCGTGGTGCTGCGTTAACTAAGTTGCGCAATTCCACTTAACCACTCACACGTTTACATTTGCCCTCCCATCTTCCCTCCGAACTTTCTCTATAAGGTTTACTTTAAGTTTTTTGGGTCGCTGAATTCGAATTTTTAATTCCCCCCCCCCCCCCCAAAAAAAAAAATCCCTCCAAATAGTTGTTTTTAGCTTAAATTTCTTATTGTTTTAGGGGAAAAGCATTACAAAATTTGCAACAAATAGGATAAATGGCATTATGAAGTATGATAAACGGGGACGGGGGCTGCCTTTGAACATGCACTGCGGCGCTACGTGCACTATGTTATGAAGTCCAGGCAATAGGGGATTTTACCTGGAAAAATTAATACTAGTTCTGAATTTCGACTCACTTTATGTTTTTTGGGTCGCTGAGTCCGACTTTGTAACTTCCCACTAAAATTTCACCCGGCAGCCCCCCAAAAAATGGATTTTTTGAAAAAATTTGGTTTTTGAGAAAAGCTTTCGGGGAATATTCCGAGGCAGCTCCCCTCTCTCCCCGTTTATCCTACGTCATAATGTCATATATCCTATTTGTTGCAAATGTCTAGTTTCTGAATTTCAAAATGATTTTCCCCTAAAGCAATAAGAAATGTAAGTTAATAAAAACTACTTTGGGGGGTTTTCGGGGGAGGGGGAATTTTGGGGGTAAGTTAAAAATTTGGATTCAGTGACCCAAATAACTTAAAGTAAACCATATAAGGAAAGTTCTGAGGGAGACCGGAGGGCGAATGTAAACGTGTGAGTGATTAAGGCTCCTTTTCACTGACAATTTTTTTCCAACTTGAGCTCTCCATGTGAGAATTCTATCCCCCCCTTTCTAAACACGCCTATGCTTTTCTACAGCTGTCAACGCAGTTAGGGTCAAGCGAGGGGTCAAACAAGGTGTCCAAGAAAGGGGAAAACTGCTTGAGGGCAGTCTTGGATGGAAAGA
The DNA here is from genome assembly GCA_963932465.1 of Maratus speciosus. Classification (NCBI taxonomy): domain Eukaryota; kingdom Metazoa; phylum Arthropoda; class Arachnida; order Araneae; family Salticidae; genus Maratus; species Maratus speciosus. The sequence continues at coordinate 41,769,715 of OZ010789.1, forward strand.
AATAGGTGAGAGAGGTTCTTTTACAAAAAAATAAATAAATAAATAAATAAATAAATAAATAAATAAAAGCGAGCTTTCTTTTTAGTTTGTTGCAAAAGGACAAGATTCAGAAAAAATAGTTTCACAGATCGGACAGCCAAAGAGAGGTCCAGGGCTTGATATTCTTCCCTCCCCCCGCCCCGCCCTCTTCTTATACCGTTATTTAAAAAGAAAAAAAAAACTAAACATTTTCGAAGTCTTATAAAACATATGATTGATTATATAAGTACGCACTCACACATTTAGAAATAATCTTATCCTATTTTAAAAGTTCAAAATATTGATTATAAAGATTAGAAGGCTAAAATAGGCTTGAATTTTCAGCGATATGAAAATTCCCTAAAACAAAATTCGGGGTCACTAAAATCAGGAGTGTCAGTATCCAATTTGCCAAAAGCATAATCAGTCCGTAGATGAACCTGAATTCTTATGCCAAAATTAATTCCACTGTAAGCAATTTAGATCTTTGTTGTTTTCCTATATTGGTCTTATAAATTCTCAACAAATATTTTAGTTGTTTAGGTATTATATTAAGGATAGACCGAAATAGGTATTTAAAACCGAAACAGAATTTTGGTAATCTTCCTATTTTCGGCCGAAAACGAAAATGTCAAAATTTTTTTGAGCAATTAATACATACATAAATATTCATAATTATTAATTAATTATAAATGAGGCCCAAGTTGACTTTTTGTGAATTTGACCAAAACTTTATTTTCTTACAAAATAAAATAAAATGTAATTAATTCGTCAACAACACAGAATTATTTTCGAATTATGCGAATTACATATAATTAGAAAATGTTTTAGGTATACATACCTCGATTTATCTTTTGTAATGATTTTTTTAATGATCATCTGTTATACTAGAACTTTCTCAAAGAGTATTCAAAACACTTCTGTACTTTCTAAAAATTTTCTATTACTGGTAAGTCTGCATCTTTTAATGAGAAAATGAAAGGCGTCTTCAAAATTTAGTTATATAGACATTACTTACATTGTAATTTGTACTCACGTCTTGAGTCAGTCATGACTGACAATTATAATCAGTGAAGTTTATAGAAATAAACAAAGCTTATCTCATTTAAGCCAATATAGCTCAAATCTCTGAGTAATGTTGACTTTCGGTCCAGCCGAATTTTTGGCAACATTTTCGCCGAAAACACATTTTCGGCGAAACTCTGATTTTGTGACAAAAACGAAATCTATTTTTCCGACGATCTCTAATTATTATTATTATTGTTATCATAAATATAAAATATAAAAATACTAGCAATATAAGCATATACCGTATTTTATGGAAGAAACGCCGCACTCCTTAAATTGGCCTGAATAAACTTAAAAATATCGTAATCGCCGCACCTGTTGTAAACGCCGCATCCGTCGGAGTGCTACTTTTGTCGACAGCAGGGCTGGGTTAAGCTTCTCTTGGGGCCCGGGGCTACTGAAAATTTTGCCCCCCCTCCTTCCCTGCTACTGAAAATTCCCCCCTCCCCCCCCCCCACACACAACTCCCCCCCCCTCAAACACAAATTTTAAAAATTGATTGTGTATATCGTTACTCAAACTTTTTTTTTTCGGTATGTTTAATGGTGCTTTTAATTATTTTATTTAACCACATATGTCCCAAATTATGAAAGAATGAAAAATCATCTTTTAAAGTATTTTTCTGATTTTTTAAAAATTCATTAGAAGATTTACACAATCAATAAATTTTAGAAGGATATTGCCAATTAAAATTAATGAATGAAATATTTATTTATAGGGATTTTGTAGAATATTTCTAACTCCTCTCAATTTTTTATATAAAAATTTTTTTAAGTGTTTTTTAGAATTAGGAAATGTACAAATATAATGCCCTTACAATAGAAATATAAAAATATTTAAGAACTGGAACCATCCACTTCCAACCTTCAGCCATCAAGAAAGCTAAACAGATGCGAATGAAAGATAAATCATCCATTTAAAAACACTTTTTTTTAGGCATCATCTTTTGGAACAACATAAAGTAAAGTATTTGTAACTCATTGTAATTGCATTACTGCTAATCGATGTAGTAACCCTTTATGTCCCAAATTATGAATTCATGAAATTTTCATGTTCTAAAGCATTTTTCGTGAATTTTTTAAACTGCATTAGGAGATTTACACAATCATCTAATATATTTTTGAAGGATTTTGCCAATTAAAATTAATTAATTAAATTTGATATTAAAGGGATTTTGTGCAATATTTATAGCTCCACTCAAATCTTTTATTTAAAGTATTATTATTATTATTATTTTTTTAAGTATTTTGTAGAATTAGAAAATGTACAAACATAATGTTTTTACAATAGAAATATTTCCGAACTGAACCCCCCCCCCCCCTCAATCTTTCAACGTCAAGAAAACTCAAAAAATGCTAAGGCAAAAGAAATCATCCTTTTAATTTTTTTTTTTTTTTTTTTTTTTTTTTTTTTTTTTTTTTTTTTTTTGTGAAACCAATAATGCTTTTGGAAGAAGATAAAGTAAAGTATCTATAACTCATTCTAAACTGTAATACTACTAATCGGTGTATTAAATGAATTTTATAGCAAGTTATTTTAATGATACATTAAAGAACCGTCGGAACATAAAGGGTTAAGAGCGATTCCAAATAGTTGCAACCAGTAAGAAGATGAAGTATTGGTTTTTAAAGGGATGCATTTACTTTGTCGAATCACTCTAAAATATCATGCCAAAGTGTACACATTAATAACTATTCAAATTTAGAAAACTTTTTTAATTAGGGATTTTGCTTCCTTTCTAGTGTCAAGTTTCTCTCCACAGTTCGTACTTATGCATTCTAAAACACACTAAATATTGTCATAATTAAAATATAGCTCTTTTACTGATTTGTAACGGCAGCACCACCTTGTTCTGCACTAACTTTTTAGGTGTAGGAGTTCCTCATTGAGATTTGGTTCTGTGAGAGCGGTGCCCATTTACCTCACTGTAAAAAAAATTCCGCAACGTTCCTGGGAAAAAATGGGCAGCTGAGTTGCCCATTATTTCCAAGAAACATTTCTTGAAAATGACTGGAACTTTACTGTATATGTTAAAAACTTTCTACAGAAATGCCAGTAAGTTTCCTGCGAAATACCAGGAATATTTCTGTTGACTGCAAAACATTACTGACATTTCACAGCATGCGGGATCCGCAGACGATTTTTACATTTCCAGTTGACAATTTTCGCTTTATTATCATTATTTGTTAGAACGAAAAAATATTTTGAAACTGACATCAAAATTATTATTTATAATTTACACGAAAAATTAAATTTTCAGTTAAAATTCAATAAAGTAAATATATATATGATATATTGTTTCTGAACTTTGCTTAAAATATAAAAATATATAAATGTAAATAATAATTAGAAAAAAAATCTAGACATAAAATATTTTGGATTTTCGTCAGTAATTATGTTAGTTTACAAGTTAGATAAAATACATATAAATTTTCATGAAAAAAAAAAAAAATCTAAACGTAATTGTATATTTTTTCCGAAAAAAAAAATTGAAATTTGCAGCAATTCAAAGTGTCAAATATATATCAAATTTAAATCAAATTGTAATAAAGTGTTAAAATATAAAATTAATTAAAAAAGAAAAAAAAAAGTCAAGAGGTAGCATCGAACTCGGGCCGTACGGGTGGCGTGCGAGCCTTCTGCGTCCACACCACGAAAGACACGTTGAGAGCTGCAAACTAATGGGTATTTGAAACGTATGCTAAACCTCGGCATCTAATTTCTGAAAATCTAAGGCCCATTTGAAGAAATCCTTTCACAAGAATAATTAGAGATAAGAACTCTAAAACATACTTTAAATTAATCAAAATCGGTGAGAATCATGTTTGATGGTCCCCTGGTTAATGGAGATCCAAATAATAGGTGTATTTTTTTTTACATGGTCTGCTCGTTAAACATTCCACAGACAAGTACGAGAGATAATCTCTTAGCGATGTCACAGAGGTATTGTATTTTCATCTGAATTGTCTTGACAATAGAGACGTAAAGGATTATGTCGTCTATTGATTTATTTGCATTCCATATTGATTTTTTTTACATTCATTTAAGGAATTCGTTTTCGACACTCGCGCGCGAGCAACGGATTATAGCAAAAAAATAATAAATGGCGGCTGCAGCGTTTTGCTATTTCCAACTTTTGTTCAGGAACGTTTCAGATAAGAAAACCAGAATTTCACAGGAAAGAGCTAAATTATTCTGAAAACCTGAGAAAAGGCGAAACGTTCCTGGATTTTACATGGAACGTTACCATTTTTTTTTTTTTTTACAGTGCTGGCGGACTAGAGAAATACACGTATAATTTTTGCAAATATGAAAATAATTATTTAATATCAAAATTTGCTTTTCTGAGTTCAATCTAAATGTTGACAATGAACTAAAAGTTCTAAATGTGTATGCAGAAAGTTTTTAGTTCTCGGCTGAAATAAGTCAATTTTTGTACAAAATATGAGAAATTTTATTAATAAATTCTTTGTAATCAAACTTCCGCAATCAGGTAATCTTTTCAAATGTGAACAAATTAGCGTATTTTTAGCGGAGTCTACATGGCAGTTGGCGAGCGTAGCTTGTAGTGGGCAAACCGCCAAATTGTGTTAGAAAATGTAATTGTGAGATACATTTTTATTATGAAAAAACAATTTTTCCTGATTTAAAAAAAAATCAACACTTCAGACTTTTTATAAAATTTACTTTTCCAGTTTAATCCATATCTTGACAATGAATTAAAAGTTCTAAATATGTATGCCAAAATTTTTCAATTTTAATGAGATAAGTCAATTTTGTGCAAAATATGATAAATCTATTCTCAAATACAAAAAACTACTTTCTGACGCATTTTTAAATTCATTTTTGTTCAGAAACGCATAAAATTGTCAGGTGTTCTTATTCAGAAACTATGTAATCGAATGGCGTTTTCCATTTTTTGTTAAAGCAGAAGATCTTTCAGAAAATACGGCCCTTAATCCGGCCCTGGTCGACAACGTCACATTGTCACATTGACCTAACTATAATCAAAGTTTTTTGAACAGTGTAGGATGCCTCGTTTTTAATATCTTAAGATGTCTGAAGTTTTATTTAAAATATTTAAATCCGATTTTAAATATTTTTATGAATTTTTAAATTAAGGAAACTCAGTTGGTATTTAAAAAAAATCGTAAACGCCACACTTGGAAAAAAAACAAACTTTTAATCTCGTAAATGACGCGGCGTTTCTTCCATAAAATACGGTACTAGCATATAAAGTATACTATCATACAAAGCTATATAATGCTAGCATATAAAGATTATATAAAGATTATTATTAATATAAGATTATGTAAAATTTCACAGGAAAGTTTCTTTATTGTATATATTTATGTACAAATGCTGAAATACATGTTATTTAATTATATATGTCGTAGGCTAATTGAGAAATCACGCTCTTTGCAAAGAGCCAATTAACCGGCTGTTTGCAAAGAGCCGGACTAATTGGAGAATTATCTCTCTTTTTCTAATTAGCCTGATATTTTTCAGGCTTATTGCAAAGAGCCTGGAGAGCCTTAGGCTAATTGAAAACTGACCTCTTGTTACTCAATCAGCCTGGTATTTTTCAGACTTATTGCAAAGAGCCTAGAAAGCGTTAGGCTAAATTAAAAATAACCAATTATTTCCCAATCAGGATAACTTTTTTAGGCTTATTAACCCATAACCCGACCCGAACACGAAAAAAAATTACAACAGACCGTACTCCTATCCGAGCAAGACAAAATAATTTCCGTTGACACGCAAATCGACCCAAACCTGAAAGTTCCATTTAAAAAAAAACTGAAATCTGACCCGAAACAACCATGATATTGCAAAGAACCATAACCCGATCCGATCAAGAGAAAATAATTGCCGGGTTCAGATTTGGTTCGTGTCAGATTTCGAGGTTTTTCTAACGGAATTCTTAAGTTCGGGTCGGGCTGTGTCTCCACAGAAATTATTTTGTCTTGCTCGGATTGGGTTATGGTTTTTGAGGATATTTTTGCCGGATTCAGATTTGATTCGAATAAGATTTCAGGTTTTTTTCAAGTGGAATTTTTAGTTTCGGGACGGGTTTATGTCCATGGAAATTATTTTGCCTTGCTCGGATCGGGTTATGATTCTTTGGAATATTTTTATAGGTTTCAGATCTCATTCGGGCTATACTTCGGGGGGGGGGGGGGGGGGTAAACAAAATTTTTAGGTTCGGGTCAGGTTACGTGTCCAGGAAGTTATTTTGGCTTGCTCGGAACGGGTTATGGTTCTTTGGAATATTTTTGCCGGGTTCAGATTTGGTTCGTGTCACATTTCGGGTTTCTTGTAATAGAATTTTTAGGTTTGAGTCGGGTTGCGTCTCCACGGAAATTATTTTGTCTTGTCGGATCAAGTTATGGTTCTTTAGAATGTTTTTGTCGGTTATCGTATTTGGTTCCGGTGAGATTTCGTTTTAATAGAACTTTCACGTTCTGCTCGGGTTTGCGTATCGACTGAAATTATTTTGTCTTGCTCGGATCGGGAGTGCGGTCTGTTGCATTTTTTTTTTTTTTTTTTTCGCGTTCGGGTGCCGTTATGGGTTAATAAGCCTAAAAATATCATGCTGATTGAGAAATAAATAATAATTTTTCAGTTAGTCTAACGCTGTCTGGTCTTTTTGCAATAAGCCTGAAAAACGCCAGGCTGATTGAGAAACAAGTGGCCAGTTTTCAATTAGCCTAATGCTCTCTAGGCTCTTTGCAATAAGCCTGGAAACTATCAGGCTAATTGGAAAAAGGGAGATGATTCTCCAATTAGCCCGGCTCTTTGCAAAGAACCTGATTTCTCAATTAGCCTACGAAATATACACCAGATTCCCTTCTTTATTAAAAATTTCAAAGACGACTAGCGACCGAAAGCTTTAAAGGTCGGTAATATTTTTATTATTGGTGTAACAATTCAAAATTAATATACTTTTTTCAAAATCCATTAAAACAATGTAGCGATTGTCCCCAATTTTACTACTTTGCAACATTAGGTATAAAATTTTAATATTTTCGCTAAAATTATATTCGTTGAAATTATATTCGTTGAAATTAAAGCTTCTTTCTCTTTTAATATTCACGTGTAAATATCATTCATTTGAAAGGATTTGGCAATATTATAAATTGGATTTTTTAAATAAGACATAATTTCTACCGCTTAATTCTTTTCTCGCGTAATAATTTAATTAATTTCAAGTTTTCTTGTATTGGATACATTTTTAAAGAGGCAAAAATATTTATAAATAATAATTGGTAATAAGTATGTTAAAAAGTTTTACTTATATTTAAAATTCTAGTATTTATCGCATTGATATATAATCAGCAAATCAAATGAGAAAATATTCTAATAAATTATCAACAGAATACTAATAATTGATTGTAGGGCAATAATTAAGAACGTCTCATGAAATTCTGTTGAATAAGAAAAATGTAATACAGCAAAACTATGCAATCGACCGTTTAAATATTTTTTTTTTTAAGACAGAAAAACAAAATTTAAAAATATTAATTATTTTAATTTTTCAAAATTTCGTTCAAATCGTTCATAAAATGTCTTTAATCCTTTATCTTCTGACGGTACTTATAAGTATCATTAAAATAACTTGTTATAAAATTCATTTAATGCATCGATTAGTAGTAATACAGTTTAGAATGAGTTATAGATATGCATTACTTTATTTTGTTACTAAAGCATTATATGTTACACAAAACAAAAGAATTTTAAAAGGATGATTTCTTTTTCCTTTGCATTTTTTCAGCTTACTTGGCGTTGGGGGGGGGGGGATTTTTCAATTCGGAAATATTTCTATATTTCTATTGTAAGAACATTTTATTTGTAATATTTCTTAATAATTCCCTAATAATTTGTACATTTCCTTTCCCCCCCTTTTTTTTTCTTTTCTCGTTAAAAATTATCCCAGTTGTAGTTAAATAGCATATTGAATTGTTATTCATTCAAACAAGTTTCATTTTGAATTTTTTTATTTTATTATTCAGGATGATTTATAATCTTATAAACTTTGTATTTAAGTATTTAAATGAATTCTAGACAGAAAGTAAGTTTAAACGATTTTAAATAGAAATGACAAATTAGTGAAATAATGAAAATGATTACTATAAATCTGTTAAATGCATTTTTTAGACATTCTGAATAAGGTATAAATTGCATAAGAGTTTTTTTTTTTCTTCTTGCAAATGCAAATAATGTATTTTTCTGAAAAAACAAAAGCAAAAACAAAACATTAAAATTCACATGTTTCCTTGAAACCTAATAAAATCTGAAATTTTCCATGCATGTAAGAAAGGAAAAGTTTTTATAAGTATGTCAAAAAAAAAGCACAAAAAATTTAACTGTATGTATGTATAGTGTTTGATGCAGTTTTATTTCCGAAAAATTATATGTAATTCAACAAAAAGACATTGAAGCAAAAAAAAAAAAAAGCAGTATTTAGAGGGGAAAAAAAGTGTTTTACTGCCCTTGAAATACAACTGAAACAAAATAGCTCTTTCTCATTATAAAAATAATCAGGAAAGCCCAGAAAACTATACCAGACTTCCTCCTTCCAATTCACTTGATTGTGGGTATCTCTTGAACCCCCCATTGTGACAGTCTGCATGTCAAAGGTCAAACTCTGCTCCTTCCTGCATTGATTTATGTTTTAGTGGGGGAATGAAATTTTTAACATTTTTGTCTAATATCTCAAGTTTAAATAGACCTAAACGAAAAATTTTAATATGTATGAACAGATGAAAATACAGGCTTTCTTGTGTTGTTTTCAAAATTTTAAAACTCCAAATAGAATTGAAGTTATTTAATGTTATTTACATTTCGCTTACTTCTTAAGACTTTAGCATTAAATTAAAAAATAAGTATACATTTTAAAATTATTTTGTCAACGAAGACAGAAAGCGACATCTTTTAAGAAGTACATACAGAAAAAATGAGTTAAAAATATTAATTTTCTGACGAGATATTAGACAAATAAAGAGGCATTAAATGACCATTGGTTTAACATTGGAGAGGGAAATCTAAAATCTGAGTGATAAGGGGCCTTAAGTGGAATTGCGCAACTTAGTCCACGCAGCACCGTGCGCATGTTCCGAGGCAGATCCGCCCTTCCCCTTCATCCTAAGTCATAATGTCATATATCTAATTTGTTGCAAATTTTGTCTACTTTCTGAATTTCTAGATACTTTTTCTTAATAAAAACCTTTTTTGGGGGGCATTTTACCAAAATTTGGGGGGGGGGGGTTGTTGCCGGGCGAAATGTTGGTGGGAAGTTACAAATTCGGATTTAGCTACCCAAAAAACATAAAATAAGCCGATTTCCAGATCTACCATTAATTTTGCTTGGTAAAATTCCCTATTTCCTGGACTACAAGGGTTTACGCTGGAACCTCAAGGAGAGCTTTTCATGCTGTTCAATTGTGGACTTTTTTAGTTCCCAGAAATTCCCAGTGAGCCTTTTCTGAAAATTTCAGTAGGTCTCTGGAATGATGTTAATGGAATGAGTATATTTTATTGTAAGGTTAGTTGGGGCAACTGGGACATGATTTTACAATGTGACTCTGGAGCTTCTGACAATTCAGCTTCAAAAAACTAATGTTCATTTGAATTAGAGTCTGAACTTCTGTAAATGTTTTCAGTTAGCTTCCCTCTATCAGACAGAAATGCTCAAAATTACATTTTAATATTTAAAAATATAAAAATATGCATATTTTATCTTTCTTTCCTCATGTGGTCCAGTTGCCTCCAAAAATGGGGTAACTGGAAAGAGGGTGTTGTATGTTCCACACGCGTTCATATTTTTCCATATCGGATATCAGGTTCTGTTTGAAAAAGTGTCAACAAATTACAAAAATTCAAACCAGGCAGATCATGTAAATTATATGTCAATAAACAGCGTTGTAAGGGAAACCTCTCCTGTCAATGTGTCTAAAAAAAGCACTAAAAGTGAAAATATTACATTCATTTATACCAAAAACATAAAACTTAAGGAAGTACTTATGTACTTTAGTATAGATAATAAGTATAAAAGTCACATCGGTATTTTCAGGAAAAAAATAGCAAGGTAAATCTATGAACAAACGGCTACGTAAGTACTTAAGTACTTTATCCAGGGGTCGCATTATATAGGGAAAATCGTATTGTTCCTACCAGAACCCTTATAGAAAGGTGCGATGAAGATATTATTTTCAAAATAGTGGTAGGAACGATAATTCTGACGTTTTATTTGTATTTTTATTAATGTTATACTAATTTATTTGTTCTTTCGTTATTTAAAATAAAAAATATGTCAATTTATATAATTTGCGAGTGGTTTGGTGATTTAAATAATTTGGCGAAATTGGTCGACGGGGTAACTAAGTAGAACCCAATAATTTTATGTTTTACCATTACAGAGTCATTAACATATAAATCAACATTCCGATTCATATTTACAAATAAAATGACGAAGCTATCCAAATAATATAAATACTAATAAATATAATAATAATATAAATCCAAATAATATAATATAAATAATATACAAATAGTATAAAATTTAAACAAGCACTAACAAGAAAATCCGAGTAACTTTTAGCCCTTATTAATGTAGGTTTGTAGTCTTGTGAAAGAAAGTATTGGCTCAAACTGTAATTAAAAACAACATGCTAAAGCACATTTTGCTTAATTATAACATTTATTTGACACACAGCATATAAACTTGAAAGTAAACAGACAGTAATTATTCAAAAATGTAAACAAAAGAATCATCCCTATGATTCAAATAAATATTGATGATGGATGTGTGTATTGATGATGGCTACCATGAGTCTAATTAGCAATAGTCGGCACTTTCAGAGGTAGAAACGTCATTTATTATTCCAAATTCAAATATTTTAGTGCTACATTCTAATTTTGTTTTAATATTTCAAGTTTTCTTTTAAACTGACTTCATTTTCACCGATAGAAAGAAAGCTGAAGTATTTCAAGGCGTGCTACCATGAAAGCTGCCACTAAAATCAAAATAAAATAAAATAAAATAAAAATAACGTGCTTTCAAATGTGTTTGCTCAGTTAAATTTTACATGTTCTGTTTATTCCATTTGATTTTAGTTTGCAAGAGTTTGCTCATTTCTTTAAGTAAGTGTTTATGGGATTTTGAAATGATGAGTTTATTTGAAATTTATCATTTTAATTTTTGCGTTAACCAATTTTTATGATTAAATCATGACTAAACGAAAAACTGATATTGGACGCAATGCAAGGAATAGTAAAAAGAAAAGCGAAAGTCAAGTGTCCACAGCTAGACAGCCTAGACCCATGGTGGTCAGACATATATGATCAACATTTATTTGAATCATAGGAATGACTCTCTTTTATTTACATTTTTAATTCTGGGATTAGACGAATTTCAAGCCTCGAAATATATGCGTATTTCGACATATTTTTTCTTTCAAGATGTTTTGTTTTTTCACAAGGTGTATAAAAAGGTAAATTTTAGGAAACCATTATTCAAAAAGTTAATTATCTAAAATTAACAGAAATGGCTGATACTCAGGTGATTTTGCGGCATGGTCAGACCGGATTACACATTTGGCTCTTTTTTGGCAAATTAAAATTTCGCCTAATAGACGTAATGTTGAAGTAATAATGGACACCCCCAAGTGGGTAATTAATCTATTTTCACGTTTTTTTCGATTATTTCGTTTTATAGTGCAAACGAACTTCGCACCAAAATTGAAGTCTGTAGGTGCAGTAGATATATGAGATCTTTTTGATGAGTGAGTCAGTCAGTCATAAAATTATCGATTATCAGACATTTTCAAATGTCATTATCTCGAAAACTAATTATGCATTATTTATAAAATTTTGAATTTTGGGTAATTAGGCGGGGGGGGGGGGTGTCTTACTACGTACTTCGTATTACAAGTACGTAGGTCAAATAGATTGTCAGTGGTAGGGTGTCAAAATTTGGCGAAAACAGCTCGAAATGGTTCGTGTAATATAACATACTAGTATGTCAGACGAACTTGGCTGACACACTGCCGTGTGTCTAGATAATATAATAGACTTATTGATATGAAAGTTATATAATATACGTATGGTTATAAAAATAAAGCATGAAGCGGATTTCCTAACTTAGACTTTCTATTTAGTCAATATTTAAAACATTCTATAGCAGTGAAATATTGTTAGTTTTCATAAAGTATATCAGGGTTATTATAATCAGGCTAGAGGTTTCATACCATAAACATATATTTATAGTAAAATGAAATAGTAGCTTATCCTAAATAAATTCAAATTATACCTTAATTTGATAGTAATAAATTGAATTAGTTTTAAGCACTTTTTTTTTTCATACTAAAACGAATTAAAATAAGCAATGAATACAGGAAAATGTATTTGCAGAATATTCCTTCCATTGTTTAGCTAATGACAATTTTATGATTCCAATGGAAGTCAAACCCAAACACAATTGCATTTTCATTGAACGAGAAATCGTTATGATCCTATTTAAAGATTCACATTAGTTTATAAACAATTATATAAACCCATTAAATACTTTAAATGAAAATCTTTTTTTCCGCTCTTTTTTACAGAAAGTGAAGCTTCACTAATTAAATGTATTTTACTATTGTTTTATATTTTACAATTTTTTCTTGTTATGACTTGAAAAAGAAAAAGAAATCACAGCACGAATATTTTTAATATAATTTCTTAATTACTTTTGTATTTAACTGTACACACAGCTACTTAACTGTGTCACATTTTGAATTTAAGTTATTTTTACAATGAGTTAATGTTAAAATATGTTTCATAATCATAATTTCTAATAACATTTCATATCTTTCTGAGAATTAAATTTTATAAAAAAAAAAAAAAAAAAAAAATATTTAAACATCAGTTTGCACGTTCATCTCTTTTTGAAATTGTATCTAATATTGCAATGCTTTTTAAATTATAAATATTTGTATAATATTAACGTAAAAAATAAGTTAAATTTAAATGATCTAGGTTATTAAATTGGAATGACCCTTTTTAATTAAAATTTTAAAAAAGAAAATATTTTAGCCATAACTTATAATAAAATTTAATAAACTTATAAAACACTTCTAAGTACTTACAAAAAACCAGTTCTTATACTATCCTACATGGTGTCCCATAATTATTGGTACACAATTTAAGGGAAGGTAGGCTACATTACAAGGATTGAGAATTGCATAGCAATCCATGATCGGAAATGGCTCCGATCTTGTTGTTCACAAGATCTACGCTCTGGGTCACCACGATCTCCTGATTTAAGCAGCATAGATTTCTTTCTTTGGCGAGCACAGAAAAGTGCTGTGTATGCAACGTTTGTTGATTCTGATATGTATCTGGTTGCAAGACTTTTCTGTGCTGCTGCGAATATCCAACAAAATACAGTTGTAGGTATATATAAATATTATACAGACATACAAACAATAAATACAATAAACCCAACTGGAGTGAAAAATTAGCCAGAGCCAGGAATCGAACCCGGGACCACAGTATACAAGACTGCTGCTCTAACAACTGAGCTACTCCGGCCGATGCCTGAGTATGCAATTTCTCACTAATAAACCATATTGGGGAAGTCACCAGCCATCTATACGGCAGCCTTGGATGACCGGACAACGATGAATAGATTTTACTATTACATCGATCTACGATAATTATAATAAAACACTCATACTACAATATATATTAAAACACACATACACACATAAATAACGTCTGCATTCATCAGTTAAAGGTACATATAAATATTATACAGACATATAAATAATAAATACAATAAACCCAACTGGAGTGAAAAATTAGCCAGAGCCAGGAATCGAACCCGGGACCACAGTATACAAGACTGCTGCTCTAACAACTGAGCTACTCCGGCCGATGCCTGAGTATGCAATTTCTCACTAATAAACCATATTAACGTTATTTATGTGTGTATGTGTGTTTTAATATATATTGTAGTATGAGTGTTTTATTATAAAAATACAGTTGTATTTGAGTGACTCCGCCGAAACATAGTCCGAAGGTGCAATGCATGCAGAGCTAGCAATAGTGGTAACTTTGACATATTTTGTGAGATTTTCACCTATCATCTACCACAACACATGTGATATCTTTCACAAATAAATTATTCCAGATGATCTCAGTCTTGTGTCTCTTTGTTTCTTTTACCTCTCATACTACTTTACCACGACATTTTCGACTATGGGTTGCTATGCAAATTTGTATCCTTGTAATGGCCACTACCTCCCCTTAAATTTAGTCCCAATAATCCTGGGACACCCTGTATATAAAAGATGTATGTTGCAAAAGATATATGTCGCAAATTATAGCACAGTAGCACTGTATTTTATTCTTAAAGCACAGGGTCTTCCAAAACGAATGCCGGGATTACAAACTTGTGTTACGAAAATAAAATAATACAGGAACATAAATTCTTATTAAAATATTAAGAAAAGTACCAAAATTTATATCCATTTCAATACGTTTCGATATATGTATCAATAGTCGATCGACATACATCCAGACGATATCTAATATTCATCGATTTCTGTGAAGGATCTCTCGATTTAGAGTTCCAGTTCACCACTTACGTTGCACTGCTACAATCGATTTAAATTCAACATGACACAAAGTGCATTTTGCTTTTTGCTGTACGGTCCACATAAACCAGGAGGCAACAGGACAGACAATCACCTCATCGAATTCAAGACTGAAATTGCAGAATTTGTTAAAACTCGATTCGCATATTAAACGCAATCGATTTGCCAAGTCATATCTTGGAAGAAAACGCCTGAAAATCCGATTTTAGCGCATTATGTTTTCCTTCTCCCAAAGGTATGAAAACATAGAGGACTGGGAGCAGGTTAATACAATCTTAAACCTACGAGTCAACTGTTAAAATCGGATTTTCAGATGTTTTCCACCAATATATGACTGGGCAGACCGATTGCATTTTAATATGCGATTCGAGTTTTAAATAATTTTGAATTTCAGCCGTCATTTCAGAACTCGATGAGGTGATTTGTCTGTGCTGCCGACACTTGGTCTAACATTTCTTTGCGCAAGAATACAAACTGGAAGAAAAACTGCAGAGAAAAAACCGCTAATGGGATAGTACAGAGGAGAACTAGCAAGGCCATCTAGCGAGCGAAAGAAAAACATTCTTTCACTACATTTCACACACGAATTATTTCCGTACCTTTAAGAATAATTTTTTTATAATGTTGCAAAATCCCGGCAATAATGTTCGATGACTCTGTATATCAGAAGCTATAACATGGTACTATAGATATATTGCCTCTTTTTCTTAAATTATTTAACAGAAAATCCAAACAAAACTTCAAAATATATCATAATCAGACGATAGAAATGTTTACTTTTAGAAAAAGTAATAGATAGAAATAATTACTTTTGACTAAAATTTATAGATTTTTGATTTCTGAGAAGAAATTTAAAGTGAGCATGAATTAAAGGTAACATTTAGTGACAGGTATTTGTAAAACTATCGTTGCATTCTTTTGAAAATTATAAATTTACAATTAAAAAGAAAATCTAATACATAATTTGTTCTATTTTCATTTAATAAGAAATTATCATGAACTTTATTTAAAGTTTAATTTTAGTTTGTAGATAATTACAAAAACTCATAATATGTTTTAATTAAAAATTGTTATTTATGCTCTATCGATTTGGTAATCAAAAATAAAATGGTGAAATGCCTTTAGTTTATATTACCTTTATAATATATTTTACTCATTCAAGAATAAATAAAATGTTCATTCCTTTCATTATTTTTATGAAATAATTTATTCCTTTACAGATAATAAATTGCGAAACAAAAATATTTCATTCCATCAATATTTAGAATTTTCAAACGCTTCCTTTTTTAGTTTATTTGATTTTACATTTAAAATGAACTATTTGTTTAAATGCATCAAAATATCGAACTTTCCACTTCTATTTATTAGACTTATAAGGAGTGTATTTTTACAAAAGAATGAAAATAGCAGAAGACGAAAGAAAATGTAATTTCAAATGTTTGGAATATTTAAAGTTTTCTTTTTTTTTTTATAATGTTTATATGAACAAGTACTCAAAGTTTGATTTGGAAGGAACTATAAACATTATGTATTTAACTAAAATCATTTTTAGGAAAAATAAGAAAAAAATATGAATCAGAGAAATGTTTTATAGTTTCTTTAAGTAGATCACACGCACTTATGCGCTAGTATAAGTGGTTCATCTTTTTATTTTGAAAATTATATAACATACATACAAACTTAAATTCAAAACATGCCACACTCTGACAATAGAAATTTAGCTTACTTGTTACTACACTGCACATAGAGGTACATTTAATGAAGTGTGTGGAAGATATTGTTTCTGTTTCCAATTGTTTAAACATTTTTAGAATTTTTTCCATTTACTACATTTAGTATTACTACAAGCGAAAATAAGTTACCTCCTTTCTACATTAAATCATATACATTCTGATTTACAATTGAATTCGGCTTAATATAGTCTCACTACAACACATTTTGTTTTATAGAGAAACTTGCAAATACAGCTTGCAGTGTTCATGTTCTGGTGAAATCTCTGGCGCGTTAATATTTATAAATCTAAAACTGCTACCATTTATTTTTTACTTATCCAAAGAGATTAATCATAATAAGATTCGACCAACATTCTCTTAGAATAATGATATTTCCTTGATAACTGAGATTTAGATACACATTTTTAGAAAAAAAAAAACTATGACAGAGCTTCAAACACTCTTGACCATTTCCTGTAAATTATAATTTTTCGATTTGCAATAAAACACTTTCATTCTTCATATGAAGACGTATGCATCTCAAATCTGAGGCGTTTTTGTGCAAATCTAGAATGGAAAATCTGTCTAAAATTCATAATAGGAAGATAAGAAACATCAAAAATTGATGCAGATACCCCTGTAATACACTGAGTAATACCACCATAAGATGGGGTATAAATATTTGCTCCTTTACTCAAAGGGTTAAAAAACTGCCGGAATACAATGTATCTATTTTCAACACTGATTGAATGTAACAACTGGTTTTGTTTCATTTTGTTTTTGTTTTCTGCCTATTTTTTCAGTTAAATTTCTTCTTCATTTTTTTAACAAAACAAAACTGCATCTTTGGAAAATGCCCTGTCTCCTTAGATATTTCCTCCGTCATCTCGAGTCTTTGAACAATTGAACAATTGAACATTTTGATATTTGTTTAGTTTTTTCTCCTATGTTATTACTATAGATAAAAAAAATATATATATTACGTTTATATTTATTAACTGCGGTAAATCAAAAATTAAGTCTATGTCATCTAGGGATAGGTTTTATTTGATTAATATGAATTCGGTGTAGAAAATGAGAATAATTAAAAAGAGTACTGTTTTTGCATAAAACGCATTTTTTGCATGTTTAATATCGTCAAATATTTAGAGTATTGCATGTAGTCAATAAATCATGCTTTCGCATGGTATTTAATGGTTTATTAATAATGACCGCTTATTTTTCAAACATAAGATGTGCAAAAAAAGGACATTTCAGAAATTTGAATGTCTAAAATAATAACGGCATTTTATAAGTAAAAAGTTATTTAAATTTTGGGGCATTTAGATGTAAATGTGAGGTATTATTAACGTCTTTAGATTGATCTATCTATTTTAGAAGCTTCTTATTCTTTATTTCTGATGTCTGCAGTTTAAATGTAAAGTTCATTTCTTAATGGTTTTTGAAAACAAATTCATTGTAAACATTAATTATATTAGAAAGCAAAACTCAGGATTTTGTAAAAAGTGATCTTGTGGTTTTAACTAATGATAAATTTATTATTTCAAATAAATTGAAAGCGAAAAGTTATTCCATTCACATTTAACGAGAAATGATCACAAGCATATACATTTATAATGATATTTTAGTTTGTAAACAAATATAGGAACCCATTAAGTTACTGAAATTAAATTTATAATCTTTTATCGTGGTTTGACTTTGTAGTTTGTGAAGTTATTTTACATGCAATTTTATTTTATATGCTTTAACTATAATTAAATAAATGCAAATTCTATTCCGTTCATTGTCTATTCGAGCCGCTAAATTCTTTTGTTGTTAATAAATTCAGAAATATAAAGAAATCGTGTTACTTCAGTTTATGAACATTTACTTGTTTTGTTAAATTCTTTATGGAAATATCTTTTTAGTTATCTATCAATTGTAATTTCGATTTAAATTGAATAGTGTTTTCGTCATTTTTTGCAAAATGTTTAATTGTTTAAGAACCTTTTGCCTTTATTTTATACTTTATACATATTTCGTTTTAATGAATAAATCAAAAATTCATTCCTTCGCCACTCTTGTTTACCTTTGCAGAAAATAATATTAAAAAATCAAACTATATTTAATGCTTCAACTTTCAAAGTTTGTATTTTTTTCCGTTTTCAGTGAACAGTACGTTTAAAGATTGGTTTCTTTGGTTTGTCCTTTACTTTTATGTTTAATGTTACAAATTTCAGTTTAGGAACATTTACTTGTTTTCTTAAGTTTCTTGTGAAATAATCTGTTTAGTGAACAAATGATAAATCCTAATTTCTATTTAAATGTAATAGTCTTTTTGTCATTTTTTGGTTCAGAATCACATTAAAATCATTCAGGATCACTTAAAAAAAATACACTCCTTTTATAAATTATCATTTAAGGATAATTTAAGATACTGTAATACATTTGTAATTTTATTGGTATATTAACATTGTAATAAGCGGAATAAACTTTGTGCAGTGCATCATAAATAACATTTCCAATAAAACAATATTCAGTACTTGTTTATCCAAACAAAAATTAAAAATATGCAGCGGTATTAAAAAAATAAATACATTTTAAAACTCGAAGAGAGAATAAGAGTGATTATGTTTTAAAGGAAAATCTGAATAAAAGTTTAAAAAAATCTCTCACGTTATACAATGAAGGATTACTTTAATCTTCTTTGCTAACCTAAACCTAAAAGACATTCTACTTCATTTAATGAAAAAGATCATTAAACTTTAAATGACTTATTTTAATTTGTTAACAATTATCGGAATCCAATAAGTACTTCAATTTGAAATCAGTATTTATCGCCTTTCTTTGCATAAAGTTAAACGTATTAACCACGTAACTGTAAACCACACAACATACTAACCACTTAACTGACCGAACGCAGTTCGGTCAAGAATACTAAGGTACCTGTACACAATACGGACACCCTAAGGAAAATTGATTTTTTCACCCCCATTTACACGTCATAGGACTACAAAAACATATGACCACTATCCCTGGACTATTGACAATCATTATTAAAATTGGCGACCCTATAATTATTCTTGTTTAATTTTAATAATAAAAACAAAAACTGTTTACAAATGTCCATACTTGGAACTTGGAACCACCTGTCCCTATTATGGACATGTATGTGCATATTAGGGACAGGTAGGCTCCTTATTGACTTACTACATAGTGTGTATGGAAGATCCACTCTTTCAAAGGATTTTAGAGGAGAGGGGATAAAAGAAATATATCTTAAAGTAATGCGGGGGAGGAAGGGGGCACAGTAAATATCTTCAGAGCATGCACTTTAGAAGGGGGAGTGGTCATTTTCGGTTGTAGCTCTTCAAAGACCCATGCAAAGCACCTCAGTTACTACAAAATATTATGAAATAATATACTTGGTTGGTTTTGATTAGCTTTATTGCTTCTGCCTGCAGAATTTACATCTGTTATTACTCAGCCCTCACAGGATGGACAAATAAAAACTTCTTCATCATGGACGGTAAGTCCCACACAGTCCTCATGGACATATCTGCCGCGTGTGATGCATAGCCACATGTCTGCAACAGCATCAATACTGCATAAGAAGCAGTACCAGCTCTCCTTTGTTGAGGAAGGCATACCGCTGGTACCTGCGATTTCTCCAACAGATACCCTACTGAGGGGAGGCTTCTTTTGATTTTCTACGAGGGCTTTATGGAGGATTTTTTTCTTGGAGGACGTTTCTTGAAGGATTGTTCAGATGACATTAAACAGATATTTTACAAATTTGTGAATCTAAAGATCCACTTGCTGTATTTCCAATGTGGGCATAAGGTTTCCATATTGGGAATCGGGCACAGTTTTACTAAATCTTGTAATAAATAAACAAAGAAAACATTTTAAAGCAATATATGCAATAGCAATCGAAAATATGTTTTATCAGCTTTCTAAAACACTCCACTTTTGAATAGTTAAAGTAATTTTACCATATCTAATGAGAATTTAAACTTACCTGTTTCTAAGATCAGCACACTACGAAATAACAAGTTTCCTTTTAAATGGCGAACAGTGCGTTGTTTTTGCACTTTCCAGGATTAAATATCTTTTCAACTGCTTTTCTTCACGGATATGTAGCACCATCTCTCGATCAAAATTGTTACTTTTAAAGATATCAGCGGTGTCCATATTGAGAGCACTGTCCATTTTGGGTACACGTACCCTATGCTTGTTTCGTTACTAAAAGCCTATCGATACCTTTAATTTGTAACTGTAATCTTCTCTTTATTAATTAGCAGAGATTTTCCTATAAGGCAAATACTTTAGTACGATAAAAGTGGTGTTTCGAGCTTATTTTTAGTTTATGGTGTAAAAAAAAAGGGGGGGGATAAATGTATTTAAAATACGATTAATAGTTTATGTTATGTTCATAATTATAACTAAATGCTAAACTTGTTCACTTAATGTTTGTAAGATTTGCTGTTACATTTTACAGCCAATTGCTGGGGAAATAAATATTTAATATAGCATCAAAGATTCAAAGAGAACTTTTTTTAACGTATTATTAAAATACAATAAGGTACTTGTACCCAATATGGACAGTGCTCTCAATATGGTCACCACTAATATCTTTAAAAGTAAAAATTTTGATCAAGAGATGGCGCTACATATCCGTGAAGAAAAGCAGTTGAAAAGATATTTAAGCCTGGAAAGTGTAAAACAGCGCACTGTTCGCCATTTAAAAGGAAACTTGTTGTTTCGTGGTGTGCTGATCTTAAAAACAGGTAAGTTTAAATTCTCATTAGATATGGTAAAATTACTTTAAATATTGAAAAGTGGAGTGTTTTAGAAAGCTGATAAAACATATTTTCGATTGCTATTGCATATATTGCTTTAAAATGTTTTCTCTGTTTATTTAATACAAGATTTAGTAAAACTATGCCCGATTCCGAATATGGACACCTTATGTCCATATTTGAAATACAGCAAGTGGACCTTTAGATTCAAAAATTTGTAAAATATCTGTTTAATGTCATCTGAACAATCCTTCAAGAAACTTCCTCCAAGAAAAAAATCCTCCATAAAGCCCTCGTAGAAAATCAAAAGAAGCCTCCCTTCAGTAGGGTATATGTTGGAGAAATCGCAGGTACCAGCGGTATGCCTTCCTCAACAAAGGAGAGCTGGTACTGCTTCTTATGCAGTATTGATGTTGTTGCAGACATGTGGCTATGCATCACACGTGGCAGATATCTCCATGAGGACTGTGTGGGACTTACCGTCCATGATGAAGAAGTTTTTATTTGTCCATCCTGTGAGGGCTGAGTAATAACTGATGTAAATTCTGCAGACAGATGCAATAAAGCTAATCAAAACCAACCAAGTACATTATTTCATAATATTTTGTAGTAACGGAGGTGCTTTGCATGGGTCTTTGAAGAGCCACAACCGAAAATGACCCCCTCCCCTTCTAAAGTGCATGTTTTGAAGATATTTGCTGTGCCCCCTTCCTCCCCCACATTACTTTAAGATATATTTCTTTTACCCCCTCTCCTCTAAAATCCCTTGAAAGAGTGGATCTTCCATACACGCTGTGTAGTAAGTCAATAAGGAGCCACCTGTCCCTAATATGCACATGCATGACAATAATAGGGACAGGTGGTTCCTTGTATGGACGCTTGTAAACATTTTTTGTTTTTATCATTAAAATAAAACCAAAATAATTACAAGGTCGCTAATTTTAATAGGGATAGTCAACAGTCCAGGGATAGTGGTCATATGTTTTTGGAGTCCTATGATGTGTAAACGGGGGTGAAAAAATCAATTTTCCTTAGGGGTCCATATTGGGTACAGGTACCTTATATCATACATTCTACTTTCATTTAATAAAAAAACAGTTACGGGGATAAAGGTATTTTAAATACGATAATTAGTTTATATTATTTTCATAATTATAACTAAATGCAAAACTTATTCATTTAATGTTTGTATCGATTGCAGTGACCTTTTACAGCTATTTTAAATACGATAATTAGTTTATATTATTTTCATAATTATAACTAAATGCAAAACTTATTCATTTAATGTTTGTATCGATTGCAGTGACCTTTTACAGCTAGTAGCTGGATAAATAAATATTTAACCAGCATCGGATATTCAAAGATTACTTTCTTGTGTATTGTTTATTTTTTGAAATGTATTATTAAAAATACAATATATCATACATTCTACTTTTATTCAATATTCTTTCAAGCATTGTATGTTTAAAGAAAAAAGGTATTTTTTAAATGTTGCAATAATTAAAGTAACATTTCAAAATTTCGGAATAACTGAGTGAGAATTTTAAGATTTACCAATGCATTAGATAATTTCTACACTTATGATCACAATTAAGATAATTTTCAGATTTGGTCGATTATCTCTAGAACTACTAGAGAGATTTTAATGAAATTAGGTATGTCCGTGGGCTGATATAAGGCAAGGGAAATAAAGATTCAGCAATTATAAAGCGCTCGCATGATAGTGCGTAATAAGGTCGGAAGGTAGAAAAAAAGCTTTCAATATTCAACCAAAAAATAATTATATGGGGGTTCGGCCCCCTCTTACAGTTATACGGCTCACATAACGTGCAATCATACTGGAAATCAGGCAGTGTACGGGCCCCTGTGGTAGTTAATCTCACTCCTCCGTGGTTCTGTGAAATGGAAAGAGAGTTTCAGCTTTCGTACCATTCATGCTCTACTTGGTTTTGGTCTGGAGTTCTGTCTGGCCAATCAATCAAGCGTATATCCTCACTTTCCAGAAATTCTTCCAACTGCTGAGCCCTATCTAGACGACCGCTGATTCCATTAAGATGAAATCAGGGACAACTGTATATCTGAAAGGGCGAACTTAAGGTACCAAGATATCATCCCTACACCTCACACCTGTTATATAGCCTCTGCCAAACACTGGAGGGGCGCGCGCCCATCTAACAGTACGCCTGTCCAGATCATCAATCCTCCGCTGTCATAGGGGTCTTTTTCTCCGAAGTTGGAAGGCAGGAACGGATCCCTGGTTTTCTACCGATGAACGTACGTCGAGAATTTGTATTTAGGCTGAACAGAGATTCATCAGCGAATAGGATGGTCCCCCATTGATCCCCGGTCCAATGTCGATAATCTCTGTACCATATTAAGCGGGTTATCCTGTTTGCAGAAGTGAGCGAGACACATGAAATAGGTCTTATTGAAAACAGTCCTCTGTCATGTAGCTTTCTGCAAACAGTAACCATTAAAACTCGACTGCCTGTGGCCGAATAAAAATCCTGAGCTAGCTCAAAAGCTGATGCACAATTGTTGTCCCTTGTTGTAAAGGACAAATAGCGAACTTCGTAGGCCTACTTGGCTCTCGGATGACCTTACCCAGTCTTTCCGCTGTACGCTTACGTATTCGACAATAAAGAGATGCATATTTGCTTCGAAGCATTAGTTTTACCTTTTGTTCAGCACTTTTTTGTTAATTCGACAAAATACGCAATTCTCTAAAATTTGAACATCGGTCTATCACAGTACATTTGTAATTCTAAGAGTGGGTGCATTATCATATCAACATAATTAGAATAATCGAATAAACTATCAGTAATTACAAAATTTTCTAGTTTTTGAATCAAATTTATATGTTATGCTTTGTTTCATAATTAATTAATGGAGAACGTGAATATAAGATAACAATAAATGATGAATAAATTGAAAAAAAGAAAATAATGAATGAACAAATATTTCTAAAACAGTTTTTTATATTTTTGAAGAAGAGTTAAACTAACACATCAATAAAAAATAACTGATTTGTTTTCTTATTACACATAAAAGAATTACTCACGGCACTATTTTAACGACTCATTTTAGTTTGTATAAAGTTTCTAGAATCTATTAATAAATATTTTTTCTAAAAAAAGAAATATTTATGGTCTTTTGCTGTGGAAAGAAGATTTTATCTCATTAACTTTTTTAATGCTTGTTAAGAAATTTCATAGCATTCAACTTTCATACACAGAGACACACAAAATATTTCGGTTACAGTATTCGGTTACAGTAAAAATGATAGAAGTACGTTTTTAGCTGTGGTAAGCGTTTTTAATTAAACATACTTTTTCTTCATTATTTTGTCTACATAAATACTATAGATAATATACAGGACGTCACAAAATTTCTGAAGCACATTTCCGTTTATAAATGGAAAATGATGAAGGGGACATTTGATCTGTTCTATGCGTTATATAACAGAACTAAATTTTAGCATATTATGTATTATATGATAAATCTATTAATCATATACATTTCAACACATAAAAATGAAATATTATCCAGAGTATTGATGGTAATTGCAGAAATTGTGTTTTCAAATGTGCTAAGAGTTTTCTTAATTATTTATTTAGACATTCTTTTTCACTTTATTAAAGTGTAGTTTTATTATAACATTCTGAATATATTGGAAATTGTTTCGTAATTATTTTTAAAGCATGATTTTACGTTTTTCAATATTTTTTATGAGAAAAAAAAAGGTAATTGGTTTCAATGACGGGGGATAGTATAAATTATATACTTTCCTTTTGCATTGTCGCCAATTGCAAATGATGAGAATATAGAATTTTAGAAAAGGGAAAATACTAATGATGAACATTTTTTTTAAACATTACAAGTACCTTTTGCAGTAAAACAAGTAAAAATAAATGTTATGGTGTATGTGGGGGCGGGGGGAGGGGTACTGATAATGATTAATTTAAAACGCTGTATATAACCTTAAATCTCCGACATTTATAAAATAAAACGTTAAATAATTGTATTATTCTATATATATATATACACACACACACACACATATATATATATATATATATATATATATATAGAGAGAGAGAGAGAGAGAGAGAGAACGTAAGTCAGAGTGAGAGACATAAATGAAATATATCAGACTACCACATATATTTACAGATATTTACAAGTAAAGATTTTATTTATATTTATATTTAGTTATATTGTTTTATATGACAAAAACAATTCCATCATTCAATGTAAAATTCAAATATACACCACCCTACATACATGTATACACACACGCACACACATACACAGAGATAGAGATAGAGAGATAGATAGAGAAACAGCGAGATATAGGGCGACATTAATAGCTAGACAAACGGTAAATATTTAATGAATTATATATTTATTTACAAAAACTAACTATATATTAAATATGTAAAAAAAAAAATCAAGATTATAAACTGCAAATATTTAAAAGAAAAAAAACCTAAAATATCAGCAATGTACACACTTCCATTACATTATTGCCTAGTTTTAAATATTTCATTTAAATGTTTCATTTCTTAGTTAATTAGAAAAACACGTAATGATGATTAAAAACAAGAAAATTGAAATGCACATTTTTTTTTATATTTTAAGCATTCTGAAATTTTTGTTATTAATAGTTAACATTGTCATTCAATTGAAACGATATTTCTCTCATAAAATTGTTTATTTCACTTAAATTATTATTCAAATATTTGATTTAAAATGGAAAGTTCCATACAGTAGATGAAAACTTATTTCTTAGAAACATATATTTCGTCTTATTTTTAATTTTTAAATTAAAGTCGACATTTAATTTTATTTTTCAAATATGATGAAAAAAACCTTATTTCATTTCTAATGCCTTCGCGTTTTTTATTCATTTACATAACGAATGAGAGCTTTACATAAATGAAAATATAAAATAATGTACTATACATTTCTAATAAATTTCATTTTTATGAATAGACGCAATGGAAGAAAATACCATATCCTTGATAAAGTTTTACAAGCATATGAAAAATCAGCAAAATAAATGCTAATATTATATTTTATACCGTGCAAAAGTTTAAAAATAATCTCTGAAAAGAGATTGAAATGTCAGAATAAAAGTAATGTGAAATGCATGTAGAATAAAAATAATTGCATTAAATTTCAAAACTAAAATGAAATTAAAGGCTGTAATAAAAAATATTTTTTTTCTTTTAAATGTAATGATTTATGATTTTTGTTAAAATTAAATTTCAGTCTACATTTCAATGAGTGTGAAGAAATAATAACTTTACCAATAGCTATTTGCTTGAATTTTCATCAGCAGCATCTTGGTATTAATGTAATAGAATTTCCCTGATTTTTTTTCTATGTTTAAACATTCAAATCTAATATAGGAAGTATTAAATCATTTACCTCCTTCTAAATGAATGAATTACAGGCTAATTTGTAACTTTTTGTACAAAATTCTGAGAAGTGTAAATTAAGCAAGGGCGAACTGGAGTCAGTTCGCAATGCAGTGTCGAAAACAGTATCCTTAACGGTCTGAGTTCCGAACAAATGTTGTCGATATAGGCCAAACTGGCGAATGTATTTCGGTATATATAAAAAATTACTTATAAATCGAAGATATACATAGAAATTGTACGCTTCGCTAGTGCATCCAGCTTAAATGCACACCAAACTGAGACAACAAATAGGAGCGCTATCACGCTCTCCGCAATTTCGCATAAAACTTGAGGAGCGCTCTCGCGCTTCCCGCAATTTGGGCACATAACAAGAGGAGCCCGTTTGCGCTCCTGTGCTATCGCGCATGCATTCAATAACATTTCAAATTTTTAATTGCTTAAAAGGTGCACAGCCAACAGAGTAAAATGGTGTCAAAGCTGGTACTCAAACCTGGGTCATCGGTATAGTACACCGACGTTCTCCCAAATGAACCACTTGGAACGAAAAAATTGAAACTTTATTGAATGCAAGGCGTGAGAAATTATCTACAAAAAAATTTGAAGAATTATATAGATTTATTCAATTTCATCGATGCCCTTTAGTTTCGTGTTTGCTCCAGAGTCGGTGGCTCATGGAAAATATTCCATCTTGTGCTGCGGTTGTAGCCTTTTCAACATATGATAGTGAAAGTGCTAGGCTGTGTAAGGTTCCAAGGGGTTCAGTTAGTGGAACGTCGGTTCGCTAAAGCGATGACCTGGGTTCGAGTTCCGGCTTGGACACTTTTACACTCTGTGGCTGTACGCCTTTTAAGAAATTAAAAATTTGAAATGTTACCAAACAGGCAAATCATTAGGGGGAGATGTTTATGAATTATGCCCATCTAATATTTTAATTCTTAGCGTTAAGAATCTAACGCACAAATAATACTTGACATTCAAATTTCAATGGCAGAATTTTTTAAATACAAACCGCCTAAACTACATCGGGTCGATATCTGATTGAGCCATGGGAAATTCAGGATATTCCTATCAAATGTCTGCTGAATTTTATGTCAGCTACTGGTCTATTTAGGGACTAAGTGAGGATGTTTTCCTCTTTCATTTTTGGGGGATAGCACAATAGACCCATGGTCGCGGTGCTTTGGCTCAGGCCACCCCCCCCCCCCCAGTAATACAGTAATGCCCATCTAAAATTTTAATTCTTAACGTTAAGTTCACAAATAATACTTGACATTCAAATTTAAATGGCAGGATTTTTTAAATTCAAAACGCCTAAACTACACTGATTTAGTACACACTATTAATATCCATTCACAAGATAAGGTACCGAATAAGTTGCGATTTTACGTTCGCATGTTTGAAGCTTATAATAATAGATTTTAATTAAAACTTTTATTGGACACATTACATAGATTTGCCGAATATTAATTCAATTTCTGAAAATAATATTAACAAAATATATGAAATATAGCATATGTACATTTTAACAGAGAATCCATTTTTTAGAAGACAAGAATATGCGATTCTAACATACCGCCTCATTCTGCAAGCAATTTTTATGCTATGCTAAAAATCTGCATGCAACTCGTTTTTCGCAAGTATTAAAAAAATTTAGCGTTACAAATTCAAAATTTTAAATGTACTTAATTACAAAACATATAGGGGAGACCAAGATGTTTGACCCATATTTTGCAAAATGATTATTTTATTTTTTTAATATTGAAACTAAAATAAAATTTCATATTTTAACGAAATCATAATTTAACGAAATTTGATTTGGGTATGCATGGTTCTAGCTGCCGTTCGCCATTGCGCTAAATTGCGCCGTAATGCTTCATTTGGCGAGTAAATGGACGAACAATTTCGCCAAATGGAGTGCTCAATTTATGCTCTTTTTATGAGTATGTGTGCGTTAGTACAAGAGACTCTCTTATTCGCATTATTTGAGTTCTCGTCTCAGAACCACGAAGTTGAGCGATGTCATACATTTCAATTGAAAGAACTCCCAGCTGCAGCTTTATCCTATAAAACATACAACATACTACACCCTAAACGTTGCTGCAATCTTGCAACAACATTGACTATGACATAGTAGTTAGCATAATGAACATTGAACACAAGAAAAATTAAATTAACAAAAATTAAATTGAGAAATTAAATTGAGAAATTAAATGAATATAAGAAATGCCAATAATGTCTTACAGTAATTGTTAATTGATCCAATCAGAAACAGTACAATTTTGAAGTGCGGGCAGTAAAAAATCGAAGAATTCTAGAAAAATAAAGTTCCTTTCAATGTGACATAGATTTTTTCTTTATATTTTTAAATTTTCAGAATTCTTTAAATATGGTATTGTAATCCTGAATTACCGTTGACAGGAAAATTATATTTCATAATATTTTAATGAATTAAATTGAGTTTCGTATTTGTTTCTTGATTTCGAAACTCATTAAAAACGTACTTGTTTTTAACAGTTACCATAGCGCATAGTTTAATTTAGATTAATGAGTGATCTATAAGAAGCTATAAAATATTAAGGTATTTTAGAATATATTGGAGGGGGGGGATACATTAAGTGGTTAAAGATCGATTTTTTCAGACTCTCACGACGAATCTATTTTGATAACATTTTACTCATTTGGCTACTGTGTTTCATTTCTGATTATTAAAATTGCCAACGTCGGCAAAAACTCAGCGAAAACCCTGATGCTATGTCAGGTGATCGTTCCGAAATCTTACGAATGATACTGCATTATTCATTGTGCGTTTTGTACATGCATACACATACATGCTTTTGCTCTATATAGAAAAAAGTAAAGTTGACAACAGAAATAATATATATGATAGATTCGTAGATCATAGGTATCAGTGGACGCTTGCAAGGCTTTCGCACTGAAATCTTTAATATTGTTTGCCGATATGCCTGTCCTACAATTTTTAATAAACTGCATTTTTAAAATGAAACAAGATCTTTTAACTAAATGAGAGTATGCTAGGTCAGAAACTCATTTCAAAACCTTTCGAATGATACCTCATTAGATAAATTTTAACACAATTATTCTAATTGGTAAATAAATCATATCAGATGTCGGGATAGCTCAGATGGTAGAGCATTTGTGGCTTCAGCAAAGAGATCCCTGGTTTGAATCTTGGTCCGGACATTTTTGCCCAGTTGAGAATTTACATCTGAAATGATATATTTACCAATTAGAATAATTGTGTTAAAATATATCTAGTGTAATTACGGATCCATCGATTTCTGGAATTCCATTACCTGCGATTTATTGTGTTGAGCTGAACCAGATTTCAGACCAAATGCTATAATCAATAAGATTAGCTGGGTGAAAGCGTTCCACCAGATTCGTCCGGATTAGCTCAGATGGTAGAGCATTGGCGGCTTCAGCCAACAGATCCCTGGTTCGAAACCTGGTCCAGACATTTTTCGCCCAGTTGGAAATGAACATCTGATATGACATCTCATTGACCATTGTGTGTTTTGCAAGTAAGTCTTCAGTAAAAAAAAAAAAAAAAAAAAAAAAAAAAAAAATGTTGAAAACTGAAAATATATACGGGAGACTGGGGACTGAGACATTTTTTACAAAATAATTTTTTATTTTTTAAATAATGAACATAGAAAAGTTTCATATATCATTTTAACTAAAATTGAGACATTAGTGTGCTATATAATAAACTTGAAAATTCACTGATTTTAAACATGAGAAAATAATGGGTCAAGGCTCCCCACCCATGGAAGACTTGACACACTATAATTTATGCTGAAATATTTGTTTAAGGAAATCAGTTTAAAAAAAAAGGCAATAAAACTTTATGCTACATGGCCCCCTAATTATTAAAATGTATTTGGAAAAATGTGTTGTGTAAACAAACCTGCTTAGACACAGGACAAAAATTCCATTTAAGGACCCACGTTTTATGATACTCGACCTGACAACACTATTTTTCGCATAGTTTAGCTTATATCTTATTCTGTTCATCTTAAGGCTGTTTTTAACTGCTCTTCTCAACAAGTGAAAACTTTTTGACACATTTACAAATTCATTTTTTAACGGGAGGATATAAAATTGGAAATGCTGGCCATGGAAGCTATTTAGAATTGAACTGTTTTTTTTTTCATTTCTTGATCAATCAATTACCCTTTGAGTTATAAGCGTTTTTGATCACATGAAAAACACGTTTTTCGCCCACTCGAGAGTGCTTATTCTCCGTTCGCACAGAAAATCAATTCAAAACGTCCACTTTGACACTCTTTTCTGAAAGATCTAATACATTTGCAGATAAAATGGAAAAAACAATTCGATGACATAGCTTCTGAACAACAATATAAGCTAATTTCATGCATTTACGAACAGAAATAAATTAAATCTTATGTCAGAAAGTTACCCTTTAGGATTGGAGAACAACCTTAATGAAATTTGTCTACATACCTTCCTAAAGTGTTTTGATGTATATTAAGTTCTTTTGCAGAGGAATGAATAACTTACATTTCTTAAGGCTGCTGCTTTCATCCTTTTTAGTTTTTTCCGTTCTTTCTATTTACATACTATGTGTACTTTTTAAATGAAATAAAAGTTCTTATCAACTTTCCAATTTATATTCCATTCAATTTTTTCTTGCGTCTATAGCAATTTTTTACATCTTCATTTAATCAGTTTTAAACATT
Organism: Maratus speciosus; assembly: GCA_963932465.1. Classification (NCBI taxonomy): domain Eukaryota; kingdom Metazoa; phylum Arthropoda; class Arachnida; order Araneae; family Salticidae; genus Maratus; species Maratus speciosus. Next base: position 41,801,081 of record OZ010789.1, read on the forward strand.
TTCCTTTTTATCACTCACTTTTACTGTAGCTTTACAGAATAAATTTGCATTATTTTAGAACTATAACCATTAACCCTTCATTATGTACAAAGTGTAATAAAAATATTTCTAAAACCACTTAATTAACGTCCTACTTCAGTCAGGCGAAAAGACCCGTTCGCTAATGCTATTCCTATAGAAAAAAATTAGATATCTCGGTCGCATTTCAATATTTTTAGATAATTTTTTTTGTAGGTCGATCTGTATGCAGGATGCTTTTTACTTTTTCCATTTTCATCGGTGATTTTTTTCAAGAGGATGTTTTCATTTTAGGAACCGGTTCTGAAAATGAAAATGTCCTGATTAAAAATACTTGTAAAGGAAATTGAAAAAAGTAGAAAACGTCCTGCATACAGATCGACCTCAGCTAGCCACTGCAAAAAAAAAAAAAAAAAAAAAAAAAAAAAAAAAAAAAAAAAAAAAAAAATCATCTAAAAATATTGAAATGCGACCGAAATATCTTTATAAATTTCTTCCATAGGAATAGCATTAGCGAACGCGTCTTTTCGCCTGACTGAAGTAGGTAGAGCTTTGACCATCTGGTCAACCCTCCCCATATTGATTGTGTTAAGCCTCTCCACATACTCACATTTTAAATTACAGCACATGGTTATGTTTAGCCCAATTTATTGTGCAATCTTTATGCCTGGAATGAAAGGTCAATATTTCTGAAATAATTAAAACCTACTTACTTAAATTTCTATGATGTATTTTATCTAAGAAAATCTTACATATTGTTTGTAAAATACGTTTTTTTGATCTGGAATTTTTTCATGCCCGTTTCAAGTATCTTCATAAAACAAAGACTATTGTTTGAGCATTTCAGTAACTTCGGTTGCCACCTAATGGCAAAATATACTCTTAAATAGGAAGGGTGTGTCAAGCTTCCCCTATGTTCAACCCTCCCCAGCCTCCTCTACACAGAAGGTCTTTCAGCTTTTTTTCTTAATGTAATATTTAACTAAAAAGCTAAATAATATATCAAGTTTAGGAATTCATGTATCATAATTTTAAAGTTTCCTTCCGGTTCACTACGGAGACGGCTTCTTAACCATATTTGGTGTAACCTAAATTGTAAGAAGATGTAATTTTTATTCGAATTTCTAAATCAGTAATTTGTTTGGATACTTTGATATTTGAAGTTTATTTATTGTTTCTTTTTTTCAATCTGTATTATGATTTAATTGTAAAAAAGTTATTATGAAACATTCTCTCTAATTTTCGATCTCAATCAAATTGAAATTTAAAGTGTAAATTGAAACCACGTACACATATATTCTTGTTTCTCCAGATATTATAAAATATCGTTGTATCCACTAAAAAATAAATCATACTTCTGAAAAAAAATAAAGTTGATTTTACAAAATTTCTAGAGACATATTACACTTAAGATTTCGTCAAAGTTGAATGTATTCCTTGTGTATACTCAAGCAGGTAAGAATTATTTTACAAATGGACATTCCTTTTTTTTGCTGTTGTTGCTGTTTTTTTTTTTTTTTTTTTTTTTTTTTGAAGGGGAAGGGTTTTTGTTTGGAAATGTATGTATTTTGTCCTCATCAAAGACTTTTATTTTTGTATTTTTCTAATGGTTATGGACTTTTAAAATTGGAATCAAATTTTAGAAATTTAAATTATATACTAAAAAGCAACTCTTACATACATAAAAATATTCGTTATAAATATACGTAATAAATACGTAAAAATACACGAAAAAAAAACAGCACGTTAAAAAGAAGAAACATAAGCTTTCAGATAACATGGCTTTTGATTATATATTCTGTAAAAATATACCACCATAGTATTAAATATACATTTAAGTTTTGCATTTATGTAGTAAGACTTTGTAATAGATTTAAATGTAAAGTAAAAAATGAGAATTTTTTTTGTGTTTTTTTTCAATAAAAAATATACGTATTTGGACAATTTTTAATCTATTTTAATTTTCTGTGATGATGCAATTGAAAAAAAAAAGATACCAAAGGGCTTTTAACAGTTATTCACAAAATGTTTTAAAGCTTCTATTGCTACGAAGTAAAATAATGAATTACATTCAAATTAATGTTTATTTCTTACTGATAAATGTAACTAAATACCAAAGATATTTAGATATAAAACAATCGTTTGCTTTATTATACCTACATACAAAGGAATGTAAACATTACAGTCATTTCTAATCCAATACGTTTATTTTATCGACAAATGTACTTTTAAATACAATTTCTATAGATAACTACGTATAAAGTAAGAGATACTTTTACCGCATAATTGCTTGAAACTTTTAAATAACCATTAACATTGATTAACAAAAGGTGATATACGGAAAGTCTGTTTCTATTTGTTTGGGTATCGTTCATTGTAAATATATAAAATGTATTCTTTTGTATGCATATATCTTAAAATATCCATTAACAATGGCCGAAATCGATAAATACGTTTTAAATAGTAGTATCCATTTTAATGAGAAAATAAATTTCATTGATTTATCAAAGGAATGGGTTTTATGAGTTTAACAATGAGATGCACAAAATGGAATATATAACTTTTACTTAGGAAAATATTTCCCTTCTATTAAAATGTACTCTAAATTTTAATTATTTAAGTAGATGTATGGGTAATATTGAACAAGAGATTTTTTTTCAAGATTGTGATTTTTTTCACAAGGAAATATAAATAGAATAAATACCCCCCAAAAAATAAATAAAACAACAATAACATATGATGCCCGCAAATAAAACAGTCAAGCTTCATTGACATTCCAATAAGGCACCTTACAAAGTTAAATTTACCCCAATTTTAGGAAAAACCTTTTACTTTAGAAAAATGAATTTAAGGGATTAGATTTTTAAAACAGTCGCTTTATAATCGCATACTAGATATGGAAAATATGTTTTAATTTAATCTTTGATTTCATAAATTATATTGTTCTTTAATTAAATTTTATTTTAATTATCTATTTATTTTTTATTTTTTATGAGCTTTTGATTTTTAGAAGTCTATTCAAATTGTTTCTATTACATTCTAGTAATATAGCGTTGATTTCAATATCGAGAAATAAATGATGTAAAAAGCTCATATTAAATTATGAGGTTTGACATTATCCACACTAAGAAAATAAAATATTTGATAATGTTGTTATTGTAATAATTAAGAAATATTTTTTAATGTACTTATTAAAGTTTTTCAATAATATACACTGGTTTCCAAAAAATAAGGAGAAATCACAAAAAGTGCGATAACTCGTTCAAAAATTAATTGCCTATCCATATGAAATTTGTATATGTTGTTAACTAAAAAATGCAGATTAAAATTTCAAAATGCAAAATGGTGTCGCTGCAATCGGATTGTGTAATCTGTGCGCAGCATAAAAAGCCATGCTAGAGAGTATGGCTGCTGGTGTCGCTGTGATTATGAGATAAGAAAACTGAGATAGCCAATTCATCATTATGATCTCGAGGTATCATTTGTCCGCATAACTGCGATATAGAGATATTGGAAGATTGGATGTAGGCCAAAGTCAGACAGAGGTTGCCAGATGGCCATATCTGAGTTCTTCTGTTGTTCATAGGCTTTGGAAACAATTTCAATCCACTGGTTCGGCCTCCAGAAGGTTTAGCCAAAGACGGGCAAGAGCTACGACAAGCACCGATGACCGATATTTGTGGTTATGTGTACGAAGGAATAGAACAGCAACACCCCTCCTCATCTTATAGCCTTCATTTTTGCAGCTACTGGAAGGTTGGTATCAAAGTCTACTGTGCGTAGAAAGCTTGATGAAGGTGGTCTTTACGCGATGCGACCAGACATTTGTCTGCCACTCACCTCATGTCACCGGAGGGAACGTTTAAGATGGGCCCGTCAACATGTCCACTGGACGGCTGATGAATGGAGGCGTGTTCTCTTCACAAATGAGTTCTAGTTTAGCCTCCAAAGCGATAGAAGCATTGTTTGATTTGGAGAGAACATGGAACACGCTATCATCCATCAAACATTCGTAAAAAAGATTCGTATGGAGGAGACAGTGTCTGTGTTTGGGATGATATCCCTTTGGGCAGACGTACATGCCTCCATGTCTTACCACGTGGAACTGTGACTGCTCACGTCTATAGAGATGACATTCTTGATGTTTATGTGCACCCTTATGCCATTGCAATAGGTAATGATTTCATTTTACAGGACGAACACACTAGACCGCATAGGTCTCACATCGTAGAAGATTATCTTCAGCGCCAAACAATTCGCGCATAGAATGGCCAGCTCGATTTCTGGACTTGTATCCCATCGAGCCTGTTTGGGATGCCTTAGGAAGATGTGTCGCTGCTCTCAATACCCATCCTCAGACCCTTGCCACGTATACAACTGCTTTACAAGAGCAATGGCTCACACTTCCCAGCGGGCTTATCGATCGCATAATTGACAGTATCACACATCGCTGCATGTGCTGTGTTACTTCTAGGGATGATCATACTCCATATTAAAGGTAATTTTCCTATACCAGACTGGCTCATTTATTTCGTTTATTTTATATTTGTGTTAATTTTTGAAACACCACAATCGTCTAGTAATTTCTTTTAATGCTATTATATACCTTACTATGTGTTGTACTTTTTGGCCCAGTTTTATTAAAATCTACTTGTAACATTTTGAGTAATCGCTACTTTTGTTGTTTTTCCTAAATTTTTGGAAACCAGTGTAGTTTAAACAATTCAAGAAATATTCATAATTCATTAAAAATCTCTTAATAAAAAATACAAATCACTTGATGACGTAAAGACGTGTAACTTGCTTAAAGTCGAGTGAATGTGACATTTACGATCAACTGTTACAGGCATTTAATCTTATAGTTTGGTGGTAGATTTTTGGTCGACGGGATAACTAAGTAGTACCAAAAATACATATGTAACTGGTATTCGAAAACGAGGTTTTTGCCAAATTTTCGTAAGAAAAATCACGCCAAACCCGTTGCGTATATGACATCTGGCCAAATATTAAATGATGTAACAAACGATGACATTTAATTTCAACTTCAAAGCAATGATTTAATTTACCACTCGAAAAAAAAAATGCTAACTGGCGAGTTGAAAAATAGCTATTGGCGAGATTTTCACCCGGCTAGCGTAACAGTACCAAGAATTCTATGCGACCATGGAAAATTTTATGTAGTTTTATTCGAAAAAGAAATTTGATTTTTTAATCAAAAGGGAAAACTTTTGGCACAGATGTCACATATGGCCCATATTGGCCCGAATTTTTTCTGACGCCAATGTCATATACGCAACGGTACTTAACTGGTGCCATAGTATCGTTATTTTGCTTGATTTGGTATGCCGGATGTTGTTGTTTATGCTGTTGATGTTCTCCCCAAAATAGCGTCGGAAAAAAATCGCGCCAATATTGGGCCGTACATGATATCTGAGCCAAACTTTCATATGAAAAGCGAAGGGATCAGAGCGTATTTATTTATGGCAGTTAGATGACTTTGACTATTATAATATCGATGAAATGATGGCGATAGGATAATATTTGGCGACTTATCACCTGTACCTGGCTAACATTAAAGTACCAAAATGGCACCAGGAATATAAAAAGCCAAGTGGTTACCCCGGAACTGTTGATGATAGTCACATGACTTAGGCTATTGTTATAGAAATTGTTTTAAAATATCGGGAGATAAAGACTCTGTACACTTAATTCATTTTTTAGCTTCTTTTCAAATGTCTAACTGATCCTCTTTAATCAAACACGAAAACAACCATTGGGTGTCTTAACAGCAACTGATTCGGCCTTAAATTTTTGAAAAAGGAAATAGAATGGAAACCCGTTTACAGGGAGATCTGCACAGCTTTTTCAGTATAATTCAATCTTCTATAATATTTTTAAAACCGATCAGATTAGCGTGTTTTTAGATTCTGCGGTGTCTGAACGGGGTTTGGCGACCGTAGCTTGCAGGGGGCAGAGCCCCCTTGTATATATATGCAAGAATATATATATATATATATTTATTTATTTATATATATATATATAACATATAATAATTTGCAATTTTTTTGCAACTTTCTAATTTTATTTTTCAATTTTCTAAAAATTTACAAAGTGGGCCGTATATAGAATGATGTCCCAATATGGCCCATATGACACTTTTTATATTTCAGCTTATATAATTTTTAATAGTATAATTACAAGCATAAAGTCTTTTATTTTATTTACCACATTAATCCCTTTAAGCAACAGCATAAATTGTTTCCGAGAAAAATAATACTAACTTGGTCAAAATAGTGGTCTAAAACCTTAGGTGGGTTATAATGGGTCCAAGTACCTTATATATATCCATATAAATGTTTCTACACTGTAAAAAAAAATAAAAATGTGTAAAATTACCAATTTTTTTCTAGAAAACTGGGATTCTTAGATCTCTTTATGTAACGGCAACAACAAACAATCATGTAACAGGTACTCATTTGCAATGTAAATCAAAATATTTGTAAGGTTACTAAGAATTTTTTAGGAAACTGGGATGTCTATGTAAGTGGAACCCCGGTTACAGATAAAAGTTTAGTTAGATTACTGTAATTTTAGTAGATTCTTCTGTAAAGAGCTACAGATTTCTGTAGCTATAAAAAAAACTAGTTTTGTAGATTTACATCTTTTTTGTACAGTGAAGAGATTTTATTAACCAGACATATTTTTATTTTATCGAGATTTTGTTTTAAGTGTATAACATGTGTGGAAAATAACTACTTTCTTCTAAAGCGCTTGCTGTATAAATAGACTAGAAGCGAAATTTATTAATCAGGTGTTTCCACACTCAATATGACGACAATGTTACAAACAGACATGTTTTTGCTTTGTAATTTTGATACTGAGCGGAGAAAAGATAGAACAGAAAAATTTAATAATATGTTTATTGTATATCAAAATTAACAACGCCAATATATCTAAAACAAAACACCAAAAAAGGAAAGAAAAAGAAATGACTGCATTTGATTCACATTATATAGAGATTATATATTTATAAAAGCATAAACACTATGAAGTTAAAAAAGTATGCATGGATATCCTTTTAAATCAACCGAACTAACATAAACATTAGGGTGGGCCGAAAAAAACTTTTTTTTTTCTCTTTTTGATTGGCTATACCACGGAAAACGTGTGTCCAGGGTAGATTAGTAAAATGCAATAACAAAATAAATAAATTTTTACGTTTCGCGGTAGCCCATCGGGCTTAAAATTTGAGAAAAAACACGATTTTGATAATTTTTCTAATAAATGGAAATAAATCAAATAACTTATATAACATGTAGCTATAGACATATTTTAGTAGAAAAGTGTATAGGAATGATAAATAAATGAAAAAATAAATACATTTCGCAACACATTGGCAGTGGATTATGTTTTAAAAAATGGCATTTTTTTAAAATGACAAATTTTCATTGAAATAAAAACTACTTTTCTGATTGCACTATTACCTGATCTGATTACCTTTAACTGATTGTACCTGAGTGTAATTTCACTTTGTAATAAAATATAGTCCTTTACTTGTCTTTACAATATTTTGGAAGTTTGAAATAAGATTTGTTTGAAAAACTAGGCACTGAAAATCTCGAGAAAAAGGTCGTTCTTATAAAAACATTTTTGGACCCGAAGACTTTTTATGATGCCTCGGTTACCAGCTTAACGCACCGTTCTATTGTTTGGGATTGACATGGGAATTGGTGAAATTTCTACTGGGCCGCTGTTTCACCTGATTCGACCTTAGACCAAATCTCTTCGTTGGTGGCTCTTCTCAGAAACAAGTGGTGGTGAAAATGTAGTGGAGTTCCACTGAATCATTTCGATTTAATCTGTAGCTAGAAAAATGATTTTGGATGTTTGAAAACACCTGATTGACTTTCTTTTAGAAGTTAAGTTTCTAGCCTTTATAATTCTTCTGAAACATAACTCTCGTATATGATTCCTTTTATCTACCATCATACTCAAAATCAAATTTTCTGGATTGGCAAAAAATGCGTTTCTCTCAATTACTGGTTCAGTGACCTTCAGTATGTTTTCAGAGAGGAATTTGGGCGATTTTATAACTTTCAATACAAGTTCTGGCCCATTTGTGAGGTATTTACTTTTTTTATACTTAACCATACAGATACACAAGACTTTAGGAGAAAAGAAACTATAATCTTGTGTTCGTATGTTAGATTTTCAATACTTAAATACAGCTGGAGAATTCTGTTCTCTGTCGTTACCCACCTTGGGTGGAAAGTTTGCCAGGCTCAGAACGGATAAATCTTCAGGACAGCTGCCTGCTTTTATAGTACAAATAACGTCCAGTAGGTACTGCTGATCTTTGCTTAAATTTTGCCGGTAAGTTCTGGAAATTCACACTCAACACTGTTAAATTTACCACTGGGAGTTTCTCACATTTCCTGAGCTGCGTGCCAATCGGACTAGTGATTTTGGCCCAGTCGTTTCACCATCTAAAGTTTGAAACAAATGCCGGAATGGCAACTCATCGAAATGTAAGAGGCATACACCACCACCCCTCCCCACTGTAGTGGTCTTTTAACTTCTTCTTCAATGTGAATAACACCGGTTTTCCACACCGTATTAGTAACAGTGTCATCATATCCAATTACATTTTTTGTTTCCTTTACGTCCACACTTCCAATTTTACCAATACCATGCATTCTTTGAAAGTACAAGAATTTTAGTTCAATGATGGGTATATTTTTTTGCTTTTTTACAGTTACAAATAATAGAGACAAAACACTCACAAACCTCAGGGACCATTTTACAATTTCAGACTAATGCCATTTTCACTTACACACAGAGGCATCAAAGAGTAACAAAGATTTCTTTTTAAATCTTCAACTCTCTTTTTCAACATTTACTTTCCCTTATCACGCTTAAAGGACTCCATAAGATTACGATAACTGTCATGATATGCATTTGTTAGCTGAACAATTCTGTAAGGCGTTACTGTCAGTATTGAAACTTTATTAAACACAGATTTAAATTTTGGCGTCACAATAATAGAAACGTGAGAAAAATTAACTGACCTGTTGTTTTATTTCAAGGCTAAGTTGAAATTTTCATGGAAGCAACACTTGAGAACGTCTTCATAAGTTGGAAGTTTATTCACCGGTAACTCTTTTGGGTGGCGAAATAACGGGAAGTTAAAGTCACTGCGAGTAAATTCTTCGGAAAAAGCCATAACACAGCGTTCGAATCACTTATTAAGCGGTCATTAATTAAATCAGTCTTTAAGAAACGCGATTGAAACGCACAAGAAGAACATACTGCTAATGATTGCCGGCAAAATTCTAGTGATCAACTCACAAGAACCATTGTGTCATCAAGCACACGCATGCGTATCGCACAGTGCATTGTGAAGCGTCAGTACAAGTAGTATTCATGGGCTCCAATTCACAGCAGGGCTCGTCGCGCTGGACTGCTAGCAGAGTAGAAGGACTCATAATTCAGCTTGAATGCGTCAATTTAAGGATATTTTAATTGCTTTGCGCTACCCTAAATGAAGTAATTTTGTTTCTTTTTTTATTATAATGTGCTTTTTGATCTCAAGCCTTTTTACCATAACATTTTTTTATCTTTTTCACTTATAGCTTTAAAAAATCGAAAGAAAACTACTGCTTTTTCAATAAATTTCATATATTCAAGTGCGATGCGCTACCGCCAAACGTAAAAAAGTATTTAATTTGTTTTTGCATTTTAATACGCTACCCTAAAGCCAAGTTTTCCGCGGTATAGCAAATCAAAAAAAAAAAATCTTTCTTGGCCCACCCTAATAAACATGGCTAAAAGTAATAAAAATACACTTAAAAGGTCCATAAATAGCTTTGTTCAGGTCGACATATCGTTAGTTCACGTAATACTGAATTCTAAATGTTCTACGTTATAACGACTAGAAGCAAGCATGTGTTCGAAAGTTTATTAAAATGGTACATATATATAATCTTTGTTAAAATTAACATGACAAATTTTGTACATCTTATAGAATTTTTAGTTTTTTTCTCTCATGAATACGTGGAATTCTCACAAAAACAGATGAAAATATTATTCCTGCTTTAAAAGAAAAATATACAGAATGCCTCAAATTTATCCTTACAACTTTGTTCCTCCATAAAACCAAAACGAAGTAAGATAGCAAAGTCGGTTTTGCACGCGTACAACAGCAACTCATAAAGTTTTAATTGTACTAAAAAGAGTGTTTTTGCTTTCAGGAACGATCCAGTAACATCAATAACTGGTGATGGTTGCATCACAGGAAAAGGCCCAGTGTGTGTAATCTATGTTAAAATTAACACAAGACAAAGTTTGTACATCTTATAGAATTTTTTTCTTTCTTGAATAAATGACATTATCACAAAAACAGATGAAAATCTTATTCTTGTTTTAAACGAAAAATATACAGGGTGTCTCAAATTTATCTCTACAACTTTGTTCCTCCATAAAACCCAAGCTAAATAAGATAGCGTAGTTCGGATTTGTGCACGTATAACATCAACTCATAAAGTTTTATTTGTGCTAAAAGAATGTTTTTGCTTTCAGGTACGATCCAGTAAGATCCATAACTTGTTATTGTTGAACTACAGTAAAAGACCAAGAGAGTGAAGTCTGGTTCATAGAGACTGAATCAGAGACACAAGTCCAAAGGGATTTACCTCAAAATAAACAGTTTCCACAAACGGTATTAATTTTATTCTCTTACTATTGCTTTATCTTGCAAAGTTTTAATTTGCTTCAAACCTACGGTGTAGTTTGTGAACGGATGACCCGAGATTGTTTGCAATGTATTTGTCTCTGAGCTCTGTCTTAGAATATGGACTATATTAGACACATATAACCTATTTAATCTTAAAAACTGCAAAAGCAATTTTGATCGCTAGATCTGGAAGTAATAGATTCTGAATAGTCATCCACCAAAAGATATTGAGCACTGCGGTCCTATCTATTTATACAGTGTATCCACGTGTAACCTGACCGACCTTTATTTTCGCAACCGTTGGTCCTAGATGCATACTTCCAATTATAAAAATGGTCAAAATTAGGCGGAGGGTTAATATAAAAAAAAGTTTGAAGCGAAAAAACAATTTAGTGAAGAATTACAGAATCTAAATTTTTATACGGTCCCCCGGTCCTATAAGTTATATGTAGTAAAATTTCCCTGTTACAGTGGCAAGTAAGGCAAAAAAATCCCGTTATTCTACGATTAAAATTGACCGAGTAATAGCTGTTTAAAGTTAAAGTATATTTTTTACTGCATATTAGGGGTCATTCACAAATTTATTAGAAGTATAATTTCGTCAGATATATTAAAGAAATGGTTGAGAGAAAAATTTCCATTGCAATATAAATTTGAAATCTTTAATCATTCTGACATATTACTGCAAAATGTACAATTTGTACTGAACATTATAAGAGGATAAAAATAGCAGATTTTTTGTTAAATAAAAGGATGAAAAACAACAGACATTACAAAATGATACATATTTTAAAATACATATTTTACACTGTCTTTCAAATTTTGGTTTGTGGCATGTTTTTTAGTTTTTTAAAATTGATTGTTATGTATTTTTTAGCACTGAATCCGAAAATGACCTTCATTTTATCCCCTTAATTCTCTCTCCCGGGATATTCACAGGCTGTGTCTTTCACTCAGATTATTTGATTCCCACCAGTTTTATAAAATAGTGTAATTAGCTTTATTATGGTATCATTTTACCTGCCATTAAATAAAGTGAAAATTTCTTTTTCAAAAAAGTGGTGCCAATGAGCAATTTGAATTTTTAAACCGTAATTTAATGTGACCGTTAAGGGGTTAAACCATCACGTCAGGAATTTCCTCAAATCTCAAATTTCAAAGTTAAAAAGCTAAACGTTAAAATTGATCACCCCTCCCCTCCTAACCTCATCGGACCTCCGAGCTGTTTAGCTGTAAGAACTGTAAGAAACCCAGTATAAGCCAAAAAATCGATTAAATAAATGAATTAAATGGTATTAAACTCAATACAAAAGTCTTACATCTATTTTATAGTATCAGATTTTTTGCTATTTTTTAACATTGAAATTTACGATTTGCGGAAAATCTTTACATGATGGTTAAAAGTGAAGGTAAGTTTTTGATTCAGCGTTAGAAAATACATAAAATGTAATAATAAAAGTTAAAAAAGACAACCATGGCAGGTTTGTGTTATCTAATCTAAAATTATTTCTTAAACTTCTTGACGTAATCTATCCGAATTTTTTTGTGTTATCCTCTAATATAAGTATGTATAAGATGGTAAGAGTCGAATATCATAATAATATTGCATTGTCAGTATGTAAAATTTAACTTCGATCGGACATTTGAAAGTAAGTTAAAGTTCGAGTACAAATTTTAAACTGGAAAGACGGTCATTGCAAGTTAAATAAAACCTTCTGAAAATTACATAATTTTAATTAAAAGAAATCATAGCCTCAAATCCTTACAAAATAAAATATATGTTAAAATACAATTATTTTAACTAATCTGAAACTTAACTAACAAAAGTTAATCGTAATATTTGTACGATTTATTTCAAAGCGCATATACCTTGAAATACGTTTTAGCACTTTATACACGACCCCTGAAAGCATGGTCGAAATCATCTGTTTTGATATGCAAAAAAGGGGTATAAGTCATACATTTCAAAGTTTCATAACTCGGTCAATTTAATGCTAGATGAATGGGACTTTTTTGTGTTACTTGTTAGTGTCTCAGTAAATTTTTAATAAACATCACTTATAGGACCGGGGGACCGTATAAAAATTTAAATTTAATATTTTTTTAATAAATATTTTTCTTGACCCATATCGCTTTAAAAATAATTCTTTACCTTATTTAAAACATATTTGTAATTGGAAGTATGCATTTAGGACCAACGGTTGCGAAAATAAAGGTCGGTCAGGTTATACGTGGACACACTGTGTAGTAAGGTGACAATTCTGGCTCCGACCACTCCGACTCTCATCACGGCCATGTTAGGCATAGGTATTCAAGAGCCTGTAAGTTTGCCGATTGTTCAACTAATGCAAATATACATATAATCTGCTTTGTATCATATCTATTCTTCTTTATTTTTTCTAAAGCCTTCGAAAACTATCCATTTATAATGTTTTAAATTATAAATTAAAAATAACGGATAATCAGATGTAAACAAACGCCGCCCACTATCCAAGCCCTCAATATGCGTGTTGAAAAAGACGCTTATGGAGACCGGTAGTGCGCATCATAGAAAAGGCGCTGTCGGGCCAAGTACAAGTCAAGAGGATATAGACCGGAAGTGATATCACAGGCAATCACCCCATCGAGTTCACGGTTGAAATTCTAGAATTGGTTAAAACTCGATTCACATATTAAAACGCATTGGTCTGCCAAGTCATATCTTGGTGGAAAAGACCTAAAATACCGATTTTAGCGGTTGACTCGTAGGTTTATCATTGTATTTTCCTGTACCCAAATGTATGTAAACATGGAACACTGGGAGCAGGAAAACACAATGGTAAACCTATGAGTCAGCCGCTAAAATCGGGATTTTAAGTGTTTTTCGCCAAGATATGACTTTGCAGACCGATTTGGTTTTAGTATGCGAATCGAGTTTTAACTAAGTCTGGAATTTCAGCCGTGCTCTAGATGAGGTGATTGTCTGCGCTGGCGGCTCTCGGTCTAATACACATCTCTTCTAGCACCATATGAAACTTTGGAACTTGTTGTTCGTTAAACAGTAAACAGATTTTTTTACCAAATTTCATTTGCGTTTTATGGAGGATCCAAGTTGTTAATATAAATTTGAGACATCCTGTATATTTTAGTAAAAAAAAATTATTAATCTATACTAATTATATTATCTAATCTTTAAAAGTAATTAAAAATGAAAAGAAAAAGTATCATTAATTCGTAATAGCACGCAATTCTTAATTATTTTGGATTCTATTATACAGTAATATGTCTTTCCAGTAATAGAGATAGCTTTAACTTTATGAGACATTTTTGTTATAATTTATCTTTAAAATATTTAGAAAAATCTTTAAGACTCCAGCTTATTACTATATGTATAATTACTATTTGTCTAAGTTAGAGTAAAATTTACTAAGATATTTGGGGGTGAATTTTATAACTACAGAATTTTATCTCGAGATAAAACTTTTTAATGTTTTAGAAAGTATTCTGACTCATACATAACATTCCTTAAATTGCAAGATTCACGTGGATTTAAAATCTTTAAGCGCGCAATATAAATGGCGAAAGAGTTTAAGATGGACTTCAAAGTTATTATAATATCATTACAAGCGACCCATGTGAAAAATGTGTATAGTTTATTATATTAATTTCGCTACTTTTCTGGCTTCTGTTATACAACAATGAATATCTTATTTCAATAAAAACATAAAATATTTTAAAGTGAACTATCAATGATATGTAATATAATTTTTTACAGCGCAATTTTCTGATTCATTCTTACTTAATGGTGCGAGCTCCATATATTAAATATATATTTATTGAATTTTATACAGTAAAACTGTAAAATATAATTATCACAGTAGTAATTAAATCTTGAATTTGGTATTATTATTTTCACTGAAAATATAAGCAAAACTTTATTGTTACTATGTACAAAGAGATATTTCATGTAATACCTGTGAAAAACTATAATGCGCGATATAATATTCAGCTTACACGGTTTTGATAAATCACTGTACAAAAGTCCTGCGTGATTGTTTGGATATCTGACTTCAAATGGCTCAAGAATCACGGAGTACAAGTTCCGCGAAACAACAGTTAAAACAACACACGAGCATTTAAATTCAGATAATGAAAACCGAAACATAAATGTCGAGAGTTTTGAACGAGAAAAATACCAAGTAGTTGTTCGAGGAAATAGTAGTCAACTAATTGACCAAATATTTTCATGGAACATTTCCTGGATATAAAAAGTTACTAGGAAGATCAGTTCACATACTATTGTCATCAAATTTGACCAGCAATATTTCAGAAAAAAGAATTACTTTTTGAGCAAAGAGCAGACAATTATTTCCCAGGAATGCTCTTACAGTTTACAACGTAGTAGTAGATTTACTATTTGCCACACAAAGTTAAAAGCAAGTATAACTGTAATTGGCACACCCTAAAGCAATCACTTATACAAACAGCAGAAACAGTTAAAAATATTTAGTATATGCCTGAACATACAGACAGATGAACTAGTCAATATGAATCATCCTTTATCAATGTAAATTGATAAATCCCCGTATGAAGAATATTAAGATGATGTTTCAGCTCCTACAGATTATCTAGTCCACTGAAAAAAAATTTCATAAAACCTTTTAGAATTCAGTGGCATATATGTGGATGTGGCTTGCGCTTTCCAAAACATCCTGACCACATCCTGAACGCAGTAAGAGGGTGCAGCTAATTATCATGAGAACTGGCAAAGCTTGCAATTTCTAAAAGACAATAAAGCTGATGACTTAGTGATTTTGAATCTCCAGCCTGAGAGCGAAGCTTCGATTTCACTTCAGAGTTATTTTGCGAGCTGAACTGGGAAGACGTCCAGTCAGACTTCTATAGCGCGTCGAAGTATTGAAGGCCGGTAGATTTCCGCAAAAAGTCCCCTTTATCCCCTTAAAACCTGTATATAATTTGTATGTGTCCTGTAAATATAATTCATGTCTTTCTCCAGACATTAAAATCGTGTTATTTCTACTCCATCGAGTCATCAATTAGAAGTACTTATTACCAAAGGTCAATTGCAGCCAATTCCACATGGGGTGCTCGCCGGTTCAAATCCAACCATTTTTCAAGCCCTAGACATCACTGCTGTGAAATCCTGCTGTTAAATCTTGCTTGTGAAATATAGAAGATCTACGAAGATTCTATCCGATAAAGAACAGAAAACGAAGAGACGTCACGAGTAATACTGACCCACATTTATGTTATCGGGCCAGCTGTGTTTTTCTTCTGAGTGTGACCGGAATGGGTGATTTTTTTTCTCCTCAATGGATAGGGTTGATTCATTTAATTTTTTTTAAAGGATACCACAATAGAAGTAAGCCTTTAATTATCTTTAAATAGACATGTTTTTGCAAGAGATACGTCCAGTTTGTGGTCAAATTAATTCGTCACGCACAGAACGAATTAAACCCTTACATACCCTGGTATTCGGTTCTGATAAAAATAGAAATATAGGAAAAATTTAAGGAAATTTGAGGGTTTTAAATTTAAAATTGGTGATACCGAATTTGATGACAAAATAACGGACACAGCTAAAAACTTCCCCTTAGCCCAACTCATTTCAATGGCACATTTATCATGCCTAGACATTGTTGGTAACGAAGCTGATATCTCGCGACGTATTATTGAAGCACTGTCAGATCTAGCGAAATTCCAGTCCTCCATTTCACCACATTCTGATTCACAGCTTGAAACTCCCGATTACAATGATTATCGCAATACTTTGCAATCCAATTCGTTATAAAATTTTTCTGGTACTACTTTGCAACACAATGCTGCAATTTCTCCCCATTCTGCACCGCATCAATCCATTTCCTTTACCGATTTCGAAAATTTAATTACACCTTTTTCTGGCAAGTCAGTACAAAATATTCTACAATGGTTAGAAAGATATGAAGGTTTGGCCACAACATTTCAACTTAATGAGTTACAAACATTTCTTTTCGTCGAAAGAGCTCTCAAAAGTACCGCGTTATTATTCGTCCACAGTGAGCCAGAATTAACATCGTACGCAACATTAAAACAAGCTTTAATACAAGAATTCACGCATATTTCCTCTTCCGCCCTAATACATGAAACGCTAGCTTCACGTACTTGTAAGACCAATGAAGAAATGAGTGAATATTTTCTAGTAATGAAAGAAATTGCCCAACGAGCGAAAATAGACAATGCATCGCTCATGCATTATGTTATCACCGGTATTAGAGATACACCTAATATTAAGCAATTCTTTTTGACTGTCACACTCTCACTGAATTTAAAAGTAAACTTCAAATTTATCAGCAAATTTGCGATCAAAGTCCCCACCATCGTCAGTCACAGCCGCGGCCTACACATGTTAGTAGTAAACCCTACACACAGAAAAGATTTGTTTTTCTTGCGGGCAAGCCGGACACCTTGCAAAAGACTGTGTACATAGAAACGAAGAAATTAAATGTTTCGCGTGCAATCAATTCGAACACAAGAGTTACGAATGCGCTCAGACCACCCGCCGTAAAGTTTCAAACTCAGACACCCCCCCCCCCCTGCAATTCGCTTAGTGGAATTAGATAAACCGAGTCAAAATATGACAAAATTAGGGAAAATTGCAGATTTAGCAATAGATGTGTTGATGGATACCGGTGCGTACATTACGTGTTATAAGAAAAGATTAGTAGTGGGTTCCCCCACCCTCAACGACGCAAACTTACAAATTGCAGGATTCTGCAACGGCAATGTCACACCAATCGGCTTGTTCAGCACAACTGTCTATATAGATAGCAATGCGTATACCACCACAGCTTATGTCATAGTCTTTTCTCGCATGAACTTTCCTCTCATCATCGGAAGAGATATAATTTCCCAGGAAATACTCACGTGTGATCAGAACGGTATCTCAGTCGAAAACCCACCTCCAGCCGAAATCTCTGTCAACTGTATAACCGTTTGTGAAGGTGTAAACAACGTAGACTTAGACCACAAGAGAATGTCGTGCTAAAGAACATAGTTTCGAGTATCACAGTACATAGTGAGGATGTGCCTTCCCAGATCCCACCCTCCTCTAATTGCCCTCGTGACTACACACCTGTACATAAGATGTTCGCTACTCTCAATTTCTTAGTGCCTGTATTGTGCTTCTCACTCATCCTACTATTTGCCTCAATGGAATCGCCTGCCTGTGTTACTGATGTAGAAATAATTGCCCATTTTCTTGAAGCATATTTCCTACTGTGTACAACGGCATATTTTTACATCTAACTAGTGCCAGCTTTTCCCATTACTAGGAACGCAAAAACACGCCAAAGAAAGTGAAAAAGAAACAAACTCCATTTACGCACAATATAGCTTCGAAAAAAAAAAAAAAAGCAAAGTGTTTTTTTAAGTGTGCTTTCTTTTTGTGTGTGCTCTTCTGTTGTGTAAAATAAGAATTCGCGTTGGGAAATTGTGTCGCCGTAATAAAGTGTTAATTTTCTTCAAAGTGATGCCAAACAGCTAATTATTCCAAGTGCACTTCTCCTATATCAGTGTGCATATTTTTTTTTTTATCTCACGACGGGTCAAAGTATCATTGTCTTATTTGTGGACACCCTCTCAAGACTGCATTTCCTGTATGTATATTTTTATTTTTATTTATCTGGATTCCATGATTCATACTCATTCCAAGACTGTATTTTCTCATCGGTGACTGATCGTCTTCAATGAAAGGAGACTTGGAATCCTTCCTTTTTTTCTCATCTTATGAGTGTGTGCGAATTCAGTGAACAAACCATATTTATATTTTTTTTACTTTCTCAAGTGTAAACCGCGATTAGACACAGTTTTTTTTTAAATTTTTTCCGGTGTGTCAAGAACTTATCTTGGAATAAACAACTGACTGCTTTACAGAACTCTACTGCCAATTAAAAACATAGAGACCTTTTTAAAAAATAAATAAACAACCTACAGCTAACGAAGTTCAGATTTCTTTTTATTCCACGATTTTGTGAAATATGCACGGATTTTCGAAGATATTTTTTTTCACACACTACTTCAAGAAACTATTTATTTTAACATCTTTCTGCTTAATGTGTTTTAATGTGTTAATGTCACTGATATGAATAAGTCTTATTATTATGCTTCTGTATTTGTATATATTTGGTAATTTTGGATATATTTTGAAGTGTTTGATTCAAATAATAGTTTAAATTATTAGTATGTACCACCCCCCCCCCCTTTCCCCAACACTGCATTTATTTTTTTTTCTTTTCCACAAGCTGTATAGTAGACTGTTGCACTACTTAAGACGAATATATTTTTTTCTTATGCTTAGATTTTTTAAGACGAATAAATCTGAGGAAAACAATTTAAAGACGTGTTCTAAGGAAGATCTTAAAGACGGTGCATGCATGGCACACACGACATTTTTTAACTTTCATTTATTTTTTTTCTCTCTCTTCGAAGACGTCTATTTTTTTCATGTAGTGTTAGTGCAGTTCAGCCTATGCATTGTAATGGAAAATGGATTTTTTTTTGTTTTGTTAGTTCTCTACCTTTTGGCTCCTAAATTTTTTTAAAGATTTTTTTTTTTTATTTAACTTTAAAAATTTCGTAAAAGTTTTTCTAAAGTGACGTTTTTTTTAGATAAGTTTTAGTTTTCCCTTTTCTTGCTGCTTTTGGTCTTACGTGTTTGGGGTCGGACACATGTCAAGATGCCCGAGTGTGAAGGTAGCTTGCGCTTTCCAAAACATCCTGACCGCTTCCTGACCGCAGTAAGAGGGTGCAGCTAATTCTCATGAAAACTGACAAAGCTGGCAATTTCTAAAAGACAATAAACCTGATGACTTAGTGATTTTGAATCTCCAGTCTGAGAGAGAAGGTTCGATTTAACTTTAGAGTTGTTTTGCTAGCTGAACTGGGAAGACGTCCAGTCAGACTCCGATAGCGCGCCGAAGTATTGAAGGCCAGTAGATTGCCACAAAAGCCCCATCAATCCTCTTAAAACCAGTATATAATTTGTATTTGTCCTGCAAATATAATTCATGCCTTACTCCAGACATTAAAATCGTGTTATTTCTACACCACCGAGTCATCAATTAGAAGTACTTATTACCTAAGGACAATTGAAGTCAATTCCATATATATTAATATTTTAATGTACGAAATAATTTTAAAATGCATTTATTCGTTAATTATAATGAACCTAAAAATGAAATAAATTTTGTTGTTATACAGGGTGTCCACTCTCAACGGTGTCCAATGGCTAAATCCTAAACCGTTAGCCATAGACATATAGTTCCATTTGCAAAAATGTTTTAAATGAGGTAAAGAAATATTTTAAAAGCGATCTGGGTCTATAAAAACCTATCTTAAAAAATTACGACATTTAAATTTTTATACGGACCCCTGTCCTATAAGTTACATTTAGTAAAATTGTCCAATTACACTGACAATTAAGACAAAAAAAAGTCTCGTTCATATGACACTAAAATTGACTTATTAATTATGAAACTTTTATTGAATTATGAAACTTTAAAATGCATAACTTATGCCAGTTTTCTGAATGGGAACACAAATGAGTTCGGCTATGCTTTGATGGGTTATCTACCAAATGCTTAAAGTATTCCAAGAACTTATTTCATGCGCTTTGAAAAAACTTTTACAAATATTACTATTCAGTTAACTTTTATTAAGTTTCAGATTGGTTAAAATAATCGTATTTTAACATATGTTTTATTTTGTAAGGATTTGAGACAGTTTCTTTTCATGATTTCCTTAAACAAAAATTATGTTATCTTTATAAGATTTTATTTAACTTGAACGATCGTATCTATGCTTTTCCATTTCAAAATTTATACTTGAACTTTAACTCACTTTCAAATATCCGATCATCGATATTAAATTTTACATACTGACGTAAATCCGATGACAATCTAATATTATTATGATTTTCGGTAGTTACCATGTATACTTATTTTACAGGATAATACAAAATATTTCGGATAGGTTACCGCCAAGAAATTTAAGAAAAAAGTTTTAGATTAGATAACATAAGACTGCGATTTTTGTGTTTGTTAACTTTTACGTATTTTTAGCACTGAATCCGAAAATGAGTTTAATTTGTAACCATCATATCAGGATTATTCATAAATCATAAATTGTCAGAGTTAAAAAATAACAAAAATCGGATACTATAAAATAGAGGAGATCGCTGTGTTTTTTAACTTTTGATAATTGCTTAATCCGATTTAATAATCCGAGGAAGTGGAGGAGGAGGTTCAATTTTAACTTTGAATTTTTTAACTTTGAAATTTACAATTTGCGTAAAAACCTGACGTGATGGTTAGTAATAAAGGTCATTTTCGGATTAATCGATAAATAAAATCAATTAACAAAAGTTTAAACACAACAATCACATCTATAAAATAGATGAATAATAGCGAAAAAATAGCGATATAAAATAGTATCAAATTTTCGCTATTTTTTGTTTGTTTAACTTTAAAATTTACGATTTTCAAAAAATCTTTACTTGATTGTAAAAAATTAAGGTCGATTTCGGATTCAGTGGTACAGAATACATAAGAATCAATTATCAAAATGTAAAAAAACATGCTATAACCCAACTTTTGCAGGCTAGTGTAATCTAAGAATATTTTAAAATATGTATCATTTTTTAAAGATTTGAGGCTGTTAATTTTCATCATTTTATTTTAAAAAAATTCTGAATGAATAAAAGCATGCAAAACTATTTCAGATAAGGTTAAAAGTATTACAAACGTGCAAAAAAATACTTTAACGTTGTCATTAAACTCGCGAAGTACTAAAACAAGAATTGGATGCATGTGCAAATTAAGTTGTTAAAAATTCGAGGACTTTTTTTTATTTATTTAAAAGCATGACTAATTGTTATCTTTTAGTAAGTATTTCTTAATTTATTTTATTTAAATGATTTAACCTATAGTTAATTGGTAAAAATGTACAGTAATATTTGTTTATTATATTTAAAAAGATTTATTTATTTGACACAAACAGCATGCATATGCTGAAGTATAGAATATGATATCCGAAAGAAAAAAAATCCTTCCTCTTGTGCCGGAGCGAAACATAGCTTTCACATTCCTCTTTTTTAAAAATACAGTGAATTTTACTCAAACACAAGAAGGTAAAATGAAAGGTGCCCGATTATAGATGATTCAATACCAATTTTCTTCAATACTGGATATGAATAAGAATTTCATCAAATTTGTCTGCTAAATCCAAATTGGCTTCATTTAGAGTGATTTATGGTTGATTGCCAAATGTGGTGATATCGTGATGTGCCCGCCATATTAAACCAACATGGTAGATGAAGCTAACCAATGAACTTTGTTGAGACCTTGGTAAGTCCTGCACACATGTTCAGTGACATCGAAATAGCTTAATATACACAGGTACTGTCGCATGACATAAATTTAAGACAAGCACAAAAAAAAAAAATGCTCTGGAATTCTCGTATCAGGGTCAAACACTTAAAATAAAACGCTTTTTCTGTTCTTATGTTTAAAAATTTAAATGGCAGCCATTTTCAAACGAGATGACTAATGAAGCTTTCTAACGAACTCAGTCAAGACCTTGGTATGACGTGTACAAATGCTTAGTCGCACCCAAATCGGTTGATGAATACAAGATTTACAGCATGTCCAAAATCAGATTGTTTCAAAATGTTAGCCACACTAGAAATTGAAACTGATGTATCACGCATATTTTTTTTAAGATAAAGACGTAACTAAAAATGCTCCAGGATCCTTGTATCAAGTTCAAACATTTAAGAAACAAATCTTTTGTAAAATGTTTTACTTTTTTGTACCGCATTTTTTTGTCTGCTTGTCGTCTCACACGAGACAGTTCCGTTACGCGGTTTGTCTCGATTTAATTATTGAACGAAATAAAAAATGATTTTTAGGTCATATTGCAGAGTCGTTGAGATTTTTAAACATGAAAAAAATGGTAGTTTTTTTTTTTTTGTTGTTTTCAGGGAAATTTTTCCCTTAACACTCTCGCTGCGCAGC
This sequence comes from Maratus speciosus, assembly GCA_963932465.1. NCBI lineage: Eukaryota > Metazoa > Arthropoda > Arachnida > Araneae > Salticidae > Maratus > Maratus speciosus. Next base: position 41,823,881 of record OZ010789.1, read on the forward strand.
CTATGCTCGAGCATGTATTTTCCCGTCAAATTAATACTATTTGGTTGTTCCCACCAGTTACTTTTTAGCGAAAACTTTGATTTAATCAGGACATTTTCCCCGATTACGATAGTCAAAAATTTTTGCTTTAAAGAACCAGTGATAAACGATTAAAAATTCTGTAAAAGACGCTTATCGCGAAGAATAACAACGCAGCGAGAGGGTTAATAATTAAATCGTTTAATAATAGAGACGTGCTATTGAAGTCATATTGCAATATTAGACGTTATATTGCTATTTTTTTAAGGATTATTTCTGTGTTATTTTTTTTAATAATTTCTAAAAGATACAGAAGCTACGTAAATATTTTAGCATTCAAATGAAGATTCCATATCATCAGTGTTTACATTTCCACTTTTTGGATCAGTTCTTTAACTTTACTTTGTAAGTTATTTTATAAAATGAAAAGGATCTCAAAATGGATTGTTTGCAATCCAGCTTTTGAATTGGTTTTCTGCGGTAGAAATAGGAAATCAATGCATTCTACAAAGTAACTTTTTGAAATACTTTGTCATCCTTAGAAAGCAATTTAGAAAACGTAAAAAGTTCTTGTTAGATTGAGATTGATATTTTGATACAAATAGTTTGGTTCTGAAATAAAGGTTTAATTAACTTTACAGAGCAAAGTGTGAAATTGAACTAAGATAGTACATGGGTTGATAATGATTTCAATAATTTAGTAAAATAAAAAATAAATTCAAGAGAGTAAGGGATATAAGACAACAGTGTGTAATTATTCACAGTCATTGTTCAAGCACCACTTTTTTGGAATAGTTCTTTAATGTTACTTTTAAGTCATTTGATAACTTGAAAAGGATCTCAAAATGAAATATCTGCTATTCAGTTTTTGAATTGGCTTTCTGCTGCAGAAATAAGAAATCGATGCATTCAAACTAACAAAGTTTTTTAAGCGCGTTGCATTCCTTATAAAATAATTTAGAAAACCTACAATGTTCTTGTTAGATTGAGGTTGAGATTTTCAAGCAAATAGTTTGGTAATAAAATAAAGGTGCAAATTTACTTTTCAGAGCAAAATATAAAACTGAATTGAGATACCACTTGACTTAATAATGACTTGAATAAATAAGTAATCAAAATTATCTTCAAGAGAGTAAAGAATACACGATATAATCTATAACTATTGACAGTCATCATTCAAGCACCAGAGTAGTTCAGATTGTACTAATAGAAAATAAATATGTATCTTAAACATATTTCATAAATTTATAGGATTAATACCATCGAAAAATAATTAGTTATGCACTTTCAAGTTATTATCAATGACATAAATTATCCATTTATTTTTCAACAGCAATAATGTCAGAAGAATATGAGGCAGCATACAAATCCGAATAGCCGAAATTTTATTTTTCTCTTTCTGAAATATATTTTAATCTTTATTTCGTTAGTTATTTTTAAAATTGAATCAATTCTCGAAATGCAAAAATTTTAGTTTCAAATTTCGATTTAGTTTTTTAATATTGAAAAAGAAAACTAATACAACCTAACAAGTAAGTTATTTGAAAAAAAAAAAAAAAAAAAGATTTTGAAAAGTAAAAATGTTTCTCTTATATTAAGATAGCTTTTTTCACTTAACTAGTATACATTTATACAGTATGCTCCCTAAAGTCCTTGCGACACTCTTATCTTCGGAACGGCTGCTGGTATATTTATAAAATTGGGTAATGTACAGTAACAATGGCGACATTACTAGGTATAGTAATGTAGTCATGCGCTACTGAATAAAACCCCCTACGGCGCCACTTGTGGGAAAACTGCAGAATTAACATTCGTATCTAGAAAACGGAAAGAGATAGGGAAAAGGGGGATTTACGAAGATGCAGGGCATCATTGATTAATTACGAAAAGTCACCTTGTAGACATTAATACAAACAATAGAACGGTTAAAACGTGCGTAATTTTTAAGTACATATGTGTAAAGTTGCTACCCAGAAAGTTTTAAATCAAAACACCATTATATTGTAATAAAAATAACATTAAATTTTATTAAAAAATGTCAGAATGATCTATTTTGTGCATACTCCTGAAGCGACGCTGTGTAATGGTGACGCATTTAGTTCCGAAAAACCGAATTATGCGCAGAGCTTTGTGTGGTGCACCCGCCATTTTGAATTTTTCAGGCTCTCACTGTGCGTCCCTGTTAGAGTTGTCTCATAAATTGGCGGAGAATACTCGACATTTTTTGTGTTTTTTAAAGCATAAGTTTTAATTTAGGGTTAAGTACTAATATTTTTTCTGTCATCTTCATAAATCAAAACTTATGAGTTAATGAATCCCTGACATTCATATGTATACATATGTGAACTCATATTTACGCACGTTTACACTTTACACACATTTTTCATGGTAATTAAATCATCGCAAAATATGTAGCTATTTACTTTAACAGAAGCTGTATGAGAAAAGAGCTAATTAAATTCGGTATAAAAAGATACTATGGTTATAATCTTCATATATCATTCAAAATGAGACAGCAATCCTCTGGCATGTCCATATCCACTTTCAGAAATAGTCCTTATAAATTTCTTTGTAAATTAATTCTTCATAAAATAATTTCTATATTTACTGGAGTCGAAAAATTGAAAATTTGCAATCCAAATGTTGGTATAGCTGTTTGAGGTTAATAAGTAAACCAGGTGAATTCTAAAAGATAACATATAAAAAAAAAATTCCTTTCGTGATGAAAAAAATGGGTTTTTTGTAGTAGTGAAAATTAGTTTTATATCTATACAGCTATCTTCAGTCAAATACAATAGGCTCCCTTAAATCCGCAAGCTTAAAATCCGCACATATTTACATATTTAAACAATGACATTTTCATTTCAGATGTAGGTGAGAATTACAGAATTTTTTATTTTCTTTCATCCCGTATGTATTTTAATATGTAATTCTCAATAATATGACTGAACTTGTGGTTTTCCATGAAATGAGTATAAACTATTAAATTAAAGATATTAACTAAAGATATTGCTGATATCACTGATAATCATAACCTTTTTACCAAATATATTTATGAATTAATAAAGATTTTTTGGTTATTATTATGATGATTTTCATAAGAATTAATAGTGAGTACTATTCATAAGGAAAGTTTCATTGAATAATTCATAGAAAGTATATCTCATCTTTTTTATGCATTTTCAAATATACTATTATTTCTTTACTTTACCTTTTCTTTTTTAAATTCTAAGGAGTTTTTAAATTATCGTACTTTTTATCTTTTTAGTTTATTACTTTACTTTATTTTAATATTTTACTATATTACAATCATTCATTATAATTTTGATTGCATTATTGCATTCAAATTACAGTTTAAAAAGTCCTTCCGGCCAGTGCCGGGAGGAAGAGGTAGCTTTCATATTCCTTATTTTAAAAAAGACAACTTATATTATTCAAACACACGAAGCTCAATTAAGTGGAAACCGAATGTAGGAGATTCAATACTAATTTTTATCAATACTAAATCATTATAAATGAGAATTTCGCGAAATTAGTCAGCTTTGTCCAAGCTGCTTTCATTTAAAGTAACTTATATTTGGCTGCCAAATTCGGCGATTTCTTAAAGTGCCTGCCATTTTAAGACAACATGGTGGATGAGGCTAACCAGTGAACTTGGTCGAGACCTTAGTAATTGCTGTGCACATGCTCACTCACATCGGAATCGGTTGAAAAATATGAGTGCTGTCGCAGGCAAAAAATCAGATTTTTCAAAATGTCACCCAAGTTAGAAATTGAAACTGCTATATCTGAGCCATTTTTTAAGATAAAGACAAACAAAAAATGCTCCTGAATCCTTATATCAAGGTCAAATACTTAAGAAAGAAAACTTTTTCAATTTCTAATTTTTTTGCACCTCACTTTAAATATATATATTTTAGGTAGCTTTCATTACAAAAAGCTACCTATTGCAGCCGTTCGGAGGAAAGCGATTTCAAAAACTTTTGGTGTATTTTCATCGATCATGACCCCCAGACCCCGAAACCACCCTCCGTTCAAAATTGATATATATATATATATATATATATATATATATATCCATATATATATTTCTGACATATGTCACACTGTAACTCTCGTATTTATGAACCGATTTGGATGTAATTGGGTATGTAGATAGTACATACCAATGTCTCGACCGAGTTCGTTGGCCAGCTTCATCCGCCATTTTGTTTCAAAATGGCGGCCATTTAATTTTTTTTTTAAATTTAAAATTTAAAATGTAGTACCAAAAAATTGAAAATGGAAAAATATTTTTTTCCTATGTATTTGACCTTTATACAAAGACTCCGGAGCAGTTTTTGTTTTGTCTATATCTTAAAAAATGGCTGAGTTATAGCATTTTGAATTTCTAGCGTGGCTGACATTTTGAAACGTCCCGATATTTGTCACGTGATAACAGACGTATTTATGAACCGATTTCGATGTACCTTGGTGTGTACATAGTACATACAAATATCTCGACCGAGTTCGTTGGCCAGCTTCATCCGCCATCTTGTTTCAAAATGGCGGCCATTTAAAATTTAAAAAAAAAAATTAAAATTTAAAATGAGGTACTAAAAAATTGGAAAATGAAAAAGATTTTTTTCGTATGTGTTTGACCTTAATACAAAGATTCCGGAACAGCTTTTGTTTCGTCTATATCTAAAAAAATGGCTGGGTTATAGCATTTTGAATTTCGATTGTGGCTGACATTTTAAAACGACCTGATTTTTGTCACGCGATAACAGGCGTATTTATGAACCGATTTGGATGTAACTTGGTCTGTACATAGTACATACCAATGTCTCGACCGAGTTCGTTGGCCAGCTTCATTCGCCATCTTGTTTTAAAAGGGTTGGAATTTAAAAAAATGTAATTTAAAATTTAAAATGAGGTATTAAAAAATTGGAAAATGAAAAAGATTTTTTTATATGTTTGGCCTTGATACAAAGATTCTGGAGCAGTTTTTGTTTCTCAAAATTTGTTCTTTTGTTTATATCTTAAAAAATGGTTGAATTATAATAGCACTTTGAATTTTTAGCATGGCTAACACTTTGAAACGATCTGGTATTTGTCACGCGATAACACACGTATTCGCCTATTTCTATGGAAGAAGGCATGTGGATAGTATACATCAAAATCTCGACCAAGTTTGCTGGCCAGCTTCATCAGCCATCTTGTTTCAAAATGGCGGCTATTAAATTAAAAATATATATATATTTAAAGTGAGGTGCAAAAAAATTAGAAATTGAAAAAGGTTTCTTTCTTAAGTATTTGACCTTGATACAAGGATTAAAGAGCATTTTTTGTTTGATTTTATCTTTAAAAATTGCTCAAATATAGCAGTTTCAATTTCTAATGTGGGTGACATTTTGAAGAATCTGATCTTTTGCCTGCGACAGCACTCGTATATATCAACCGATTCCGATGTGAGTGAGCATGTGCACAGCAATTACTAAGGTCTCGACCAAGTTCACTGGTTAGCCTCATCCACCATGTTGTCTTAAAATGGCAGGCACTTTAAGAAATCGCCGAATTTGGTAGCCAAATATAAGTTACTTTAAATAAAAGCAGCTTGGATAAAGCTGACTAATTTCGTGAAATTCTCATTCATAATGATTTAGTATTGATAAAAATTAGTATTGAATCTCCTATATTCGGTTTCCACTAAATTGAGCTTCGTGTGTTTGAATAATATAAGTTGGCTTTTTTAAAATAAGGAATATGAAAGCTACCTCTTCCTCCCGGCACTGGCCGGAAGGACTTTTTTAATTTAATGGCCGCCATTTTTAAACAAGATAGCTGATGAAGCTGGCCAGCGAACTTGGTCGAGATATTGATGTATACTATCCACATGCCTTCTTCCATCGAAATAGGCGAATACGTGTGGTATCGCGAGACAAATACAAGATCGTTTCAAAGTGTTAGCCATGATAGAAATTCAAAGTGCTATAATTCAACCACTTTTTAAGATGTAAACAAAAGAACAAATTTTCAGAAACAAAAACTGCTCCAGAATCTTTGTATCAAGGCCAAACACATAAAGAAAATCTTTTTCATTTTCCAATTTTTTAATACCTCATTTTAAATTTTAAATTACATTTTTTTAAATGGCAACCATTTTGAAAAAAGATGGCGAATGAAGCTGGCCAACGAACTCGGTCGAGACATTGGTATGTGCTATGTACAGACCAAGTTACATTCAAATCGGTTCATAAATACGCCTGTTATCGCGTGACAAAAATCAGGTCGTTTTGAAATGTCAGCCACAATAGAAATTCAAAATGTTATAACTCAGCCATTTTTTTAGATATAGACGAAACAAAACCTGTTCCGGAATCTTTGTATTAAGGTCAAACACATACGAAAAAACTCTTTTTCATTTTCCAATGTTTTGGTATCTCATTTAAAATTTAATTTTTTTTAATTTTTTTAAATGGCCGCCATTTTGAAACAAGATAGCGGATGAAGCTGGCCAACGAACTCGGTTGAGTTATTTGCATGTACTATGTACACACCAAGGTACATCCAAATCGGTTCATAAATACGTCTGTTATCACGTGGCAGAAATCAGGGCGTTTCAAAATGTCAGCCACACTAGAAATTCAAAATGCTATAACTCAGCCATTTTTTAAGATATAGACGAAATAAAAACTGCTGCCGAATCTTTTTATCGAGGTCAAACACATAAGAAAAAAATATTTTTTCAATTTTCAATTTTTTGGTACCACATTTCAAATTTAAATTATTCTTAAAATTTTAAATGGCCGCCATTTTTAAACAAAATGGCGGATGAAGCTGGCCAACGAACTCGGTCGAGACATTGGTCTGTACTATGTATAAACGAAGTTACATCCAAATCGGTTCATAAATACGCCTTTTATCGCGTGACAAATTTCAGGAAGTTTCAAAATGTCAGCTTCGCTAGAAATTCAAAATGCTATAACTCAGCCATTTTTTAAGATATATACGAAACAAAAACTGCTACGGAGTCTTTGTATAAAGATCAAATACATAAGAAAAATTTTTTTTTCCATTTTCCATTTTTTGGCACCATATTTCAAATTTTAAATTTTTTTAAAATTTTTAAATGGCCGCCATTTTGAAACAAAATGGCGGATGAAGCTGACCAACGAACTCGGTCGAGACATTGGTATGTACTATGTACACACCGAATTACATCCAAATCGGTTCATAAATACGAGAGTTACAGTGTGACATAGGTCAGATATATATATATATACATTGATATATATATATATATATATATATATATATATATATATATATATATATATATATATATATATATACATTGATATATATATATATTGATATATATATATATATATATATATCAATTTTGAACGGAGGATGGTTTCGGGGTCTGGGGATCATGATCGATGAAAATATACCAAAATTTTTTGAAATCTCTTTCATCCGAACGGCGGCAATAGGTAGCTTTTTGTAAAGAAAGCTACCTAAAAATGTAAAAAAGCAATCACCAGAATTCATCAAAAGCTGCGCAACCTCTAGATTTGAGGTTGAGGGGGTCTACTGTATTTTGTTTTTGAAATGAAGTAACTATTTTATTTTGAGTAATAAGATGTGAAACTGAATTGGGATACCTGAAGTTTTGATAATGATTTAATAAATAACTACGGAACACATTGTTTTAAAAAGTAAACAATTCAAGTTTTAAAAAAATCTTTTATTGGGAGACTTTATTTAATCAGTAGATCGATTGATAATGTATTATGATAAATTTATTATAAAGGTTGTCCATAAATTATTGTTAGTGTTTCTTTATCACATAAGATTTCATTAGTGAACATGACGAAACATAATTTTACATATTAGTAAAGTACAACTCATTTGTTTTAATAACACAAACAATGTTACATATTCATAAAGTTGCATGCCAAAGTATTACTCATCAAGTAACTATTTTAACCCGTTAAAATTAATATTAAAATTTTATAAATATTATCAAAAGATCTTGCATGTTCGTATTCATGATGGAACGTTCTGCAGTGTTGACGAATACCTTACTGGAAATCAAAATTATGGACATTGGTGCTCAGGTACACCCGCCATTTTCAATGCTTTCAAGCTTTCTCCATACGACGTTGCTATGTGTGCAGCATGAATTTCTAATAATAAAGATTTCCTCCTAAAAAGGCTCCTCATAAAAATGCGGTCCAAAAAGATACAATGGATATAAAATATATTCATACATCATTCAAAATGCGTTAGCAAACCTTCGATATTTCCATATCCAGTTTCAGAAATATTCCTCATACATTACTTTGTAAATTAAATTATTTATTGAATCGAGTCTCAAAATTGAAAATTTGCATTACAAATTTTGGTTTAGCTATTTGAGGTTAAAAATGAAAACCGATGAATTCTAAAAGGTAACATGTAGGCTACAAAAAAATTCCTTTCGCGGAAAAAGGTTTTTTTGTAGTAGTACTTTTATATTGATAATAAAGCTACCTTCAGTCAAATATTTTGTTTTAGAAATAAAGTCATTATCTTATTTTTGAGACCAGCATGTGAAACTGAATTGTTATACTTAGATGATAATGGTTTTACAAAAAACTGCAGACCACATAGTTTAAAACAGTAAACAATTCATGTTAAAAACAAATATTTTATTGGGAGACTTTATTTATGCCGTACTGCTGCTTTTAATATTTTATAAATTAATTACAAAAGTTGTCCATATATTATTGTGAGGGTTCATTACTGCATAACGTTTGATTTAATAATATGACTAAAAATATTATTACGTATTCCTAAAGTACTACTATTTTTTAATAACACTAGGGGACTCTGCCCCCTTCGAGCTACGTTCGCCAACCCCCGTTCTGACACCCCAGATTCTAAAAGTATGCTAATTTCATCGGCCTTAAAAAGTTTGAATTATAATTTAAAAAAACAGTGACGGTCTCCCTGTAAACGGGTTTTCATTCATTTTACTTTGATTGGAGATTTTTAAGACGAAATCAGCCGCTGCTAAGAGATACAATGGCTGTTTTCGTCTTTGATTAAAAACAAGAAAGAAAAATCATGCGTACGGCATAGATTATGAAACACTTTCTAACACTTCCAGAAAACTTTAACATAACTTCGTTATTTAGGGAAATAAGGTAAATAAGATAACTAACTAAACATTTAAAAAACTGATTTCAGCAGTTACCATCCATAGCCAAATATTTATTCCAATTCTTCCGAACAGCCATGCATTTGATCTGTAGGGTGATATATATACTATATAATAGAAAATTTAGTTTATCAAGAAAACGCATAACAGGTTGAAATTACTCTTTCAGCAATTCCGACTAATAGATGGAAACATACTTCAATACTTTTGTACAGCCCTGTTGTTTACCTAGTACCTTTATTACACGCCACTATTTAGCTAAACTTTAATTCAGACTAAATCCCTCTTAAAACTACTGAAATCGCATTTCCAGAATTTATAATCTATAGGAGGCCATGTATCCTATTCTTTGCGTGTCCCTTTATATCATTTTATCTATATTCTACAAACATTTCATAGAAAACTACATGCAGTTCAGCATAACACATTTTAAACCCACCTTTCAGCAATTTACGGTCATACACAGTAACCTTTACGAATTCTTTTGCGTAGCCCTGTATATCAACTATAACATTTACACACACCATATACTATGAATAAATATAGTGAAACTTAAAAGCTCATATCATAATTAAAAATGCATTCCCTACCATCGCCGCTAATATAAAGTATTTCGGATAGGAAATACCTGTCTGAAATGTTTTGTATGTTCCTGTAAATGCTATGCTCTTCGTATTATACATGAAATAACTTAAGTAAGCCTCACCGACGTATATCAATTTTATTATATATGAATTTGTATAATTAAAATACGCCGCAAACAATTTCCCCCTATACCATTCGTAATGGAATTCTTTTGTGTAGCCCTGTAAATGAATAGTAACTATTCGTTGCACCGCATATGCTACAGAATATTCTGTATATTTTAGTGCACTTCGTAAATGCATATATTTTTTTATTTTGTTTGAAAGGGTGTAACATCTTTAAAATTCATTTGAAACTATTTTTTCCCATTGGCTGTAATGTAACAGAATACTTTTGACTTTCCCTGTAAATGAACTAAGCATGCTACAAACTTCATTTAAAATAGGGTTCGTGTTAGACTAAACGTCAATAACCAAAAGTTTCAGTGCGATCCCAGTATATTTACGAGAGTTAGAGCGCGAACAGACAAACCGAAATCAATAAAACTTTTCAACTTTGTTGGAAAGTGTTAAAAATTAGTTAAAAATTTGAAAGTATGCTAATGTAAAAAGAATTAAATACGCAGAGTTTTTGTCTCTCGGTAATTTTTAACACCGCTATGAGAAAGTTCTTTTAAATGTATCGTTTTAAATCTGACGTAAATCTCACCAAAGTTTCCTTTCTCTTTTTAATATTCACATGAAAATTCTTTTGTTGTTAGAAAGGAAATATTACTTGCGCTGTCTTAGAATTGACGATAATAGTTGAAAAGATTATCTCAAAATATGAAATAAACGTCTCGTGCAACTATATTTTTTTAATTTAAAGTGTTTTGCCAACTTTTATTTATTTTGCCTTTTTAAATATGATGTAATTTCCTTCATTTGTGACTTTTAACGCATAATAATGAATTTAGTATTTAAAAATGTTCTTTCCCTTTTAAAATTCATGTGTAACTGTATTTTTTATGATGTAATTTTCAATGTTTTCCTGATTTTTAACACGTAATCACTTAATTCAAATTTGAAAGTTTTTTTTTTCTGTTTATAATAGCCACCTGTAAATAATTTTTTTATTTGAAGGAAATATTATTCTTTGCGCTGTTTATAAAATTGGCAACAGTTTAAAATAATTGCCCTTTTCTAAAATGTGTAAAAAATATCTCTTGAAATGCTGAAAATGTGAATTTAAAATGGAAATAAATCCTCAAAAAATGAGTCAAATTAAAAAGATAATTGCAGTCTGTACATCTTGAACTTCCAATGTATAAAATGATCTAAAAATATTTAAGTTCCTATGTATAGTTTTTCTCTTGTAAAACTTTTTTGATGAAACGATTTTGACCATATTTAACATTAAATATATCTTAAAATAATTATTCAATTTAAAAACTGTCTGCATCAGCGTGTTTATCAAATATGTCTCTATAATACCACTGATTTTCATATTTTTGTATGAAACAGTTTTCTTAATATTAACGATGAAAGACCCCCCGTCATAAAAAAATGGATGCCGATCTAGTAGGAGTATACCCGGATGATCTACGCAGATTTTCATTGGTCCATTTCCAAATCAAAACTTTTTTTAATATATAGAACGACAAAGTTACATACACGTAAATTTGCAACGCAAAGCATTATTAATTAACAACCGATTATAATATAATGAAATTAATATTAAAATGTTATAAAAATTAACAAAAGGTCCCTTCTTGCATATTCATTGACAGCTAATAATTAACTCTTTTGTATTATTTTTAAAAATGTGCTGTAATTTATGATTATGTAATAATATATTTTGTCATATGCTTAAATAAAAAGCTGTAAGTTAAGCAAACTCAACATTCATATTTATACTCACCCTGTATATTTATTTTTTTTCTATGATAATTGATATGATACTTGATATGTGTTAATGACATAATAAATCTTGTAGCTGTTTACTTTTAAACACCTCTGTCTAAGAAAAGTATCCATTAAATTCGATACAATAAAAACAATTGATTAGATCAAAATATCTTCACTTATCATTCGAAATGAGATGGCATATTTTCAGAATTTCCATGTCAACTCTCAGAAATATATTTTTAAATATTTTCTTCGCAAATTATTTAAAAAATTGAACGATGTCTTAAACTGGAAAAAATACAATCTAAATTTAGAATTTGCTATCTGCAGGGAGAAAATTAAATCCAGGTGATATTCCAAAAACTTTATTCTGTCTCATGCATGTTAATATTTCAAAGTTCGCTATCACAGTTCCAGAATTATTTGACAATCTATGACCATCATGATGATTGCAAAGGTATATCGGTTCGTTGAGTTGGATGCATTTAACAAAGAGGTATAAGTATCGCATAGTTTCAAACAATTCACTGAACAATCGAATCCCACCTTTTAGATGTCTGCACACAAAATTTCCAATCCAAAAAGCATAATAGCAACACCTGTTTTTCAATATACACTTTAGTTTAATTAGGATCTATTTGCTTGAAAATGTAACAGAATATTAAATTTGATTAAATTGCAAGCATTTGCTGAGATATAGCTTTTGGAAAAATAGTGAAAATTTCAGCATAGCAGCCCGAGATGTTGTGTAAAGACCATTGACCCACATATTTTTAGATTAATAAACATTCATAAATATATTTAGTAAACAATTAGAGGGGCTAATTATGCTACTTGAAAAAAAATCTTTTCTTTGCATATCATGTGGGGTATCCTGTGAAAGCTTTTGTAACGCTGAACTCAAAAATACATTCCTTTTAATTTTAGGTATTATATTTTCAAAGATATTGTTGAAAATGTAGCGCAAAAATATGTCCCCCCCCCACCTAATTCCGAATCTACTGAAACTAAAATTATGAAAAAATTAGAGGTAGTAGACGTTAATGTAAACTTTGCCGGAAAATTATAGCGATTACCCTAGGTCACACAGTTTTTGAGTAATTAGCATTTTTCTATTATACACAAATTTCGATTTAAATATACCAAATTTCGACATGAATATACCTATCGTTGTAGAAGAATAAAAGAAGTGTTGATAACGATTTTCGAAAGAAATCATCGGTAATTAGCCGAGATATTAACCCTTAAAGGTACGGTCAGTTTGGACATACACAAGGACAGGTGCGGCGTACTCTACTTTTAATGATATATATGTCTAATGTAATGTCCATTAACGGTATAAAAGCAATAAACGTCAAATTGTTAAAATCATACTAATTTAAGGGGTCTCGGTACTCTAAAAAGTGGAAAAAATGAAAAAAAAGACCATTTTCAACATTTAATGTCTTAAAATGTATATGATTTTAAAACGCAATTTTAAATGGGATAAAAAATTGCAAGATATCAGAATTAGTATTTATAGGGGGCTCGAAACTGTTAGACATTTGTCGAACAAAAAATTGGCATAACAGTTTACGCGCAGAATTACAAAACGAAAATTGCAACTAAAAGGAAAATTTTGGTGCTTACTTATACTTCAGATTGTAATAATTTCCCTGAACTTAATTAAATTTGTATTTAAAGCATTTTTATATTTTTAATGCAGTGTTGCATTTATCTAATACAAAATTTTCAAAATTTCAACAGTAAAATCCCCTAAAAAAGTATTTTTTTAAACAATAAAAAGGAAATTTTAGGTTCAGTTTATGCAGACTAACATGAAATATAATGCTTTGAAAATTTCATGAAAAAATGTTCAGAAATTTTTGAGGAATCCTGCGCGTTATGCCCAAAAAACGCCATTTTGAAAATAATGACTCTAAAGTTTCGGAAACGCCGCTTCAGCTATTGAGCGGGTATATTTCTAAAAGCCAAAACTTCTGTTCTAATGGGAATTTCAAGGAAACAATTATATCAAAATATTAAAAAAAGATAGGAGTTTAACATCTAAAAAAATTAAAATTTCTTAAATTTTGAAGCTTTAAGAGTCCTGCGACCACTTCATCCTTTCCGACACGGAGTAATTCTATTTATAAACTTATGAAATAATGAACTGACACCAGAAATTATAAAAGAATTTATTAGAAAATGCGAACTTGCTTATTTTCACGTACATGATAAAAGGAAAATTTTAATTAAATTTTCTTGGTGCCGTTTGTCTGTTTTGGAATTAAAATTAGGTCATTAGGTATCCGTTTTTTAAGGGCATCGTCCTCGAAAGATTTAATTAGAATGAATCGCATAAATACTGTGGGATTCGCGATAGTTTGCATTCATTGTATCTCTCAATACGACTTTAAAAGTTAATTAAACTCCTATCTGGAAAAACGCGGCACTAACCAAGGCGGCGTTGCAACTTTGAGACCTCAATTCGAAGCGCGCTTAGCACAATGCCAAATTTAAACTTTGAACAAAGGTTTTGTTTTAGCTACACTGTAGAAATAAAGGTTATTACTACGCTGAATTTACTTTCGTGAAATGCCAAATGAAGTTTAACTATGCACTGCTTTTATTGTTAGTACCGAATTAAGTTCATCATAAACAGATTAGGATAATATTAAAAAAAGAGTTATGCGAATACCTTATATTTGATATTATTTAGGTTCCATATCTCTTTGAACTTTCATGGTATACTCATTTACACTTTTCTAATATATACAGTTATATATATATATATATATATATATATATATATATACAATACAATTACAAATTCATATATTTATATTACGGAATCCTCTGTGGGCGAGTAATTCTCGCACTTGACCGTTTATTTTTTATGTTCATATTTTCTATAAATTCGTATATTGCATTCTAAAATTTTAGCATTTCAGTGTATAGATTTTATTTCAAAACGTGTCTAGAGACTTACATAAATAGTATTTTAAAAGACGTAGTTTTCTTATTTTTGATTGTGGAATACAATACGTTTTAATTATTTTAAATTTTGTGCTTTGTTATTTTTTTCTCTTTTTACTTTTATTAAAGTTCTGAAATTAAATTATTATATACATAAGAATTATTTATTTTTGCAAGTTCTTCCAAAATGTAGAATAAGGCAAATTCATTTTACCATTTAGCCTGTTAAAAATCTTTTTCGCTTTTAAATTAAATAATTACATTTTTAATATAATATGTACACCCTAATCTATATTATTCTTCACATTTTGTTTTGCATTGTTGTCAGCCGTCGTCATATTTGTCGAGATTGTTTATAAATAAGTTATAGCCTCTAAATTTGTATGCTGATTTTATGTAATCAGATGCATATACAAACATGAGAGATGATTGCAACATGTTATTCCAATATTATGCGAGTTAGAACAATGCAATGGATACAACTCTAAATTGACCGCGCGTCGAACTGTAGAAGAATGATGCAATTTGTATCCACTGTCAATATTAATTTTAACACACTGATGATAAATTTAAAATATGATGGATTTTAAGTATAATCTTTATCCTTAAAATATTATAAATGTCAATGTGTGTCCGAAAGTTTGAATGAAGCCTGCGTCTAAACGGATGAATTAATGCTTTTGCATTTTTGGATATAGATGGATTACAACCTGGAAATGAACATAGGCTATGTTTAATTTATTTTATTCAAATATTTTATTTATAATCCTAAATTTCATTATTTTTCATACGCAATGAATTGAAAATTTTCCGATAAAATTTAACGACCTTCCTTTCTTCGTTGCCAAAAGATAAAAACCCAGAATAATAATTTAATTTCTGATTGAAAGATTAAAACGGAAATTTTCAAGTATTTTTAATAATACAAGGTGTAGGTATTTTGAGTATGTGAGGAATGAAGGCAAATGTGACGTATATGGAATATAAAACGGATATGCTTTGATGTTGAAATAAAATGAGATTGTGTTATTGTATTAATTCTTATTATTTAAAGAAAATTGTTATCAATTCTTACAATTTATCGTCTGCGCACGGTTAACACAAAGATTTAAATTTTAATTTAACATTTAAAAATAAAAATAAAAACTTTTGAAGAGCAAATGGATAGAAAATGCCAATAATATGCACAGTAAAATTATCATTGTCGAAAATGACGTAATGATTAGCAGGAAATATGTATTTTCATTCTTAAAAAGTAAAAAATTAACTAGACAGAAAGGGTTCGTAGTCAATATGCTTTTTTTAGAGAAAGACATTTGTTGCAAAAATAAATAGATTGCTGTAAACAGGTTTGTTTTTTTGTGTAGTAAAGACTTCTAGATGAGTATTCTAGATGATCATTTCTTCGCCCACCTTTGATGTCAAGTATGATTGTAAAACATATAAAAATGTATCATCCGATAATTTTCTTGCCACAGACGCCATATACGCACCTGGTTTGGCGCGATCTGTTTTAGACACCAATTTGGCGAAAACATCGTTTTCGAATACCAATTACATGTATATTTAAAAATTATATTCTATTACTTAAAAAAGGAAATAGCAATAAATTAAAAAAAATGTTTCATTAATTTATGTAAATTTAAAGGAAAATAAAAGTAAATAAACAATTTATTAATAAATAAACAATAATAACCGGTTACCATGTCAAGCAAAATAATCTATTTTGAAACAATATGGAACCCCGGTGCGTATAGGACATCTGTGCCATTTTCTTATTACTTCATGATGTAAACAGACATCCTGGTTCAGCGTATAAACCTGAGTTATGTCAATGATCCTATAATAAAGAAATACCTTAAATTACTCATACTAGCCGCCCTTGACGACCAGTTTGGTCTCCCTTAAAATTTATGTTCATGCTAAGCATTGCACTATGTTACTTTTATTCAAAATTTAATTTACTTGGACTCCCTTAAAAATAAGCAGAGGGAAGATTAAATATAATTAATATAATCCCTTAAGCTAATATCAGTTTTTGTTGCATTAAAATACCTCAATCTGTTGATTTTCTGTAAGAAAATAAACCCTATTGGTTTACAATGGAAGTCTATGGGAATTTGGCAACATATTAAAGATATCGCCAAGTTGGCGTCACTTTTGGCGACAAACTTGGCGGTATTTGGCGACAGAACAGGGTGCCCTATGGTAATCCCCTTATAGGTATGGGGATGCATTAAATGTTGTTCAATAACCAATGAGATGTGTTTCATGTGGTCGTTGCCATTAAACAATTAACAAATAATTGCGCTTACTGTGCCACATAATATATATATATATATATATGGAGAGATTTTCTCCTATAAAATGTGATAAAGAATTGTTTTATTACATATGTTTTTAATTATCGGAAGGGAAATGCTTTGCTTAATTAATTAATTTCTCCTTTTTATGTTACGTGAACGAAGTCACGGGTAACTGCTAGTAATGTTATAAATGTAAATGTGTGTCCGAAAGTTTGAATGAAGTCAGCGTCTAAACGGATGCATTAATGTTTTTGTATCTTTAAATATAGATGGATTACAACCCAGAAATGAACATAGGCTATGTTTAATTTATTTTATTCAAATATGTTGCATAATAATCCAAAATTTCATTACTTTTCATACACAATGAATAGACATTTTTCCTGTAACATTTAACCATATTTGTTTAACGTTACCAAGAAAATAAAAACCCGGAATAATACATTCTCCTCGACAATTAATTTTCTGAACAATTTCTACGCGAAAAATGTAAATACAAAGTATTCAAAAGAAAATAAATACACGTCATACTTGAAGACAAAAGAAATGAATATTTTTTTATTATATTTGAAGCATGAATAGAAC
The DNA here is from genome assembly GCA_963932465.1 of Maratus speciosus. NCBI lineage: Eukaryota > Metazoa > Arthropoda > Arachnida > Araneae > Salticidae > Maratus > Maratus speciosus. Next base: position 41,841,409 of record OZ010789.1, read on the forward strand.
ATCGGTTACGTTAGTAAGAGGTTTTCTGTCAAAAACAGCGTAATAATTAGAAGGATTAGTAATGAAAACGATTTATATTATTTAGAAAATATTTCGCTTGGAAAAATATGACGTCATACTTGAAATAAAATAGGCATTTTCAAATATTTTTTTTTAAATACAAGGGCCATGAATATCAGTAACTAATAAAAATGAATAAATAATGACGTCATATTCAAAAGGAACAACAGAAATACTTTTTTCTAATATGGGAATATAATACGTTACACACAAATGACAGTTTTCATTCAAAATTCAGTTTATGATTATCAGAAGACATTTTTTGTGAAAAAAGGGAAATAAAACGGATTAATATATTTTTGAGGCTATTTTCCTTTTAAAATTGAAAAAGAAAGTAAATTTTCCATATTTTCACACATTGAAGCTTCATGAATGAATTTATTCCGCAGAGACAAAATCGAAAATCGCCTGCTTTTAACTTTCTTTTACCGTACAATCACCTATAATGCTGCTTTCAATAAAATTTAATAAATAGTATGTGAAAGCCTATATAAAAAAGTTTAGCAAGCAATTTTAATTGGAGATTAGGCTTTACATGTGACGTAGTTTCGTGTAAAGAAGTGCCAATGCCACTAATTAAGAAATAAATTCGTCTTTCACCTCATTACCATGTTTAATTTTAAAAGGCATCATGATTATCGGCAATACAAGACAAATGACAATAAAAATTCTCTTAATAATCAGTTATTGTTTTTTGTTGTTTGTTAAGTTTCTTTCGATTTTAAAATATCTAAATCAACAGTTAAAAATTATCTCTGAAAGATAATCGTTGTCCCACATTGAAGCATAGTCCTGCAAATTTTGAATCTTCCATAATCCTAAATTACAACACAACATTCAATATGAAAATGTTTATCCATAATTGAGGTGCTTTTTCCATAAATAGGATTTTTCTGCGATTGAAAGCAATAACACTGTTACTTCAATAATTAGCATTTCGCTACGAGAGTTTTTGAAGCATGATAAACATTTTGCTATTATTGATAGATCTACAGCTGTTAAAAGTGTGGCACTGTGCAATAAAAATGCAATAAATACTTGAAAGTTAAAGTTTTTTTTCGTACTTTTATGATCTATTTTTGAACTTTTGTGGTTCTTCACGTTTGATATTTTTTAATACCCTTTTTTTCCAAGATGGGAATTTTTGGAATAGAAACATAATGTTGTATGTTGATATTTTTATTATTCTAATCAATCAAATTCATGTCTGAAGTGACCTCTTAATAACCACTTTCCTTTAAAATATGTACTAACATACCTCTTTAAATAACATTCTTTGTCACGAAAACGTAAATTAAATTAATACCCATGAAAGGAATAAATATCCATAAAAGACAAGGCTGTTTTTTTAGTCATCTGGCCTGAGCTTTCTACTGAACGATTTTGAAATTTATTTTTTTATGAAAGCGGTTTATATGTATATATGCCCGCACTTATAAATACTCAAAAATAATTAATTTTTTATGCTTCAATTTTAATTTTAAAAGGCTTTTAGGAAATTTCTTCACAGTGTTGGCAACTGGGTTATTTCTATTGTTACAGGTAAAATGAAACAATCGAAATTGCTATATCATTACGGATGCCATTTTCGCATTGCAATTAAAAATAACTGTTTTTTTTATAGAAAAGTATTCGCGTTTAAAAAAAAAAAGAGATCTCTTTTTAGCCATAAAGCTATTCATTTCGATATTTTTTTTACATTACGATAATACAGAGATTGAGACGTTAATCTCAAAGTGCTTCAGTGAGCTAAAATGACCTCATAGTAAAAAAAGAAATAAATACTTCCTTTGATAAAACTAAATATTTTTCTACCAACGCGTCGAAAAGAATAAATTTCTGGATTTAACTGGGACTGAGATTAGAACATGAAGTCAAGAGTCCGATTGTCCGCATACAAAACAGTAACTGACAAAAGTGACGTAATTTTTGAAAATATATTTATTAATAACAATCTATTGCATGTGAAAATGTTTTTAAAATGGTGAATATGAAAAGTACGCACGTAACTTTTGCGATGGTGAAAATGTCGTTATTTTTAGATTTCGTTGTACAAGAAAAAAAAAAAAAAAAAAAAAAAAAAAAAAAAAAAAAGATTGTGTCATAGTGGCGCAATTTTTGTCGATTTTTCATTTCGTAATACCACATATCAAAGCCTCAGTTGATAAATTCATAATTTATTATCTGAATAACAGGTTACTACATATAGTAATAAAAGCTAATTTTTCAATAATTTGAATATTTACAGTTACACTTTAGTTATAAATAACATTTGTTTTATGCGTTAGGCCAGCTAACTAATAATATTGATTGTTTATGTATTATTTATGTAAATATTTTTGTAGGTTCTTTTATAACTTCAATCCAAAAGTTCTTTTAAACATCTTAATCTTCGAATACGACGGGTTCCGACTCGTAAAATATAATAAATATAAATGATAAAATTGAATAACAGATATGTAAATTTATTCCTCATTTAATCTTAGGAAAGGAGTATGAAATTTCAAGCTCACGAATGAATACTAAGTGATCCTATATAGATTACACAAATATGCAAATTGGGACCAATATTAGTTTTTCTTCTAAAAAATGTGATAAATGGATAATTGTATATGCTTTTAATTATCAAAATTTTTTGCTCAATCGATGCATTTATATTACTTTAAGTGTTTCGTGAGCGAAGTCACGGGTAACGGCTGGTCTTTTTATGAAAATAAAATTCCATTATATAAATAATGGATTTTATGACTCCATATTTTCTTTACTGAGAAATTTAATAAATTACTTAAACTGGTATTTGTTTATAGGCAACTGATGATAAATTCAGATTCAGGATATAGATGTATCCAATGAACTAAACATTGACCCACTGCCACATTTCATCTTGTTAAGCCTTCATCTCAATATCCAAGGATAAATTTACACTTGCAATAATAGTATATACATACTTACTTCTTGCGATTACATGATCTATGTTTGTAAATTAGAGTGTTTAAACACGTGTTTAGTCTTTTTTGGAAATAATTTGCTAGGGCAGCATATTCATGAACAACTTGTATATGCTATGAATGCTTGTTGTAAATTTTCACCATATAAAAAAAATCGTAAATGTGCAAATTAAAATTTTATAGCGATTGCCTTTTGCAGTAAAACATTAAAGAGACAAGTCATTGTAGATTATCATCTAAATTACATAAACAAAACTTACTACGAGGATGGATAATTACGGATCGTCACTCTTAAAAACTTTATCAATGAACAAATAACAGCAGAGATTGTAATAGATCATAGCCTGAACAGTCCTCTACACAAAACTACCGTTCAACATAGTCACCATGCATTTGCACACATTTGCGCCATCGGCTACCCAGGCATCTAAAGCATTTTTGAAAATTTTGTTGTTTTGCTTTTTTTGACCCGTGAATTAACCCATTAATTATTCCTTGGACAGAAACATATGATACATTAAGTGGATCAGCAGCTTTCTGAACTGTAACGCACCAGTCTTCTCGAATCAATTCATCAACACGTTCTGGAATTGAAACTGTAACTGATGTTGTCGGCCGGCCGCTTCCCAGTTTATCTGAAATTTATGCTTCTCCTTTTCCAAACTTCTTCACAAACAGCCACACATTGCGTATGCCTATTACAGATGCAGTCCCCATAAACATTCTTCAAGCGATTGTGGATTTCCTTAAGTGCACAACCTTCTTTTGCCAGAAATTCAATGACGACTGCCTCTTTTAGCGTCAGATCCATGGTTTTAATCAATCAATCTGAAAAGGAAAACACTATATAATAAGAGTAGCGTTACCTCTATAATATCATGCATATATAGTCAGGGAGAGGTAAAATAAATAAACTTTTGAGAAACGGAGGCATTACTTATTAATTCACCCTCTTATTTATAATTAAATCTTAATGTATGTTTTAAAAAAAATATTTTTCTTCCAATTTAAAAATCCAGTACACAGTATTTCACTTACTGATGTTACATTTATAGTACAGTTCATTGTATTACGTTGGCTATATTCCAGATACTAACATAAGCATAAATTCATTACGTTATATTTTATAGTATCAGTCATTGCATTTAGCTTTTTAACGTTGTCATAATGACTTTAGCTTGTTAAAAAAAACTCGATATTTTGCGATATAAAAAACATAATTGTGCCGTGAGCTGAGTATAATAAACATGAGCTTTGTATTGAGTTATATTAAGTGAGTTTAATGACATATTGCTTTTTTAGGGATTATTACATTAGCTGATAAGATTAGATGAAAAATGAATGAGAAGATAATACTAGTATTTCAAAACGTTTCATTTGGACTTGTTTTATTTACAAACAAAACATACAAGTTTTTCCAATACAGATGTCTGGTCATAATTCTGATATATTTTTTCAAGAGAAAATAGCCCAGCGTAGTGTTACATTATAATCTAGTCAGATGTGCAAATCCCAAAACTTTCTTCTGTCTCGTACATGTTAATACGTAATCGCTATCACAGGGGCAAAATTAAATGGCAATCTTTTCCCATCATGAGGATTCAAAAGATATGAAATTGCTGTTATTAGTTCTTACTATATGACTATCGCTAACATCGTGTAAATCCAGCAAAATGTGGCTTAGCGACGTCATGTTTTGAGTGAGTAGCACAAAAACCTAATCAGACACAATTCAATCTGAAGTTTGATGAAAATTCGTTCATTAATGTGCATTAAGTCTTAAGATACAGCTATTGAGGAAATCATGAAAAAAAGCAGTATAGCAGCGCCAGCTTTTGGGTTATTAACATCAAAAACTAATCAGCATAAATTTATGTCAGAGACTAACTAAATATAAACATTTATTAAATTCAGTGCATTAGTTCTTGAGCTAAAGCGCCCACAAAATTTGTGCCACATACATGCATGCAGACAGAGTAGAAGATTCAAACAGACATTTTGTAAAAACATGTCTTTCGGGATCTCTGAGACCTGAAACGTCGAAAACTGATACTCGAAAATTTTCACAAATCCAATACCTTCCTCTTGTAAAGATAGAAGAAAGTAAAAAGTAACAATTTTAATACAAACATTAAACATTTTTCACTTTGGTTGGCTCGGACTTTTTTATATCATTCAATATCGGTAGTAATTTCTTGTTTCACTTATAAAAACATCACTTGTTTCTTAAAGATGTCCATTCAGCGTTACAATTATTCTTTTTCGAAAATATAGAACTGCATAGTGCAAGAATATATAAAAAAAATGAAATTTTAATTCGCAAATTAAAAACTTTTGACTTCGGTTCGCTTTTAAGCTTTTTATATCGAAGAATATCGAACTTTTTTTTTACCCGCTAAGCTATCAAACTGTGCGCATTTGATATTATTGAATATTCTTTTTTTGTTTCGCTTATAAAAAATCACTTGTTTGTTAAAGATGTACAATCAGCATTACAATGACTCTTTCCGCGAAAATATAGCGCTGCATAGTGTTAGAATATAAAGAAAACGCAATTTTAACACGTAAATTAAAAACTTTTGATTTTGTTTCGCTTTTATGTTTCTTTTATTGCTGAGAATCGGGCTTTTTTTAACTCGCTAAGCTATCAAACTGTTCTCATTTGATATTACTGATTATTATTTATTTGTTTCACTTTTTCCTTAACAAACTCGCTTGTTCCTTAAGAACGTCTATTCAGCATTACAATGACTGTTTTCGTGAAAATATAGCGCTGCATAAGGCTTGAATATAAAGAAAACGAAATTTTAATACAAAAATTAAAACCTTTTGACGCTGTTTCGCTTTTAAGTTTTTTATATCGCAGAGTATTTTTTTAGGTGCGTTTGTAATTATATAAATACGTAGCACCTATAATCGTCGTTCAGTCCGTCTGTCTGTCCGTCCGTCTGTCCGCATATAACATATGACGAGCAATTTCCAACTTGTTTTACACGCTAAGATATCAAACTGTGCACATTTTATACTATTGAATATTATTTTTTGTTTCTCTTATAAAATCTCACATGTTACTTAAAGATGTCTATGCAGCATTACAATGACTCTTTTCGGAAAAACATAGAGATGCATAGAGCTAGAATATAAAGAAAACGAAATTTTAATACATAAATTAAAACATCTTGAATTAGTTTCGCTTTTATATTTTTTATATCGCAGAATATCGAGCTTTTTTTCAACACGCTATGCTATCAAATTGTGCGCATTTAATATTATTTTTGGTTTCAATTAGGAAAACTCACTTGTTTCTTAAAGATATCTTTTCAGCATTATAATGACTCTTTTTGCGAAAATATAAAGCTGCATAGTGCTAGAATATAAAGAAAACTCAATTTTAATACATAAATTAAAAACTCTTGACTTCGTTTCAATTTTATTTATATTGCAGAATATGGAGAGTTTTTTTAACAAGCTAAGCTGTCAAACTGTGCATTTGATTATCGAACATGCAGTCTTTTAAAAAGCGATAGAAAATATTTTTCAAAATATCTTTTGTGAGACATTAATATTTATATTTTATACTTCAGCTTTTACTATACTAAATAACAGAAGACATTCAGGAAACATTTTGAAAAAGTCCTTTCAGCCAGTGCCGGGAGGAGGAGGTAGCTTTCATATTTCTCGGTTTTAAAATTAAAGATTTACTCGAAGCTAATTTTATTCAAATTTTAAGAAGGTAAATTGCGACGAACCCGATAAGACGATATTCGTCAATACTGAATTTGAATGAGAATTGCGCCAAATTAGTAAGCTATAGCCAAGTTCGCATCATTTATAGTTACTTACTTTTCGTCGCCAAATTTGGCGATATTTTGCCAAGTGTCGTCAAGCTTAGCGAAAATTTGAAGCTAACGGATATTAATAATATTTAAGCATTGCACGGCAGTGTACGGTGCAAATGGGCGCCATTTTGAAACAAGATGGCCTATGAAGGTGGCCAACGAACTCGATCGAGACATTCATATGTAGTATGCACATACCTCATCTTATCCAAATCGGTTTATAAATACGAGAGTTACAGCATGACAAAAATCAGATTGTTTGAAAATATCAGCCACCCTAGAAATGCAAATTGCTATAGCTCAGCCTTTTTTAAAGAGAAAGACAAAAAAAAAAAAAACATGCTTCAGAATCCTTGCATTAAGGCCAAACTCTTAAGAAAAAAATATTTTTCAGATTTTAATTTATTTGCACCTCTTTTTAAATTTTTATTTTTTTAAAAGGCCGCCATTTTGAAACAAGATGGAGGATGAAGCTGGTCAATGAACTCGGTCAAGACATTGGTATTTACTATGCATACAATTAATTTCATCCAAATCGGTTTCTAAATACGAGAGTTATCGTATCACAAATATCATATATATATATGTCACTTTTGAATGGAGGATGTTTTTGGTGTCTAGGGATCATGATCAATGAAAATATACCAAAAATTTTCGATAGTGCTTTGGCTGGACGGCTGAACTAGGTAGCTTTTTACTTTTTGTAATGAAAGCTACCTAATAATATTTAAGCATTGCACGGCAGTGTACGGTGCAAATGGGCGCCATTTTGGAACAAGATGGCCGATGAAGGTGGCCAACGAACTTGATCGAGACATTCATATGTAGTATACACATACCTCATCTTATCCAAATCGGTTTATAAATACGAGACCACATTTCTATATTTTTTACTGATCATTTTTATTTTAAAAAATAAGTCATAATAAACATTATCACAATTTAACGTTATATTTAAAAAATATTTTGATGTGAAATTTCTTTATTTGTATACCCTTGTGTCAGGTATTTTAATTTAAAGAAATGTTGATCATTTTAAATCAAATATAGTCATTTTGATGTTAACAACTGCCTATGGAATGCATTAAAAAGATTCATGTCAATCCTTTGAATATGCTTCGAATTTACTTAGTAATTAATTTTATTCCGTTTTAAAATGCCTATCGTTAAAAAAAAAAAAAAAAAAAAATATTTACATTGCTATTTGAAGAATTTATCTTCAAATTCGTAAAATCTGTAAATTGAGGAAAAATTATTCAAATAGTTGAAAAATTTTTAATGAATGTAATTTTTTGATAGAATAACATCTTTTGTTTTTATTTATCAAAAAGGATGAACAGAATTTATTTCGTTTAAAATGCATTTAAATTTTGCGATTGATTTCCTAATAGAAAAGACCTTTCGAAAAATCGAAATTCAGAATTATCGGCTGTATATTTCAAAGAAATTTCATTTTAATGTATACCAAGAGACCCAATTCAATAAAATTCTATGTCGTATATAATACTTTACGGAAGAATAAAGATAAAATAAATCCTTATATCCTATTACATAACGCTGCATAATTTATGAATAAAATATGTTCAGATATCAGAATAAATGTTTTCCCACATACACATTCACTAAAATATATGTATGTGCTATTTTAAAACTAAATAAATAGAAAAGTATCTATAGATACATTTTTCTTTTAAATATAAAGATTTAATACAGTACAAATTAGTTTAAATTTTATTTTACATAGCGTTATATTTAACGAAATATGAATATATAAATTAATACACATGTGTATGTATGAAAAGTGTTACTTTTTTCTTACAAAAAATTAATTTCATTCATTATTTGGCATAGCTGGTTTGATTGGCTCAATATAGTGTTCCTGATTTGCATGTTTTCGTGAAAATTTTGTCGTTTTATTTCAAAATAAAGTTTTGCATACATTATAATAACCGAATCTAATCAAGATATTTTCGTATATTTCCGTATTTTCACACTTACAATTACCGCTAGGTAACAACTGATATTTAGTTATAATTTATTTGAGTTTAGTAGTCATGTTCAATCTTTTTTCCACAGCCTCCACATAATTACACACTCATATACCACATATTTACAGCCTCCACATAAGCATTCTCCAAGCGATACGTATTTCCTTAAGTGCACAACCTTCTTTTGCCAGAAATACAACGACGACTGCCTCATTAACGTCAGATCCATGGTTTTAATCAATCAATCTGAAAAGGAAAGAACTATATATGAGGAGTAGAGTTACCTCTATAATATCATGCATAGATAGTCAGGTAGATGTAAAATAAATAAAATTTAGGCAAAGGAGGCTTTATTTATTGATCCACCCTCGTATTTATAATTTATCTTTAATATATATTTTAAAAATATTTTTCTTTCAATCTAGAAATCCAGTACACAGTATTTCACTTACTGATGTTACCTTTTATAGTATAGTTCATAGCATTACGTTGTTTATTGTTGAGATATTATTGTAAGCATAACTTCATTACGTTATAATTTATAGTATAAGTCATTGTATTCCGTATTCTAACGCTGACATAATGACTTAAACCTCAGTTCATAATGTTTTAGCTTTAATGAAGTTGTAATATCAGAAATGGAACATAAACTGCGTATTAAGTTATATAGCGTGTGTTGAATGACATGATTGCTTCTTCAGGGTTTATTACATTAATTAGATGGAAAATGAATGAGAATGTAATACATTTTACCCCTTTTCATTTTGACTTGTTTAATTTTGCATACAAAAATATATATATTTCTCAAATGAAGATGTCTAGTCAGGATTTCAATGTATGTTTTCATGAGAAAATAGACCAGCACAATTTTAGATAATAATCTAGTCAGATGCGTAAATCCTTAAACTTTCTTCTATGTTAATCAAAATCAATGGCACAATCTATGGTAATCAAAAATTGCTATCACAAGTGGAAAATTTAATGGCAATCTATGATCATTATGAGGATTCAAAAGATATGAAATTGCTGTCATTATTTCTTACTATATGACTTTCGTTAAAGTCGTGAAAATCCGGCAAAATTCGGCATAGCAGCACCAACTATTGGGCGAGTAACACCAAAACCTAATTAGGAACAACTTTTTTCAACGTCTAACTCGATCTGAAGTTTCATGAAAGTTCTTGCATTAGTTCTTGAGGTAGAGCTATTGAGGAAATCATGAAAAACGCACCACTTTTGGGTGATTTACACCAAAAACTAATCATTATAAATTTATGTCAGGGACTAACTGAATATAATTAATTTTTAAATGCCCTAAGCGCCCAGAAAATTTGTGTCACATACATACAGACGGAGAGACAGACAGAGTCGCAGACTGAATCAGACATTTTGTAAAAACATGTCTTTCGGGATCTTTGACCCCCAAAACGTCTAAATCCGTCTAAAACCGGACGTCGAAAATTTCCATTAATCCAATATTCCCTTCTTGTAAAGGTAGAAGAACGTAAAAAGTACCAATTTTAATACAAACATTAAGCATTTTCAAAGCGGTTGTCTTGGACATTTTTTATATCATTCATATCGATAATATTTTTGATTGACTTATAAAAACTCTCTTGTTTCTTTAAGATACAGCATTACAATGAAAAATAGAAAAAAAAACACAATTTTAATACATAACTTAAAAATTCTTGATTTCGTTTCTTTTCATGATTTTTATATCGCTAAATATCGAGCTTTTTTTAACACGCTAAGCTATCAAATTGTGCGCATTTTTAGTTATCGTACATGCATTCTTTCGTAAAGAGAAAAAAAAATATTTTTTTTCAAAATACCTTTTCTGAAACATTAATGTTTCTATTTTATATGTCAGCTTTTGCTATATGAAATAACAAAAAGACCCTATACCTCTATTTTTACTGATCATTTTTATTTTAAATAATAAGCCATATAAAACATTATCACAATTTAACGTTATATATTTAAAAATATTTGGTGGAAATTTGCTTTATTTATATACATTTATGCCACGTATTTTAATTTCAAGATATTTTGATAATATTAAATCAAATATAGTCATTTTGACGTTAAAAACTACCTATGAACTACAATTAAAACTACCTACCCATTATAAAGATTCTTATCAATGTTTTGAATATGCTTAGATTTTATTTAAAAACTAGCAAATCCCGCGGTTTTGCTCGCGTAATATTTGAAATATGCCAAGTGATATTTATATGTCTAATTTTTATTAAAAGAAATTGTACATTTAGGAATAATTCAAAAATTACTATTTAAAACATAGTTTGACTAAACTTCATTATTACACAGCATTAGGCAGAAATTTGACTTAAATTAATAAAAAGAAATAAAAGTAAAAAAATGATAATGTAGAAAATATTTTGAAACTTTTATACTCAATTAATACGCTTATTTCAGTATTCATTTGAAGTTTTGAATTTTTTAGAAACCATCTTCTTACATCTTAAAATTAACCATCATGTCAAATTCCAAGTCCTAACACCTCTCGCGTGGACTTGGAATTTGACAACATAAAGGGCTATGTTGAAATAGGAACTGTCACCATTAATTTGCCAACATTAATTTTAAAATCGGTTTTTTATTTCCCAATATTCCACAGAAACGAAATTTAAAAAGCTTTTAAAGGCTTTTTTTAGAATGTTTGTTGTTCCTGTGAACCCCAGGTGGTAGAACCATCCGCAAAACACAGCTTGTGTAGGATCAGAGACTGTTACCATTGATTCGCAATTATAACTTTTATAATCGGTTGAAATTACATAGAAATCGTAATTTAGGACTTTTTTAAACGCTTTTTGCACCTCCCCTTTGCTTCACCCTTTTTTTAATTCGAATTTATTTTCGACAGTCCTTCGAGGGCATTTATGTTTTATAAGTAACTACCATGCCATATTTAAAGTTTCTAGCCTCTTCAGTATCACAAAAATCGCAATTTAGAAAGTTTTTAGCTCCTACAACCCTCTGGTGGTAGAGCCAGAGCCAGAGCCATAAAATATAGCTTATATTTGAGCAGGTTCTATCACCAGCAATTTGTCACCATTATTCTTTAAGTAATTTAGAACGTTTTTAGAATGCTTTTCACTCACTTCATCCTCTTAAATTTGGAATTTTCGTTCGACTGTTCTTATAAAGCAGCTGCATCTTGTAAGTAAATACCATGCCATATTTCAAAATGTTCAAAATTGTGCAAAAAACTCAAATTAGAGCATGTTTTGCTCTTGCACCCACAGATGGTAGTGACAACAACATAAAATATAGCCTATTTTGGAGCAGGGACTGTCACCATCAGTTTGCAACCATTACTTTTGAAATATGTTTGGTATTTCCTGAGATTGAGTAGAAATCGCAATTTAGAATGTTTTTACAACGTTTTAATAACGCTTTTTGCGCATTTTCACCCCTTTTAAATTTCCAATTTTTTCGAAACTGTTCTGAAAGATCATTTATATCTAATAAATATGTACCTTGCCTAATTTCATGTTGCTAACCCCTACCGATCACAAAAATCGAAATTTAGAACGTTTTTTCTCCTGCAACCTCCAGGTGATAGTGGCAACGACAGGAAATAGCGTCTATGTTACAGCACAGGCTGTCAGCATCAATTTGCCTACCATTACTTTTGAAATCAATTTGATTCTTCCTGGGATTGCTCACAAAACGCATTTAGAAGTTTTTACAACGCTTTTCGCGCATTTTCACCAATTTTATATTTCGATTTTTTTAAGTAACTACCATTCCAAATTTTATCATTCTAGGCCCTTCCACAAGAGAAAACTGCAATTTAGAACGTTTTTTTCTCCTGCAACCCCAAGGTGGTAGTAATTCAAACATAAAACAGAGTCATTTTAGAGTAAGGTCTGTCACCATCCATTTACAACCATTACTTTGAAATCGATTTGATACTTCCCAAAATGGAGTAGAAGTCACCATTTAGAATATTTTTTAGAACCCTGTTCGCGCATTATCACCCCTTTTAAATTTCGAATTTTTTAAAAACTGTTCTTAGAAATCCTTTATATCTAATAAGTAATATTTCAAATTTCATATTTCCGCCCCTTCAGTAACGCAAAAATTGCATTTTTTGAACGTTTTTGGCTTCTGTACCCCCTTTGGGGTAGTGGCACCGACATGAAACATAGCCTATCGTGGAGCAAGGGTTTTCACCATCATTTTGACACCATTATTTTAAAAATCGGTTTCGTATTTCCTGAGATTGTGTAGAAACCACCATTTAGAAAGTTTTTAAGAACGCTTTTTGCGCATTTTCAGCCCTTTTAAATTTCAAATTGTTTAGAAAATGTTCTTAGATATCATTTATATCTTATAAGTAACTACCATTCTAAATTTCATGATTCTAGGACCTTCCATAACAAAAAAATTGCATTTTTAGAACGTTTTTTGCTCCTGCACCCCCTTTGGGGTAGTGGCATCGACATAAAATATAGCCTATTTTCTAATTTAGACTAACGCTATCGCTTTGATACCATTACTTTTGGAATCGGTTCTGTAGCTCCAGAGATTACCTATAACAAACACACAATTTTTACTTTTTTACTTTCTTCTATCTTGAATAGAAGAAAGAATTGCAATCGAATTTTTTTTCGACTTCCGGTTTTCGACGGATTTACATGTTTTAGGGGTCAGAGATCCCAAAAAACATGTTTATAGAAAATGTCTGTGTGACCGTGTGTCCGTCTGTTTGTCGCCATTGTACCATCAAAAAGTGTATGAAGTTATGCAGAAAATTGAACCAAATTTTTGTTTTACGTTTTTGGCTATAGCAAGCAGATTCTACCTGAATTTGGTAAAAATTCGCCGGTAGGGGGCACTGTAATAGCGATTTTTGTGCGATTTTGAATATTTTACCATCCAAAAGTATATGAAGTTATGCATAGAATTGAACCAAATTTTTATTTTAAGTTTATGGCTATGACAAGCAGTTCCTGCCTGAATTTGGAAAAAATTCGCCGCTAGGGGGCGCTGTAATAGCGATTTTGCACATTGTCCATCGAAAAGTGTATGAAGTTATTCATAGAATTGAACCAAATTTTTATTTTAAGTTCTTGGCTATGGCAAGCAGGCCCTTCCTTAATTTGGAAAAAAATCGCCGGTAGGGGGGGCTGTATTAGCGATTTTTGTGTCATTTTGAATATTGCACCATCGAAAAGTGTATGAAGTTATGCATAGAATTGAGCCAATTTTTTTTGTGTTTCTTTTTGGTCATGGCATGAAGGTCCTCCTGAATTTGGAAAAATTCCGCTGGAAGGGGGCGCTATAATTACGATGTCTGTACTATTTTCTTTATTGTACAATCGAAAAGTGTATAAAATTATGCATACAATTGAACCAAATTTTTTGTGCATGTTTTTGGCTTTGGCCATCAGGTCCTCCTTGAATTTGGAAATATCGCGCGGTAAAGAATTCTGTGATAGCGATTTTTGTATACTTTTCTTGATTTTTCGTATTTCTATTGTCCATCGGCGGCTCGTGCAAAGGCGGGAACTCACTTCCTACTAAGCCGGCTATTCGCAAACATGTGATAACAACAGAATAAGGAAAAACCATTAATTTTAACAAATATCATTAAATAGATTAACTCGTTTTTAGTTCATTTAATTGACTGAAGCAGAAATTTAATATGAAAATCAAAGTTGGTATAGTAATAAACTAATAATATTGAAGTATTAACAAGTTTAACTAGTTTTTGATATATTAAGATGTATAAGATAGAAGAAAGTTTTGGGATTGGCACATCCAACTAGTTATAATATTACTATAGATTAATTTTCTTCCAATTTAAAAAAAAACCTACCTTTACACACTTTGAATTTATTTACATTGCTATTTGGAGAATTTAGCTTCGAATTCATAAAATCTATACAATCGAGGAAATATCATTCAAATAGTTGAACATTTTTAAATGAATGTAAATTTTTGATTGAATAACATCTATAGTTTTTATTTATCCAATAAGATGAACAAATTTTATTTCATTTAAAATGCATTGAAATTTTGTGATCAATTTCCTAATATAAAAGACCTTTAGAAAAATCGAAATTCTGAATTATCGTCTATATATTTCAGAGCAATTTCATTTTTATGTATACCAAGAGACCCAATTGAAGAAAATCCTATGTCGTAGATAATGCTTTACAAAAGAATAAAGATAAAATAAATCTTTATATCCTGTTACATAACGCGGCATAATTTATGAAAAAAAATTTATTCAGATATCAGAATAAATGTTTTCCCATATACACATTCACTAAAATATATGTGTGTGCTATTTAAGAACAAAATAAATAGAGAAGTATCTGTTGATACATTTTTTCTTTTAAACATGATGATTTATTATTGTACAAATAGTTTAAACTTTATTTTAAATAGATTATATATTTAACGAAATATGAATAGATAAATTAATACACACGTCTATACATAAAAAGTGATACTTTTTTCTTACCAAAAATTAATGTCATTCATTATTTGGCTGAGCTGTTTTGGTTGACTCAATATAGTGTTCCTGATTTGCATGTTTTTATGAATATCTTGTCGTTTTCTTTCAAAATACAATCTTGTATCTATGCTGACCACAGAATTCACACTAATCAATGTATTTTCGTATGTTTCCGTATTTGCACATTTTGAATTACCGTTAGGCGACGACTGATGTTTAGTTATAAAACAAGTTGGATGTGCCAATACCAAAACTTTCTTCTATCTCATGTATATTAATATTTCAAAATGTTGTTACAAATACCAATAATTCATTTTTATTAGTATTTTTATTAGAATTATGCATAACTTCATACACTTTTCGATGGTACAATATTGAAAATTACACGAAAATCTCTATTACATCGCCCCCTCCCGGTGGAATTTTTCAATATTCAGGGTGAACCTTCTTGCCCTCGTCAAAAGCATACACAAAAAATTTGTTCAATTCTGTGCGTAAATGCATACACTTTTCGATGGTACAATATTGAAAATGACACAATAATCGCTATTACAGCGCCCCCTACCGTCGGAATTTTTCCAACTTCAGGGAGGACCTTCTTGCCATGGCTAAAAACATACACAAAAAATTTGCTTCAATTCTATGCATAACTTCATACACTTTTCGATGGTACAATATTCAAAATACACAAAAATCGCTATTACAGCGCCCCTACAGGCGGAAAGTTTCCAAATTAATGGAGGACCTTCTTGCTATGGCCAAAAACATACACAAAAAAATTGGTTAAATGCTATGCATAACTTCATACACTTTTCGATGTTACAATATTCAAAATACACAAAAATCGCTATAACAGTGTCCCTACAGGCGGAATTTTTCCAAATTAAGGGAGGACCTTCTTGCTATGGCCAAAAACATACACAAAAAATTTGGTTAAATTCTATGCAAAACTTCATGCACTTTTCGATAGTACAATATTCAAAATGCACAAAAATCGCTACTACAGCGCCCCCTACCGGCGTATTTTTCCAAATTAAGGAAGGTCTTTTCGATGGTACAATATTGAAAATGACACAATAATCGCTATTACAGCGTCCGCTACCGTCGGAATTTTTCCAACTTCAGAGAGGACCTTCTTGCCATGGCTAAAAACATACACAAAAAATTTGCTTCAATTCTATGCATAACTTCATACACTTTTCGATGGTACAATATTCAAAATACACAAAAATCGCTATTACAGCGCCCCTACAGGCGGAATTTTTCCAAATTAATGGAGGGCCTTCTTGCTATGGCAAAAAACATACACAAAAAATTGGTTAAATTCTATGCATAACTTCATGCACTTTTCGATAGTACAATATTCAAAATGCACAAAAATCGCTACTACAGCGCTCCGTACCGGCGTATTTTTTTCAAATTATGGAAGGACCTGCTTTCTATAGCCAAAAAACTTTTTAAAAAAGTTTGGTTCAATTCTATGCATAACTTCATACAATTTTTTATGGTACAATGACGACACACGGACAGACAGACATTTTGTATAAACATGTTTTTGTGATCTCTGACCCCTAAAACGTGTAAATCCGTCGAAAACCGGAAGTCGAAAAAAATTTAGATTACAATGCTCTCTTCTATTGAAGATTGAAGAAAGTAATAGTTAAGTTTAGTAGTTATGCTCAATCTTTTATAGACACTGGTCATGAGTTTGATGATTTAGAAACGGGTGTTGCAGCAGTATGATTCTTAAACGCTAAATCCCGACAAGTGTTTTAATTTTTTGTTGACGACATTTTGAAATCAGAACTTCGCATTCTATTCAAGCTGAAAACCGGAAAAGGTTGGCGACACTATGAAATAGAAGAAAATAAGCTTTTCAGATAAATATACTATTTAAGGGAAAACTTTTTCTACTCTTAATATTAAACTAGTTTAAGTAACATTTACTTAAGTAAATACACTTCTATAACTACAAATTTGTCATATTCATTTATATTATATCTATAATGAAATTTAAAGATATTTTAACCCCTTGGGTACGAGCGACCGGTATACGTGCGCGTAAGGTGCTCAGAATCCGTGATTATTCTCACCAGTAAATTTTATTGTAAATTTAGCACTTTCCCGAATCAATTAGGCAAAAATTCCTGTTTTGGAAAACTGGTTTATAAAAGATAAAATATTCTGTAAAAGACGCTCCTCCTGAAGGGGTTAACGACGGTTTAGAGCAAAATTTAATTGACTCAAAATGCTTCGAACTCAGAATTAAAGTCTTAATAAACTGAACCCTCATAATTGAAGAGCTAAGTGGATGAACATGTTAAGTAACAAAAATTACATTTGAAGAAATTTGAAGTGAAAGTTTTTGCTGTAAATTTTAATGATTTATTATCAATTTGATACCACGTGTTTAAAATATTAACAGGTATGGTACTAAACTATCTCAGGAAAACTTATTCATATTTAATTTTCAAATATTAAAAGTTATTAATATTATTGACGTTATTGAATATAAAAATATTAAATATTAATGAATAATGTCTCAAATCTTCAAGACTAAATGGAGTATTAGTATTTTAACTTCACCATGTGGTACGATACGTCATAACGCTTTCATCAAAAAAATAAAGAAAAAAAATAGTAAATGTAGCATAACATGTTCATCCCCTCAGCTCTTCAATTGAAGAGCTAAGTGGGTGAACATGTTAAGTGATGAGCTAAGATGATCCACACGCTAGCATCGATTTATCGGTTAAAAAAAGGAAAAAAATCGCCAAACTTTGGAGATATTTCCTACCACGGTAACCGGGCTATTTTGCTTGAATTAAGTTATTGCTGTTGAAATTTGATTTTGCTACCCTCGTTCGTGTGGTTCTGGAAAGAGAATAAGGAAATTTATTGTGAATGCATTTATTACGTCACTGATGATGAAATATCGAAAATTACAGATTTTCAAAGCTTACCTCGAAGTATGCGAACTTCAACGCGTACTTATACATTGTTAAATACTGTAATTATACATTGTACTTTTGTTGACTCCATCGAGTTTAGAGAAAGCGGTTACTTGACTATATTATGGAACATTCTCATTGGTCAGAATAGAGACATTCTATGCAATGGAGTTACTCTAGAGCGATGGAGTTAGTAAACGGCAAAAGCTGCAGAATTTTAACAGTATAGACCCTGTAATAGTACAATGTTTACATTGAAATTTGAAACTATACAGCAGATGTCGCTCTATAACTTGGGTAAACAAAATAGTGTGATACTTGGAGCTTCTTTGTGGATTTAGCAATGTTTAGTATAATATAACAGGCCTCTTTAAATCCTTAAAATGACGTGGTGATTTTATTTGAAATCTGGCGAGAAATTAGAGTTCGAAATATCTGATGTACAAGGGCATTTTAAACGCTCGAAATGACGTAAGTAGCTCATTTCCCATAAAATTTATGTTGTAAAATATGGGGGTTTGCTTTATTTTGGTTGTTTTGTAAAAATACATCTTTTCGTGCTTTTTAATATGTCGTTTTTAATAAGTAGTGTTATTATAATTAACATCCCGTGCACTGTAGAAGCACATCTTTTCAAAAACATTTAAAATGTATATCCACTCAGCTTTTTAATTTTACTTCGATATTGTTAGTGTCGGAGACGACAACGTATTGTTACCGTATAAACAACGACAACAGAATTGTATTGTTTCCATGGAAACGACGAAGATATAATAGTATTGTTGCCATGGGAAAAAGATTTATTCAATACGAAATGTGCAAGACCTTTCATAATCGGGTAGATAACTTTTAAAATACACTTTAAACTTATCCAGGTAGTGAAAACGTGCAACATTAAATAACGTCAGCAACACTCAAATTGTATATATTATATAAGATTCTAGATAAAATAATGAACTGTTTCATAGTTTCAGTTTAAATTCATTAAGCACTGCGCATTTAAACAATCATTTCATTAGCAATTTCCAAATGCTTTGAATTCGCTTGCATTTGGCGAGGAAAGACATAGCTCGTATGAAGGGTTCTTCATTTCGCGTCAAATATCCGAATATATTTAATTTTTTACACACTTTCTATTTGTATTCCATGTTAAATTTGTCATCCTTTTTTAGATGCATAATAAGCTTCAATACCATTTTGTTTCAAAATATTCTGAATATGCAGTTTGAGAGGATACATTTTTTGTAAGTACGGTGGAATGTGATACAGTTGTCCTTTGCACATCGTTCATGGTTTGGCAAGATTTAGATCTAACAAGGAAGATTTCCATACGGGCATACTCCGAAAAATCAAAAAATATTATAGAATGTTCTTCTCATGAGGATAGATGCGATTATAAAAAAAAAAAAAAAAAAAAAAAAAAAAATCGGCGGAGACTCGATAGAGTGTCCGTAAAATAATAATAATAATAATAATAATAATAATAATAATAATAATTAAAATTTCGTTATTTGGCCATTTATCACCGGTATGCGATGGAATAAAATAAAATAAAAAAAATATCAAATACTCCTTAAGGTAAAAATGTTTCATGTTTAATTTGTATAAATAAATTTAATGTAAATAACTTTAGTTTTTCAATTTTAGTTTGTTTTAACTATAGTTTTAATCATGTATATATTTATAATGAAAGTTATCTGTGAAATTTTATAAATTAAAACAAAATTAAAATAATTAAAATTGTTTTAATTTCAAAATTAAGTCTAACTGAGCACGGTCGATTCAATTTTGTTGCTATGGAAACAAAAACTTCTCCGATATTGAAATATATGACTGCAGCATTCTTCAGCTAGACTTTATTTTGGGATACGTTTAAATATATGAAAATATATTTTTAAATAAGAAAATATTTTTTATATATGAATGTATTTTTACAGTGGTAAAATTAAATAACTGCAGCAACAAGCAACATAAATATGCAATACAGAAAATATATGTATTAAACTCTTTCATTGTTAAAATTTAAATTCATTAAATACTATTTACATGCATTCTGAAAATGAATTAAAAGCAATTTCCAGATGCATTAAAATCTGCGATTTTTTTTTATTTATTGGATTCAAATTGAGTAGATTGATAACGTAATCTTTTTGTAGATTATGATAAGAAGTTCGCACATGTACAGGAATTTGTAACGAAAGTGTTTGTCTCTATCTGACAACGCCATCTATTGAAAACGGGCGAATCAATTTTCTATACATCTAAAAAAAAAATACAGTAGAACCCCGGTTATCCGAAAATCGGCTTAACCGAAAGACCTTAAAATTCCTCAAAGTCCGTTTGAAATGTGAAAATTTGATTATCAACACTATTTTGACCAATGTCGAATGACACCTTTTAACGTATTTTGATTTATAATTACTATTTTATTTGTAAGTTTTAAATCAAAACAATTCCGAATCATTTTTAATACATTGAAGAGTTATTTTAATACTTGGTATCTTTAAAAATTAAATGGTAAATAACTAAAAATTGAAAATTTGAAACGTGTTATTGGGGATTGGTAGAAATAGTGTTAAAAAAGCATGTTTTTTATAAAATTAATAAACAGAGTCAACTTACTTATTTTGTCCAATGCGTAATTTCGGTCACTTTATTAGATAGTCATGTACGACACTTCATTTTTTTACAAAATATGTTGAGATTTCTCTTGTTTTTCAACTTTGCCTCGTTTCAATGCTGCTTTATCACGTCACCTTTTAACAGTCTAGTTCATAATGTTGCGAATTGGCAACATATTAAATTTCCCGTCCTTATTGTTTATTTACCGTTGTTTCTTGACAACTTTATGCTTTACGTATTCATGTTGGTCCTATATTTAGATTTAGTTCATAAAAAGTAATAGTTGGTAATAGTTTTTATAAATAACAAATAAAAAGCAACTTTTGATACTTTCCATTTTGTTAGGCATAGTTGGATTTCTAACTCATATAAAAAATATTTAACATACAAAATTTCATTTGAAAAATATTTCTGAAAAGAATATACTTTTAAAGGTTATTTTAAATAATTTTCAGTTATGTTTATTGGAACAAAAATTGCATGCACATGAATATACATTTATTGCCATTTGCAACACCATGAATTGAGTTCCGCTTTTGTAAACATTTTGAGCATTGTTTGTTTCATAACTGGTTCGCATGATATTTATTTTTTGTTTCACTTTTATCACCATATGTCACCCTAACTCGATAAACGACTCTTATTAAATACAAAATCTTCTCAGTTTACTGTAAAGCCAGGGCCTGACTAATGCAGGGACATGCTGGCGTCTGCCCTGGGACTCCCGATTTGAGGGGTCCCCCCTAATGGCAGATATAATTTTTTTGTTAAACGGGAGACAAATGATAAAAAATGGCCAAAATACATATTTTTTTCAGATTTAAAGGAGCTCTATTCTCCTTCCCCTGTGCTTCCGTGCCCAAGCCCTCCTGAAGGTACCAGTTACATCATAAAAAAAGCCAATTATTAAAATTTTATAGTAACAACTTAGTAGTCCATTGTTTTCAGCTTTCTGAAACTTCTAAAGATGTCAGGAAGGATAAAATTGATCCTGGCTACAACACTTAGATAAAAAACAACGGCGTAAAATTCTGGGCTGTATAGGTTACACTAGGGTGAAATGAATTAAGTGTTTGGTACCTCTACTTTTAAATAAAAACAATAAATGTTCTACTGATTACCATTCATAACTTTGATAAATATTATTGGTATAAAATTCTATGAGATTCTGCAGCATTGCCCGTATATTTATCGAGCATATTTTATTAGCCTATGATTTTTTCACTGTATTTTGCATGTGATATTACACTTTATAAGCCCATTTTGGTTTTTAAAATTTAAATGATTTTAATTGGTTTAAAATACAGGCTATGTATGGCTGCTTTTCCGCATTTTACTATGTTTTTATTTACAATATTTCTATTGTGTTCTGCATAAGGACAGCATATCTTCTTATTCATTTATAAATTAAAAATGATTCTATTGTAGCATCTAACTTCATTTAATATCTTAGAACTATAATCTGTACCAGTGAAAAATTTTTCAATATTTTTCCTGTAATTTATGGCTGTCAAGTAAGCAAATATATTTTTTTAAGAAAAAATAAAAAATCATGCATTAGAGGGTTAAATAACAATAAAGCTAATGCTGTTGCATCTTCTTGTACTTCAACATATCAATCACAGCTTTTCATCAAACAAGTTTTCACCATAATCCTCTCCCGGTTATTCGAAAATTCTTATGGAACCCCAGTTATCCGAAAATTCCTATGGAACCCCGGTTAACCGAAATGCTGTGGTCCCATGTGTTACGGGATCGGCATTATTTATTTTTGTTCAAAATCACGCGATCAGAGATGAAAATGTGAAGAAAAAACAATTGACTTGAAATGACATTTATTATTTTGTTTTTGCGCGTTCACATGTTATTGTCGCTGGTTAAAAAAGAAAAAGGGACAAGTTTTGATGTATTCTGTGGCAACTTCTTTTTTTTTGTAGATTCAAGTAAGAAAGAAAATAAATGCTGGTAGCTTGTTTTTTATGAGTTATTATTACTAAGTTTTGAAGTTATCTCACCGTAGGAGTTGTTCTATAAATAGTACAACTATACGAGCACAAAGGTGCTAATGTGAGTATGGTTTAAGTTTAAAATATAAAGTTTATTAAAAGTCTTTCATTCGTAGAATTTAAAAGTAAACAAAAATCTGCTTTGCGTGGTACGTTTTGTGGATTTTTTACATTAGTGGCGTCCGCCGGTACAGGACCTGAGTTTAAACAAGGTTATTTATCACACGTAGTTTAAAAGGTGTTAATAATGATGAATAACCACCTATTTCTGAAAAATATGACTTCCAAAATAGTGGCATTTTAGACCTTTCGTGCGTATGAAATAACACGGCACTGTACCTGTAAAAGGTGACTTAAATAATAGGGTATTTTAAATGTAAATGTCACTGAAATACATAGGGCTTTTTTTTTTGTCTTTCTATTGAACGTTACATTTCAGAAAATTTTTATAGTCTCTGACATTTAGAGGTTTGCAATTGCAATGTAAAATTCATTTCGTATTGTGTTTTTGAAAACAAGTTCAATATAAACTAGAACTATAGGAAAAATGAAACAGCAGGTATCTACAAAAATGACCGTGCACTTTTCATCTAATCTTAAATATGGAATTTCAAAAAATGTCAAAGCTGAAAGATGTTCTGTGTTAATTCAGCTAGAAACAAACATGAACCTGTTTAGATTAAATTTTAATTTGTTGACAAATATCGAAACCTATTAAGTTCCTTAAATTGAATTAAATTCAAAATCGTTATTCTTGGTCTTTCGTTGCAGTAAATAAAATTCAACTAATGAAATGTCTTTTGTTTCAAATTTTAATTGAGACATTTTATTTTAAATAACGTAAATGTAAATTCTGTTCCTTTCATTGTTTATGCGAACTGCTAAATTATTTTGCAATTGAAAATCTGATAAATACTACAACGAAAACATGTTATCGATATAAAGAACTTCCAATTGCAGAACATTTCCTTGATTTAGTATCCTTCTTCTGATTATTACTAGTTGACCCGCCAGCCATTGCACTGACCCGCGATGAATGACATTTATGTGGACTTCAAGTGTTTATGATTTTATATATTTAACTCCATTTTGTATAAATTTATATTTTGAAATGAAAATAACTCGAAAAAATACTGAATTGAAAGTGTGTGCTACTTGGTGTTTTATTTTCTGCGTAATTTTATTTTTGAAGTATAAGTCTAACGAAACGAGGGAAACCGCGAAAAAACACACATATTTTTACTGATTTCGTCGAAATTTCTGATTTTTTTTCTATTTTATTTATATTATTATTATTTTGTAAAAAAAGATTTCAACCGTCCGAATGTTTCAAAATTTTTGTAAATAATGTAAATCTGGTGCAATTAGATGCTCTAAAAGAACGTGTTAAAATACGGACAATTGCGCCCTGGATGCATATAAACTTCATTTTCAGGGATAGAGACCACAGACAAGTTTTCGGTCTCCTGATTTATTACATTCTTTCATGTGATTTGTTTTCGCCCCATTCTGAAAACATAAAAAACTGATTTTGAAACAACTAATTATTATTTTTTCACTACTTTTCCTGAATTGTCTGATTTTTTGTGATTAAACTTCCGACTGCACATTTTAATGAAACTGAATTATTTTAACAATTGAAAATTTAATTATAGTTCGCAGTAATGTTAAAAGTGTGGCAGATTGCAATGAATGGTGAAAGAATTCGGAAATTTGAATAATAGAAAATGGAATTCAAGACCATCAAAGTCTTTTAGAAAAGATTAGTTACGCGTAAATATAATAATTATGTAAAGATCACTTAATGTAAAATTTGTAATATGTTTTTTAATTGTAAATCGTTCTTATCACGGTCGTAATTTATGGAAATACATCAATGAATCTCTGGCGCCATCTATCTATATGATGGTGAACATAAATTTATAGATATATTTTAATTGAAAAATATTTTATTTGAAATTCCTTTATGGTTTTGTTCAGAGCAAACTGATGGAATTTAATATTTAAAGAAACATTTGAGTGTAAAATTGAAAAAATATAGTTTGTTTTCGTGTAGTTCTTTTGAAATATAAAATATTCAAAACAAGATACTGTTATTCGAGTACAACCAGCATCCATAGCAAGACGGTCTGCATATTTGTCAAAGAACAGTAAACGTTTGGTATAGGTTGGACAGCTCGTGCTACGCCCCGCAAAAACGGAAAATATTCATTTTCCAAAAACGCTAAATTAAACAAGCCAAATGCGAAAAGACATTATATTTTGCTAATATGTGCATATATTTACAAGAAAATCTGCCACATTTTTATTTTTTTATGAGTACACTGTGAGAAAAACGACATTTTTACAGTGCAAAGTACTGTTCTTACCAGCACATTGTGCTGTTAATTTTACGCAACTATTGTATTTTTCGTGTTAATATAGTCAGGAAACCAAAGAAAGAAAATCCCTGCCGGCCCGGCCTACAGGCAGAGGTAGATTTCGAAGTCAAATGCACTAATTTCACAAACAAAAACTAAATCATGATTAGAGATAAATCCACTTTAACAATTTTATCTGGCCGCTTTTGACGAGTTTTTATTTCATTTTTATATAATAGCTGGTTTTATCAGAATCATGTTAGGGCGGTATTAAAAAAAATACTTTTCCATGCTCAACAACTCGAAAATTTCTGGCATAATTCCAGATTCATTTTTAAGAAAAAAACAATATGAAACTTGCTGACGCGATTTTTGAAGAGATTTATAAGCGACCTGTGTTTATATTTTTTGTTCAATTAATTAAAACTTGATATATAAACAATTATTTTCTCAGAAGGACAATATTTTTCGTTTAGAACACAATCGCTTCGGGAAATTCCGTTCAAAATGCCCACTTTGACATAATTTTTTGAAATATAGTCTGCGTCTATTTAAAAATCGATCACTACGGTACATTATACAGTTTCTGAATAAGCGAATATACCAATTAAATGTGTTTGAGAGCAAAAATGAATTTAAAAATTAGTCAGAAAATAAGCAGTTTGGATTTGAGTGCATCCTTAATACAATGATTTTTCCAACACAATCCGCTTCGGTAAATTCGGTTCAAAATGCCTTTTTTAACAGCATTTATTAAAATATATTCTGCCTCTATGAAAAAATCGACCATTACGGTACATTATATAGTTTCTGAGTAAGAAAACGTACCAATTGGAAGCCTTTGAGAGCAAAAATGAATTATAAAATGAGTCAGAAAATAAGCAGTTTGGATTTGAATACACCCTTACTAAGATGATTTTTTTCTTCAACAGCTATGTATTTTTAATTTGTTTTTGCTGTAAGAATTGGTCCTATCCAAAACTTGTCTGCATAGATGTTGTAGACAATATTAAGATGATATATGATAAATTCATGGGGATTTTATATCTTTTGAATTGACGGAGTTATGGATTTTTTTCTTCTTCAAACCCCCTTTTTGTTTGCGTTTTTAATTTTTTTTGCGGTACGAATTCGTCTTATCAAAAACTTGTGAATATAAAAGTTGTAGATAATATTAAGGAAATTTATAATAAAATTAATTGGAATTGATATCTTGAGTATTGACGAAGTTATGAATTTTTTTCTCCCAAAAACCCTATTTTTGCGCCCCTTGATCCCATTTTTAACTTTATCAAAAATCTGTGCTACGTAAAGTTTGACCCTATTTTTAGAAGTAACAAAAACTTTAAACTGATTTGATATGTACAAAAATTAAGAAGTTAAGTAGGGTTTTCTGTTTTCACAAAACCCCTCCCTATTTCCATCCCCTTGGTCCGATTTTGCCCATTAACGAACTTGACCGAGATTTTATGCCCATTGATTTTATGTATCAGTTTGGAAGAGATTGATGTAGAATTACGAAAGTTATCGTGTCCAGAAGAAAGTGATATCTATCTATCTATATATATATCTGCAAAAATGTTTCAGAGATTCCAACATAGGAACGATCCCAATAGGTAGTATTTCATACGAAATCTACCTAATACAGCACATTCACTGTGATCGAGTTTGTTCTGGCAAATCTACAGTGGTTTTTTTACAGTGTACATTTTGTTTTCAAGTAATTTTACATTCTAATATTTTATATAATTTTAAATAAATTGCTCCATGTGAAAACTATTTTCTTATTTATTAAAAGATTTTTTTTCTTTCCCCAATTAGTTGCGGATTTAAATAATCTCTCTATTCTAAAAAAAAGTAACTACCGCTGTCACCGCCGCCGCCGCCGCCGGTTTTGATTTTTTTGTGACCGGAGGTCTTTCTTCGTTAATATTAAAAAAACTGTTGCATACAAAAATATGAAAATCGGTAGTATTATAGAAAAATATTTGATAAACACGCTGATGCAGACAGTTTTCAAATCGAAGAATTATTTTAAGAGATATTTAATGCGATAGTTGGACAAAATCGTTCCATTAAAAAAGTTTTATAGGAGCAAAAACTGTACATAGGAATTTAATCATTTTTAGATCTTTTTATGCGTCAAAATTTCCCGGTATGCAGATTGCAGTTAGTTTTTTAATTTGAATAATTTTTCGAGGTTTTATTTCTATTTTAAATTCAAATTTTCAGCATTTCGAGAGATATTTTTCTACAAATTTTAGAAAATTGTGTTAATTTAAACTGTTGCCAACTGCATAAACAGCGCAAACAGTAATGTTTGCTTCAAATTAAAAATTTATTTTACACGTGACTATTATAAACAAAAAATATAAAAAGCAGGAACTCATTGAAAATTACGTCATAAAAACCATAGTTACACGTGAATTTTAAATGAGAAAGAGTATTGTAAAATAATAAATTCAGTAACATGCGTTAGAAGTCCTAAATAGGAGAATTTACGTCATATTACACTTATTACGTAAAATGAACAAAAAATAATATTGCAAAACAGTTTTAATTTAAAAATTGCGCGAGACATTTACTTGACATTTTAATATGATCATAATATTTCATTTCTAACAAAAGTATTTTGACGTGAATATTAAAAAGAGAAAGAAAAGTTTGGTGAAAATTACGTCAGATTATAATTGTCAGATTCAAATTATAATTCAATCTTCCGAAATCTTTTTAAAGGCGATCAAATTAGCGTGCTGTTAGAGTCTGCGGTGTCTGAACGGGGGTTGACGAGCATAGATCGTAGGGGGCAGAGCCCCCTAGTAATGAAAAAGAAAACAGCTCAAAGCACACACACAAAAAAAATTATTTCCTAAAATTAAATCAATCGAAATCACATTCTCATTTCTACTTACATAATGGTTTAAACAACAACAACAACAACAACAAAGATTTTATCTGTTAAACAACAATTTCAAGAAAGCTTTATACAGATACGAACCTTAAATTTATAGTTGATTTTTTTTACAAAATTAATATTTTTACAAGTTATGAAGATTTTTTGGCGATATTTACGTTTTATTTAAGCATACCTAACACCCTTCCCCAACTCTTCGATAAATTAAATTAAAAAATACGCATCTCCGTACTCCCAGCTTCTTTTAGTAGTTTAAAAAAAGTTTTTGAACAGCCACAAGATATAAATCATTTAAAAAAATGAAAAAAGGTATATTCATAATATGTTACACACATGTGCAAACTTGTTTTGGGGTGCGTGTGGTTAAGTAAGATTTTTTAAGTCCATTTCCCATCTAAGAATGCTGAATATTTCGTAAAAATTATCAAATGGAAACGGAAACACAACAACGGGAACAAACAAGAAAAAACGGAAGTATTTTTTTATATACAACTCTATATAAAATGCTTTAATGTTACAAATTTTTATTACATTTATGAATGAATATATTTTTAAAACATATACATACAACGCAAAACATTTTCGAAATTCATATCAAAAATCAGATTTAATCCCTAAATGGAAACAAGTGGGTAAGTGTGATCACAGATCGCACAGAGGGTGTCGTTTAATATTCCTTTCAAAACACTTTATCCTTTTTAAAAATCTGTTAGTTCCACATTTCACAACCAAGGGCGCCCTCTATTCTAAACAAACCACGATCCGAACGAATCTCCTTTTTACATTCTTTCCGTATATATATTAGTCGAAGGATTGGGCCAATGCACCCGAGATAAGTAGAAGCCACTGGCGGTAAAAAGTGGAACTAAAATATGTAAAGCTATGTTGCATAATATGAAAGAATGGTCAAAGGGGTGTCGGCAAAAGTTGGAAAAGTGCTCCCCGGGAGAAAAGGGCGGAGGTTAGAAAAATTGCTTAAAATACAAAAGTTAGAGCCCGGATGAGTAAATGATGTAAGACTTTTTGAAAAATTTATAATTTGCCGTGTGGTCTGAGGTAATCAGCTATACGTATGCAAAAATTAATGTCTCCAACTTAATTAGGGGCTCTCTTAGAAAGAACTGCAGAAAATACATATGTGATAGCTCAAATATGTGGTAGCTCAAAGGGTTAAATGTACGACTTTTCAAAATTTTGTGGTTTGTCGTTAGATGTGAGGTGTTCAGATATAAGTATGCAAAATTTCACACCTCCAACCTGAATAAGAGCTCACTTAGAAAGAATTGTTTAAAATGCACATGTGGGAGCCCAAAGGTTTAAATGTAGGACTTTTTCAAAATTTTATGGTTTGTCGTTTGATGTGAGGTGTTCAGCTATAAGTATGCAAAATTTCACACCTCCAACCTAAATAGGGGCTCACTAAGAAAGAATTGTTTAAAATACACATGTGGGAGACCAAAGGGTTAAATGTACGACTTTTTGATAATTTTATGTTTTTTCGTTTGATGTGAGGTATTGAGCTATAAGTATGCAAAATTTCACTCCTCCAACCTAATTAGGGGCTCACTTAGAAAAACTTGTTTAAAATACACACGTGGGAGCCCAAAGGGTTAAATGTACGACTTTTTCAAAATTTTATAGTTTGTCGTTTGATGTGAGGTGTTCATCTATAAGCATGTAAAATGTCACGCCTCTAACCTAATTAGAGGCTGACATAGAAAGATTTGTTTAAAATACACATGAGGGAGCCCAAAGGGTCGAACTACAATTTCTAGCAGAAAGATTATGATTGATTTTAAGAAAGCTAAGATAAAATGAAATTATCAGGTTATCAAAAGTTACTATTTATGGAATCAATTTAAATTCAATATCAAACTATTTATACACGTAACGATACATTATCATACATCATTCCCAACGTTTGGTATGATTTACTATGTATAGGATGAACTGCCTCCCCACTTCAGTTTGAGTTTTGAAACAGTCCAAATGACAATCTACATCCATTATCAGTTTGAATTTTGAAACAGCCCATCAAATATAAATGCGCGAAATCGGCCTCTGGTTTCAAACGATTTTTATCAAAAGTTACTATTTATGGAATCAATTTAAATTCAATATCAAACTATTTATACGCGTAACGATACATTATCATACATCATTCCCAATGTTTGGTATGATTTACTATGTATAGGATGAACTGCCTCCACACTTCAGTTTGAGTTTTGAAACAGTCCAAATGACAATCTACATCCATTATCAGTTTGAATTTTGAAACAGCCCATCAAATATAAATGCGCGAAATCGGCCTCTGGTTTCAAACGATTTTAACCCACATGAAGATGTAGGTTAATGTTGTGGGATGTGTTTTAGATGTAGTTTGTATTTCAATAAGACGCATTTAAGTAATTTTATTTATTTTTATTTTATTATATTCCATTTTATTTTACTTTTTATAAAATAATTTATTTGAGTGAATACGTTTTAGAATAAAAGCCGAAAAAACACGATTAAAAATTCTCTTATATTACACAGTGAATGATTAATTTACCCGTTTTACAAAGCTAACAATTATTCAATTTTCATTTAATGAATAACCTCATAAATCTATTTTAAAGATTTATTTTAGTTTGTAAACAATTATCGGAATCCCAGAAATACTTCTAATGGAAATCAGTATTTATCGTCTTTGTTTGCATAAAGTTCAATTTCGTAAAGCTAATTTGCTTACGTTTTGAATTTTTTATTATTTTCATATTAATAACTAAATACGAAACTTATCCCATCATTATTCATATGAATCGCAGTATTCTTTTCCAGCTTATAACTGTGGAAAGAAAAATTAATCATTGAACTTTACTTAGAATATTCAAAAATTTTCTTGCATTGTTTATTTTTTATTTAAAAAAGAGTATTATTAAATTTTGAACTACCATAATTTCTTGTTATATTTAATATTCTTTGAAATATTTCCTTTTTGAAAAAGAAAATTTTAGATAAATTCTACTATTGCATCTAATTTGTATTTCGTAGTGTGGATAGATTATCAAAATCAATATAATTTAAAATATATTTAGTACATATTTAAAACATCAATAGTCATAAATTCGAATCATTGCCTTATTATTTTTTGTCTTGTTCTTTTAATAACTAATTAAAGGCGAACGTGAATTACAGGCAACAATGGACGATGAATATTGTAATGAAACTTAATTAGAGAATCCGCATTTCTAAAGTAATTTATTACATTATTTAGTAAAGTATAGAATAATGCATTTAAAGATAGTCAATTTTGAAAAAATGTACTTATTATGTACACTGAGAAATATTCATGAAATGACTCTCTCTTTTTTTACATTTTATAAAACGTGACATTCTACTAACGCTTTTTAGATTTATGATATATGACCATAAAATACAGTAAAAGTTTTCGTGTAAACTCCAAACAAATAATGTTTAAATAACTCTGAAATGTATATCAATTAGACATTGCCACAATATTTAACACTGAAAGGAGGAAAGATTTCATGGACACTATGAAGTACATCATACAGATAGAAAGTATATTCCTGCGCCCCTACAATATTCAGTAAATAAAGAACGTAGTAAATAAATCACACGTATCTCCATTTCTGATAATGTATCCAAGCAAATTCCTAGGTGCATGCGCAATGTACCTGCACAAAGGTACATATTTGTACATATATGTTGCGCTTGCTCAGAAGATAATTTTAATTGAAAATTACTTCTAATAAATAAAAGTTTTGAATAAGCCAATTAACGTTAATTAGTCTGTGGTCAAATATCTTTCATTTTAAATAAGAATAATGTAATTTGATAAAGTAGTTTTTTTTCCCTCACGAACTAGCGAATGTAAACGCTTAGCGGTTTAAATATATAAATTTTCAATGATAAAATTTAGTTATGATCTTTCTGAAAGTATAGTTTATTCCATTAAGAGATTTTGGCTGACGATTTGCATTTTGTATCTGTTAGTCTTTCTGTTAACAAGAAAATTGGAAATTTTTTCATGAAATTATATAGTATAAAATGCTAAATCATTTCGTGGATAATACTTTCAGATTTTGTAATCAGCAGTATTTACTGTTATTATAAAAATACACCTGTTTCATAATAATTTCAGACGAGAGACATTACATATCGGTCGCTTAAATGTCACGTATTCAGATATCCTTCCAATTCGCCTTATGGGTGGGCTACATAATATACAAAATACAAATTTAATGCACAATTTATGCATTTTTTCTTTACTATGGATCTATGATCTTTATGAGCTATGCAGAGGAATACACGGTGAGACCCCGTGCTCTCTAACACAACGCTATTTTTTTTTCTTTTAAGAAGATGAAAAACAAGGACTGCAAATGAAAAAAGTACTGGGCATTTAAAGATAAATACTATTTTAATAAATGGATTAATTGAGCAAAATATGCAACAAAAGCACTTTTAATTTATTGTTATTGTTCTCTACCTGCCACAAAAAATAAAGAAAAAGCAGCTGAAAAGTAATTTTGAAGGGAAATCTTTTTGGAAATTATGGCACATTCTGTAAATATAAAAAAATTACTTAAGTGTTTTACATGAAAATGGACTTATCACTTTAAATATGGCGATATTTTCAAAAACAAAAATTTTCAATTAGATGATCTAAATGTGTGTAATTCATGAGCTAAATATTGCGTGAACTTTGCATTTAAAAAACTGTGGAATAAGCATAGGTTATAATACACTTTCCAGGATATTACAACAAATCTTCATGTCTTAATAAGGTGAAGGATTATATGTAACTATACAGAAAACGCATAGGACATTTAAGCGGTCTTGTACCTTTTAAACGGGATGAAAATTAACGAAGAAATTATATATTTTTAAGTATTTACAATGCTAATATTTTTAGTTATGACTGTTTTTATTCATTAAAAATGTAAAAAATTCATTTTTTTTTTTTTTTTTTTTTTTTTTTTTTTTTTTACAAAAATATTTTTTTTGTATAGTTAATGAAATAATTTTGGCTTTAGAGTACATATTTTCTAAAGATATCATGCGCGCAGTGTGACTTACGGAGTAAAAAAAAAAGCTATTTTGATTTCAACATTACAAAAATTCTATAAAAATCTAATAAATTTCTAATGGCGGCATATTATAAAACACAATCTGTTTAATACATAGTGAAAATTTTATGTTTATACACAAAGTTTTTGAAGATGGACTTTGAATTTTCCGTTAATTTTCGTCGAGTTAAAAAGGTACAACCCCCTAAGGCATCTCAGGACTCTTAAAATAATGAAATTAAACATTTTCAATATTTATTATATTGAAATGTATATGATTTTAAAACACAATTTTTATTCGGATGACGGTTATAAGTATGTTATTTCATATCATGTATCATATTTAAAACATTGCAAGATGCAGAATTAGCATTTATATGGGGCTCCAAACTGCCAGACATTTGACGAGCAGAAAACTGGTATAACAGATTACGCGCATGGTTACAAAATAAACATTGCAACTAGAATGAAAATTTTGGTGTCTGCTTATACTTCAGATTATAATAATTCCCCATTACCTTAAACCAAAATAAATTTATATTTAAAGCATGTTTATATTTTTTATACAAAGTTGTATTTAGCTAATGCAAAATTTTGAAAATTTCAACAGTATGGTTACCTAAAAACTATTTTTCTTTGAACAATAAAAAAGAAATTTAATTTTCACTTTATGTAGACTAACATGAATCTTGTCTTTGGAAACTTTCATGAAAAAATATTGAGATGTTTATATGAGATATCATGCGCGTTATGCCCAACAACGTCATTTGGGGAAAAATCACTTCAAAGTTTCGAAAACGCCTCTTTATCTATTGTGCAGGTATAACTCTAAAAGCCATAACTACTGTTTTAATGGGAATTTCAAGGAAACATTTATCTCAAAATGTTCAAAAAAGATAATATTTTAACCCCTAATTATATATATATATATATATATATATATATATATAGCGAAAATTTTTAAGCTTTGAGAGTCCTGAGACCCCCTAAAATCTTAGTTTATGTAAATGTCATCTATAGTCTAAAACAGGATCCGAATTTTTTTGTGAAGCTATGCATATTATTATATATATTAGTATTGTTACTACGCTTTATCTTAAAATTTTCTTCAGTTACGTAACGCGTGACACAATGCAAAACACTGTTTCAGTCAATAAACGGAAATCTACTGTAAATCTTTTGTGTAGCCCTGTATATCAACTATGGAATTTGTACACACGAAGGAAGATTCAACCACACCCATACCACAAATACAGTGATTAGAAGTAGATCTGAATCTTTTTCATACATTGGATAAAATCTATTGTAACTCATTCATATTAATGCAAATCTAAGTTCTATTTATGAGTCACACATAATTTAGAAATCTAACTGTTTCATAAGTTTAGATCCGAAGAAAAAAAAATAATTCTATTGTATTTAAAGAAGACTTCTTATACAAATAAAACTTGATCTATATTAACCAATGTATTAACTTTTCCTTTTACTGAAATTCAGTTGTTTAGGAATTGTTAAATCAAAAACGAAAAAAAAAGCAATGAAATACGTATCATTTCAAAATTGTAAATGTGATATAGAAAAACATTTTGTATTTTACAAACACGTATGTATAAAAATCCTCGAAAAATTAAACAAACAATTGCGAAAGTTCATAAAAAGTATCTAAGTACAAAATCTAAACCGATTTCATAAATTTAAACTTCTATAATCAAAGTTTACCTTCCACAATGTAAAATTTAAGTCAATTACTCTAATGCAAGATAATAATTTCAGTTAATAATAAAATAAGAAAATCAGCAAATTGCAAACATTTTATGTCAGTTCCTTTTGTGTCACACATACACGAAATAAACACAAACAGGCGCACAAACAAACACACACACACAAAATATTTTCACTACAGAAAGCCTTCACTTGATGTTTCCGCAAATATAGATCAAAACCAATTTTTTCTTCTATTACAGTATTAAAGCTTCAAACATGTTGGATCTCTCCTCCCCTCTAACAAAATTCAAACGAAATAAAGATATTCAGAAGTACACCACTCTTATAACTATAGTGCTTAAATACAAAAAAAAAAAAAAAAAAAAAAAAAATCATTATTCGGTATTGCAATGTTTGCATTAAATAAAATATGGAGGATTTTTACTCAACGTATATAGCTCCAAGAACGTTTGCTGTTGTTGTTAATTTATTGTTATAATAATAACAAAAAGGATAGAATCTGTTGCATTAAATGCGTTTTTTTGTGTTAACAGGAAAAGTATGCTTTACATGAGCTTAGTAGCACAAATAACAGCGCATTCACGCATCAAACATCAAAGTAAATTATCTAAAAAGCAAAATACAATTTTATAAAAGTTAATGTGATTTTAACTGTTATTATAAACATCCCGTAAACCAACATAGAATTCCATTAAAAGTCCTATAATGATTCATTTACAATAAAACCGGATGCGTTTATGCATACGTTTTTAAGAAATGTCTTTTTTTATTTTAATGTCTTTTGTTTGCCAGAGAACTGTTAAAAGCTTTATTTTATATACCTAAAGTTTCCTTTAAATTTATGCCTCTAAGGCAGTATTTAAAAGTAGTGTTTACTCACAAAAATCCATTTAGGAGTACGATAAATGCTCCCTTTAATTTGAATTCTTTCGGTAATGAGCTGAAATATTGCTGCAGCAAACGGTTTCAAGCATTCTTTCAGCAATTACCTCAAGTGTTCGTCTTTACAATTTCTTTTTGAGTGGCATCGCCTTTTTGATTCATTTTATGAAGGGGCAAATAATTTCTTGAAAAATATTTCTGTATATTCTGGGATGATTTTTAGTTATACATAAAGATTTAACAAAATCATATAAGTATATATTTTTCTTTTATAATAAAAAAGTTCAAATATGAAAATTACGATTACAGAAATTTGTATTATACACCCGCATGTTAGATCCTTTTTCAAAGTTAAATTTACTTTTATCGAAATTGACATTTATAGGTATATTTAAATATAGTTTATTTTTATTATTTGAATTATTATTTGAATTTATTATTTAATTAAATTAATTATTTTGATTAAAATTTCAACAATTAATAAATTCGTAATTTTTAAAATTGGCCAGAATTGATTGGGCAGATTGGGGAAGATTTTGATTCGACAGAAATTGGAGTGTAATTTCTATATATATATTTTTTTGTCTTTTTGTAAACTTATTTCGAAAGATAACTACATTTACTTCAGTAAATAACTGAACCTTATTTATTATTTTTATAGTGTATGCATTTCATATAAAAGTAATTTAGGATATTTTTTAGGAATACATTATTTTTTTACCTGGAAAACTGTTATAGTATTATTATAGATTATTTTGGAAAATACATCCTGTAAAGAAATATTGTTACCGATATATTACAAAAAAAAATCAAAAATAAAAATCCTCAAAAATAAGTTAGCATTCAAATGCAAATGAAATTGATAGAAGCTTTTCACTATTAAATAACTGTCTATCAGTTTTTTCTTCAAAGTGCTATGGATAATACATATTAAAATTTATGTTTTAAGGAGTGGACGTTGAGTAAAAATCCGCTTAAAATGTTTTTACTTAATTATAGGGTAATCGGGAAGAATTGGGGATGCGTGTTTTTTTAATATTAGGTAGCTTTCTTTACAAAAAAGCTACCTATTGCAGCCGTTCGGAGGAAAGCGATTTCAAAAAATTTTGGTATATTTTCATCGATCATGACCCCCAGACCCCGAAACCACCCTCCGTTCAAAATTGATATATATATATATATATATATATATGACCTATGTCACACTGTAACTCCCGTAATTATGAACCGATTTCGATGTAATTCGGTGTGTACATAGTACATACAAATGTCTCGACCGAGTTCGTTGGCCAGCTTCATCCGCCGTTTTGTTTCCAAATGGCGGCCATTTAAGATTTTAAAAAATATTTAAAACTTGAAATGTGGTACCAAAAAATTAAAAATGGAAAAATATTTTTTTCTTATGTATTTGACCTTTATACAAAGATTCCGGAGCAGTTTTTG
This sequence comes from Maratus speciosus, assembly GCA_963932465.1. Classification (NCBI taxonomy): domain Eukaryota; kingdom Metazoa; phylum Arthropoda; class Arachnida; order Araneae; family Salticidae; genus Maratus; species Maratus speciosus. The sequence continues at coordinate 41,878,715 of OZ010789.1, forward strand.
TTTCGTCTATATCTTAAAAAATGGCTGAGTTATAGCATTTTGAATTTCTAGCGTGGCTGACATTTTGAAACGTCCTGAAATTTGTCACGCGATAAAAGGCGTATTTATGAACCGATTTGGATGTAATTCGGTGTGTACATAGTACATACCAATGTCTCGACCGAGTTCGTTGGCCAGCTTCATCCGCCATTTTGTTTCAAAATGGCGACCATTTAAAAAATTTTTAAAAATTTAAAATTTGAAATGTGGTACCAAAAAATTGAAAATGGAAAAATATTTTTTCTTATGTATTTGACCTTTATACAAAGATTTCGGAGCAGTTTTTGTTTCGTCTATATCTTAAAAAATGGCTCAGTTATAGCATTTTGAATTTCTAGCGTGGCTGACATTTTGAAACGTCCTGAATTTTGTCACGCGATAAAAGGCGTATTTATGAACCGATTTGGATGTAACTTCGCTTATACATAGTACATACCAATGTCTCGACCGGGTTCGTTGGCCAGCTCCACCCGCCATCTTGTTTAAAAATGGCGGCCATTTAAATTTCTAAGAAAAATTTTAATTTGAAATGTGGTACCAAAAATTGAAAATTGAAAAAATATTTTCTTCTTATGTGTTTGACCTTGATAAAAAGATTCGGGAGCAGTTTTTGTTTCGTCTATATCTTAAGAAATGGCTGAGTTATAGCATTTTGAATTTCTAGCGTGGTTGACATTTTGAAACGTCCTGATTTTTCTCACGTAATAACAGGCGTGTTTATGAACCGACTTGGATGTACCTTGGTGTGTACATAGTACATACAAACATCTCGACCGAGTTCGTTGGCCAGCTTCATCCGCCATCTTGTTTCAAAATGGCGGCCATTTAAAAAAATAAAAAAAAATAAAAAAAATTAAATGAGATACCAAAAAATTGGAAAATGAAAAAGATTTTTTTTGTATGTGTTTGACCTTAATACAAAGATTCCGGAACAGTTTTTCTTTCGTCTATATCTAAAAAAAAATGGCTGAGTAATAGCATTTTGAATTTCTCTTGTGGCTGACATTTTAAAACGACCTGAATTTTGTCACGCGATAACAGGCGTATTTATGAACCTATTTGGATGTAACTTGGTCTGTACAATAATACATACCAATGTCTCGACCGAGTTCGTTGGCCAGCTTCATTCGCCATCTTGTTTCAAAAGGGTTGCCCTTTAAAAAAAATTAAATTTAAAATTCAAAATGAGGTATTAAAAAATTGGAAAATGAAAAAGATTTTTTTTTATGTGTTTGGCCTTGATACAAAGATTCCGGAGCAGTTTTTGTTTCTGAAAATTTGTTCTTTTGTTGATATCTTAAAAAATGGTTGATTTATAGCACTTTGAATTTCTAGCATGGCTAACATTTTGAAACGATCTTGTATTTGTCACGCGATAACACACGCATTCGCCTATTTCGATGTAAGAAGGCATGTGGATAGTATACATCAACACCTCGACCACGTTCGCTGGCCAGATTCATCAGCCATCTTGTTTCAAAATGGCGGCCATTAAATTAAAAAAATATATATATATTTAAAGTGAGGTTCAAAAAAATTAGAAATTGAAAAAGGCTTCTTTCTTAAGTATTTGATCTTGATATAAGGATTCAGGGGCATTTTTTGTTTGTCTTTACCTTAAAAAATGGCTCAGATATAGCAGTTTCAATTTCTATTGTGGGTGACATTTTGAAAAATCTGATTTTTTGCATGCGACAGCACTCCTATATATTAACCGATTCCGATGTGAGTGAGCATGTCCACAGCAATTACTAAGGTCTCGACCAAGTTCACTGCTTAGCCTCATCCACCATGTTGTCTTAAAATGACAGGCACTTTAAGAAATTGCCGAATTTGGCAGCCAAATATAAGTTACTTTAAAGAAAAGCAGCTTGGATAAAGCTGACTAATTTCGCGAAATTCTCATTCATTATATTGATAAAAATTAGTGTTGAATCTCCTATATTCGGTTTCCACTAAATTGAGCTTCGTGTGTTTGCATGATATAAGTTGGCTTTTTTTTTAAATAAGGATTATGAAAGCTACCTCTTCCTCCCGGCACTGGCCGGAAGGACTTTTTTTAAACTCTTGTTTTCAGAAAAATACCAAAATATAGGTGTAATAGATAATATATGTCGCTATACCTACATGTATGTATATTTATTCATAAGCATATGGGTAGCGTTATAATAATAATTAATAAAACACGCATTCCTGATTCTTCACAATTTATAATAGATGAACATGCCTTTCTTATAATGTGCATCATGTTTGCATTTTGATAAGACATTGAGTGAGCGTTCTGGTCAGTTTCCATAAAACAAAGAATAATTTAAATAACATTAACATAAAAAATATGAAAAGAAAAAAATAATCATTTTATTCATGCATTACATTTCATTATATTATATGCCAGCAGACTCTTTCTTTGCCTTGTTTACTTTAATTATAACTGAAATTATTTTAAATATAATATACCTTAAATATATAATAATATCGAACCTAGTGGTGGGGGTTCATTGCATTTGATATCGTACATCATACTAACATATATATTATATGTCAGTAACTGCTGCAAGGACGCGTCGTTATGACGCAAATTTAATATTAATATAATTAAGGGATATTTCTTTAATACCTGGCAACATATAAATGAACCATCCCTTTAAATCCCGCAATCGTAAAATAATTTTATAAAAATAAACAATGAAAAATATCTTCCGAAAAAGGGAGAAAAACTTAATGTAACTATTGAACATAAATTATATAATTTATTTTAATGCCTTTGCAATTGTACTCAGCGATAGTAAGCAAGATACTGCAATAATAATAAGAGACACAAAATTGAAAAAGTTGGAAATTGCACGTGGCAATCGTTGGAAATTGCATGTTGGAAATTGCACGTGGCAAATGAGATGCGTTCGTACTATAACTAGCGTTATAAATATTTTTTGCACCGCATATTGCACTGTATGTATATTTTAGTGTATTTCATAAGTACATATAAATTTTATTATGTTCTAAAGGATGTAACATCATTAAAATGCACTGAAATAATTTTCCCCATTGGCCGTGATGCAACGGAAAACTTTTCACAGTCCCTGCAACCCATCCGATTTTCATAAAAATTGAAATGACATGACAAATTTTTGAAACAATTACACATTTAAAATTTCAGACCATTTGGTTGGGTAGTTTTTCTCCTGTCATATGTGGACAGACGGACAGACATACGGGCCGACCAACGACTGCAAGAGCTACGTATTTATATAATTACGAGCAATTAAAAACGGTAGCTGAATTCAGATACAAATTAAAATATATCCTGTCTGTCGTCACAATAAACAAAGCCTTGCTTCGTCTTTATGGAAACCGATTTAACATACATTCTGTGTCTCGGAATTTATTATTTTAAAGACGCACATAAAAGTTATCACGACAATTTTTTTCTGTTATTTGGGACCACTGTATCCAGTTACAACGGGTAGTTTTAGCGACATCTGAGATTTAGTGTGTTGACAGTAGCCGTTTTTGACTCCAATCGTAATTGTAAACAAGGTAATGCAATATTAAGAATTGACAGAATATTGAAAAAAGATGGCTCAATTCAGAAACAAATTTAAAGATATCCGGTCGGTCGTCACAATAAAAAAGCCGTGCTTTGTCTGTATGGAAACCCGGAATTTATTATTTCAAAGACGAACATAAGAGATATAATGACATTTTTTTTCTGTTATTTGGGACCACTGTACCTAGTTACAACGGGTAGTTTGAGCGTCATCTTAGACTTAGTGTGTTGACAGTAGCTGTTTTTGCTGGCATACTTTAGAGTGCTCCGCAATTTTTACAATCGAAAATTTAGTTGAACAAAGATTTTGCTATAAAATGTCTGTTTCAAACAAACTTTCGTCTGTTGAATTGATAAAAATGTTGCAAAATACCTACGCTAAATTGCGAATGCCAAAAACACAGGCATATGAATAGTATAAAGCAAAGTAGGCCGAGAAGTGGTTGTTAATTTGCTTTGTTCTAGGAGACATTATACGTCTACAAGAGACTCAAACGTCGATAAAACCATAAAGCTGTTGGTAGAAAATCGTCGTAAGGGTCTTAGAGATTTGGCTGAAGATATTTTACGCACATTTAACCCGTTCATAAAGTTGAGACTAATATTTTGGGCATGAAACGCGTCGCCAAATGACTGATAGCGAAAGAGCTTAATTTTCTACTATCGGCGTGCATCAGTTTTTGGCCAAACACACAAAGAATGGCACCAAACAAGGACCGTATTCTCCTGGTACGGCCTCGTGTGACTTTACCTTTCCCGAAGGTAAAAATACACTTTGAGAAAGTCATTTGCGTCAATTGAGGACGTAAAAAAAATCGCTAAAGGAGCAAAAAAACCATACATTAACGAAAAATGCTTACGAACCATGCCTACGAAAAATATTTGAGACGTTAGTTCCTGCGTTGGCATAGTTGTATAGAACTCGATGGAGCATAATTTAAAAGAAACAAAATAACTTTGTTTTACATAATAATCCCGGGTACTTTCTACACAGAATGCACATGAGTAATAAGGATTTCTTTTGAAGATCATTATTCCCTTGCCAAAACAATCCACAGATATCACTGCCTTTCAAAATTTATCTATTTAATACTTTATTTTCAATTTTCTTAAAAGATTACCGAATGTTTCCCCCATACACGCATTCAAAATATAACGAAAAGAAGCCTTAAACATTTCGCGATAAATTCCAAAAATCGCTGTGAGAAATTCAGAAAAATATCATCAGAAAAGGAAAACAAAATACTGTATTAATGGTGATTTTTATCGTGATAATTTTATTAATTTAAGAAAAAAACAACTATGAGTATGGAGAAAATAAATCCGAAAATTGCGTCAGCAGATTTCTCTAGCTATCGCTAGAAAAAGAAAACCTCTCTTACATTTATATTTATTATTACAGATTTTTCAAGTATCTGAACAAATTTCCTTTTCCAAATACATATATCTTGAAAATCCGTTTATAATTAAAAATGAATAATTAACCACCTGTGTTTGAAAAATAATTATGCTTTGCGACTTCTAAATCGTCTTTATTTAATAATTTTTGCTATTACGTCTTGCCGTAATGTGACATATAAATATATTTCTGAGTTAAATTGCATCTTTTAGGTTTAACTGAAAATTTTGTACAGATGGCTAATTCAAGCAGTTATTTTCTCATTAAGCTAAAGTTATTTTTCAATTATCAAAATTACAAATTAATTCGCGCGGTTGTAATTCTTGTTCCAAAACAAAATATTGAAAATTTTGATGACAGAGAGTTTGTTTTCTTTGTATCAGAATGATAAATGGGTATTATCTTACATATAAAATAAATTTAAAAAGATAATGATTCTACAAAAAGTTTACTTTTTCCATTATTAAATTGATAAGAATGCTTTGTTACTGTGGAAAATTCCGTTATAATATATGTTTGGTTATTACAAAATTTTGTAATAAAATTAAATTATTTAAGTGGAAATTCATTTCAATGTTAATTAGAATGTTAAAAAATTTCCTCCGTTAGGTATGTTGTGTAATTATTACAATATTCCCAAATATGTTTCATTTTATTAAAAAAAAAATACTTTAATAAGTGTATTTTTATATGTTCACTTATTGTATTTCGTTCAGTTTCAAATGATCACATAGATTACGGCGAAATACAAATTTTGGGGAAAGGGACAGAGTCAAGAAAAATTACTGTTGATTGCATAAATTTATAATTCTCAAAAGGTCTAAATAAAAATGTTTATACATGAAAAATATGTTCGATTCATGTTAAGCTGACAATAAATAATTTTCATATTTAAACATTTTAGGTAGCTATTTTAGAAGAGAAAAATCTACAATGAGCTTTTTCTTTTTTTTTTCTTTGAGTGAAAACAGCAAAATCTGGCTTATCTGGAAAATGGATGCAATATTTTAAATTTTATATTCTTTCAATTATTTAACATAAACATCAAATATCATGCTGATCACAAAGTAACATAATATCCCAAAGAAAGAATAGATAAAGCATTTTTAAAATAGTATTCATTTGTATGTATATATATATGTTATCTCAACGTGTATATTTCTATGGTAAAAGTAATACACAGATCGGAAAAAAGTGTATATTAGGGGAGACCGGGGCTAGTAGGCGCAGTTTTTAGTTATTGATTTTTGTTAATTTTTCGTTTAATTTTTTTTTTTTTTTTTTTTTTTTTTTTTTTTTTTTGTGAAACTTTAACTGTACTTTTAAAGAACAGGCATTGCGCTATAAATATCCAGAATTTCGAGTTTGTAGCTTTTGTAGTTTATGTTTGGCGGAAGCTTAAAGTAAAAGGAAAATTGTGCGATAACCTACCCCGTGACGGGGCAAGTTGCCTATACTATGGGGTAAGTTGGCACACGCTTCATAAAAAATTAAACGAAACTCAAATAAGACACGCTGTTAAGGTAAATCAATTTCACTATTACCAGTAAGTTTAAACAAATGCGAACAATGTAAATTCTAAATTATACGGACATAAAAATAATGAATAAAACATTAACATTGAGTAACTTCTATCCTACTCGATATCATCATCAGAGTTACAGTTGTCACTAATAAAAATTCGAGTGTCTCCGTTTGGGAAAGCCTCGTGTGCCCAAAATCTTCCATTACAACCACTTTTCTCGGTGTTTGCTGTTTTTCTAGCTACCAACACACACCAAACACCGAGCCAACTTGCCCCGTGTTCAACGCGCCTACTAGTCCATTAATACATTTCTTCACAAAAGGACACGTAACCATTTAAGCATAAATAATACACGTAAACCACATATGGGGTAGGTACAGTTAATCATGCACTAAGATAAACTGCACAAGTTAAGTTTCAGTTATGAAGATAAGTATTAGAAATTAGAAAAAGAGTGAAGCAACAAAAAATTACTTATGAGTGTCAAAAACAGAAAAATCGTAATAAATGTCCACTGCACATAGGTAACGCTGCAAAACTACAATAAGGACTGTAAAAAAGCAAGAAGAAAGGTACTCTGTGACTGGTTGCGCAATCTACCCATAAACAGGCGATTTATGACGACTTCGCCTACTTACCCCTGTAGCCAACTAGCCCCGGTCTCCCCTATTCACCGAAAATTTTATTTCGATCGCAATAAATCTAAGATTCAGTAGTCGGATTTCGATATTATACATGAATGTTCTTATACATGGATTCAAAGAAATCAATAACAAATTATATCTGTTGTACTTAAAGGTCGTATATTAGTGATGAACAATTATATTACAGTTGGGTTTGGGGATATTATTAAAAGCACAAATAATCACTGTCCTGTGTAATACTTCGTTTGCCAGTTTGATAAATAGTATTTATTAACAAAAATATTCGTTTAAGGATTAGATATTTCTAAAGAATTAAGATAGTTTGGTTAATAATCTTTACTTTCAGATCTGCAGGATTTAAGGAACGAATATTTAACTACATTTTAACAATATTTATAGAGCTATATGCATGAATTATAATATTTTGATTAATGTTCTTCTGTACAACATTATGGAGGTTAAAGAATAGGTATTTAAGTCTTTTTTAAGACATTCTACCTTACGGACGGTCCTGGAAAGAAATAAAAAACATATTTTATTTTTTTCCAAGAATTTTCTAAGAGTATCTAAAGCATATATAATCTTCATTTGTTCCCTAGTATTAAATGAAAATCCACTTACTTACTGTGTTAATAAATATAGATTTTTGAATTACTGATAAATGTGAACATGTTTTTTATGATACGCATTTCATTTGGGCATTGTAGAAAGACATTCATTTTTCATTACGTGTATTACTTCATTTTGGACTATTTATTTCCAAGTCGTATTTGAAAACGCTATTCATTATACGTGAATTATTACATTGACTCGACAAAATTTTGAAACAATAATATATTTAAAATTTCGGACCATTCGCTTGGGTAGTTTTTGCCCTGTCATATGTGGACAGACTGACAGACATACGGACCGAACAATGACTGCAAGAGCTACGTATTTATATAAATACGAACGCACCTAAAAACGGTAGCTGAATTCAGAAACAAATTAAAAGATATCCTGTCGGTCGTCACAATAAACAAAGCCGTACTTCGTCTTTAAGGAAACCGATTTAACATACGTTCTGTGTCCAAAATACCCGGAATTTTTTATTTGAAAGACGCACATAAAAGATATCACGACATATTTTTTTCTGTTATTTGGGACCACTGTACTGAGTTACAACGGGTAGTTGGAGCGACATCTGTGACTTAGTGTGTTGACAGCAGCCGTTTTTACGTCCAATCGTAATTGTAAACAAGGTACTGTAATATTAATAAGTGACAGAAAATTGAAAAACGATAGCTGAATTCAGAAACAAATTAAAACATATCCGGTCGGTCGTCACAATAAAAAAGCCGTGCTTTGGCTGTATGGAAACCGATTGAACATACATTATGCGTAAAAAATATCCGGAATTTATTATTTCAAAGACACACATAAAAGATATAATGACATATTTTTTTTTCTGTTATTTGGGCCACTGTACCCAGTAACAACGGGTAGTTTGAGCGTCATCTTTGACTTAGTGTGTTGACAGTAGCTGTTTTTGCAGGAATACTTTAGAGTTTTCTGCGATTTTTACAATCGAAAATTTAGTTGAACAAAGATTTTGCTACAAATTGTCTGTTTCAAACAAACCTTCGTCTGTTGAATTTATAAAAAAATGTTGCAAAATACCTACGCTAAATTGTGAATGCCAAAAACACAGGCATATGAATAGTATAAAGCAAAGTAGGCCGAGAAGTGTTGTTAATTTGCTTCGTTCTAGGCGACATTAAACGTCTACAAGAGACTCAAACGTCGATAAAATCAAAAAGCTGTTGGTCGAAAATCGTCTTAGAGATTCGGCTGAAGATATTTTACGTACATTTATGCCCGTTCATAAAGTTGCGACTAATATTTTGGGCATGAAACACTTCGCCAAATGATTGATAGCGAAAGAGCTTAATTTTCTCCTATCGGCGTGCATCAGTTTTTGGCCAAACACACAAAGAATGGCATCAATCAAGGACCGTATTCTCTTGGTACGGCCTCGTGTGACTTTACCTTTCCCGAAGGTAAAAATACACTTTGAGGAAGTTGTTTGCGTCAGTTGAGGACGTAAAAAAATTCGCTGAAGGAGCAAAAAAACATACATTAACGAAAAATGCCTACGTACCATGCCTACAAAAAATATTTGGGACGTTAGTTCCTGCGTTGGCATAGTTGTATAGAACTCGATGGAGCATAATTTAAAAGAAACAGAATAACTTTGTTTTACATAATGATCCCGGGTACTTTCTACACAGAATGCACATGAGTAATAAGAATCACTTTTGAAGATCATTATTCCCTTGCCAAAACAATCCACAGATATCACCGCCTTTCAAAATTTATCTATTTAATAATTTATTTTCAATTTTCTTAAAAAATTACCGAAATTTCCTCCCATACACAGATTCAAAATATAACGAAAAGAAGCCTTAAACATTTCGCGATAAATTCCAAAAATCGCTGTGCGAAATTCGGAAAAATATCATCAGAAAAGGAAAACAAAATACTATATTAATGGTAATTTTAACCGTGTTAATTTTACGAATTAAAAAAAAAAAAAAAAAAAAAAAAAAAAAAAACTTAGGGTAAGGAGAAAATAAATCCGAAAATTGCATCAGCAGATTTCTCTAGCTATCGCTGGAAAAATGAAACCTCTCTTACATTTATCTTTATTATTACAGATTTTTCAAGTATCTGAACAAAATTTCTTTTCTAAATACATATATCTTGAAAATCCTTTTATAATTAAAAATGAATAATTAGCCACCTGTATTTGAAAGATAATTATGCCTCGCGACTTCTAAATCGTGTTTATTTAATAAATTTTGCTATTACGTCTTGCTGTAATGTGACACATAAATATATTTCTCAGTTAAATTGCTTCTTTTAGGATTAACTGAAAAATTTGTACAGATGGCTAATTCAAGCAATTATTTTCTCATTAAGCTTAATTTATTTTCAAATTATCAAAATTACAAATTAATTCGGGCGGCTGTACTTCTTGTTCCAAAACAAAATATTGAAAATTTGGATGGCAGAGCGTTTTTTTTTCTCTGTATCAGAATGATAAATGGGTATTATCTTACATATAAAATAAATTTAAAAAGATAATGATTCTGCAAAAAGTTTACGTTTTCCATTATTAAATTGATAAGAATGCTTTGTCACTGTGGAAAATTCCGTTATAATATATGTTTGGTTATTACAAAATTTTGAAATAAAATTTAATTATTTAAGTGGAAATTCATTCCAATATTAATTAGAGTATATTAATGCATGGAAATTATTCCAGAGAGAAACATTCGCCTTGCATACAATATTTCAAATGAAAATCAAATTTCAAACTAATTGCTTAAGAGGCACAAAGGCAAACATAGTGAAAACGATTCCATCCCGGGCCATCAGTATAGCGCGCTGACTTTCTACCGATTAAACCACGTGGAACGATACCCAGCCTGGAAAATTTCTCATTATGTTGGCCTTTGCGCCTCTTAAGCAATTACTTTGACATTTGATTTTCATTTGAAATATTGTATGCAAGGCGGATGTTTCTCTCTTGAATAATTTCCATGTATTAATATAGTTTCTATCGATGCTGGATTTAATTAAGTTTCGTGTTCGCCCAGGACAGTGGCTCACGATATATATTCCATCTTGTGCTGTGTTTGTAGCCTTGCCAACATATAATGGTGAGAAATTTTCCAGGCTGGGTATCGTTCCATGTGGTTTAGTCGGTAGAAAGTCAGTGCGCTATACTGATGGTTCGGGTTCGAGTACCAGCATGGAATCGTTTTCACTATGTTGGCCTTTGCGCCTCTTAAGCAATTATTTTGAAATTTGATTTTCATTTGAGATATTAATTAGAGTGTTAGCAAATTTCCTCCATTAGGTATGTTGTGTAATTATTACAATATTCCTAAATATGTTTCATTTTATTATTATTTTTTTTTACTTTTAATAACTATGTTTTTATATGCTCACTTATTTTATTTCGTTCAGTTTCAAATGATCACATAGATTACGGCGAATTACAAATTTTGGGGAAAGGGATAAAGTCAAGCAAAATTACGTTTGATTGCATAAATTTTATAATTCTCGAAAGGTCTAAATAAAAATTTTTATACATGAAAAATATTTTCGATTTATGTTAAGCTGACAATAAATAATTTTCATATTTAAATATTTTAGGTAGCTATTTTAGAAGAGAAAATTGTGCAATGAGCCTTTCTTTTTTTTTCTTTGAGTAAAAACAGCAAAATCTGGCTTATCTGGAAAATGGATGCAATATTTTAAATTCTATATTTTTTGAATTATTGAATATAAACATCAAATATCATGCTGATCACAGAGTAAGTAATATAATATCCCAAAGAAAGAATTGATAAAAGATTTTTAAAATAGTATTCATTTGTATGTATATATATAAGTTATCGATACGTGTATATTTCTATTGTAGAAATAATACACAGATCAGAAAAAAAGTATACATTAGGGGAGACCGGGGCTAGTAGGCGCAGTTTTTAGTTATTGAATTTTATTAATTTTTTTTTTAAGTTTTTTTATGAAAATTTTACTGTACTTTTAAAGAACAGGCATTGGGTTATAAATTCCCGGAGTTTTGAATTTGTAGCTTTTGTACTTTATGTTTGGTGGAAGCCTAAAGTAAAAGGAAAATTGTGCGCTAACCTACCCCGTTACGGGGCAAGTTGTCTATACCTATGGGGTAAGTTGGCGCACGTTTTATAAAAATTTAAATGAAACTCAAATAAGACACGATGTTAAGGGATATCAATTTCATTATTACCAGTAAGTTTAAACAAATGCGTACAATGTAAATTCTAAATTATACAGACATAAAAATAATGAATGAAACATTAACATTGAGTAACTTCCATCGTACTCGATATCATCATCAGAGTTACAGTTGTCACAAATAAAAAATCGAATGTCTCCGTTTGGGAAAGCCTCGTGTGCCCAAAATCTTGCACTGCAACCACTTTTCTCGGTGTTTGCTGTTTTTCTAGCAACCAACACACACCAAACACCGAGCCAACTTGCCCCGTGTTCAACGCACCTACTAGCCCATTAATAAATTTCTTCACAAAAGGACACGTAACCATCTAAGCATAAATAATGCACGTAAACCACATATGGGGTAGGTACAGTTAATCATGCACTAAGAAAACCTGCACAAGTTAAGTTGCAGTTATGAAGATAAGTATTAGAAATTAGAAAAAGAGTGAAGCAACAAAAAATTAATTATGAGTGCAAAAAACAGAAAAATCGTAATAAATGTCCACTGCACATAGGTAACGTTGCAAAACTACAACTGGGATTGTAAAAAGCAAGAAGAAAGGTACTCTGTGACTGGTTGCGCAATCTACCCATAAACAGGCGATTTATGGCGACTTCGCCTACTTTCCCCTGTAGCCAACTAGCCCCGGTCTCCCCTATTCACTGAAAATTTTATTTCGATCGCAATAACTCTAATATTCAGTAGTCGGATTTCGATATTATACATTGATATTCTTATACATGGATTAAAAGAAATCAATATCAAATTATATTTGTTGGACTTAAAGGTCGTGTATTGGTGATGAACAATTTTATTACAGTTGGTTTTGTGGATATTATTAAAATGACAAATAATCACTGTCCTGGGTAATACTTCGTTTGCCAGTTTGATAAATAGTATTTATTAACAAAAATATTCGTTTAAGGATTAGATATTTCTAAAGAATGAAGATAGTTTGGTTAATAATCTTTACTTTCAGATCTGCAGGATTTAAGGAACGAATATATAACTACATCTTAACAATCTTTATAGAGCTATATGCATGAATTCTAATATTTTGATTAATATTCTTCTGTAGAACATTATGGAGGTTAAAGAATAGGTACTTAAGTCATTTTTTAAGGCATTCTACCTTATGGACTGTCCTGGAAAGAAATAAAAAACATATTTTATTTTTTTCCAAGAATTTCCTAAGAGTATCTAATGCATAAATAATCTCCATTTGTTCCCTAGTATTAAATGAAAATCCACTTACTTGCTGTGTTAATAAATATAGATTTCTGATTTACTGATAAATGTGAACATGTTTTTTATGATACGCATTTGCTTTGGGCATTGTAGAAAGACATTCATTTTTCATTACGTGTATTACTTCATTTTGGACTATTTATTTCCAAGTCATATTTGAAAACGCTATTCATTACAGGTGAATTATTACATTGCATAAAGTGTTTTAGATCTAGTGAAATGCATAATGATAATTTATATTGTTCCATTATTTAGTTTGATGAACTACATGTATATACTAATGTATTTAATGTATTGTTATTAAAAGCATTTAATAAGAATTTTTTAATGCAAGAATTTAGAAATCTAAAACGTTCCTCTTATAATTAGATTAAAATATTCAATAAAATATTTTTTGGAAATAAATGTATAATTTTACTTTACAGGGCGAATTGTAAACTTGAATTTCTATAGGGGACAGTAGTCATATTTAGACCTCTGTTTTAAATGGAACGCTCTAATTCTTCCGTTAATTAAAGAAAGAGACGCCATCTACCGTTGAAATTCTATTCATCAGAATGACGTCATTTATAATTTGAAGAAGCACCCGCTGTTTTCAGACAATTTAAAAAAAATCTAAAATTAGATGTTTTGATCTAATTTTTTCTACTAAACGTAAGAACAAACAAAACTTCAAAACTAAGGTAAGTTGTTATGTTTTCGTATACATATATAAAGTCATGTGTTTATTGCGCATATTTTTCAGGCAGATTTGTTTTCTTTCACTTTTGTTCTTAGTCTTTAAATTATCTTTTTTTTAATGGCGCAGTTGCCACATATGGACCAATTTCAGTTGTTTAAATTGAACCAATATACAATCATCATTTCGCAACTACTTCATCAATTATTCCTAACGAGGAGATAGGCACTGCAGATAGATCTGCTGATACTCCTGCTAGTGGGATTTTGGAGTCATTATTGCTAATATTGAAACCTACTAAAACTAAGAGAGTATAAAAACTGGTGAAAACCACACAGACAAATAGTCTGGAAGAAAAGCATAAGTGACAGCAAATGTTCTCAATCATATAGGAAATGAAAATTAAGAGTAAGTTGTGAAGAAACGGACACACTAGAATGCTGCAGCTACAACCCCTCGCCCTCAGAAAGCCAAATAATCAATAGAAATTTTACCTCTCTTGCCAAAATCAGTTACGTCAAAGTACAGAGCGAGCCAAAGCACAGCCGCGTTAGCATCTTCGACAGTTAAAGTTTACCTTGAAATAAAAAGACACAAAAACGGCAAAAACGAAGCTCTCAAAGCACAAAATCAATTGGAATATCAAATTGACAAAAATAGGATTAATTCAATTGTAAAGGAAACGATGGAAAGGGGGAACTCTAGACATAAGAAAGATAAGATAACTTCTGCTGCGAAAAAAAAAAAGTCTAAAGAATCAGAATCTAAAAAGAAAAAACAAGACAGTGATGATTCGTTTTGCCTTATTTTAAAGAAAAAATAGCAGAAATGATTCAGTATCCGAATTGCCAAAGATGGATTTTTCGTTTTTTTTTGTTGGAATAAAAAATGAACAAAAGAAATTTATGCGGAAGCCTTGCATAACTTCTTAACTGATATTCAAATAACTGGCAATTAGTCCCATAATTTCTATTCTTAATTACTTACAACTTTGATTCATATTTTGAATACATTTTGATTTAAATTTATTACACTTACTTTCAGACATTTGATTTCATTATATTTCGCTGCTGTTGTTTTGTTTAACTATTTCATTAATCGCAAACATTGCTTTTAACACAATTAGTTATATTCCCTACTCATTAAAGCAGCCTAATATTGTTTGGTTCAATTTAGGGACAACTTTTGACAATTTTTTCATATTAAAATAAAATTTAAGATTTTCAGAACGAAATTATCTTAAATATTTATTTAGTTATTAGATGAATACATTGATCACGTGTCGTGATATTTTACAGATATTCCCAAAATGATGTGAGTTACACATGAAAATAAGTGCAGAGGTCCAAATTCGGCTACACCCCCCTACTTTACGCCATGATAATCATTTCAATAAATAATTATATAAAATGTACTAAAATAGAGAGAAAAAATTACAATTAAAGTATGACTTTATTGGCAGATAGTAATTAAACGCAAGAGAGGTTCAGATTCTAGTAAAACAAATTTTATGCGTGTATTAACCATATTTATTAAATTTAGTAATACCACGCCCGATTATCATCCACGTATTATCATCTGAAATTAATAATCTATAAACTTTTCAAGTATACTCTTTAAGATAAAGTATTCTTTAAATTCTAAAAAAAAAAAAAAAAAACCTCATACAAACGGACAAACAAACAAACAAATAATCAACAATAATGTCTTCTGATAACATCAGTCAGCATACAATTTCCGATCATCGAAACATTTCCGAAAGTATGATCAGTATTGCTATTTCCACTTCGTGAAATATTTTTTTAACTTTACATCGTAAGTTAATTTCTAAATTCAATAGAGTCGCAAAATGGAAAATTTGCAATACTAATTCCGATTTAGCCTTTTCAGGTTAAAAAAGGAAATCAATATATAACTAATAGGCACCTTACTAGAATAAATATAATTTCGTGGAAAACTCATTTTGGAAAAGTAAAACATTCCTTTTATGCTGATTTAGATATTTTTAGTCATCCATTTTGTTTTTTAAATGAAGTTAATATTTTATTTTTAGCAGCAACATGTTAAACTGAATTGAGGTAGTTTTCTGCTTGAATATGATTTTAATAATAAAATGCAGATACTTATACAGAGTAAACAGTTCGAGATACAAAAAACTGTATTACAGACCGACATTATTTACGCACCAGACCGGTACTTAATATAATGAAACAAGTAAATGATATATTTTTGTTTTATTAATTAAATTATTTACTACTTCACATGTGTTAGAGAAGTCTGGTAACTTTTAAACGAAACGAAAATCAAAAGAAAAATCAAAGTTTGAACCGACTCATCTTCAAAACCTTTCTATGTATGAACATAAAATTTTGACTATTAATTAAGCAGATTGTTTTTTTTTAATATAACAACATTAAAAACTGTTTAGTCATTTACAGAATATATGTATTTTAAAAATTAAAATAGCTTTTATTTTTTACTCTGTAAGTCATTTGCTCATACGATATCTTGAGACCATATATGTGGATTACCACGAAATTTCAGATAGATAATAAAAACATAAGTATTTTTTAAATAATGTACTTTTAATAATTTACAGTGATAAGATCTTCAGTTATGAGTATTTTTATTCATTAAAAATGTAAAATTTCAATTTTCTGTAGAAAAATGCTTTTTCACAATGGTTAATGAAACAATCATGTTCTAAGAGTAGATCATTTAAAAAAATACATATGAGGCATACTCACAAACTTTTGACTTAACTTTTGACTTTCGGGAATAAAAATCTGGTGAAATTAAACTTGCTAAAATAACATTTTAATCTGATAGACGGATGTCTTAACGATTGAAAGTGAAGACAAAATGGTCTGCAGTGATTTTTTTTTTTTAATTTAACTGAGGTTTAAGTTAAGCTTGCGAGTTTAGTTTTACTTACCGTTTTACCACCATAACTTTCTATTTCCTTCTAAATTTTTCATAAAACGAATTTGTACAGTACCCACAGGACATTCATATAAGAAATAATAAAAATGTGGTATTTTTAGTACAAAATTTTGGTATAACATTGTCTTAAAGGGGTGTTAAAGAAGTGACGGAAGGAAAAAAAAGGGGATGGTATACGAAAAAAAAAAGGTTGGTAAGGATGGGACGGTAAGGAAAATTACCACTATTTTTAGGCAAATCATGTTAAGACTAAGCGATACCAATAACGTTCATTGATTTTAGAGAAAAGTTATTTACATTAGATTAAGTTAATTTTTTTTTTAATTTACCACGAAAAGTACAGGAATAAACCTTGGGCACGGTAAGACTACCAATAAAGCCACGATGCTTGAAATTGATATTTAAATGTTGAATTAAATAATTAAATGCTGTATTAAATTTCCTGTCACAGAATTTTAGACTTTCTTTCTCTAGCATACTTCTGCATGAGAAAAAACTTGAAAAAAATTCTGTGACTGCATCTTAAGTGATTTTCTGTATAAGTTTAGCAAGAGGGATGGTAACGAATCTAAAACCCAGAGACAGAATTCAAAAAATAATATAAACCGTAAAAATGTGTGCAGGTTATTTTTTTGCTACATATTTATATAAAATAATTGCCCCAGTTTCTTTAAAAAATTACATCGATTTATTTTTATTGAAACAATTTTATACAGACAAATTCAAACTTAAAAATAAGCATCAAGGACATGGGACGGTATAGGATTTTTCCTGGTATTTGGACCCCCAACATCGTCCAAAACTTATTTATCTCGTTAATATTGTTATGCAAGCCTAAAATGGGATTTTCCCCAGTACATGAAATAAAAAAAAAAACAGGAATATGCACTAAAATAACAATTATTACTTAGGGACTACTAAGACAAAATATTGTGAGAATGCCCCATATGCGTTTATTGCATATATCAAATTTCATATATGTGTTCTGAAGTTATCATGCATGTAATAACTGATGGGGTAAAAAAAAAATAGGAAGCTATTTTAATTTCAAACATGCACACAACAATGCACACTAATGGTAGTATATTAAATGTATAATCTGATTAATTATTAGTCAAAATTTCATGTAATACATTAAAGTATTTTGCAGATAGACTAATTGAAACTTTGAATGTTTTTCTTGATTTTCGTCGAATTTAAAAAGAGCAAGACCAATTAATAACATTATAAAATGTTTAGCTTAAAGGTTTTTCTGTGAAAAAGAGTTCTCAATAAACTCTGTACAAAAATGATTTTAGAATATCGTTTTAGAATATCATTATTCATCATTTAAAATGAGAAAGACCATCTTCATTATTTCCATATCCATTTCAAGAATTTTTTCTTAAAATATACTTCGTAAGTTATTTTTTTAAATTGAATGTAATCTCCAAACGGAAAATTTGCAATCCAAATTTTGGTATAGAATTCCTAGGTAGAATAGGAGAATCGATGCATTCTAATAGGTAGCTTATTGAAAATAATTTTGTTTTAAAAGAATTTGGAGACCTGAAAGTTTCTTTTTGTTTTTAGTTTACTCCATTTAGTTAACTGTTTTCTTTTTAATATGAATGCTATATTTTACTTTTAGAAGCATTTTGTTAAATTGAATTAAATTATTTGTTTCTATTTCACAATGTTTTTAATAAGTATTTACAAAGAACCTATTTTGAATTACTAAATAATGAAGTGATATATTATGGGTTAAAGTATTTTATAATATTTTATTACGTAAAAGTGCATAATATAACATCGTTAATTTTGCAGGTTTTTTTGGTTATAAAATGTAGAAATAAAAATAGATTGTGAAATATTCATTTACTGTATCAATTGATATATTTAAAAATCGAGAATTTCCGTAAAATTAAGAAAAAAAGGAAGTTAAAATATTTGTTTAAAAAATTATGTTATATTTAGCAGAAATATTTTAATTGTTCTCACATAAAACATATTTCAAAATTATTATAATTTTAAAAAATCATTTAGGGGTATCAGGACTCTTAAAGCTTCAAAATTTCCGAAATTAATTTTTTTTAGGTATTAAAGGTCTATCTCTTCTGAACATTTTGCTGTGATTGTTTCCTTGAAATTCTCATTAGAACATAAGTTATGGCTACTAGAATTATTCCCGCTCAATAGATAAAGCGGCGTTTCCGAAACTATGAAGTATTTTTCTCCAAATGATGCTTTTGGTTATAACGCGTAAGATATCTCAAAAACTTCTGAATATTTTTTCATTAAAGTTTATACACGTATGTTTCATGTCAGTGTGTATAAATTGAACATAAATTCCATTTATATTGTTCAAAAATATTTCTTGTAGGTGATTATACTGTTCAAATTTTCAAAATTTTATATTAGCTAAATGCAACTCTATATTAAAAATATAAAAATGCTTTAAACAAACATTTATTTAGGTCCAGGGTAATAATTACAACCGGAAGTATAATTAGGCACAAAAAAAGTTCATTCTAGTTTCAAAATTTATTTCGTAATCCTGCGCCTAAGCTGTTATATCCATTTTCTGCTCTACAAACGTCTGACAATTTGGAGCCCCTGTAAATACAAATTCTGTATTTTCCAATTTTCTAAATACAGGAAATGAAAGAACATTCTTATATGGTTTAATCCTAATAAAAATAGTGTTTTTAATCATATACATTTTAACCCGAGAGTAGTCGCGACATGTTTTAGAACGTTAGTAGTCGCGTTCGGTCCATTTGCCGCCGTTACCAGCAGGCCGAAAACGAAGGGGAAACTTGCCGGTGTTATCAGATGATCGAAAACGGATAACGTAGGGTGAAAATATTGATTGAACTTTAAAAGATTATAGCAATTATTCATTTTACAACCTTTTACAGCAATTATTTATTTCGCTTAAGTATATATTAAGTTGGCATCTAGATAAATGTTTTTAATAACTCTTTCTTCGTTTTGCATAAATACTTAAAAGTAAATAGTAAATGATTTGATTGAATTTCTGATGTTACTATGAATCAATAATTAGTAGGAAAACATTTACTAATATGAATCTAAATTCATGATAGGGGTATTTTTATTTATTTATTTATTTATTTTTGGAAGGGCAGAATCAGAGTCAGGTAGATTTTTTTGATACTCCGGCACTCTATATCCATTTAATAAAATAAAATTAATAAATTTAGCATCAATATATTACACTGACATTAAATTGAAAAATTAAACTGAAAATAAAAATGGAACCTATGACATGCAACAGAAAATCAAATACAATACCACTAATTCACCAGCATATTGCGGACGATTAATTCATTTAAAACATATGAAAAACCATCAAATTTGATGCCATAAACAATTAAAGACAATGGTATTATTGTACAGAAATTTTATATATATATATATATAATTTCTGTACAATAATACCATTGAAAAATAAGGAGAATGACCAATAATTATGAAATCACAAATACCACATAAACCAAATATTACTAAAAATGTATAATTATATATATACATATATATATATATATATATATATATATATAATAAAGAAAAAGGTAAAAAATACTTAACTTCGAAATTATAAATGTAAATGTTGTAACTACGTTTTATTTATTTATTTATTTTGCGGTGTGTCTGTGTGTGTATGAGGGGGGAGAGGAGGGGGGGGGGGCTCTCGAGATTTTGTGATTAAATCCATTTTTCAAATGAAAATGCACGATTTGTAGTTTTTCTACTTATTTCAGAGTGGGAGCAGCGCCCTTGAATAAAAACTCTGGATACGAATTTCACTCATATAAAGTAAATAATAAATAAGTTATTGAAATTATATATTTGATTTAAATACATTTGTAATTGTAAATTTAAATCCTAAGATGGATAAATTATTTTAATTAATAGAATCACTGAAAGGTTCATCTTAATAGGGATGTATTTTACAGAAACTATTTAATTAAAATAAATATTCAATTGTACATTTCATAATAAGATATTAATGTTATAATTTATTGTTTTATAATAACGTTCATGAAATTAATAAAAGCAATAAGAAAATTTTCTCCGAAATTATAAATATGCAGAAATAATTTAATTTAAATGAATTTTCTCTCATATTCTGGAAACCATTATTCTGAAAAATAGTTTGAACAATTGATGAAGGACAACAAATTTAAATTTGTTAGATACTGTCCCCAAGCCTCTATTGGATTTCAATAATAATTTCTGCGGCATTGTTAAAAAAATGTGTTTTTACTTACAGTATGAAAATTTAAAAATAGATAAATTTTATAAAAATACTTAAAATATATTTTTTTAAATCATAGTATGAACATTCACTGAATTATCCAAGAGAGATTTTTATTTGCGCAATTTCTAACCTACATTATAAAATTCTCATTATTTTTCTTATTGTACAAATAAATTATATGTATGTTCTTCGCAAATATACACACTACATTTCTGAGAAGATTGTTTTATCTTTCGAATTTGTTTTATTGTACAAAAACGATACTTTTCAGATTTTGGATATGCAACATTTTTTTTTACTGATTCCCACAAAATTCTCTTATCTTTTTTTTAATGGTTTTGCAGTGTTATTGTATGTTTTCTTTCATTTATATGTTCGGGTAATAAATGGAAAGCAAGTTCTTTCAAATAATGATGATGGATTTCCCTTTTTTTTCCTTATTTAAATAATTATCGATTTGAGAATTTATTCCCGCAATATTTGACAATGAAAAAAAATGTTGACCATCCATCATTTTTTTGTGCGAACTGACTACACAACTAATATAATAAAACAATTTTAGGTCACATTCTAAAAGTAAAAAAAGTACTCTTTGAACGAATAAAATAGCAGAAGGAAAGAAAGAAGAAATAACAACAGACAAAGAGTCCGTACTTCGAAGAAACCTTCCCCACAGATTTCGCGGAAATGGGAAAGGATGAACACGAGGGGGAAAAATTCAACTAACGTAAGTGGTCGCAACGCGGTCATTTAGACCGATTGAAACTTAAGAATGCGATAAAATGCTAAGAAATAGCAGAAATGACTTGCAATTTTACTACACAAGAGTGTGGGCACTCAAGGTCAGCTACAAGGAATTTGGCTATCGTAACTTTAACGGGAAATGAGTTACAGGAAGATAACGAATTTCGGGCGGGGAAAAGACCAACGCGCGACTATTAACGGGTTAAGATATTAAAATTTGAAAATTTCTTTTTTTTCCTTTTTCCGATTTTAAGAGTCCCTGAAAGAAATAGTCTCAACTTCAAAATTTTTATTGCTATTCACATTTGCTTTAAAAGTGCATTATCTAACATTTAAATGTATATAATTTAGAACAAAAATATATGTCGAAATTAAGCTTACAATAATTAATGTTACTGGACATAGTTTTCTTTCTTAGGATGCTGAATCATAAGTTGTTTAAAAAAATATTTTTTTTCCGTTAGTAAAAGTTTTCAGTTTAGTTTCTTTCCATATGGTTCTTAAATTGAAATACTTTTATTGCTAAGATTTTTTTTATACTATGTCCGTCTTGAATGCACAGTAAAGAAAATGCATCTTTCTATTAACCCTCTCGCTGCGTAGGGGAGAATAGGGATGAAAGGGACACTGAAAATTTCAGGAAGAAAATAAAATGTACAAAGTTTCAATTTTGCCTCAATCGACGACGATATTTGTTCTGTCTTAATAATCCTTATAACTAATATCAGCTATTGCAGGTTTGTAGGAGATGAAATCAAAATCTGTTTTTGATATAAAAAAGTAAATTTTGATGTTGCTTTTCTTTTTTTCTCTAACAAAGTAATATTGTGTTTAGCATTATAATATTTATGTTATTTAGCACTGTAAAGTATGCTCTTTATGTGAATATCAGTATATTTTGTTATTTAAAATACTCTCATGCATGAATGCATTTTTGATTTCGTTAGGAGGGTATGGGGTTGAAAAGGACATAAACTGAGGGGTTGAAAGGGACATGTCCCTTTCAACCACTCAACCAACGGTTGATCCTCAGGCTGTTCCTATCAAGCTTCCTTTAGTGAAGCTCAATAAAAATAGTTAGCTTCATATTTGCTCCAAGCATCTAATACCAACTATGGTTTGACAACTCTGCGTATGAGTATTCAATTGCTTTGAACTCTTCAAATACGTTTGTATCTTGCAAACAAAGAAGCAAGCTGGAATTTTTTGGTTCCAAGATATTATTTAACGATATTCATTACTTTCTCTTAAGAAACCTATAGCCATTAGTTTAACAAGAAGTACAAGTTTCAAGAAAGCTAATGTTGATATATTTTTTAAACCTTCAGTTAGTTATGGATCGCTATAAATTTACACAGCACATAATATATAACTGTGATAAAACAGGCTTAATGACAGAGCACAAACCAGCTAATATAGTAGCAAAACGTAGTGCAAAATAATTTTCTCACGTAACTTCAGCTGAACGTGGCAAACTTGTCATACTTTTGTGTTTTCTTTCTACATCAGGTAACTCTGTTGAACTGTATTCGTTTTTCCAATAAAGAATTTCAAGGAGTTCATGGTCGGACATGCCCCATCCCAAAAACTTGGACTTGCTTATCATAGTGGTCAATGACCGCAGAAGTTTTATAAACAACAGTGAATTAACTAAATATTCTAGTTGTTCCAAAACTCATACTGCGCTTCTCTTATTCGATAATTATGAAAGCAGTATAAATATTAAGACAATAAATATTGCAAAAGGTAATGGAATAATTATGGTGATATTCCTGTCGCACTGTAGCCATAAACTCCAGAAAAAAACACTCGTAATTAATTCAAAGTACATTTTTTTCAGAAAAAAAGCATAATAAAATCATTTTGTATTTACTGATACGAATGACGTGAATATTAATGATATTGTGGTGAAGTTAATTAATCCGTAACTGGTGGTGAGACAGCTAGAGCTAAATCTTTCTTAGTCAAGTAGGCCTAAACATGTTATTTTTCTTGTTTATATTTTATTATATGTTGCAATATATTTTATTTTTATTTGCGTATAATTATCTTTTATTTTTGAATAATGTAATTGCAAATAAAAAGAAAAAATGTTCAAAAAAGTGTCCCTTTCAACCCCGCACAGTGTCCCTTTCATCCGCTACAATGGAGTTAAAAGGGACATTTCTCCCAATTTATAAAAATTCGTATACATTTTAAATTACTGTACTTGAAAATAAGAGGTTTTAGTAGTATCAAAGCAAAGGTTTTAGACGAGAATTAGGTGCAAATTTGAAAGTGATATCTTTTAATGTCATTATTTTATAAGCTTATAAAGAGAAAATGTCCCTTTCATCCCCACTCTCCCCTAATTGTTTTATCAAAATAGCTTCGCGATGAACGTCTTTTAAGAATTTTAATTTTTTTGTCACCAGTTTTTCAAAACAAATATTTTTGTATAATTTAAATGGGACAATACTCCGATGAAATAAGGCAAAATTTACAATAAAAAAATAACTGGTGAGAAGAATCAAGGAGGGTTAATTAGAAGAAAAAATACATCTCCGAGAAAATCTCGGGTTGCGCAGTGAGAGGGTTAAAGCCTGGTAAAATCTTTTTTAGTTTTAAATGTAAATAATTGTATTTTTTTGTTAATTTCATTTTTATTATAATCCATACCGGTAATCTATAAAGAATAATCCGTGCTTCTAAAAACTTCATGTTTGTCATTTCGAAACTGCATTTTTGACAGCATCGGTCAGGCTTGTAGATATTTTTTTTTAATGCGCCATATTCGTTAATTTAATACGCTGAACTTTTGTAATGGGATTCATATTCAAGATAGGTGCAACATAGTATTACAACATTCTGAGAGTGACCACAATTAAATATATATAACTATGAAATTAAATTGACGACAATCCCTCGTAAAAATCACAAACTGGCTGAAGATACAATTGTGTACAAAATCGTATTTTTTATCCACTATCTAGGAAAATAATTATCTAAAAAAGTAATTAATTCTGCGGCTTGACTAAATGTGGTAGAAATTGACAAAATGTAGTAGAAATGATATGATGCAATTGCAATGTAAATATATTAAATATCTGATAAATATGAGCAGTTGAATGAAATATTTTTGATCTGCGCTTCCTCGCACGATAAAAAGCATTTTTTTTTCATGATTTAATAGTCAACTATATGGATCAACTCATCAAACATCCAATTAAATATACAGAAAATTCAGAAAGGTATCGGCAATATAATGAGCGATATTTTAGTTGCTCTCTAAAAGCTAAAAGTTGAAAATGTCCGGTCCTTAATGGACATAGGGTGTATATTGCTTAATATTAGATTAAAGACATAGAAGTATCAACTGAATTGAGCAGTGACACGCTGTTACATTTTATCTTGTCAAATATTGTACTCAATTGACATAGATTTCCTTGGAAATACAAATTTACATTTTAAATAATATGTGCATTTTTTTTAAATGCTTACTTCTCGTCAGGGAATTCAACGTACATAATTTACGAAAACCACACAAAAACATTCATGAAAAACTTCCCTATTCTACGAATACTTTCACTACATTTTCATCAAATATAGATTTGATAAATGTGGAATACAAAGATAGGGACTGTCTATACATTTAAACAAATAAAAAAGACATTGTATGTTATCCTGGGGGGGGGGGGGACATCAAACTAATCTTTTACCTTCCTCTCCTTTCGTAGATCATGCCAATACGTGTTCCAAGTTCCATTTTTTTCTTCACTGTATAAATCAGTAAGTCACATGTCCCGTAGGTCAAGTGCTTTTTAGCCCAGTTTTATATCTTACAGTTTGTGGTGTAGATTGAGGCATGATTTGCGAGCCGTTTTCTTTCGTATGATGCAATCACATAATTTTAAACTTCTATGTACAGTGTCTTTGGACACCGAGATTATTTTGTATTCCCCGTATGAACATATTTTGTCTAGACACCAATCTAAGTATTGTCTTATCCGTCTGAACAGCCGTCATATGTGGTCCCCCACTGTTTTCGGTATAAATTATCATTTCTAAAGAGTTCTTGACATATACCTCGCTTTGATCGATTTAAAATTCATACAATTTTAGAAACAGGTTTATTTTGTGATTTCAATTTTAAAGTTTTTAAATTTTCACATTTTCTGAATTCTTTAAACTTCTGCATTTTTAAAACGAGTGAAGGGGATTTCTCGACTTTTATAATTCTCTAAAACTGTAATACGACGTCATATAACGTCATTGCACTCGTCCAATTCTGTTTAATTTTTTAAACTGCATTAGAGGTAAAACTTTTGAGAACTGCTTATACTTTATTTTTTTTCTTCAAGAAAAAAAGTAAATTAAATAAAAAATAATGTAATTTTTATTTTAACTATCAAAAATTTATTATTTTATTTAATTTTGATGTCGAGTACTAGATGAATAAATATGGAAAACGCTGAAAGCACAAAAGAGGAAATTTTTCAGCAGAGCGAAAAAAAAAATCCTACTCCTGGTACTTACAATGTTTTTCACTTCACTCCTTTTGGGCTCTTAGTTAAACTCTTTAAAGTGTACGTACCTAGCTTTCTTTCGCTTAGTGTTTAAATATCTAATATGATCATTTTTCTTTTATTTATTTATTTAATATTTTTCATAGTGCATTAAGATATCCGATTTATCTAAACAATAATAACATAATCAAATTTAAAATAGCCACCAGCCGCTGCGCATCTTGTGACTGACACTTTCAGGCTTCTCCACATTACTTCGTGTGGCACATTCAGCGTTCTCCTCTTCACTTCGTGTGGAACATTCAACCAGAGACATTTTTCTACTCTTTTCTGAACTATTTCTACTAACGTTGGCACTTTAAGGTTTCTACTGTTTGTTAAGCTTGATATTTAACATATACCAAAAAAGATTTTCGGTTTTTTGGTACTTTCAGCGTTTTCCATTTTTTGTCCTGAGTTATTGCAAATGGACTTCATATATTTTCTTCTTCATTTTTTAAGCCAAATTTGCAAAGCTCTCAAACATTTCAGATACACTTTACGTGCCCTAGCTAAAATACATTGGTTGATCCAGCATAATTTTTCTTTTGTTAGATATTTACATGATATTTACAAATTAATTGCTTAAAAAGTGCAAAGGCCAACCAAAGTGAAAAACATTTCATGCCGGGACTCGAACCCGGGACATCAGTATAGCGCAGTGATGTTTTACCGCCTAACCCACATGGAACGATACCCAGCCTGGAACTTCTCACTATTACAGGTTGGCATTGCTACAAACGCAGCACAAGATGGAATATTTTTCCGTGAGCCATCGATCTGAGGCAACAGACTCTTAATTAAATCCTGCATCGATTGAATAAAGCTCTCTTTAAATTAATATGAATAAAGCTCCTTTTCTCAAAAAGTTTAGAATAAAAAAAAAGATTTGAGAAGTTCTTAATTCAATATGTACCATTCAATATGTCTATTTAATTAATTCAATATGTCTCACCAAATACAGAATATTAGTTATTTATGACATTCAAACTGCTTAGTTTGATAGCTTAAACAATTTGTAGAGTATGATCAGATGCGTTTACATGTACAAGACTGTTTAACCTACGTTTAAGGATCTCTGAGATAACGCGATCTATTGATTACACCATTCTTTCATACTGCCTCCCCCCCCCAATATATATATATATATATATATATATGAACAATGAACATAGGAAACCAGTATGTGAAATAAAAAATTATGAATAACCCACAGAATCATCAGAGGTGCTTGTTGGTTAATTCATAGTGAAGATGCGCCATTTCATCCAATTTTGTCGGACTTAAGCCTAAAATGACAAAATTTAGCACCAAATAGCGTATCATAAAATAATAAAAAAATAAAACAGCAAGAGATCTAAAGACAGATACACCTCACACAGGATATTAAAATTATAAGAGCACAATACCTAAATTACATAAAAGGATACAAAACATTATAAAGTTTATTCACAATGTTAAAGCATTTAAGGATGCAAACACATTAGGTTAGGACTATTAGAACTTGAGATCATGAGTTGCAGAGAATCAGAGCATTACTGCCATCATGCCATTTGGTGTGAAAAAGGAAAACTAATTATAATTAGGTTTATTAAAAATAAAGGCTAAGTGCTGCCATCTAAACCCGTAAAACAGAAATGAAATAGAATGATAATAGTTGTCTGAGCGAAGCGAAGGCTAATACTCAGCGAAATATTACTGTCCGGACACTTTACTACTACGATGGATATTAACGCCATGTCCTACTAAAAAAAAAGCCTAATAAAAACCTTTCGTCAAGCATAACTCAAAAAATATTTGTCGGATTTCGTTTCTGATTGCACCAGAAGGTACCTATGAGGGTCGCCTACTGAATGCACCTACTATGAAAAATAAGTTCCAAACCGTTTAAAAATTATATAGAAAAAACTCTTTAAAAAGCACAATTTATCTGCATACGTCACAGAAATTTGGTGTGCGTCACTTTCACCGGTTGATGTTTTCGTAGACAACTGGTTTGAACACATGGAGCAAATAAAAAAAATACGCACGCAGTAATATTGAATAGATCAGTTTCAACCACGTGATCACAAACCTTGCAACAACCCGTGGCAGCCAGTTTTGGTGGGCAAAATAATAATAATACATTATTCCGTACCACGGTGACCGTTTTTAGCCTGTTGTATAAAATCTGATATGTTGTATGACATACAATTGTGGATGATTAAAACAAAAGACACGAGTGTTTATTGATCCGGAGGTTATCTTTCTCTGGATGTCTGTCTGTCTATCATACAGCATGCAATTTTCTTGTAAAGGATGATATTATTATGCAGTAAAACCTCCATAACGGACACACCCGATTATTGGACACCTCTATTTAGCGGGCATTTTTTCGATTACCAACCCTTAAATAACTGTACATTTTTTACTCTCAGTAGCGAACACCTCCAAATAGAGGACAAATTCTGCCCTCCCGAGGTGTTCGCTATTCAGAAGTTTTACTGGTAAAACCTCCATAGCGGACACACCCGATTAGCGGATACCTCTATTTAGCGGACATTTTTTCGATTACCAACTCTTAAATAACTGTACATGTTTTACTCTCAGTAGCGGTCACCTCTAAATATGGGACAAATTCTGCATTCTCGGGGTGTCCACTATTCAGAGGTTTTACTGTATATAATATTGATAATTATTTTACAGGGCGGCACAAAAGAATAAGAATATATGAAACGAATATAAACTAAATTCGGGATTGGTAGATCGCTGATGGTAATGTAATTTTAGGATGTTGTTACAGTCATCCGCAGCATGTTTTTAGAGTTTCGTCCATCTAACGAAACCCTACCTGTCTCACTCCTTTGTCTGTCTGTTTGTCCGTCTGTCACAGAGTCCGTTCTTAGAAACTATATATATCGGAGACTTGAAAATTTGCATACTTATAGCTGAACACCACACATCAAACGGCAAATAATAAAATTTTGAAAAAGTCTAATATTTAACCCTCTGGAGGTTAACCTGCTTTACTGAGGGGTTACTAACCTGCTTGTGTATTTTAAGCAATTTTTCTAACTCAGCCCCTAATTAAGTTGGAGACATGAAAGTTTGCATACTTATAGCTGAACACTTGCGATAACTCGATAAATCATAAAATTTTGAAAAAGTCATATTTAACCCTCCGGTCTCTAACTTCTGTATTTTAAGCAATTTTTCTAACTCAGCCCCTAATTAAGTTGGAGACATGACATTTTGCATACTTATAGCTGAACACCTCACATCAAACGACAAATAATAAAAATTTTAAAAAGTCTAATATTTAACCCTCTGGGCTCTAACTTATGTATTTTAAACAATTTTTCTAACTCAGCCCCTAATTAAGTTGGAGACGTGAAATTTCGCATACTTATAGCTGAAATCCTCACATCAAACGACAAATAATAAAATTTTGAAAAATGTCTGATATTTAACCCTCTGGGCTCTAACTTATGTATTTTAAGCATTTTTTCTAACTCATCCCCTAACTAAGTTGGAGAATTGAAAGTTTGCATACTTATAGCTGAAAACTTGCGATAACACGATAAATCATAAAATTTTGAAAAAGTCATATTTAATCCACCAGTCTCTAACTTCTGTATTTTAAGCAATTTTTCTAACTCAGCCCCTAATTAAGTTGGAGACATGAAAGTTTGCATACTTATAGCTGAACACTTGCAATAACACGATAAATCATAAAATTTTGAAAAAGTCTGTTATTTAATCCTCTGGGCTCTAACTTGTGTATTTTAAGCAATTTTTCTAACTCAGCCCCTAATTAAGTTGGAGACATGAAATTTTGCATACTTATAGCTGAACACCTCACATCAAACAGCAAATAATAAAATTTTGAAAAAGTCTAATATTTAACCCTCTGGGCTCTAACTTGTGTATTTAAAGCAATTTTTCTAACTCAGCCCCTAATTATGTTGAAACATAAAAATTTGCATACTTATAGCTGAACACCTCACATAAACGACAAATAATAAAATTTTGAAAAAATCTAATATTTAACCTCTAATATTTTGTCTCGCGCAATTTTTAAATTTAAACTGTTTTGCAATACTATTTTTTGTTCATTTTGGATAATAAGTGTAATGTGACGTAATTTGTTCTATTTCAGATTTCTAACGCATGTTAATGAATTTATTTTACAATATCGTTTCTCTTTTAAAATTCACATGTAAATATAGTTTTTATGGCGTAATTTCCAATAAGTGCCTGCTTTTTATACCTAATTATTTAATTGTAATTTGAAGGTTTTTTTTCTGTTTATAATAGTAACGTGTAAATATTTTTTTATTTGAAGAAAACATTATTGTTTGCGCTGTTTATACAGTTGGCAACAGTTTAAATTAATACCATTTTCTAAAATATGTAAAAAATATTTGTCAAAATGCTGAATATTTGTCAAAATGCTGAATATTTGAATTTAAAATAGAAATAAAACCTCAAAAAATGAGTCAAATTAAAAAAAAAAATTAATGAAATCTGCAGACCGGGATCTTCTATTGAATAAAATGATCTAGAAATGATTAAATTCCCATGTATAGCTTTTGATCTTATAAATTTTTTTAATGGAACGATTTTGTCCAACTTTAGCATTAAATATCTCTTAAAATAATTCTTCGATTTGAAAACTGTATGCATTAGTGTGTTGATCAAACATTTCGCTATAATACCACCGATTTTCACATATTTGTATGCAATAGTTTTCTTAATATTAACGAAGAAATACCTCCGGTCACAAAAAATTCAAAACCGGCGGCGGCGGTGACAGCGTTAGTTACTTTTCATAGAATAGAGAGATGAAAACTTGAAAACTTGTCTATCTGTCTGTTTGTAATTCTATAAAAAATCCACAATTTGGAAGCCAAAATTGTGAAGAGATGCGTACATGTGTATTAAAACATGGCCGAGACAACTAAAGTAATCCGGAATCGAAATAACTTATAGTTAATTTTTAATTAATAAAAAACCACCAATTTAACAGCAATTTCTTATCAAATTTAAACATTTTTCGTTATAGCAGTTATCAACAATTAAAAAACAATAAAATTATTACTACAATAATTAATTTTCTACTGCAAGATTTCCACGCGAAAAATGAAAATGAAATAAATAGTTTGCCGAATTTAAAAAAAAAGGTGAATATTACGTCATAACTTTTCTATTGCAAGATATTCACCCGAAATATGAAAATGAAATAAATGGTTTGACGAATTTAAATGAAAGTGAATATAACTTCAGAACTTTTCTATTTCAAGGTTTCCACGTGAAAGAGGAAAATATTACGTCATATTGGAAATATAAAGGGCATGGTGGATATAGTATAACGTCATATGCGTGTGAAAAATGTATTGAAGCATAATAAAAACCCGATTAGGGAAATATTGGCGTATTTTAACATTCTTGCTCCAATTATAAATTGAAATAAGTTCATTTATAGCTGTATTCTTTTGCGTCTGTTACATACATTTATACATTTTTATGTAGCGTTTTCATATGATTCATTCAACAACATTTCTACTGCTTTTTTTAATGTTTGTTTTGTGTTGTATGTTAAATTTTGAAATTGATTTTTCAGAACAAACATCCTTCAAATTCTGGGCAACGCCGGCACTTTAGCTTGTAACAGATAAATGGCTTTTGTATCTGTACATCTAATGCTAATATTATAAAGCGTTATAATATTATAAAGTATATAATATTATTAATGTTTGTACGTTTGTGAGGTGTCATCTCTGAAACTACATAGCCAACTTAAAAAAATGTTGGTGGCCATCTCTGCTCCGAAAAAAAGACTATTTTATGTCAGTGCAAGAACCTACATCGCTGCAGGAGCAAAAAAGCTCTAAAATTGTGATTTCTGCGATATTGATTGGGTTAGAAACTTTAAATTTGATGCGGTAGTTACTTTTAAGATGTAAATACTCCTAATGAACGCTCTCTAAAAGGTTCAATTTGACGGATAAATATAAAAATTTCTAGAAAGGTTCTAAACTATTATTTATTTGGAATACTGAAATTTTTGGGATACTGTTGGGGTTAGAAACTAGACCTTTGGCATGGTAGTAATTAATAAGATGTAAATGCTCGTTGTAGAACGAATTCTAAAAAATAGAAAGACTAAACAAAGCGGAAAAAGATCTAAAGATGTTCTAAGTAACGAAGAACATGGAATTGTTAGGAATATAAACATGAAAATTTACATGGCTGTATTTATCATGACGTAAATTCTCGCAATAGAACAATTTCTAAAAATGTCGCTATAAAAAATAGTGCAGAAACAAAAAACTTTCACAAATTTTCTATTTCTCTGTTACTGCTGAGCCCAAAATCTTGAAATTTTGCTTCGGGTTAGTTTTAAAATATACAATTGTCTCTATGAATGGTTTCTAAAAAATTTAAAATTTAAAAAGATGAAATTAACGGAAAGCGATCTCAATTACCATTAATTTCGAATTATTAGGTACAGCAACTTTAAATATTTCATAATGCTGCATTTCCTCTGCAAAACATGCGATTTAAATGCAACAAAACTGATAGATACCCACCTAGCATTAAATAAATTGTGTAAATATTGAATAAAGACCTGTATGAAACAGTGAGTAGGTTGCCCGAAAGTACTTGTTAAAGTGTTCCTTCTCTAGGTTTTCTCTCTCTCGCCAAGGCCACTAACAGAGGGAAGTGCCGTTTTAAATGTGATATGAATTTTTTATCGATTCATTTTTCTATACATTTTATCATAAGGTCATATTCTCAATTATCATTAGTAGATTTTTTATATATTAACATATTCTGGTGAAATTTTGTAATCGGGTTCATATTGGCGTATGTTAGCTTGCATGATTTGCTGAATAAATATGCATGGATTTGTAAATTACTTCAAATGACACTTTGACAGCTCAAAAGTTATGCAGACGATATATTCAGATCTTGTGTCATATTTTATGTTGTAATCATTGCCGATTTCTTTTATTTAATACATGCTAAATACAGCTCAACTTGTGCAGAATATGTTTGAAAACAAAACAATACAGCGTATGTAGTGGCCAGCATACACTCATCATTTAAATCCGATCGAGCATATCTAAAACACACTCTAACGAAGCATTGCATGCCACTTTTGATGTATTCGGTACTTTGATACTATAATAGATTTTGAGAAGAGAATTCCTTAAATGTTATCGACAACCTCATTGCATCCGTGGAAAACAGATATTCTACAATATTAACTATTCCGGGGGAGCACACACCATATAAAGTATAGTCCATTCTTTTTAAACATCATATGTTTGTCATTTAAAGTTACTCAAATTGGTGCGGAGCGTCTGATTATGCTCTTGACATCATTTTATACAGTTAAAATTCCGATATAAGTAAATTAGTGTTTTATTTTCTATTTTACTTTTAATTATATTGCGTACTTTCAATTTTATAAATGGTTATTCAATTTTTTCAATGGCTGTCTTGAATGGTTTGATTTCCCATTTTTTTAAACAGTGTATACGAATTTATATATAAAATTTTGTAATTCTACAATTCGTTTATTTTCATCATTTCAATTTTTCGCAGTATATGAACAATTAAAGATAACATCTCATTTTCTTTGCTTCCACATGTTATTATTAAATCTATGTTCTCAGTAATATCGCTCAGACTAATCCCTCTGAGGGAAGTCCTAGTTATATATATGTGTGTGTGTGTGTGTGTTTTAATATATACTTATATATATATATATGTGTGTGTGTGTGTGTGTTAATATATACTTATATATGTATGTATATATACATTAAAATTTCTTCAATTTAATTTTAAAGATAAATTTATTAAAGATTTTATCATAAAACTATTAAGCAATATTTCTTGTTGAAATATAATTGTAAAGATATATTTCGTAATAGATTTATACTTCAGAAGAATTAAATAAAAAGAGATTTTGTCTTGCAATCTGAAAATCTGAAAAAATATCTATTATTTTAATTTTGAAGAACATCCAAGAAAGATGCTTTGTATCTAGTTCTATTATATTTTTGTTTTACAAACAATTCGCAAGTGTACAGAACAAACATATAAAGAAGATAAAGAAAGTTTCGAAAAGATCTCCCTTTGATAAATTATAAAAGGCTGACAGATAAAAATGATAAAAGTTAAGTTTTCCGTTAGTTTTTCTATTTGTGTATTTGGGTAAAACATGTCAAGAGAGGAAAACGAAATAATGTACAAACAGACTTATGATGAAAAAACGAATAAAAATGGGATAGCAGAAGGAAAGTAAATTGAATTTCACAAATTTGTTTTTTTTAAAAACAAAAATATCCACTTTTTAATTTCATAAATTATATTTATGCAATTATTGTTACATAATGAAAGTATTTTACAGAATTACCAGGCAATTTAATACGTTAAATTGAATATTTCTAAATGTGAACCCTTATTATACATACTTTGAAATATATGGTGCAAAATAACTTTCATATATAAATGCATTTCTAATTATAATTTATCCGAACAATTCGCAAAAAAAGTTACAAATAAAAATATTATATAAAAAAGAAAGACGCATTAACACACAAAAGAAAGACGCATTAACATATTTTAAAAGCAATAATTTAAATATTAGATATTGATTAGTATATT
This sequence comes from Maratus speciosus, assembly GCA_963932465.1. Lineage (NCBI taxonomy): Eukaryota > Metazoa > Arthropoda > Arachnida > Araneae > Salticidae > Maratus > Maratus speciosus. Next base: position 41,913,759 of record OZ010789.1, read on the forward strand.
AATGATGAAACCAAACAGTCATACAATTTAAACATATTTAAATGATTTAAAGGTACTGTTATCAAGAAATATGCAAAAAGCAGAAAAGAAGACACATAAAAAATGTTCAGCGTCTAGCATTCGGAAATAGTCTCTATTCGGAGAGTAACAAAATCATTCTGGTATAATGAGCACTAGGTTAAAAAAAATACGTATTTCACACGTAGAGAACGCCATAGTTAATGACATTAAACAAAATCGAAGTTTTATAATAGTATCCGAATTACAGGGTATCCGTAAAAGCCTGTACTAGTGCCAATGGTATATTATAACTGTTTAATTTACACTATTTATAATGAATCATACATCAAATTTAATGTAAACTAACCTAATTTTTCTTACAAATGTTCAATATGTGCGCCTTTAGTTATACGGCATACATCCAACCTCTGTTAACAAGTTCGGAGTCACGGAAACAGTATCCTCTTCCATTATGTGTCTCAACCCTGGCAAGTTATTAGGTAGCGGCGGAACGTAGCCACGAATTTTATAAGGAAAAAATCGCATTGTTCTAACGGCTTTAAATCTACATCATAACAATAACGCTTTATGTTCAGGAGTCGCCATTTTGCGTATGTGGCAGTGCAAGCGAATAAATAATAAAGCAGTACTCCCGCTTGCGCTTATTTAAAACTGTTTGAGTACTATTTGTTTGTGACTTTGAACAAAGACTCTACAACGCATACTGTTGATAGTAATAAAATATATAACTGGGACATTCTTTATGGACACCTTGCAGAATATGCACAATAGATTTTTAGAAAAAAGAACTGGAAACAAATATCATGAAGTGATTGCATTTAATATATGCGTTTAAAAATGCAGAATTATTGTCTATTAAAATTTGTAAAGTTTTACGGTGGTGGGGATGTACTTTTGAGATGTTCTGTTTGGGAGGCGTTTTTAGTTCTCTGATACATTTTTTTCTGTTATCATAACAAGGAATAAGTTTGTTTGAGCTTTCCAACCTTCTTGTACTATTGTAAAACCAGAAAACTCATCAATTTGTGTTTGGTATAAACACTGCACAGATAAGTGCATTTCTTATGTAATTTAATATTATTATGATATTATTTAGTACATTCTAAACTTGCAGTCCAGAATTATTTCATGTACACAACATAAGAAATGTAACTATAATATAAACCTTTATATCAACGACTATGCAGCCTTTAAACACTGAAACACAATAGTTCTTAAAAAATGCGTGCCAACTATACTTAAGCGATGACTTTGCATACACGCTGTCACACTATAATTCAACCTATAATTGGGCTTTAATTTTTTCGAAATGTATAATCACAAATCTTGACTACCCATATGCTATTCCGTATACTATTCCGTATGCTCCTTCACATTAAGAGAGCACACACCTCATGCGCACAAGAAACAAGCACTGAAATACAATATCACAGAAACGGCGTGATGGTTTGAAGAAATCAAACAAAAAGGTAGGATGAATGCTATATACACCGCTCGAACAGAAGATCCCCGAAGATCGATCAGTTTACAAAAATTCGCCACACAGATACGTCACCCGATAAATCGCATATCGCCAACGCATCTGTAGTCCGAATACAGACAGTCGACGTTAGGAAATTCTCTGCGAAATTACGAAGAACTGTAGACAGGAATGGAAAATAAATTCCCCATGGCAGGAAAACTTTTAAAAGCAGGAATTTAAAAATTATAAAGGCGATAATTCATCAATAACTTTTGTTTGGAACCACGACCCTGTTGCTCCATTCAGTTTTTTATATTATTTCAATAAGCTGTACATAGTCCTGGTCACTGCACCATTATACGTATCGTGGATTCTTGCAATAAAAAAATTTGCGAGAAAGATTCCACAATGGCGACGACGTACAGTGAATATCCAAATTCGAGTATTATTTAAAAGCAAATAGTAATTCAAATATTTTGCAAGCATACTTGGTTCTTTTATTATGTTTTAAAGCAAATACACTATTGTTAATTTTTTTACGTAGCACCGCAGTGTACCACAACTGAACAGCAGCAAGTTTTAGCGCTGAGTGACACCCAGATACATCAAAAACCAACGACATAGGTATAGTAAACAGAATTTCGTTGAATCGATGATCATAAGTAACGGTTAGACCTAATTAAGAATTGTATTATTTTCTTTGCCTGTTGGAAATAGAAAGAATTTAGAACCGTTAAAATTCCCCACTCTCCACTGTGAGAATATGAAATGAAAGCATAAACTCTTTGTGAGCTGAAGCAATTTCCAATTCTGAGAAAATTGATTGGTAAAAATATAGTCTTTCGCTATAATCGCGGATAACTGCCATATGAGATTTATTTTGGCAGTTGCCCTCAGTAACCGAAAAAGAGGAAAATGATTTCATTTTTATGTTTTTATTAATGGCGTATACGTGACTCGGGAATATTTTTATCTGATAAAGAAAGCTTTAATGCCAGAGATAGTGGACATGGGAAGATGCAAGTAATGCTGTAAATAATTAATTTTAATTTAAAGACAATGGAAAAATAAAATTCATTGAACACAATAAAATTAAGAATTCGAACATACGATTACTTTGATAACAGAAAACAGTAAGTTGTTTATCAATATGTGAGAAACCTCATCATGTCTTTCTCTAAAAGTCAAATAAATAAAGATATTAAAGGTGATTTCGTTCTTAAAACGATAGTGCTATAAACTACCAACGAATTAATAATTCACTTTTAAAATGTATTTATTATGTAAAATGTCGGGATAAAATACCCCAAGAACTTTTACGATTGTTCTCAATTCCTTGTTATAATAATTACGAATATGGTAGACATTGTTGCATAGAATACATTTTCTGGTGTTAATAGGTGGTTGTAAGGTTTGCATTAAATGACTTTAGAATCCCAAATAACAGCTCATATTATTCCATATCATCTATCAATATAAATTATTTCAAAACAAGTATGTTACGTTACATTTAAATATTATTATGAGTATCTAGTACACGCTCATATAAACTCCCATTAAGAGGCATCTAACTATTCATTTAAAATAAAACAGCAAATCTCTATGCATAAACATCAAAGAATTATCTTTTCTTACACACCATTCTCAAATATAAATTCTGTTGCTTGTCACAGAACTGACAAAAGCTTTATACAACGTATCTAATGTTTCTGTCATGTGTATATATCACAGACAATTTCGAAAAAGAAATATTTTTTTGTAAAATATCCATTAAATAGTACGATAAATGTTCCCTTTAATTTAAATTCTTTCGCTAATTACATGAGATGCAGCAAACGTTTCAAACATTCTTTAAGCAATTTCCTCAAGGGTCCATATTTACACTTTTCAGTGTCTTTGTCCTCACGATTAATTTTATGAATAGGTTTATTTTCTCGAATAATATTTCTGTATAATTCTCGAATAATATTTCTGGGATGGATTATAGTTGTATTTAACGATTTAATAAAATTATATAAGTATACGTTTTTATTTTTCAGTGAAGAAAAAATTCAAATTTCAAAATTCCGATTACAGTAAATTGTATTATAACTAGTAAATCTGCAGATCAGGAGCCTCAACGTCAACTTTGCAAGTCATTGTTTTTTAACACGGATTGCGTAATATTCAACTTCCTACAAATCGCTTTTTAAAGTTTTCAAATTACATAAATATTTATAAGCATACAAGATACTTCGTAAAGTTTCAGAAATTAAAAGTGTTAAACAAGTGGTTATACATTGATGTTCTGAAGTTCTGATGAGCTACTTGTTCTGGTAACAAAAATTGCATTTCTTCAGTGGGGGGCTCCGCCCCCCTGAATCCCCCGTAGTGTATTTAAATTTACATTCGTAATTTTTTATTGATTGTGCGGATGGTTATAGTATATCTTAGCTTTTTTTACGCTGTGATTTATAACGATAAGCATAAGTTTTTTATAAATTAATTGAATTTAAATTTAGAATAAAATATTCATGTTAACCGTACACAGACAATAAATATTGAAGTGACGCCAAAAATGTAACCCTAAAATCCGCTACATTCGGAACAACACAACGACGTGCTTAAAAAACAAACAAACAATAACAAAAAAAAAACAGAGTAATAGCTTTAGTAATACAGATTTTAATTTATAATACAATGAAATGCTACCTTAGAATGCTAATTGCTTAAATATAAGCAGATCATTTTCATTTTACAGAAAAAATGCACGGATGAAGTCAAAGAATTCGGTCCCTGTTCGACGTGCTTGTTTTGTTTGGACCGAATGGGAGAATTTATATCTGAGCGATAACGCACATCATATTGCAAACTGTTTTTACGGCAAACTGCATCTCCATCTATCTCTTTGGGGTCGTTCAAGTATTATGTAAGCAGTAAGCGGGGGAAGGGGAATCCAGTATCTGCTTATTTTTGCTGACAAGGGGGAGAGGGGGGTGACGAGAATTCTTACGTAAGCATTAGACAACGAAGCAACTATTGTTTAACAACAAAAAGCAAAACAGCATGATTTGGATGAACGTTCTGTGGATGTTAAAGGACTGGAGAAAAAAGATATGGAGTAAACATGGACTGGAAACGATGAACATTCCAGCCCACTACTACATTGAGAACATAATAATAGACAATGCTGAAACATGGGTTCAAAGACCTTGGACACCAGACTAGAAATGTGAACGCCAAACACATAACATTCCTATGATTCTTGTTAAAATTTTTAGTTATGTGCCTAAATAAGTTGGGGCCTGTTGTATTTCTTAAAGTTTTTTTTTCTTGTTTTTGTTCAATGCGATAAATAATAATATATTAAAAACAATTTTGTATTCTATGAATTGTTTAATGCAATAAGTAACAATATAGTAAAACGATTTTGTTTTCCATCGATACCACAACCCCTATATGTTTATCTAATGTAAATTTGCTGGATTAATAACGTAATTTATCACTAACTGTAATTTTTTATGGCAAACAGTGTTGATATTAAAGTGTCATAAAATCTTACGTAAGCAAAGGGGAGCGGGGTCTAGCCTTTGCTTAGTTTTCCTTACAAGGGGGGCGGAGGGGTACAAAATTACTAAAAATATGCTTACGTAATACTTCAACGACCCCTTTCCTCCGTGAATAATAGTTAATTTTATTTTACCCAAGATCTTTTTATTCCAGCATTTCCAGCATCTTTGTTTTCGATAAATGACATCTAACTCACCTGCTATGCGTACTTACTCAAAACTTTTCATCTTGTTATATTAAGAAATACTCGAGAGTTTTCTTTTTATTTCCAATATGCCGCCATATTAATTTTTCTATTCTTAATTTTATTTTTCATTTTCCTGTTTTACGACAAAACATTTCAATTGAAAATTGTTTAAAAGAAAATATTTTTCCGGGTTTTGATTTTCTGGGCAACAATTAAAGAAATATTGGTAAATGTTATGGAAAAATGTTACGCTATTCTCTATGAAATAATGAACATTTGCATTTTTAAGCAAAATATATGAATAAAATAAATAAAATAAATGAAATATTGCCTATTTTTATTTCTGGGCTAAAATACATCTATATGCAAAGATACAAATGCATTAATTCATCCGTTTTGACGTTGGCTTTACTCAAACATTATACACGCAAATATACTAATAGTATTAGGACCAAATACGTTGCTAGGCAACAGATGAAAGAAAAGGAAAAAAAATGAAATATGCATTATGTCAAATTAATAAAACAATATCTTTTATATTATTAGAAAACATGCATAAAATCCCCCCCCCCCCCAATATTAGAAACCTAATTAAAAAAAATCTCGCAAATCTGACAAAATTTCAAACTAATTGGAATAATTTAATAATCTTATTTAAAAATTTCAGCATCAAAAAATTACCATTTAAATCCATTTTTCATATGAGCCGTTTCTTTCAACAAATGAAAATCTGAAAATCGTCTGACTTGCCATAGAAAAGCATTATAGAGCAAAATAAAATGCTCCATATTTCCCGAACGAATCAACCAAATTTAACCAAAAACTATACAGCTAAGTCCGGGTACCTCATCAACATGCCCAGCGAATTTCAAGCCGATCGGATGCTTTTTGCGGTAGTTATCGCGGAACAGACTAACAGGCAGACTAACAGACAGACTAACAGACTGACTAACAGACAGACTAACAGACAGACTAACAGTCAGACTAACAGAAACCAAAACTTTTCTTGTCTCCACAGTAAGCATTCACTGACGTTTCGGCAATCATGCATAAAAGTTGCTTAAAAAAGAAAAAAAAAGGCGAAAATCTCTGAAAAAAGCTTTTTTTTATGACATATATGGTAGCAATAATTATTGTGGGTATCCTTATATCAGAACTTCTGTTTTAGGAACAGGAGGGAAAATATTATTACATACCCGTAAAGGGGTGGTGAATATATAGCGTTATCATTTTAGGAGCGAGGGGGGGGGTCATGATATCATAAGATACCTATTGGAATAGGGGGGATTTGTCGTTTGATATCGTTATCATTATTGATCCAACAAAAATATTATCTTGTTATGTGTAAGTTGTTCTTTACGTCAAAATAATCTGTTATCTTTTTTTAGTCTGTAATTTATTTTTATGAAAAAACAAACTTAATATTAAAACCATTATATGCCTTGTGTGTATGCATATATAATCCGCTGTTCGAAAAATTGGAACTCAAGTACGTCGGATATTATACTTGTTGTGTTTACTAGTGAAGAAAAAAGAAATAATGTTGACCATCTGTTTTGTTGATATAAAGTTCAGTCTGCCCTCCCCCACAACCGTGCGAGGCAAGTGGAAGGAGATAGCAAAAATTTAACTAAAAATCGCATAAAAATTTTCACTTTCTGAGTTTAAGGGAACGACTCTTCACCTATCATGAATCATAATTGCAGACTGCATGTATTATAGAAATTTCTAGCTATTTCTTTCATACAAATATTTACGTCCACTATTACATATATCTATTATTATAGATTCACCGGTGTTGACTTTACTGAAAATATATATCTTGAGATGCATTTAAATTTCAAAATGAATAATTAACACATGTGTTTGAAAGATAATTACGCTTCACGTTTTCCAAATATTCTTTATTTTATAAACGTTCCAATTTCATCTTGCCTTAATGACATGTATAAATGTTTTTGTGAGTGTAAATTAAGAATTAATTTGCAGAATTAACTGAAAATGCATGCACATGACTAACTGAAGCAATTATTTTATCATTAAGATTAGTTTATTTTTCAATTATCGAAATTATAAATGAAATAATGTCGCTTTACTTGTTGTTTTAATACAAAGTATTGAAAGTTGGGATGAAAGAAAATTTGAATTCTTAGTATCATAATAATAAATGTGTTTTTTCTTGAATATAGAATCAATTTAAACTGTTTATTGATTTGATTCCGTAAGAATTTAAATATTTTTAATTATTAAAATTTAAATAATAGAAAACACCTTTTTAGTTTATTTTGTATTTTTACTGATAGTCTTTTGTGTAGCTATATCAAAATTAAAAAAATAATAATAATAAGTGGAAATTTAGTTGATTAGTTATGACGATATTGGACTATTTTCTCAGTTATATTTGTTGTGTAATTATTATATTATTCCGAAATATAAGTACATTTTATTCATATAAATAGATTTTAATTTTAATACGTATCTTAGTATATTTGCTCAAATATTCCATTTCATTCAGTTTCAATTGATTATTTAGTCTATAATAATATATAAATTCAGAGGAAAATATAATGACATTGAAAATTAAGTTTGATGATATAAGTATTTATATTTCACAAAAGTTTAATATAAAATTTCTATTATAAAATATATATATATGTTGAAGTTAATTTATACTGGTAATAATCAGTCTTAATATTCCGACTGTATCAGTATCAATTTAAGCAATGAATTATTGCTGTTTTAAAATCAGTGAAAACTGAAAAAAAGATTAATCTGGAAAATGGATACCTAAGATTTTAATTTCATTAATCACAAATTATTTCTTGGGGAAATATTCAGACTAATAAATTATTTATATTAGTACGTACTTTGTTTAAGATTTTGGAGGGGTTTTTTTATAGTAATGTATTACGACCAATGTAACAAGCCATTTTAATTATTTGTGCAATACAGTTATTATTATACACTGTTAAAAATATCCCTGTAAAATTACGGCAGCAGAGATTCCAGTCATACCACGTAAAGAAAAGGTCCATGCGTATCATTTTGTGTCAACGTGTACACTGGGGTGCGCCGGAAAAAAAAATTCCATTTTCGATGGTGAGTTGAGCTTAAAAGTTGCCACTGGTGGCACTAAGTTCACAGAACAAAATTCAGATTTTTCGGACAGTTCCTTCATTTGCCGCAAATGGCTTGAAGTTTTGCCCAAATGCTGATTTTCGAACATTTAAGCAAAAATTTTAAAAAAATGTTAAATTTAAGTTATTTGAACTGAATTTACTTAAAATGTCATGTTTAATGAACTACGAAGTGTTTAAATAAGCTCTGACTATGTATTATTTAATAGTTATGTGCATTTTGAATTAGGTGACTTTTATAACTTTTTCGTGAATAAGTGAGCAAAAATTACAGGAATTGTGACAACATGGAATAAGGAACTCGTTATCGATAAAGACTTGGTCAGGAGGTAGAAAAAGAAACTTGGGAAGAAGATAAAGGAGGAGGAAGATCTTGGAGGAAGAAAAATTACAAGCATCTTTTTTGATAGTAGAAAAATAAAAGGATCATCATAGAAATAAACGGTCAAGGGCGAGCAGTATTCGCGCACAGAGGGCTCCGAAGAATAAATACTATATGAATTTGTAATTGTATTATGAAAAAAAATCGTTGCTAAAAGAATACTAAGACTTTGTAAAAAACTATACAACGTAGGGTTGGGTATAACTGTATATATTAGAAAAGTGTAAATGTGTATACCATGAAAGTTCAAAAAGATATGGAGCCTAAATAAAATCAAATATAGCTATTCGCATAACTCTTTTTTATTTTAATATTATCATATTCTGTTTATGATGAACTTAATTCGGTACTGACAATAAAAGCAGTGCATAGTTAAACTTCATTTGGCATTTCATGAAACTAATTTCAGCGTAGTAATAACCTTTATTTCTACAGTGTAGCTAAAACAAAACCATTGTTCAAAGTTTAAATTTGGAATTGTACTAAGCGCGCTTCGAATTGAGGTTTCAATGATGCAACGCCGCCTTGGTCAGTGCCGCGTATTTCCAGATAGATATTTAATTAACTTTTAAAGTCACTCCAAGCGTATTGAGAGATACAATCAATGCAAACTATCGCGAATCCTACAGTATTTATGAGATTCATTCTAATTAAATCTTTCGAAGGCGATGCCCTTAAAAAATGGACACCTAATTTTAATTCCAAAACAGACAAACGGCACCAAGAATATTTAATTAAAATTTTCCTTTTATCATGTATGTGAAAAGAAGCAAATTCGCATTTTCTAATAAATTCGTTTATAAATTCTGGTGTCAGTCCATTATTTCATAAGTTTATAAATAGAATTACTCCGTGCCGGAAAGGATTAAGTGGTCGCAGGACTTTTAAAGCTTTAAAATTTAAGAAATTTTTATTTTTTTAGATGTTAAACTCCTACATTTTCTGAATATTTTGATATAATTGTTTCCTTGAAATTCCCATTACAACAGAAGTTTTGGCTTTTAGAATTATACCCGCTCAATAGCTGACGCGGTGTTTCCGAAAGTTTAAAGTCATTATTTTTCAAATAACGTTTTTTGGACATAACGCGCAGGATACCTCAAAATCTTCTGGATATTTTTTCATGAAATTTTCAAAACATATATTTCGTGTTAGTCTGTATAAATTGAACCTAGAATGTCCTTTTTATTGTTCAAAAAATATTTTTTTAGGTGATTTTACTGTTGAAATTTTCGAAATTTTGTTTAGCTAGTTGCAACATTGCATTAAAAATATAAAAATGCTTTAAATACAAATTTATTTATGTTCAGGGAAATTATTACAATCTGAAGTATAAGTAAGCACAAAAATTTTCATTCTAGTTGCAATATTTATTATGTAATCCTGCGCGTAAACTGTTATGCGAATTTTTTGTTCGACAAATGTCTAACAGTTTCGAGCCCCCCTATAAATACTAATTCTGTATCTTGTAATTTTTTAAATACATGAAACGAAAGAACATACTTATATCTTTCATCCCAATTAAAATTGTGTTTTAAAATCATATGCATTTTAAGACATTAAATGTTGAAAATGGTCTTTTTTCCATTTTTTCCACTTTTTAGAGTCCCGAGACCCCCTTAAATTAGTATGTTTTTAACAATTTGACGTTTATTGCTTTTATACTGTTACTAGACATTACATTACACATATATATCATTAAAAGTTGTTAACTACACTGTTAAAAATTTTGCAGCATTCTGGCTGGTCATTCGACCGTTTTTTGAAAAATCGGTTTCATAACCATAATTTAACTGTATTCTGACCATAAAATGGCCAATAATATGGTCAGAATAGTGTTAAATTCAGAGTTGTGTAACCGTTTTCAGAAAAAACGGTCAAATGACCTGCCAGAATGCTGCAAATTTTTAACAGTGTAGGCAAAGAGTACGCCGACCCTGTCCTTTTGTATGTCTAAACTGACCGTACCTTTAAGGGTTAATATCTCGGCTAATTACCGATGATTTTTGTCAAAAATCATTATCAATAATGCTTTTATTCTTCTGCAACGATAGGTATATTCAGCGATGCTCAGAAATTTCTGTGAATGCCTGTAAATCGAAATTTGTGTATAACAGAAAAATTCTAATTACTCAAAAACTATGTGACCTAGGGTAATCGCTATAATTTTCCGTTAAGGTTTATATTAACGTCTACTACCTCTAATTTTTTCATAATTTTAGTTTCAGTAGATTCGGAATTAGATGGGGGGGGACATAATTTTGCGCTACATTTTCAACAATATCTTTGAAAATATAATACCTAAAATTAAAAGGAATGTATTTTTGAGTTCAGCGTTAGAAAAGCTTTCACGGGATACCCCACATGATATGCAAAAAAAAATTTATTTTTTTCAAGTAGCATAATTAGCCCCTCTACTTTTTTACTAAATATATTTATGAATGTTTATTAATCTGAAAATATGAAGGTCAATGGTCTTTATTACTTCCCCGATTTTGAACTTTTCACGTTCCATAGTTTATGAGTAAAATGGTTGTGACAGACGGTCAGTCACATGAGTGATCTTATAATGGTTCCGTTTTTACTTTTTAAGTACGGAACCCTAAAAAGGAGAATAGCAGAACCGCCGACAGAAAGACTAAACAAATATCACCATTTTGTCTGAATGTGGTTCGGAATATTTGGGTTTCTTGACACCTAATTCTGTTCACTTTTTAGATGTAGGAAAATCATTTTATGATTTTCTGAGCCAGAATTAAGTCTGCTTTTGAAAAAATCAAGAAGAGAACTGCAACATTTGATATGTATTCTTCATACGAACGAGCTTCCACTCTGACAACGACATCAACTGTCTAAACTAGATGGTAGAACCACTTGACCTAAGACCTTTACCAACTGAAATGGAGCTAGATTAATAGAGTACTCAAACCTTCAGCTTTTTGCATTTCTGATGTCTATGAAACAGGAATAGGCTCGTAGAAATTGACATGTACATTTTTCGCACGCCATTAGTTATATGTACTTCGTATTTCGAAGATGCCACTTGTTTCCTTTTTTCTATGAAGATCGTGTTATTATTGCTACCATCAGAAAAGATGGTTGTAATTTTTCACCTTGTAATTTTTCACCCTTCAAGATATCCCTCCTCCTGTAACTTCGTTTCAAGTTTCTTTTTCTGACTCCTGACCAAATCTTTATCCTTGACGAGATCCTTATTCCTGGTTGTCACAATTCCTGCATACTGAAGCACAGATGAAGCTCTTAATGCAATTTACCTGATGATATATCAGTTATAAATCCGACGAACATTGTGTGAGAAAGGGATATGCGTTTGGGAGTGACTTTTAAAGGCCCTGGTTCAAATTCTGATTCAGAAAAACTGCCTGCTTCAAAGTTCCCACTTTTTGAATCTTCTGACAATAGCTGTATTTTTGAGTAAAAAAATAATTAACATCCCATCTCGCTGTTACTCCAAGCTGCTATTTCCTCCCTTATCGTCATTATTACTGATTGCGTTTTCATTAGTTTCTACTCCACATACTTCTCTCTTTCCAGGATTGCTGCCAAACATGCTCTGGTCCGGCATTCAAATATGTGACTGTGAACGCATTGAAAAACCGAAGGAAGAGCGAGGAACATAATAAAGACAAAAGAGAAAAACCGAAGGAAGAGCGAGGAACATAATAAAGACAAAAGAGAAAAACCGACGAATGAACGAAACAATACTTACAATTTTTGCTCAGTTATACGCAAAAAGGCTATAAAAATAGCCTAATTCAAAATATACATAACTAATATCTAATAGATAATCATAGCTTATTTAAACCTTTCATACACTAAATGTGACATTTCATAAAATTCAGCGAAAATAAATTTAATTTAACATTTTAAAAATTTTAGCTACAAGAAGTTCAAAAATCAGCATTTGGGCAAATCTTCAATCCATGCGGCAAATGAAGGAATTGTTCGAAAATTCTAATTTTTTTTGTGTAATCTTAGTGCCACCAGTGGCAACTTTTCGCACGACCCATCATCGAAAATCGAAAAAACGTTTTCTTCGGCCCACCGTAGTGTACACCCTAGCGGAGGAAAATGTATGTATTTTTGCTAACAAATGGGCTAGAACTGCAAGAATATGTGGATTGCCTTTAATTTTCTAAGTATCTAAAAATATCCCTGTAAAATTACGGACAGAAGACGGCAGTAGAGATTCCAGCCATACCCCGTAAAAAATAATCCATGCCCTTTCATTTTGTGCAGCCCGTAAATTTACGGGGCTAAGATATAATACACTTCAAAACTCAATAACACTTTACTTACTGTTCCGTAGCACGTAGCACGATATATAATCATCGCGCAGAATCACTTTTTTCGCGGGTTAAAAAATATGTTATGGTTGCGATTAAGTGGCATTATCTTTCGAACATGAAGGGTTAAACCTTAGCGGAGAAAAATGTATGGGGTCGTACCGTATTATTTTAGTGGATCAGACCGTTTTTCATCAAATAAGGCTGTTGCCCGTGAAAATTGAACAACAAACGCCCATTAATTTACAGTTTATTCTGAGAGTGTACTATTTTAAATTACTGACATAAACGATAGTCTGTTAAAGACGTATCACATATATACACCAATTTATCTCAATAAGTTATCACTTAAGAACAACAGTTGCATGAGAAGAGTTTGTGAATCGATTTTATGATACGACTGATTTTTTTTTTTTTTTTTTTTTTATGAAAAATGTATTAAATGCAGGGTCTCTAGAACGTTAGCGAAAGACCACTCTGTTCTAGAAATTTATGGTCTGTCGATGCTGTGTTTAGTGTCATTTGGATTTTCGCATTGTTTTTATACATAGATTTTATACTCTGATGATGTGAGTCCTGGAACTCACGAAACGTATAAGTGTGGTTTTATTCACATTACCTAACGTATTTATTGTGTGTTTAAACGTTGATTTGTGGTGATTTAAGATTAAATTCTGTTTCCATGTTTATAAATATATCTAAATATTTAGTGAAATAATGCAAGGGGTTTTGGGTGACCTAGGAGTGCAATCTCTTAGGTAGGCCTGAGACCCATGGGTCCATATAATTTGGCACCAATGCTTATTGCGGTCGTTTTTATATCGAAAATCAACCAAATTCAGAATTTTTTATTATAAACACACATTTTTGATTATTTGTTTATTTTTTGATAAATAATAATCTAGGATATTAAACCGGAAGTCAGTCAATCATAGTATAGGAATTATACAGGTTTATAGTTTAAAAGTTATAATGTTAAAATTATTTATTTCATTGTAAAACAGATTAGGATTCGACTAAATTTTAAAGCATAACTCTAAACCTATTTGGCAGAAAGAGCTGTGATTTTGTTTGCATATTTAAAGCTTCCATAAATTGATATCTGTGCCACAATACATTTATGTGCACACTATATTTTTAAAACAAATTTTGAAAATATATAATGGTTGTCCAAATGAAAAGTGGACACGTGTGATTGCGTCAGAATGACTGCAGCGACAGCAAAGCCACTGAATATGGATATAAAGAGCGGCATGAGATGTGCCCGCATAAGGTGTTCAACAGTAAAACCTGTTTGTGATAAAGGAAATTGATCCAAAGTAAAGTCGTGCCATACATTGATACGTCCAGATCGGAAACAACGCTCGGTATTACGGATTCTGATTGCGAAAGTTGAGCGTAATGCGAAAATATATCGACAAATTGTGGCAGCCTATGAAGAGCACTTTTAGGTCAAACGGCAGTGAACAATTCGTAAATAACTTTTGTGAAGGGCGGCAAACGATATCGGATGTGACAAGACTGGGACAAGGAAACATTGTGATCACCAACCACTGCATTGCCGCCGCGCCGTTGATGAAATGGTTAGAGCTGATTGAAGAGTTCGGACCACTGACATTAGTGACGAATTCAACCTGAGTAAAGGAACGGTTCCCGCGATCATTTGCCAACATTGTTCCGATCTGAACGAGTCCATGTATGGCACGACTTTACATTTGATAAATTTCCTCTACCGCGAAAAAGTTTCACTGTTGAACGCCGTATGGGCTTTGCGCCTACTACAGTACTTTATATTCCCGTTAGGTGGTGCTGCTATAGCTGCAGTCATTCCGACGTAATAGTATGTGTCCAAGTCTCATTTAGGCAACCCTTATATATATTTGGAAATATATTTTCGCTAAAATTATGAATTCTAATCTATTTTCATTAATTTAAAATATGACATTTCAAATTTACACCTTATTCCGGAAAGCAGATTTGGAATGCCAGTTTTAAAAATACTTTATTTTCAAAATAATTCAAAAACGCAGAGAATATAAATTAATTTTTCAGTCATGGAAATTCCGCAACTTAAATTTCATGGAATTATTTTATGGGATATAAAGTTACTTTTTAGGCCTAAATGTCAAATTTTAATATTATAAATATTAAACTAATTAAGTTATTAATTTGAAAGTAAGTACTGTTTCTGTGGTATTTCTGGATTCGTAAGGATTTTTCGTTTTACTATTACTTTCTTTAAATGTAAAAATCTATTTTATCTGAGCGAGCATCAATAGAAGACCAGAAGAAAATTTTGTTTATATGAAAATATCTTATACAAAAATAACACTTGAAGTGATACAGGGATTAATTCAGGAAAAAAGCAAAATGTAACATTTATTTTCGAAAACCGAACAAACATTTCGCAACATTCGAAAAAATATCTAAACTTTATCAGATAGTGATTGCAACAGTGAGTAAATATAAGCAATACTCAAGTATATATATATCTGTGGAGGAAAATCGCTTTTAGAAATTGATATTAATTTTACGCAGTATGAAACAAGTGAATGCAGTTACAATTTTGAAATAAATGTGAATTTAGAAAGTGGATATAAAGTTGCAATGTTGAAAATGGTTAGATTTTCAAATATGAAATATTACTTTTTAGTAATAAAAAAAGATCAAGACTTATTTATTTAAATAAAATATCTTCAAGATGCTAATAAAAATATCCATTTAAAAGATTAATTTCTGGAAAGATTTTTATCTCATTAATTATCTTCATTTCTTAAATATGCTTTGAAATAAAAAAAATATATATATATTCGTTGTTGGCCACCGTAATACTCATTCGTCATGGATATGCAAAATATAGCATATGAAAATAAAACATATGTAAACTATTCATAAAATGCATTGAAATTCCAAAATAAAATTTAAACGTATTTCTTGGCAATTTGTTTGGTAGATGGAGTGTTTAAATTAGTGGCTTGATGACGTCATAAACTTTGAATGCTCTATCACTGAATTGCGTAAAAGAAATATCCTTATAACTCCAAAATGATAATCATATTAACTAACATCGTCGGATTAAGCGTTTTATTTCCATTTGAAATATATCTTTGAATTGAAATTTGAATGATATACAATGGCATGAAAAATCGAAGAGTGTGAAAACAGGATTACAAATATCTCGGCAGCTAATTATCCGATTGAGTTTATTCTTTATGCAAAACTTATGTTTTTTTTATTGTATTTTATATTCACCCTTTAAAATAAACAATTTCTGAAATTTATATATGTCCTAGGCTAATTGAGAAATCCGGCTCTTTGCAAAGAGCCTAGCCTGTTTGGAAAGAGCCAGGATAGTTGGAGAATCATCTCCGTTTTTTCCAAAGAGCCTGATATTTTTCAAGCTTATTGCAAAGAGCCTAAAGAACGTTAGGCTAATTGGAATAAGGCAATTCATTTCTCGAACATCCTAAAAATTTTAGGCTCTTTGCAAAGAGCTTACATTTCGTTAAGCTAATTGAAAACTGACCAATTGGTTCAATTCCATCGAACCATAACCCGATCCGAGCAAGACAAAATAATTTCCGTCGAAAGGCAACCCTGATATAACCTGAAAATTCCATCTGAATTCAACCTGAAACCCGCTCTAAATCCGAAAAAAATTCATCGAACCGCTTCCCGGTCCGAGAAAGACAAAATAATTTTCGTCTACACGCACTGACCAGAACCTAAAAATTCATTTTAAAGTATACCCCTAAACCCAATCAGAACCAGACACAAAGAAAATTATATCCGACCGTAACCCAATTTTAGCAAGATAAAATATTTTAAGACAGAACGCAACGCGACCAGAACCTTAAAATCCCATTTGAATTCAACTTGAAACCCTATCCAAACACGAAAAAAAATTCCACCGAACCGTAACCCGGTCCGAAAAAAACAAAATAGTTTCCTTCGACGCGCATCGACAAGAACCTGAAAGTCAAACAGAAATCCGATACGAATCCGAAAATATATCCTTTGAACGGTAACTCCGTCCGAGAAAGACAAAATAATTTCCGTCGCAACGCACCCACCAGAACTTGAAAATTCCAATTGAATTCTACCATAAAACCATTTCGAGCACGACACAAAAGAAATTTCTATCCAATCGCAGCCCGATATGTACAAGACAAAATAATTTCTGTCAAAACGCAACACGACCAGAACTTGAAAATTCCATTTGAATCAACCCGAAACCCGATTTGAACACGAAAAAAATTCATCGAACTGTTTCCCGGTCACAGAAAGACAAAATTATTTCCGTCAACACGCACCTAATAGAACATGAAAATTCCAATTGAAGTCTATCTTACACCCGAACCGAAATCGAAAAAAATAAAGCTCTATCCAGCCGCAACACGATCTGTGCAGCGCAAGATAATTTCCCTCGAAACGCAACTCGACAAACCTGAAAAGTTCATTCGAAGTCAACAGTAACCCGATTAGAACCGGAAAAAGTCCATCAAACCGCAACGCGATCCAAGAAAGAGAAAATAATTTCCGTCGACACACACCGAAAATTTTATTTGAAGTCAACCCCATTGAACTTAGACTCTTAGTGGTTGTCTTCATTGCACATTTTTTAAAATATCTTTAGGGAGGGGGTGGGTCGGGGGAATATTTTTTTGCAATTGAAGAAATGTGTTTATTAACCTTAAATATCAAACAGTTGTATACATCAAATCTGCAAATAATGCGGTTTTCTTTTTTTTTCTTTCGCTTTTTTTAAAAATCAAATTTGATCAGCAACCAATCGACTCTTAGAAAAATATTAAAAATCTTCTTCCTCTGCAGATGTAATTGTTACAGCCCTTTTCTTGCTTATTTTTATATTATGTTGATTCATCAATCCATCTTTCTAGTACATAAAGGTGAAAAAACAAAAAAATCTGCAAATGTCATTATTGTAATATATTTCATAATTTTCAGTAGATACCTATCTTCTCTGCATTACGCTGGAAAAACTTTTAAAAAATGCCTCATCTCCAGATTTCATTATTGCACAAATACTCTTATATATTTGACTAATTATTTTCATTAGCAATCGACCTTCTCTCCGTAATGGTGAAAAAACATTAACAATCTGCCTCACCTGCAGATGTTATTGTTGTTGAAGTTTTCATACACATTTTTATAACTACTATTTTCATGATCAACCATCCTCACAGCGCAATGTTGGGAAACCAATACAAATTTGCCTCATCTGAAGATTAAAATAATATTTAAAAAAATTGCGTATATTTTTCATATTAATGTTCATTAGCAACTTATTTTCTTTGCGTAATTCTGGGAAAAAAACTACAAATCCGCCTCGTATGCTGATTTTATTATTATATAAATTATCTTATATAGTTTTCTAATCGTTTTCATTAGCAACCTATCTAATCTCCGTAATGCTGGAAAACATTAAAAATATGGCTCATCTGCAGACTTCATTGTTGCAGATATTTACATATACATTTTTATAATTATTTTAATTTGCAACCCATCTTCTCTGCTCAATTCTTCGAAACCATTGAAAATCTGACTCATCTGCAGATTTAATTAATATAAAAAAATTCATACAAATTTTTCATAATCATTATCATTAGTAACTTATCTTCTCTGTGGAATTCTATGAAACAACTAAAAATGTGCCACATCGGCAAATTTAATTCATATAAAAATTTTCATATATATTTTTCATAATAGTTTTTATTAGTAACCATGTACTCTGCGTATAATTCTGGAAAAAGAATCTGCTTCATTTACACGTATCATTCATACATATCATATAACATGTCCATTTTTAAACATAAAAGAAAGAATAGTATTTGTAGAACACTTTTCATAATTGCATTAAAAGATGATTTAATATCCTTTCAGTTAGAATTTGGGTTGAAGGTTTTCGGGTTCTGGTTGAAATTTGTCGAGTTTAGGTAGGCTGAAATCGGAATCTTCAGGTTCTTGTCGGTCTGTGTCGATGGAAATTGTTTTGTGTTTCTCGTATCGTGTTACGTTTCGTTGTTTTTTTTTTTTTTTTTTTTTTTTTTTTTTGTTGTTGCTTTTTTTTGGGGGGGGGGGATGTTTTTGGATTCGGTTTGGATCGGTTTCAGATTGACTTCAAATTGAAGTTTCAGGTTCTGGTCGGTACGTGTCAATGAAAACTGTTTTGTCTTCCTCGGATTGACTTACAACAGATTGTTTTTTCATTTCTTCTTTTGACTGCTAGGGTTTCTGGCTGACTTCACATGGAATTTTCAGGTTCTAGTCGGGTTGCATTTCGACGAAAATTATTTTCACTTGCTCCGATAGGCATAGGGTTCGATGGAATTGAAAGAAGTTGTCATCTTTTAATAGCCTAACGCTATCTAGGCAGCGAGCCTAAAACACATTTGAGGCTTTTTGAGAAATAAATTGCCTTATTCCAATTAGCCTAACGTTTTTAGGCTCTTTTCAATAAGCCTGAAAAATATCAGGCTATTTACAAAAACGGAGATGATTTTCCAATTAGTCCGACTCTTTGCGCAGAACCGGATTTCTCAATTAGCCTACGACATATATATTCTTTATCAGAACGAATATTTCGAGAGCTCGAAAAACTAGTTCCGGATAATCTAGGTTACTAAAATTCAATAGCATTTTTCTCATTATTACATACCAAATTTCAAGTCTCTATCTCAATTCGTTCGGGAGATAGGGTGTTTATTGGCAAACACACAGACAGACGGACGGCGATTTTTTTTCTTTTTGTTTTTTTCTTTTCTTTCGGAATCTCCAGTATCTGAAACGTGTAAATCCGTCAAACATTTTCTTTTTCGATTTTCAAAACGATTACAAGACTTACACTATACTACGTATGATGGGTAAGCAAAACAGATTATCATGATAAGAAAAGAATCGATTGGAAGAAAGGCAAAATTTAATTTTAACAGAAAAGCCGAAAATTTGCCAAGCAGGGAGATTAATCAAGAAATGAAATTAATGTAGTATTTTGTACTTCGTTTATAAATTGAGTTATCATTTTTTTTTGGAAAATTGCTTAAAAAGTATGGATAATTATATGAAAGTTCGACACGTAATAAAACTCTATAATTATAGGAAGATGTTAATCCTAATGCACAGGGAATTTATTTCTATCACGATTTTCATGTATAATTTTATCATTCAGTCATTTAACTTTTATAAGCAATAGTTGTCTGTAGTTTGTTATACGGTAAATCGCTACTTTGAATAAATGTAGAAAAACATGAAGACATATTTTTAAATATTTGAAGTTTAAATCTTAAAGATAAGTCAAAATTACGGTTAACACATAGTAGATGAAGTTCGAGTATTATGGAATGGTCGCACAATGTGGAATACTTTAATATCCGGCGCATACGGTGTTTCAGTCAAGCGCAAAACTACCAAAAGACTTCCTAATACTCACATGAGACACTGTTCTCAGTTCCGTTTGGATAACAGTTGTTCGATTGACGCGGAGAAATAAAATCTTATTCTCGGTTTTTATCCGAATGCCAAGGAGGGTTATGTGTTTCACGCGTATCGGAGTATGTGGATTTCTTTATGAAATTGAAACATCACAACGACTGGATGGATTTTAATGAATGATGTCTTTATCGGTTCGTCTTAACCGTCCGATGGTTATAGGCTAGGTTTTGTTTTTATAAATTCAAAATGGCTGTCGTAAAATGCAAAATGGCGGTAGAGCGAAAAAACATTACGCACCATATTGAGTGGCATATCATTGGAAAGGTCTTTCAAAATGAAGACGATGTTTCATTGACTATTTTGCATTCAGAAGCTCTGTTTAAGTATTTCACAAACTAGAAGTTGTATAGGTAGGATCTCTAGCTTTACTGCAACTCAAACCTTCATAGGCATCGATAGGTCTCATAAAAACAGTGTTTATAGATAGGAACTAACAATTATTAAACACAACTTAAAAGTCATCAATGCATGTAAATAAAAAAAAATAGGTAAGTGGTATAAAAAATAGTTTCTCATTGATGATAATTAATTAATTATTTCGCTTTTTACGCAGTCGGGTTTTTTGATTTTTTAAAATTTAATTGCAGTTAAATTTTATAAAATTCATATATAATCTCATTGTCAGTGTTGTTAACAAAGTTCAGTATAAGGTTTAACAGTTATATTTATTCGAAAAATGCGGTGTGCGGTCTGTATCCAGTGCATGATTGACGATTTTCGAAATTAAGAAAGGCACCTGATGTTCGCAAATTGTCCATCGTCTTCCACTGGACACAGATCAAACGCCTTATTTTGCGGATGATAGTGTTTTAATACCAAACTGCAACATATATGCAAGCAGAAAGTATTTGTAAGGATGGTATACTAAATTAGAGAAATCAACGCTGAATAAGGATTGCGCTCTTCCAGTGGAATATACAGTTTTTTTTAATCTGTAACTTTAATTTTAACTTTACATGAATGGTTTACATGAAGGAAGAACCTTTACAGATCGATTTTAAAAATAGCAAGTTAATTTATCCATCAAGATTTTATTTGCCATCTATAATCCGGGAAATAATAGAGATATTTCTACGCAATGAGGATATTTGCAATGATTCAGTGTCCCTTGATTAGACTAAAATTTGGAAAGAGATGCTATGTAATTTCAGTAACAATAGTAAAAATTATTCCACGCTTGCAAATAGCCAAGTTAATTTTATTTTTTAAGTTTTGCAATGTTTTTCATTATACAAAATGTCTCGTGCGCAAATAGCTAATTTAATTTTTATTTTATTTTATGTGTGCAATGTTTTTCATTATGCATCATGTCTCGTGACATTGTTTACTATGTTATTGCTTTTTAAATTATGTGAAAATATTTTCTATCGTAAATGATTTTGAAAATGTCGCCGATTGTGCGATGAAGCATTCGTTAATCTCAATAAGGATATTTTATCACTTTTTATAGCATTATTTAACTTAATCTGTTTATAAGTGATTATTATACACGTTGTTTACATGAATGGTTTTTTCACTTTTTTTTTATGTTATTGATACTTTTCTCAAGCAGTGTTACATTTATAGCACGAAAGGACTAATTTAATTTTAATTTTAATGTAACTTAATCCTGTTAATATCTATTAAATAAATATATATGAATATTTATTGTATATCTAAACGCAAGAAAACGCAAAATCTGTAATAAATATAAATTATATTTTATATAGGTAATTTTACTTTCTGATATTCTAGACACGTTTGTGACTTTTCAAATAGACATATATGAAATTTAAATGTTTGATCTTTTAAAAAGTTTTTATTCATGCTACAATGTTTTGAAGATTTTGCTTTGATTTTAGAATACGCTTTAATTTTTCGTCATTTTAAAAGTTCAAAAGAATACATAATATTTTTAAAATATATATCATAGTTCACCGCAAAACACGCAAAGACTTGTATTTTTTACTAACATACAAATAATTTCTTTTCTCTGCAGTTATAACAATTATTTTCTTTGTGATTTTTTCCCAATATCTTCTCCTTCTAGTTGGACGATGAAATAAAATAAAATTTTTAATTCCAATAAGTAGTAAATTCACAAACTTTAAAAAGTAAAAATAGTAATCAACGTAATGCTTTCAAAATATTTTTTTTAGTTTAAGAAAAGCTCGCTTACGAGAACAAACAAGATAAAAATAATACTACTGAAATTCTAAATCATACAAATACCATTAATTTTTTTAACTAAGAATTTTTTTTTACCATAGCTTGATGAATAAAAAACGTAGTTTATTATAATTTATTATATAAAAGCAGACAATTCGTTTGAAGTTCAGAACTAGTTTAACATAAATGAGACTTCGAAAATTAATATTTGAGGTCAAAATCAATTCTATGCGCTTAGACACATTTGAAAAATAGTAACACGATCCTGGTCATAACTTCCATTCAGAATGAAAGATGAAATAAATATATATAAATTTTTAGGTAGATTTCGTAAGAATTATTACTCATTACATTCTCCCCTATGCAGGAATTTCTGAAAACTTTTTGCAGATTTACGCTGATCATGACACCTAGAACTCAAACCACAGCCATGTCAATACTTTATCTATCTATCTATTTATCTATCTATCTATCTATATATATGTATATATATATATCGCTTTATTGTGGTCACGATAACTTCAATAATTATGCATAAATCTCTTCCAAACTGATACCTGAAATCAAGAGGTAGAAAATCTCGGTCACTTTCGTTAATGGGCAAAATCGGAACAAGGGGTAGAAATAGGGAGGTGTTAACCCAAAACCGAAAACCCCCATAACTTCTTGACTATATTACATATAAAATCGGTTTAAAGTTATTATTACTTCTAAAAAAAAACCCAAAAATTTATGTATAACAGCTATTTGATAAAATTAAATATGGGTTCAAGGAGAAAAAATTGGCTTTTAGGAAGAAAAAAATTCCTAACTTTGTCAATTCTGAAGATATCAAATTCACTTAAATTTATTATAAATCTTCTTAATATTATCTGCAACTTGTATATTGACAAGTTTTTGATACAACTTGTATACTGACAAGTTTTTGATACAACTTGTATATTGACAAGTTTTTGATAGGACCGGCTGTAACCGAAAAAAAATATGGAAAAGGGGAGGGGTGGGTTGAAGAAGAAATAAAATTAATAATATCCTTAATTCTCAAGATATCAAATCCGCTTAGACTTATTATAAATCTTCTTAACATTATCTACAACGTTTATACTAACAAGTTTTTCATAAGACAAATTCTTACAGCAAAAACTATTTAAACAAAATATCGGTTAAAGAAAAAATAATTGTATTGACATGACTCTGATAAAACCTACAGTTACAGAAAAAGGAAATTATAACTCGTCAAATGCGACCAGATAAAATTGTTAAACTTGGTTTAACTCCAATCTTGATTTACATTTTGTTGTTGAAACTAGTACTTAACTTCGAAATCTACCTGCACCTGTGGGCCGAACCGGCAATGATTTTTTTCGATGTGAACGTATATTGTCTGTTTTCCCGCAAAAGAATCTACATACACAATTTGAAACAATAAAAAAATATATACATGTATGGTATTTTTTTTGACATATTTAAATCTGCAATATCATGCATGTGAAAATACAGCACTTCCCTGTTATAGCAGAGTTAGAATTTATAAAGTAAAAAAAAAAATATATATATATATAAATATATATATATGTTTCATTTAATTTTTACTGACTGCTAAAAATATAGAAAAATGTAAGTATCATTTCTTATAACAAAGTTACTTAAAAATACTATATACAAATAACAAACTTGCACGCATATTTACATACATAAAAATAATGCATTTAAAAATATCATGCGAGAAAGTCTTCATTAATTACTAAAAATTTAAATTTTGATATACGAAATATATATTAATAAGAATTAATAACATGCTTTCTATTCTGTAAACTCTTTATTTTTTAAGACTTTTTTATGTGTAGGTATAGAAAAATTATTATCTGAATTTTTCGCAGTAAAAAGAAGCATTTGTATCACATGAAATTTCGATTACGATATTCTACGAAATAATATTATATATATATACGTATATATATTGAAATTCACATTCTTTATAAAACTGTCGTTAGTTGTGTTTCAGTAAAACAAAATAAGTTTAAAGGCATAGGAATAGAATACATTATTTTAAACACTCTTTATTATTTTTATTATTTTAGGTAAACTTAACCCATATAAAATAACCGTCATATTTACATAAAAATAATTTCGTCAAAGATTTTTTTTTTTTTAATAAAATTTTTGCATTAATGCTTTATTACTATAGTGCAAAGGGAAATGAAATCGATCGCGTTATTATTTAATAACAAATTTAATTAATTAATAAGATTCAATAAACAAAAAGTAGATACTTGTAACCTTCATATATTACATTATTTAATTAACATGTAATTTTTTTCTGATAAGCTAGGAGTGAAAAAGAAGGTGTAGTAATTTAAGTAAATATATAGCAAAAGAGTATTTTTTTTAAACTGTCAGAATGACCTGATATTTCATGTGAGTATACTTGAAGCAATAGAAATATGTTTTGCGAAAGAAGAAAAGTGCAAAAGTTGACCGATAGATGGCGCTCTACTCGCTTTAAGATGTTAAGAAAGAGACGTGATCATGGAGTCCCTGGACGTGATATCCGCACGGCACATTACACTTGTGTTAAAAAAGCGGGAAACATGCAGTTCCTCTTATTCTGTGTCAGAGAAGGTAGCCATGTTTCTACCATTTATTAAAGGGTCTAGAAAGCGGCTCTGGACCGATTACTGAATTCGATCTGAAGAATTTGATTGATAAATTCGAAGACATGGGTTCGTTACTGTTTATGTTATTTCATCGGTATTTTGGCCTAGGGAAAATTAAAAACCGACTTTTTCCCACCAGCTGTGGGACCACCTTATCGTGGTGGATATGCTTTGAACAAGAGTGCCACAACAGATTGTCACGTCTTTTAATTATCATCTTATGACCAGTACAGTGCCATCTATCAGTCAACATTTGTACTTCTTTTTTCTTTCGCAAAATAAATTCCCATTGCTTCATGTAAACTCATATGAAATATCAGGTCATTCTGAGCAATAGTTATTTGTATAAAGCCTTTTGAAAGGTGAAACTTTAAATATAATCACACTGTAAATATGTATATATACCGGGTGTCCCAAACATGTCCAATGGATTTTAAAATTCAATAACTTGCAAGCGGTGGCAGATATTAACCCTTACCGGCGCGGAGTAATTCTGTTTATAAATTGATGAAATAATGGACTGACACCGCAAATTATAAACGAATTTATTAGAAAATACGAACTTGCTTATTTTCATGTATATTAAAATAGAAAAATTTTAGTTAAATATTCTTGGTGCCGATTGTCAGTTTTAGAATTAAAATTAGGTTCTTTTTTAAGGATACCGCGGAGGTAAGGGTTAAAAAAATTCTTGCAGGAGTGTTGATTACAGTAAGATGTCAGGAGTTTTTATGCAGCGATTCTCAGTTTTAGTTACAAATAGCATATATAGGTTGTGTTGCAAGCAATAACCGCTAAATCCAGGATCGATTTTTCAACCTCTCTCTTTTTCCATGCGAAAAAAGGAGATCAAATTTTATTGAATGGATCTCGAAGTACCAAAGATCGGGTCTGGACTGAGCACCTATTACTTTCAGCGCCATCTATTGCTTGAAATTCGAACTAAAATCAAGAATCACAGTAAAAAATCTCCTGACATCATACATAACCCTCCTGCAAGAATTTTTTTAAATATCTGTCACCGTTTGCAAGTTATTGAATTTTAAAATCCATCAGTCATTTTTGGGACATATATGTATATAATAAAACTTCAGAGAATTCTTTTGCAGCCTGAATATATTATTTACCTTTAAAACAGAGTAATTTATTTTCAAAAATATATCTTTCTTTAAAATATTCATATAAATTTCTCTAATTAGCTCTGATTATGAAAAAATGTTTAAATGTAATAATCTTAAAAATATAAATTACTTAGGAGAAAATAAAAAGATAATACTTGAACAAAATATTGCTTCGAAGTTAATTGAATTGAATAAAGCTTTCTAATAAATATGCTGCCAGAGATTCGCATGGAATAAATATTAATCTGCAATGAAGCTTAGGCGATGATTTTCATAATTGTATGGAAATTGACAGCAAATATTATTATTTCGAACACATAAAAAATCACCTTTCATTCTTTGACTGAAAATTTAAAAGTACATTTTTCAAAACCAGATGAATTTTGTTAATAAAGAACGATGAAAAGTAAAAGATTCTAAAATGTTTGTCTACTTTTAAATTTGCATCTTTACAGCAATAGATATAGCATGTAATTAAATAATTTCTTATACAACGTAATTAAAAATCATGATTTTTAAATGAGATAAATATAGAAAATTTGTATAAAGTCTGTGAACAATTTGTGTAGGGGAAGGGAAGATGAAGAGGCCACTTTAAATTTGACGAACTTTCCTGATATTTTTTTTTAATGAGGAATGTTTTATAAGCAAATTCAAATAGTAACTGTAATATATTTAGTTTGCATTCCTATTTTACTTTTTTAATAAAAACTAGGGGCTTCCGCTTCTCTACTTGCCACGCTCACCAAACCCCCGCGTAATCGCTTCGCCATACCGAGTGGAATCGGATGGAATCAACCCCTAATTTCTAGCCAACCCCAGACGTAATTGTTTCGCGTTTCCATTCTGGATCGCTTCGCAATCCCTTATTTTCTATGCATTCAATTTTTAAATTCCATTTGGTAAAAACGTGCTTCTCCCCAACTCCTGACAATTTTATTTCCTTAACGCCGAGCACATAATCATTAGAGCTTACAGAGTTTTATAATTATAAGAATTATGTAATAAATCATTAAAAATGGTAAAATTTATAATTTTTTTGAATAATTACAAATTAAATAAATTTATAGTTAAATAAAAATAAAAATTAATAGAAAAATTAAAATTTAAAATATTGTAAATGTAAATAATATGATAAATTTAAAAGTAACAAATTTATTAATGTTATTTGGAATTTTTTTCCTGAGCTTTGTTATGAAGTCGCTAATTTGTAGTTACAGTAAATATTCTTATTATATAAATCTCTTTTCCTCTGAAATTTTCACTTCGCCGCCTTTTATCCGGCGAAATATGTGTAAAATTATATATATAACGTTACGGATATTTTAAATAGCGTTTGTGCTTAAAAAATAATGTAAACAGTTCATTTAAGCTCTATTCATAAGCTAATATTAGTTTTTGTTGCATTCAAATATATCAATTTCTTGATTTTCTGCAAGCAATTAAACCCCATTGGATTTCAATGGGAGTCTGTGGAAATTTGACGGAATACTGGAAATAGTGCCATGTTGGCGTCACTTTTGGCGACTAATTTTGGTCACCAAATTGGGCAATATATCGCCGAAGTTGGCGACAGAGCAGCCATCCCCCTCCTGGATCACCACCTTATAGTGCCTGAAAGCTCTGACCAATCATATGTGTTTCGCGGTATCTACACAGATTTTCATTGGTCCATTTCCAAATCGTTACTTTTTTTATATATAGACGGATGTATTTTAAAATGCACACGTTACGTTAAAAGAAAAACTACAAAATAGCCACTTTGTCCGCCTATGCTGGTTAAAGTGGCCAGCATAGGTAAATGAACAAATCACATTTATTCAGGGTGTAAAAATTATCAACATAAGCTAAAGTAAACACATTAAGAATAAATATTATCTTTTGTAATATTTTAAGTATTAAATCGTTAAAAGATAAAGTATGTAATAATAAGTATCAATAATTTTGAGTAGTAGTGTATTTTGTTATGAATAATAAATCAAAATAGTTTCAGGGCAAAGTAGCATCTGGACATTTTGTCTGATCTGTTCGTGGCAACTTTTCCTGGAATGACTTCATTACAAAAACTGTGGCCTAGAACCTGATCTGTATGACATAGCGTTTTAGAATATACGTTAAAGGTTAAAAGGTTAGCTCCTAGTGATCAAACAGCATAAGAGCAAATAATTCTAAAACCACATGTCAATTTGCTAAAATCAATAAATTGTACCACTTGCCTAAAATCAAATATGCGAATAAAAGTAATAAAATGAGTCGAGAGCTAGAAAGATGTAGTCTTCCGATTTACATTCACAGACAATACTACCAGGCATTTATTTGCCTAATTTCTGCATGGCGGGGGCACTATACATCAGAAAACTCATATGGGCAATTTGGCCTCACTGGTCAGTTTACAATTCTTTTCCCTTACCAAGTATTCCATCTAACTATTCTACCAACTATTCCATCTAACGTTTCCAGGCAAAGTAGACATCTGGCCATTTTGCCAGATCTCTTTGTGACCACTTTGCCTGGAATGACATCATTACAAAAACTGTAGCCTAGCACCTGATCTACATGGCACAGCGTTTTCAAATACGCGTGATTTAAAAGGTTATTATCCTACTGAGCAAACAGCATAAGAGCAAATATTTATAACACCGCATATTAATTTTCTATAATCAAGAAATTATACAACTTGCCTAAAATGAAATACGCGGAAAAATAATAAAATATGTACAAAACTAGAAAAATGTAAATGTCTGTTTTAAATTCACAGACAATGCCATCAGGCATTTGTTTGTCCATTATCTGAGTGGCGGCGGCACTATACATCAGAAAAAAATCATATGGCCAATTTGGCTTCACTGGTCAGTTTATAATTCCTTCCACTATACCAACTATTATTCTTGCTCTTTAAGAAGCTGCTCCACTGAATCTTCGTGACTGAAAAATCCGTTGTTAACCCATAGGAAAATTTAAAAGCGCGATTACTGATTACTTGATGAAATTTTACCGTCTTCATGAAAATACCTTATAGTTACAGATACAAGTTTTAAAAACGCATATCATCGGCATCTGACATTTTCCTTCTCATTGTGAAAATCGCATTTTAATTATTATATTATGTAATGAGTCATCACACATTTAAGTTCTCCCAAATGTTAACATGGGATTTAGGGATAAGTTAGTTTCAGTGAAACTACCCCTTCACGTCTTCAGACCCGACTTACACAAATGTGCACCTCTATACTTTTCCTCATAAAAACTAAACTGTTTGATTTTGTTACATTTCGACTTTACTTTTAAGTAACTGAATGTTTTTGGCTTTGGGACAAATACAATCAATGTCAGCATTAATGCTTATTTCCTCATAAAATAAATGTTATTTTTATCTGACTTCGCAAAATGCCTTCAAGACAGTGTGGCCAATAAAGTAAAAAACAAATCACAATTATTTAACTTAAACGCTTTACAGTAAAAAAATAAAAATAAATAAATAAATAAATAAATAAATGAGACTTTACAGATCATCCATTTGCTTAAAGTCTTTAAATTTTTTATTGCATGAATTTAGGTAATGGATCATTAAATTGATATTTTATGTAGGCTAGTCATTTTAGATCCCTGTTTGTGAACCTAAATGACCCGTCCCCTGAAGTACCCGTTCAGAAAATGGGATTCTTCTATCATCAAGGGTGCCTTTTTGTTTGTCCAAAAGCAATCAATGTGCATTTGTAGTGTTATTTTATCTTCAGGTCTGAAGAGGTTAAACTCGTTTTGAATTATGTAAGAGGTGAACCGAATTAGCTACAGCCAAGACAATGTTGTCTAGGGATACTACGTAATCAAATGTATACTAATAAAAGAATTTTCCTCTCTGCCTTTGTGTCTCTATGTGATTCTGTGTGCCCACGATTGCTGGGAAAAACTATCGCAGAAACGAGGCTGAAAATTTGGGTGAGGGTATTTCAAGGCATCACCTGATGCATCTGAGAGACGGAATTTTAAATTTGAGATTCCCTGAGTTATTAAATAAAAATCCAAAAGAACTCTCATTAAAAAGTCATATCTTTCTTTCTGATCGCTCTCATGCCTGTAATCTCATTCACATCGAAGGATTAAAATGAAGAACGGAAAGCAGGAATTTTCGAGAATTATTTTAAGTTATTTTGCATTAATCTCCATCGAAGAAATAAAAATTGAGTGGATGTTATGTTACACATTACCTGTACACAATTAAAATATTCTGTACTAATAATATTCTATAATAAAAGTATTCTTTGTATATAATCGTAGTTTATTTTTTATTTGGAAATACGTTATACAATAAAATGTATTTGTGCACACGATCAGCTATGCGGAAGCATTCAATAGCGGTAAACTTTGTAATTAAAGGTGGTTTATTGAATACTATAGCACATACGAACAAAAGTTGCAGATAATATTATACAGTGTGATAGATTTTGTAAGAGAAATATATCTTAAATATTTACTTTAATTTAAAATTTTATAGAATGTTTTCTATCAAAATTTTCAGTTTATTAAATGCCTATTTTATGCATAAATTATTTTTATATATTAACTAGGGGGCTCATCACAGGGGGAAAGCAAGCCTAGCGGATCAAACACCTTTGCAACTTCTGACAAAATATCTCTTTTACAATATCTGACCTTTTTCCCATGGTCTAAAGCAGTGAAACAGAAGAAATCACCCGTTAAATTCCATTGAATTCCTAAAATTTTTATCCCGCCATCATTAGTCAAGAGCAATGACTCTGTACTTTCCTTACATTCTTCAGAAATATTCCTCAGTACTCCAGGTACATTTGAAATCCATTTTCGTAAATTAAAGCCACCTCGTTTCATTAATAAAGTAAATTGACTAATTAGTTCCACAACTTCTTCCTCTTTTTTGCTGCCAGACAGAAAATCATCTACATAAAAATCTTTCAACACGGCTGCAGATGCTAAAGGAAAATCATTATTCTCATCTAAGGCAATCTGATGAAGAGCTCTTGTAGACAGAAGAGGGGCCTATGCCGTACCATAAGTGACTGTTGTTAAACGATATTCCTCTATAGGATCCTGGGAATTCTCTCTCCAAAGGATTCTTAAAAAATCTCTATCTTCTGGATTAATCAAGATTTGTCTAAACATTTTCTCTATATCTGCTCGTACAACAATAGGCAAAGTTCTAAATCTTAAAAGAATTGGAAAAAGTTCATGTTGTATATGGGGTCCGACCATTAGAATATCATTCAAGGACACACCAGAGGTAGATTCAGCAGAGGCATCAAAAACAACTCTTAATTTTCACGTCGTACTTGATTCACGAATTACCGCAGGATGAGGTAAATAAATAACAAATGCAGGGATCCTTTCCGATTTGTATATACGTTCCATATGACACAAATCCGAATATTCCTTCATAAACTCTCGATAGTTTCCATAAATAGATTGTTGTTTTGAAAGCCTACGTTCCAAAGAACGAAATCGCTGTATGGCTAGTTCCTTAGTATCACCTAATTGCGATGGAGGATCTTTAAATGGAAGTTTCACAACAAATCTTCCAGAACTATTTCGAAAATCATTGCTCTTAAAATGGTCTTCACATTCTTGTTCTTTCTTAGAAATTCGAACTAGCTCAGGAATGGAATCTAAATACCATAACTTTTGAACTACATCATCTAGTTGAAATTGAATATTATTATCAGAAAATATACGTTCACTTGTATCAAAAAAGGTAGTTCCCGTAATTATCCAACCAAGTTTAGAACATACGGCGAAAGGTAGAGTTTCTTATCTTTTTATAATTTCTTTCTTTAAGCAATGTAAAGAAAACGTTAACACCTAATAAGATATCTGCTGGTCTTGATTCAAAGAATACTGGGTCTGCTAGAACTAAATCATTAAAATTATTTACAATATTTGAAGGAATATAACTATACGGTACATTTGGTGTGATTCTTTTTATCACAAATGCTCTAGTGGCAAATCTCACTTCAGAATTAAAATGGGGAGTAAAATTTAAATTTACCTCTTCATTAGATTCAGCATTATAAGAACCTAGAGATGTAATCTGTACTTTAGTAGATTGCCTAGACAAACATAATTTGCGCATACAATTTTCACTTATGAAAGAGGCTTCACTACCACTATCTAGCAAAGCCTGACAGTTTACAAAATTACCCAGTAAATCATGAACCTTAATCATTGCTGTACAAAGTATAGTTTGCTTATTTTGCAATGAATGTAATCCCGACACAGAGTTGTTTGGAAATTCAAAGATGCTAGTACAAGAAGTTTGATTTAATGACTCAGTTGGTCTCGGCAGAAATTCTGGTGCGTTCGAAGAAAGAGGGCCGGTCGGTGTTTCATTTACACTATCTGAATAAGATTTCTGGTCTCTCGGAAGATGTAAAATTGTATGGTGAGGCTTATGACACACTTTACATTTACATAAACTCTTACAGATTTTTGCATGGTGTTTATCTAAAAGACAATTGTAACACAAGTTGTTTCTTTTAATCAATTCTATTCTTTTATGTACACTTAACTGCAAGAACTTAGGACATTTATAGAACGGATTTGATTCCTTGCATACACAACAGCTATTATTAGAAGACAACAATGTCGTTACTTTACCTTTCTTTATTTCCTTTACTATGGATTTGCTGTTTTGAAGGGTTCTAGCGTGATCCTTCAAGAAAGATAATAAAATATCAAGAGTTTCCACCTCTTCCCTTTTTAATGTTCTTTCCCATCAATATCTCGTATTTTTATCTAATTTATCAGTAATTACATAAACTATCATTACTTCCGAAAATCCACTAACGTCTTGTTTAAGTACACTTATCGAACGCACACATTCGTTTATAACATATACACTCTCTAAAATAGACTGTGCATTATCCGAAATACAAGGCATTCCAATTAACTTCTTAATTAATGCATTAATTAACTCACGTTTATTTGAATATCGCTCCTTTAATAATTCTAAAGCTGTCTTATAGTTTGAATCAGATATTGGAAGACTCTGAATAATTTTAAGTGCACTGTTTTTACATGCCTATTTCAAATACTGCAATTTTTGACAGTCTGATAAACTCTCATCTAGCACTAGCTTTAAATAAATCATAAAATGATATCCATTCTTCTAAATTACCACTAAACGTAAGAAGTGCCAATTTTGGGAGCTTTACTTTTGGTACTTGAGATTTAGAAAGACTATTATTTTGATTCGATTCATTTAAAGTAAATTTTGAGTTTTTCCGGTTAACACTTAACCAAAGATTGCCAAGTTTATCCTGTACGGATTGTTGCTCATCAACTACATCCTCTTCTTCACATTGTGAAAAAATTTCATGTAATAACTCATTTAATTTTTCGATTTTATTTTCGAATAAAGCAAGCTGACTAGAATCAGCATCATCTATCGAACTAATAATATTATTTTAAAGTTTAGTGACATTAGCTTTTAAAACTCGTTTTCTAACTAAAATGTCTATAAATTCTGTCATAATGAGATAATATTAACAAAAAAGACTCACAAAATAGTATAGATGTTTAAATGACGCAGCTTCTTTTTTTTTTTTTTTTTCAAATCACAACTTCAGAACGATAACATCATTACTCTTGAAAACGAAACTCATCATAAGTTTGTTCTATCCCTCAATTAACAAAAAGAAAAAAAAAATATCAAATCTCCGGTAGACGTAACCAAAAATTATGTAGTGCGCTGGTAGAATTTAAATAATCACAAACTCGTCAATAACTCACAACACTTAATAAATAACAAAGTGAACTGTATCACACGTTTAATTATAAACTCTCTTGGTTTCACACTCTTAGAATAGAATAAATTACATATCAACAAAAAAGAACGTTGCCATTTTTTAGAAATAAAACTTACACAAAAATGCTCGCACTGAGCCTTGGCAGACGATAAATATATTTCGAACAACCATGTCAGGCAAAATAACGCCATTTTGGCACCAATTAGGTACAGCGTTGCGTATATGACATCTGTGCCCAATATGTTTCTTTTCGATTCGTTTAAAAAAAAGAAAGCAGTGAAAACCATTTATTTTAAATGTTTCAGTTTTAAATAAAAGTTTTGTATTAAATAAAATGATAATGAAATACAAATTCAATTATGAATAAAAGTAACATGATACATTTCTTAGCATACATTTAAGGGAGACCAAACTGGTCGCCAAATTAGTTTAAAATAATAAACTTTTTTAAAATATGAAAAAAAAATATCTGTTATAATTACAATTTGAGTTGTCATCATTAGAGAAAAGTATCTAAAATTAGAAAAAAATTAATATTTCGAAAACTAATTCGAATTTTAAAATTCTAATACCAGTTTTGAGATCTGCGGATCAGTACGGATTTTTGGTGTTAATTTCATCGCAAAGTATTCCGTATTTTATTAGAAATCGCCGTGAAACATAATCAGTTGTTTAATCAGTCGTTTCATAGAATCGTTTCATAAATTCGTTACATTTCAGTCGTTTCATGAAATCCGTTTCATAAATTCGTTCCATTAGGATTTTATATGTACTAAAAAACAACTTTTCAAAAGTAAAAAAAAAAAAAAAAAAAAAAAAAAAAAGGAAAGGAAAAAGGTGAAAGTTGTGGCTAAAAAATAGTGTGATATCAAATTTCCAAGCTTATATTACGGTACTTATTTAACATTTTTTGATAAAAATTTACCATATGTAAGTCGAGTACCTAAGTATTCGTTGATAGAAAACCTTTTCTCCTTTACTAAATACATCATAACGTGTTTCTGAAAATTAAATTTTTTAAAGTTATGCATGATGGGCTTGGCGGCCATTTTTACACAAATTTCTAAGCACACAAGTTCATTGCTAAGATTGGAAGTTCGAAATTGTTACTAAAGCAAACATTTTATTCTTTTAATTTATGGAAATGAGTGCCTAAAAATTTTTGTCTAAAAATAAAGCTGAAGTAACTTCAGGTTTCATCTTATGATTCTCTTTTTTCGGAGGCGGGTTAATTAATTAGTTAAGCCAGTAAAAATCAATTTGTTTTTCAAAATAAAAAACTTTCTTAATTTATCTGTCATTAGCCAAAACTAGAAGTTCGAAATTCTTAATAATGCAAATATGTTACTAGCTTGAGTGCTTAGAAATTTGTGTAAAATATGGAAAGATGGCCGCCAAGCCCATCATGCATAATTTAAAAAAAAATTAATTTTCAGAAACACGTTATGATGTATTTAGTAAAGGAGAAAAGGCTTTCTATCAACGCATACTTGGGTACTCGACTTACATATGGTAAATTTTTATCAAAAAATGTTAAATAAGTACCGTAGCTTGGAAATTTGATATCACACTATTTTTTATCTGCCACAACTTTCACCTTTTTCCTTTCTTTTTTTTTTTTTTTTTTTTTTTTTTTTTTGCTTGGCTTTTTTTTTTTTTACTTTTGAAAAGTTGTTTTTTAGTAGATATCAGTTCTTTTTTTAAAACAAATGATATATAATTGAAATAATTCTACTAGCTCAAATTAAAATTAGTCCTTGTATAGCCTTTATAAGCAGGGAGCAAACACAATATTATACATTTTGTTTACCTATCATTCATTCTTTATAGTGATTAATAATTTAAAAGTAAGGAAAGTCAATTTCTTCTTTCAAAGTATCAGTCTTTCTCAATTTATATCTCTTTAAAATTTTCTACGAAAGATGAAAATTTAGTAAAAAACAAGTCGAAATAAAATATATATTTACAGTTAGTCTGTCAGTTAATTGTTTTTTCTAACTTTATTTTTTTGCTGACGGTTTTGCAAAAGAAATTTACCTTTACAAATACCTACGGTTAATCCGAGAATGAAACCCCGCAGGTATCTAAAGAATCGAAGATCTGTAAATCTAGCAATACTAGACATAATAAAGGAACATTTTTGATAAAAAAAAATCTAAAAATTTAAAGATATAAACTGTACATATAACTTCATCTTCATTTAGATCGTGTTATAGAGAAGAAAGAATAAATATGTAATTTAACTCAAGTCTGTTTATCCATACCTATTTGCATAAATGTGAGGATATTAATTTACTATAAAATTTCCCCTAAATTGATTATCTTTAATAGTCTATTATTAAAGCCGGATATACATTAGAATTAAATATTTTTCGGTTAAAAATTGCCTGAAATCTATAGTCTTATCGTTCGTCAAATTAGTTTTTTTATGCCCTGACTCTTTTTTTGAACTCTGACAAAAGATCACAGACATATTGAAGCTATCCAAATTCTTATATCTTTCTATCGTATTTCCTTTTTTGAGGGGGGTGTGAGGAAGAGTCCTTAAGAACTTCGTTTTGTTCTCAGAATTCTGAATTATTCATTCAAAAGATCTACCTACATAAGTCTTGTTGCAGAATTTTCATTAGCTAAGAGTTGCATCAAGTTATACATCATGTGAATCTATTAAATTAATTTTGTGAAATACTAGATGGGAGCCATTGATATTTCCAGACCATTTGCCTACATTTTAAACTTGAGTTATTTACTACTATTCATTAATTTTCTATACGAATTAAAGAAGTCTATGTTTCCATGCCAACTGTACCTTTCACTATTGCTTGCTTGTTTGTTTGTTTGATTTATTGAACACATACATCATATCACATGCGGATCACGGCGGGATTCGAATCTGCTTCCACCTACGCTCTCAAGCGATTAGCGGCATGGTGTCTTATCCACTCAGCCACGGTGGGCCACTATTGCTTTCTCTAATGCCCAGATACTCAAATTTAACCAACTGCACTTAGAATCATGGTCATAACAGAGAACATTTATATGTTAGAGCAGTGTTGCCAGTGGGCTACTTTTTTTAAATTCAGATTTCTTGATTGCCAGCACTTATTATAAACGGTAAAATTCCCTTTGTTTTCGCCTTAATTAATATGTCATTAAATAAGGCACATTTTACAATTTCAAAAAAGTGGTGCCAATCAAGTATCTGAATTTAAAAAAGTAGCCCATCTAGCAACACTGTGTTAGAGTGGTGACATATGCACAAGTCGTGTACTCATATTCAACTTTTTGTCCAAAGTACGGTAACTCAGTTTTCAGTAATGGACGAGGAAGATTTCAATTAAACTAAACAGAAAAGTTAACAAACATTGGCTTCCTGATTTGATTTTATTCAAAATTGTTTTAACCAACCAAAGTTAATGTCCGGGATCCAGATAAATTTTTCTCTGTTAGTAAAATTACATTTACCAATCAGTAGCCTCCATCCTTGCAGGCTTTTCAGTGTTTACGGCAAACATCAAAAAGCTCGGGAAAATGCAGACGTCTGATTGATCAATCTCACCCCGCTAATAGCGAAAAATCTATCTTGATTCCGGCCAATTCAACGCCCTTTAAATATTGGAGAAAGCCTTGACACGTGTCAGGAAAACGTCACACAAAGCAGGCAAAACAAACAAGAAAAATCATTCATTGGCTCGTTCATATTCACGAGCCAATGAATGATTTTGTTTCTTTGCTTTGCCTGTTTTGTGTAATGTTTTCGTGACGCGAGTCAAGAATTTCTCAAATATTTAGGAGGCATTGGCTTATTTCAGCACCATGAAGTTATGAAAGGAGAGGAACAGACATGTCAATCTTCCCGTGTGAAAAACTAGTTACCAAAAAAACGAGTTCTTTCCCTCTCTTCTGCCCTTTTCTCTCTTGATTTTGACCGATAGCAGCCCATTTAGCAGTCTCCAGTACAAGATGACGCTATATACGTTGGACGCAGGAGGGAGGGTGTTAGCGCGACCAATAACATAATAGGCCAGTTCATGATGTTTAAAAGTCACACGGAGTTGGATCGAGGCTAACGAAAAAGACAGGCTACCGCGGTGGGTCCGATTCTTCTTTTTTTACAAACCGCTGGAGTCACGTGATGCTCTTTTCACGCACCTTCTTTGGTGCATTCGAGCATCACGTGACTCCAGCGGTCTGTAAAAAAAGAGGAATCGGACCCACCCCGGTAGCTTGTCTTTTTCGTTAGCCTCAGAGTTGGATCAACTTTACACGATGATTAGTACAAAGCTGCACGCCGATTTTTTTTGTGTCCATTGCCGTGTACAGATAATCAACTCCGTGTGACGTTATGAACTAGCCTTATGTGTTGTTGGCCACAGTTTAGGAACAGCTACAAATGACTTCATCTATATCTACTCCGAGGTAAACGAAAAAGACAGGCTACCGCGGTGATACACTGCCTAGAATATATAGTGTGGAAATCGGCTATCCCAGTAATACTTTAAAAAGTGCCAAAATATTGGATCTCTTAAATTTCAAATGATGCTGAAATCCAATGAATCGATCACAGCGATATCTGCAGGATATTTCCCAAAACTTCATGACGACTTGGTAACAGCGTCTAGAATACCTAGTGTGGAAATATTTTATTAAACAACGCTAAAAATTTGTATCCCATAAATGATCGACGATACTGCTAAAATCCCAAGTGTCGATCGCAGCGAAATCTGCGGGATTTTCGTATTACATTGTATAGACTAGCAATATCTTGCAATTATAGAAAATATCCTGCAGATGTCGCTGCGATCTGTATATTTCAGCAGCATCGTTGCACATTTAAGGATACAATATTTTAGCACTTTTTTAAGTGTTACAGGGATAGCCAATTTCCACACTATATATTCTATGCGCTATAATTTGGTTTAGATGCTGTAGTATTTTTTTTTTTTTTTTACATTTTATTAACATACATCTGACCTGTGTGTTTGGCGTCAAGCCGGCTGTAATAATACGATGTTTACTTTGAAAGTATATCACAGATGTCGCTGCGATCAGTTCCCTGGATTTCAGCGTCAGTGC
This sequence comes from Maratus speciosus, assembly GCA_963932465.1. Lineage (NCBI taxonomy): Eukaryota > Metazoa > Arthropoda > Arachnida > Araneae > Salticidae > Maratus > Maratus speciosus. Next base: position 41,953,096 of record OZ010789.1, read on the forward strand.
ACATTTAAGGGATAAAATTTTTCAGCGCTGCTTGGATAGCAAATTTCCACATTATGTATTCTAGACGCTATAGCGGTGCATTACACGTGTCTCTTTCTTCTTTAAAAAATATCCTGCAGATGCCGCTGCAAATGACTGTTTGGAATTTAACATCGTTGTACATTTAAAGGATTTCTATTTCCGCGCTTTTTTAAGTATTGCTGGGCTAGTCGATTTCTACAACATATAATCTAGGTCTATAACGGAGCTATAGTATCTAGAAGATCTAGTTTAAAAATCGGCTTATTAAAAATGTGCTAAAAAATTGTATCCCACAAATGTTGAACGAGGCTGAACGATGAATGTCGATCACAGCGACATATGGTAATTCCAACGTAACTATTTCAAAAGACATCAAATGAGAAAACTTTCGCTCAGAGAAGATCTGGAAAATGTTGCTGCTATCGACATTTGTCATTCAGTATTTTTCAATGTTTATGGGATTCAAATTTTAGCAATATTTAAAGCATTACTGGAATAGCCGGTTTCCACACCATGACCATCATCTAGGTAGATTTTTCTTTGTTATCGCAACGAGATTGACCAATTAGAAGCCAGAATTATTGCTAAATTTTCACGGTTTGCAAAAATGTACCTGGATCTCGGCCTATATTTCTAGACGTTATAACTGACCTCAGGAATAGTACAGAAAGCAAACTCCGTATTTTGATACATTAAGGCCGGGATCCAATTAGGAACAAGTGTGTCGCTATAACGAAGTAGCGACATATGGCCAATAAAGGTTTATTGGTAGAAGTGATAAAAACAAATCATTAAAGGTATTTGCGAGCGTGTCATTATCGTCAGGCTAATGTATATTAAATTATTTCCCTAGTCTAATAAAGCTCGTCCATGCGCGTATCGTCTAATGGAGGATATTCCAAATATGGGTTCAAGGCTGAAAAATTCACGTGGTACCGGCAATTTACCTAAAGAACTTCTAACAGATGAGAAGGGAAACAGGATACTACTACTGCTTTCTCCCGTGAACCGTTTCATTGGCTAGCGGGGGTTTACATTACGTCGACGGAGCCTTCCCTTCTTTACGTTAGACGTTTTTGCCTTGACCACGTGAACATAATGTAGATAGAATAGCCTCTATTCAAGAAAGTGGATTGCCGTACTATAGCACCTAGAATATATAGTGTGGAAATTGGCTATCCCTGTAATACTTAAAAAAGTCCTAAAATATTGTATCCCTTAACTGTGCAACGATGCTGCTGAAATATACAGATCACAGCGACATCTGCAGGATATTTTCTCAAACTGCAAGATATTGCTAGTCTATACAATGTAATACTAAATCCCGCAGATGTCGCTGTGATCGATACTTGGGATTTTAGCAGTATCGTCACACATTTAAGGGATACAAATTTTTAGCGTTGTGTGGATAGCATATTTCCACACAAGGTATTCTAGACGCTGTAGCCATACTTTCGGCAAAAACTTGAAATGAGCATGCTTCCTGTGCATATATCACCACTCTTATGTATAAAGGCTCTCTGTTATGGTGTTGATTCTGAGCGCTCTTTGTTAAATTTCTATATTTGTGTTTTAGAGAAAGCAATACAGAAAAGTACTGTTACTATGGAAACAACAACTTCTTTAATATCGAAATGTATAGCAAAGGAGTTCAGAATTAGTGCCTTAAATAGTTTCCAATATGTATTGTTGTTATGACAATTAATACCCTTCCGGGATGTGAAAATTCAAAATTGTGTTCAACATAATGGAGGATATTCCATCTACATTGTGATCACGTGGTCAAGGTAAAAACTTCTATCGTAAAGAAGGGAAGGCTCCGTAGATGTGTAATGTAAATCCCCGCTTGCCAATGAAACGGTTCATGAGGCAAAGTAGTAGTATCTTCCCTTCTTATCAGTTAGAAGTTCTTTGGATAAATTACCTGTATCACGTGACTTTTTTCAGCCTCGAACCCATATTTGGAATATCCTCCATTGGGCGCAATCTAGATAGATTTTTGGCTGTTAGAGAAACGAGATACATCAATCAGAAGCCTGCAATTTTGTGAACTTTTCGCTGTTTGCAGAAATGCAGGCTATTGATTGGTGATTCTCGTTTCGCTAACAGCGAAAAATCTATCTGGATCCTAGTCTACATTTCTACAAACATTGCACTTCATCCACGGCACTAAAAAAATCACTCAAAACTTTCATGACATAGGCCGGGATCCAGAAACAGCAAATATTCTCAATCATGCAGGCTTCTGATTGGTCAAACTCATTTCGCTAACAGCGAAAACTCTATCTGAAACTCAGCCATAGTTATCTTCGATGAAATCAAATGCGAAAGGATAATATAAAAGAAAAGTATAAGATTTCTAAAATATTTTGGCGGGTTTATCGCTATTTGGCATAATTTGTAAACTTTAGAAATAATTAACAGTTTTTCGCTAATTATGTATAGAAAATTAATGTTTTTAAAGCTGAATTTTATAAAAGCACGTAGATTGAGTAAATATCTATCCAAAAATTCAATCCTTACTTTTTTCTGTCCATTATTTAAGTCTCTACCTCGATTGAAACATAAGTTGTGACGAAGAAATTAAATCATTTTCAGTATCTCGACGTTATTTTAAAAAATCTATATATCTGTTTATAATTAATTTATGAGGATGCATTTGATCTCAAATTGAAGATCTTCTTTATTAGGTCCTTCTGGTGTTGGTTTTATTTTTCTGCGATGATTGCTTCTTTTGATATGGGAAATTTTACGCTGGCATATTTCGTCCATTTAACATGGAGAAGTTGTCTGCAGTATAATAAGCAGTTACGGTGTCTTGTCGTTATTCTAGGCGTTTGTTTGTTTGGCGGGAATTTCATTTTTTTTTCAGCTTGGCTTGGCAGAACGACCGTCCTGCTTGATATATAGGGTAGCTATTTCATTTATTTATATAAGTATTCGAAGAAAGTTGAATTATACGGAAAATGATAAATGACAACAAGAGTAAAAAATGTATGAAATTTCAATTCATTTTTGTATAAAGAGTAGTATAATACGAGTTTTTGTAAATATATACATATATGTATACATATACACGTTCATGCCCTCATAGCATGCATCGTCACGGTGACATCGCTGTGACGTCACTGTGAGTCACTGTGGTCACGTCACATCTGTGACCAAAATGCCACCACTCAGTGATGTCACATTGTGACTGAGAGGTGAACTTCTTAGAAAACTTAAAAAAATTACAAAAAATATTCAAAACATCTTATTTAGGTAAAATTATATTTTCTGGCAATTAAAAAAATTGTGACGTCTCTGTTATGACACTGCATGTAACGTATGTCACGTCACATATGTTACGAAAAAAATCACCATATTGTAAGTCACAGTGTGACAAAAATATGAACATAAAAAATCTTTGAAAATGAACAGAAATATTACATGCCCGAGTTACAGCGACATAAGGAATGAAAATATATTAGTGGATAGGAAATAGTAAATTCGGACACGAAAAGAGGGTGGTGGTTGGGGGGGGGGGGGGGCAGAAAAAGGAAAATGCACGGTAGAAGTATCAACAAACTAGATTTCCATGCTATATTTTATCAATTTGTTATTTAAGACAGTGAAAGTATACTTTTTTATGATTTCAATTTTATCTACCATTGCAATTTAATCCTTCACTGATTGCTATTATTATAAAAGTGTTTCTCGGAAAAATGGTACCTATTGGAGCAATTTGGATAACATATTTAGAATTAGGAATATTTAATCTGTACACTTTATATATTTAGTTTGCAGGGAGGAAGTTGTTTTATTTTATTTTATTTATTTATTTATTTATTTTTGTCGACCAGTGGTATTCGAAACCCTTCTGTGGTTTCAAACTAAAATTTTCTATTACAGTTAAGTCTGTATCTTTTAATGAGCACGTAGAAAGAATACTCAGTGTTTAGTCATACATGCGTTTCTTGCTTTAGAATTTGCATTCAAGTCATATTTATCCTGTTAGTGTGTAACTATTTTAAATAACTATTTTTTTAAAAATTCTTCTTCTTTCAGACTTTTTAAATAAAATTAGTATTTTCCGAAAAAATATGTATACAAATTTTATACAAAACCCATGATATAATTATTCGTATTTCAAATTCGTGTTTTAGAGATATGACTTTAAAAAAAGTTATTTTACAAATTGTTTTATTCTACAGAAAGTGAATATGAAAAAAATGACAGATTGACAAAGAAAATTTTTTTATCCTGTATACTCTCTTTTCATATATTAAAAAGATACGTATTTGTTTATTACGTGTAAAACAAACTTTACTTTTAAAAAAAAGAAAGAAAAAAGGCAGGTGTTTCATTCAAATAGAAAAATTTCATTTATACTCTTAAATAAGATAAAATTATTGTGCATTTAAACTCTCTGTTGTGTACAAAAATAAATAAATAATAATAATAATATTAATACAGTAGGAGCACCTGCTTGGTCAATATCATCTGCGCTCGATTAAACCGCAAAATAAAATAAGGATCAGAGAACTACTGACGCGGGAAGTTAGTTTTTTAAGCTAACAGAAATATGCCTGACAATTTAGGATAAAATACGGATATTATTAAAATATTTATGGAACTTAAAAGGTATGTCTTATTTAATTTAAATTTTTTGTTCCTGTTTGATAGATTATTATCATGAGTTAAATAGTTGTATGTTATATACAATGAGACTGAGCTGGGATTCTTTTCAGAAGCAATATGGCGATGGAAAGATTTTTGAGAAATTGTTAAATGCATTTAATTCATCTATTATAGTTTGTTGTTGTTTAATAGTACAATTATAACTACTAATTATTTAGTGTTTTTCAAATTGTTATAATTATTTTTTTTATATGTATTTAAGCATTTTTTTGCTGTTTGTGATTTTAATCAAACATTTAATTGTAGACATTCAGAATCAGTTATTAAATTTTCTTTGATTGTAAACTCATTTTCAACGTTTTCGATACATTTATTTTATTGGCATTAAAAAATAAAATATAATATTTAAGCATTGAAATAAAGTGTTTTTCATGCCCGATAAAGTTGAAAAGTGTTTATGACTTCGGTTTGTCTGGCCGTCTGTCCGCGCTCTAACTCGCGTAAATATACTCGGATTGACCTGAAATTATTGGATGTTATTGACGTTTACCATAGCAAGGTCCCTATTTGTAATGAAGTTTGTAGCATGTTTAGTTCATTTACAGGGACAGTCAATTGTATTCCATTACATTACGGCCTGTGGGAAAAAAATCGTTTCAAATGATTTTTAATGATTTTACACGCTTTCAAACAGAATAAAATTGATATGCATTTATGAAGCGCACTAAAATGTGTATTCCGTAGAATATGCGATGTAAAAGAATAGTTATTTTTCATTTACAGGGCTAAAAAAGGAATTCCAATACATAATGATATAGGGGTGGAGGGAATTGTTTGCGACGTACCTTATTTATGTTAATCTATTTGATATGTAATGAAATTGATATACGTCGTTGAGGTTTACATACTATGAATTATTTCATGTATAATACGAAGTTTATATAGCATTTACAGGGACACACAAAATATTTCAGATACTATATTGTATCCGAAGTACTGTTCATTAGCGATGATTGCTGGAAATGCATTTTTAATTATGATTCGCTACATTTATGCATAGCATATGGTGTATATATATATGCTATAATTCATATACAGAAATATACAAAAGTATTCGTAAGGGTTACTGGGTATTGCTTAAAGGTGGTTTTTAAATAAATTATGCATTTTTACGCTGCACTGTATTTAATTTACTAAGAAATGTTTGTAGTATATAGATAAAATTATATACAGGGTCACGCAAAGAATTGGATACGTTGCCGTCTATAAATTATAATTTCTGGAAATGTGATTTCAGCAGTTTTAAGAGTGTTTTCGTTTGAATTAAATTTTAACTAAATAGTGGCGTGTAATAAAGGTTCTAGGTAAACTACGGGGTTGTACAAAATTATTTAAGTGTGTTTCCATATATTAGTATAAATTGCTGAAAGAGAATTTCAACCTGTTATGCGTTTCCTTGATAAACTAAATTTTCCATTATATAGTATATATATATATCAATCTACAGATCAAATACGGGACTGTTTAAAAGAATTAGAAAAAATATTTGGCTGTGGATGGTAACTGTGTAAATCAGTTTTTCAAATATTTTACGCGTTTTCATGTTTTCTTAGTTATCTTATTTACGTTATTTCCCCCGATGTCTTGTTAAAACGTTTAGGAAGAGTTGGAAGGTGTTTTATAATCTATTCTTAACGCATGATATATCTTACTTGTTGTTTCCATTTCCCAGATCAGTCTTTTCCTATAAAACATAACAAATCTAATTAGCTTATATTCACAAAATTCAATATATACGGGAATAAAAATATTAAATAAATAGGGCTTATACTGTCGTTCTATAAATAACAGTTGTATTAATGTCCGTAAGACTCCATGTTCGTATTTAATAAAGCAATGACAAATCACATCACATTAAAAACCTTACACATTCTTAATATTAAGCTTGAATTCAAGATCAAGCTTAGAACTTATTAAAAAAAGATGTCAGTTGATAAGCATTGTTTTTTAAATGGAAAATTAAAAATATTTTAGAAGAATAGGACTCCAAAATAGAGATATCTTGCTAAAAAGTACGGTAGAAAAATAAGATTTTATATTTCAAACAAAACTTTACTTTAAAATTATCGTAGTGTTTATGACAAGAATCATATCAGTATTAATACTTGGAAATATTTCCAGAGAGAAACATTTGCCTTGCATACAATATTTCAAATGAAAATCAAATTTCAAATAAATTGCTTAAAAGGCACAAAGGCCAACATAGTGAAAAATATCCACGCCGGGACTCGATCCCGGGTCATCAGTATAGCGCACTGACATTCTACCGACTAAACCACATGGAACGATACCCAGCCTGGAAAATTTCTCCCTATTACATGTTGGCAAGGCTACAAACGCAGCACAAGATGGAATATTTATCGTGAGCCACCGACATGGCGTAAACATGAAACTTAATTAAATCCAGCATCGATTGAAACTATTTTAATAATTGGAAATTTTTCCAGAGAGAAACATTCGCCTTGCATACAGTATTTCAAATTAATAGCTTAAAAGGCAATTTTAATTTGAAATTTGATTTTCATTTGAAATACTGTATGCAAGACGAATGTTTCTCGCTGGGAAAATGTCCAATTATTAATATAGTTTCACTCGATGCTGGATTTAATTAAGTTTCGTGTTTGCTCCATGTCGGTGGCTCACGATAAATATTCCATCTTGTGCTGCGTTTGTAGCCTTTAAAACATGTAATAGTGAGAAATTTTCCAGGCTGGGTATCGTTCCATGTGGTTTAGTCGGTAGAATGTCAGTGCGCTATACTGATGTCCCGGGTTCCAGTTTCAGCATGGAATCTTTTTCACTAGCTCGCCTTTGCGCCTTTTAAGCAATTATAATTGAAATTTGATTTTCATTTGAAATCATCACAGAGTTTATGACAAGTTCGTCACAAAGGACACATATTTCACAAATTGGTCACAGTGTGACTTCAAAGTATTGTCACTTTCGTCACAGGTTCGTCACAAAGTTAATGCCAAAATAGTCACAAATGACACACTTTTCACAAATTTGTCACACCGTGACTTCACAAAGTGGTCGCAATGTGACGTCACAAACGACCTCTAAAACGGCCATAACGACCTCGCATTTTAGTCACTATGACGTCACATCCACGTCACGTGACGTCACATCGACGGTCACAAAATCACAGTGTGACTTCACAACGACGTCGCCGTGACGTCGCCATGCCTTACGGGTGAGAATCTTTATTTCAAGTAACAAAGATTGTATTTAATCACGTAACGTAGATTATAAAACTAATTTTTAAATTATTAGCGAATATAAAGGATTTTTTCTGATTAAAATAAGGTAATGCTGACCTGATGTATTGTTTGAATTTCGAAATACACAGTTAAAAATGAAAATGTTTTAAAATGCGTTTTTCAACGTCAAGTGATTACAAATATTATCCCATCGATTAATGCTTCAAATTTCACTTTTTTATGTTGATTAACTTAAAATTTAAAACTTAACCTTAACTTAAAACTTTTTGATATGGCCGATGTTTTTTTCCTACAGTATTACGCATATTTACACTTATAAATATTTCTAAAATACCAGTGAGAAATTTTATTTTAATCCCCAATTTTAATAACTTCAAAATAATATCCTACTTTACATAAGAAAGAAATTTATCTTACGCTGCGTTTTATTTCACTAAAAAAAAAATAAGCTGCCAAATATAATATATGCATTATTAAAGTATAAAACGGAAGAAAGAAAATTTTAATGGTATATAGACTTTAAATATATGACATCATTCTTTTTCTAATTTATTTAAAGACTTAATACAATTATTTAATCTTAAATTAATTGAAATCTTAGTTTTATTTAAAAATGTAAAGACATTATTCTTAAAATTAAGAAGCTATCAAAATTACCTTTTGTTTTCATGAATATGCCTGTCATGTTAATAAATATTTTAATGGAATGTTAAATATTTGCATTAAATATTTACTCCTTAATACTGCAAGAAAAAATCTAGAACTGAAATTTATGATGAAACGTACTTTAAACTTTTATTGTTTAAGTAATCTATATAGTTTTCGTTATACCTTCAAAATTTAATATCCCTACAATCTTTTTTATTTAAAACTGGAGATTTCTGCATTAACTTGACATAATATTATTACATTTTGGATTCTTAAAACTAAAAAGAAAATATTGAATGGTAAATTAGTTTTTATATTTAAAAGGTAAATTTTTAAGATTTGTATGTTTACCAACAGCTATGTGCGTTTATAAAAGGTCAAAACTCTAAACTTTTAAAAGCCGTAATACTATAGAAATTTACATTCAATGATTTTATAAATTTTCACCAAAAAAAAAAATATATATATATACATATTTTATGGAAGCGCCTTATATTATGTGTTTATTGAAACTCTTTATGTTTATGTCTTTATTTAAAACCTTTTTTTGTATGTTTATTTTTTGTATTGGTTAAATTAGAAAGAGATTTGACGCATAAATATTTTTATTTTACAAATTGTCTTTCTGGCTCATACTGATGAAATAGTTATTATACAGGGCGTGTATAAAGTATATGTGTATTTTTGTGAAATTTGCTCTTTGTTCAAATTTTAAGTCATCACAAGGAAGTAAAACTATTGTTTGTGCTCCTGTACGTAGATTGATATACGGGCAGGTTCAGGAGTACTTCGCTCGTGAATTCAGAAAATCAGTCTCTACCAGAATAGTCATCAAAAGTATGATAAACAATTTCTAGGAAACCGGTATCCTTAAGGATATAGATTGGTCTGGTAGAGCTCCTATAACACTATATTGTATGCAAAGAGCAAAGAAAACCTTTACAATGTCTTAACACTTCCATACGAAGACAAACAGAAGCTCGCTTTTCCAAATTCTAGTTTTTTACAAACGCTACGTCATGCCACAAGCAGCAACATACGCAGTAAAAAATACATTGTTTTCACCATCGAGAATATTTTATGAAATTCATATTATATGAATATTTTATATTATATGAATATTTTAAAGAAAGATATATTTTTGAAAATAAATTACTCTGCTTGAAAGGTAAATGATATATTCAGGATGCAAAAAAAAAGTCTGAAGTTTTATTATATACATATATATAACGGGTGTCCCAAAAAGGAATGATGGATTTTAAAATTCAATAACTTGAAAACGGTGACAGATATTAAAAAAATTCTTGCAGGAAGTGTTATGTATGATGTCAGGAGTTTGTTTTACATTGATTCTTGATTTTAGTTCGAATTTCAAACAATAGATGGCGTTGAGAGCAATAGATGTTCAGTCCAGACCCGATTTTTGGTACTTCGAGATCCATTCAATGCATTTTTATCTCCCTTTTTCGCATGGAAGAAGATAGATTTCGAAAAATACAGCCTGGATTTAGCGGGTATTGCTTGCAGCGCCATCTATCGATGATATTTGTAACTAAGACTGAGAATAGTAGCATAAAAACTCCTGACATCTTTCATGACACTCCTGCATGAATTTTTTAAATATCTGTCACCGTTTGCATGTTGTTGAATTTTAAAATCTATCAGTCATTTTTGGGACACCCGGTAAATGTAATACAATCACAAACAAAAATATACAATACCCTCGAAGAGTTACACATGATTTCTAAAAGTGTTTTTTAACATCAGAAAATCAAACAACAAATATTCAGGGTGTCTACAAATTAGTTGGGCAGGAAGAATGATTTATAAAATGAAATTGAAATGAAAAAATAAAAGTATATATTGTTGTAAGATAGAAAAATAGTTAAAGTTTACCATTCTCACAAATGTACGATGCGTCTTCTTTTCGTGTCTCTGCAAATGTCTCATCGGTAAATCATTTCTTGACACAGATTTGTCAGCATGTTTCCGTCGAACAAATTAATTGCAGTGCAGATTCTTTATTTTTGCCAAGAATGGGTGCATGGAATGGCGGCTTGTACACTTGATTCTCTACAAAACCCCATATACCGAAAGAAAGCGTTGAAAGATCTTGGGATCCTAGTGGTCATTGAATAACACCTACACTCGCTAAGCGATAGCGTCAGTTATGACACCTAACGCCCTCTATGAATAAACTTCGGCAATATTACTACTAAAAAGCAGTAAACCAACGTTTAAAATGCACAAATAATCCGTGAAAAGCAGCAAACAGCTGTCTGCACAAAGGCTTTAATTGCTATTTTTAATAATATTACTACTAGCCTGAATTTCAACTAGTTAATTTCATTTAATATTTTGGACGTTCGTAACTTACGAAATTGCCCAACCAACTTGTAGACACTCTGTATTTTTTTAATTTAACGAAAAATTAAAAAAAATAAAGTTTCTTGTCCTGTTACTGATTTTCAATAAAACTTTTCGAAGTAATTTTCATAGCTTATTATTAATCGTTTTTCTCACGCGGGTTTGTAGATTTTTCAGATGCTAATTATTCACAAGTAAAAATTCACGTGTTCAACAAATATGTTTTACGAATGAACACGATAAATTAACAGCATTAAAAATAAAATTAATATTATGTCATTGTTCTTGGATATATAAATTCAGTTACGCAGCTAAAAATGTTTAATTTTGAATTGATAGATTCTAAAAACAGACATTACGGTCTGAGAAAACTAATACACCATAGAAACTACATGAAGAAGCTACCAAAAATAATTGGCAGCAAAAGAAACTTCGTTTTTACCAATTCTTCTTAAATCGCAAAAATTCATTCATTTCTGATACCTTTAAAGATAAAGAACGGTATTCGGGATTGTGGATAACTCGGATATGGATATTATATATTTCATGGTTAGATGATATTTTCGCAGGTTAAGACGTTTTTGTCTTTTTTTATACATTGTACTACCCTCATGAGGGGTTTCAATTCGTATCCAACGACATTGTTGGCGAAGGGTTACAATTTTCTGGTAATTGAGAATAAGATTGAAGAATGAGTACGCCATGCGAGTGAAGTCCTTCTGCATTTGCTTTAGCGTTATTCCATGTAAAATCACAAACCATAGCATGTATTTTCTTTTGAAAAGGATTTTGGGAGTTATATGCATTAAAATTTGATGTATTACTTAATAAATTATATATATTTTTAAAATACTGCATTTTATATCCACTATGCGTATGTTGCTACTCAAATACATACAGATACAGTTTCGTGAGCGTAACACAGTTTCCGCAATCACGAACTTTTGCAGAAACAAATCTTTGCGCTATTCGAATCTGGCATCTACCGAATTCCACAAGATATATTGCCATATTTAGAATCTTTCAGATTTTCAATATTACGGTTCTTATTGTTATTATTGTACATAGGGTAATATTAATTATATAACTCCTACCAAAGTCATTCACACACACACACCATACAGTCATGCATAAATTTAAATACTATATTTATGTAAGATTTGTGTTTAAGATGACTTTCAAAGAAAAGTAACTGAAATATATATGTAAAGCCTCACTATTTATTTTTTTTTCTAAAGGTATATTTCTCGAAATGGAATTAGACGAAATAAAACATGGAAATAACCGATTAAGGCAAACGATTGTTTATTGTATTAGTATTTTCTTTATAAGTAGATAAAAAGTCTATGAGCTTCAAATCCTTTTCTCCCCAACACAACAATAATTTGTTTATAAATCTGATATAAATCCATATTAATTAAACAGTAAATTTAAAAGCTTAAATTGCATTTTCTAGGCATCCAATCAGAATAAATGATAAACAAAAATATTTGTATTTTGTGTAAGTGCTATATTTATCTGTATATTGCTATATTTATCCTTTGAAAATTAGGAATTTAATTTAATACTCTCAAACAATTAAATACCCAATAAGATTTATTCGCATATTGTCTTTAACTTCTAAAGTCTTAAAATGACAGTAACATTTTTCTAAAGAACCTCGTGGATTGTTTGTTTTTTCTACAGCGATTTTTCGAGAATTTTTTTACATACATTATTATTTTTATTTTCATTCGATATATTTCTCTTTTATGATACAAATTTATTTCTTTATATTATAGAATCGAAGTGTATTTATATGGCACAAGCTTTAAATTACACGACATATCCCTCCAGTGCTGTACAAATTTTTCAATACAGTGACACTTGATATCAATCACTTTAAATTTAGTTTAATTAGAATTAAAGCGATTGTTTTCCTATTCGTTGTGGTCATTTTCGGCGATGGATTTGCTGCTATAATTCCTCTTCTGCCGATGAATTTATTTGTACTTACAGCGTAAATAGAAAAAAATATATAATTTACTTAATATATAAATAATATAATTAGAAACATATGTAGGAGGAACTGGGAACGGTTAACCAACTTTTTTATAAAATTATATTTTAATTTTCAAGTATTGAACTTAGAATAAAGTTTTATATATCATTTATCATTTTAATCGTTATACAATCAGTTATCAAAATAAAATTTCGTCATAAGTGTAATATATAAGAAACTTGAAAAGTGATTGATTTTATTAAGGAGATATATGAGTGGCTTGACCCAATATATGCGAGGCTTGACCCACTTTATTTTATATTGAAATATTTGTTAAAAAAATAAAACCAGTTAAAAAAAGCAAAATAACTTTATAATACATGGATTAATTACGAGGGGGTATCAATAAGTTTTTGCCCTCACATAGAAAATGTATGATGAACTAAACATGAGTAAAATTTATGAAATTGCTACATTGTATAAATAAAATCATAAGACGAAACGCCTTTTTTCACATTGATTCAACATAAAATATATATAATGTGAACATTTAAAATGTCCTCAATCTTACTTAAAAGGCGACTAAAGTAATGAAAAAGGTGTTACAAGTTTAAAATATACATTTTATTTATTTATTTAATTAATTAATTAATTTAAAATATACATTTTATTTAAAACTTCTTAACATTAACATTAACTTTAACATTAATTAAATAAAATGTATATGTTAAACTTCTAACACCCTTTTCATTATTTTAGTCGCCTTTTAAGTAAGATTGTGGACATTTTTAATGTTAACATTATATATTTTATGTTGCTACATTGTATTAGTCCCTTTCTCTATAGTCACCGTGCAAAGTAACACATTTCTGAAAACGGTATTTCAAAAAGAAGGAGTAGGATGTATTCCAGGAGGCGTGATAGTAGACCCAAAGGGGAAAATTTTCCTAACTTTTACTGACTCCCACAGGTGAGATATTTTTGGAAAGACCTGTGACCATTTATTCATGTTATGCACATCCTGAGCTTCTCCCTCCAAATTGCCTTCAGGGAGGGGGTGGGGCTAGTGGGGTGCATAACGTGAATAAGTGTCACAGGCCTTTCCAACAATATGTTACATGTGGGGGTCGGCAACAGTTAGAAAAATGGACCATTTTGGGGCTACTATCGCGCTTCCTGGAATACATCCTGTGACCATTTATTCATGTTATGCACATCCTGAGCTCCTCCCTCTAATTTGCCTTGGAGGGGGGGGGGGGCATTTTTCTAAATGTTGCGGTCACGATTCATACCCCTCGGGTGGGGACTAGTGGGGTGCATAACATGAATAAGTGTCACAGGCTTTTCCAACAATATGTTACATGTGGGGGTCGAGTTAGAAAAATGCCCCCTTTTGGGTCTACTATCGCGCTTCCTGGAATACATCCTCCCCCCTCTTCTTGAAATACCGTTTGCAGAAATGTGTTACTGCGCACGGTGAGTATGTAGATAAGGACTAATAGAATGTAGCAATTTCATAAGTTATACTCAATTATTTCTGTGTGAAGGCTAAAACTTAATGATAAACCCTCGTATTCTAAAAAAAATATTTTTGAAAATATGAGGCTTAAACAAATCTGTTTAGACGGAATTTGAGGGCACAGGAAAAAAAATTCTGTTTTAAACAGGATTTTCTCTGAGCAGGTATAATTCTACTACAAGGATAATAAATTTTAATATTTAAGAGAGTAATTCGTTAAATACATGTTCCAATTTCATACTGTTTTATGATTTTTACTATCGCGATTTGAAGTCTCGATTTTGTTTTGCTCTTTGCCCTATTTTTTGTGATACTCGACCTGGCAACACTAGTTGTCACATAGTATGGATTCATCTCACAGTTTTCATCGTGGTGAAATTTGTCGAAATGCCTTCCTAACATTTTTCGATCAATGCTAACTTCTTTTGTAGTCGCATGGAGATTTAAATTTTCATTAACTCTTTTCATTTTCATTACTCATTACTTTGTTGCTACTTTCATTCTTTCTAGTTTTTTTTTTCATTCTTTCTATTTACCTACTATTTTAAATGGAAAGAAGTTATATATATATATTAAAGAAGTTATATTTATATTTAATTAAAGGTTTTCTTGCAGTGGATACTATAGAAATTTTTCCCATCTTCCTTTAATCAGTTTTAAGCAAATTTCCTTCCTATCACTACAATTTTAAAGTAGATTTACTGAAAAAATTTAAATTGTTTCAGAAATATAACTATGAACCCTTCATTATATAATGTGTATTATAAACAGATTTCCCAAACCACATAATCAAGGGAGGTTTGACCATCTGGTCAACCCTCCCTTACATTGTTTAGGTGAAGTCTCCCTTCATAGCTCTTTTCTAAAGAATTACACATAGTTATGTTAAGTCTAACTTTCTGTACAATCTTTATGACTGGAATGTAAGCTCCATATATTTGCATTACTTAAAACCTACTTACTTAAATGTCTATCACATATTTATCTGAGAAATGCCTATAAAATATTTTTGAAAAACACAACTTTTAGGTTGAAAACACTTCACAGTTGATTTTTTCCACGGCTGTTCCAATTATCTGCGTGACACAAAGTCTGTTGTTTAAACATTCCAGTAGCTTTGGTTGCTACCTATCGGAAAATTTCTAAATTTCTTTTAATCATGAAAACTGAAGGGGTGGAAGCAAGACTCCACTATTGTCAACCCACCCCAGTTTCCCCTATACATAAAATTGAATCAATCAATACGCAACAGTTGAAATCTCACTGTGCATGTTCTGTGTATATACGAATTGAGCAATTTAATATGAAATAATGTTTATAGAGCTATGACTCTGTAACTGAAATTCGCTATTGCGCAGTGAAAAGTAATTTAAAGAATTTTAATCACTAACTTGTACACTTCTGGACCCACAATAAAGTAGAAGTCAGGCTGAAGTTAGCAACAATTCCCAATGGAACCACAGGCATACATAAATATTGAATATATATTACAATATACAGTGAAACCTCCCTATGCGACCAACTCTATTAAGCGACCACCTCCCTGAACGACCATTTTTTCATGGAACGAAATTTATTCCCATAGGCTCATACTAAATTTGCCTCTATTCAGAGATCACCCCAGTTGAACTCCCTTCATGAGCGACCAGTTTCTTTGAAGAAAATGAAACAAATTCCGTTTTTTCCTGATCCCTTAAAGAAGGTTTTATTAGAATAATAATACCGGAGAGCGCATTATTCATCAAACTTCTAAACTAAGTTTAGAATTTTTATTTATTCCGATAGCTTTTAATCGTTTAAACATTCGTGTCTTTTTAGGCAATGAATTTAACCCTGATGACAAAGTAAGAATGACGGTCAATGAACTCCCCTGCCCTATTTTTTTAGGAAACTCTCAAAGAAATAGATAAATTAATGAAATTGTCATACTTAATTCCCGTTCAAAAAAAAATTGCATTTATTTACTAAACTTCGAAAGGACTTGGAAATAAAAGTTATAGACGATAAAACCGTAAAATCAAAGCTAACGTCCATGTATTCATCTTTTAAACTCTGCAGTAATTAACTTATGTAACTTACTTTTGTTTTGATACTTAAATTTTCATATTTTTTTCCTAATGTGAAAAATAAATTTTAGTAACATTAATTGTTACCTTTTTTCAACAATTAAAATCTAGATTTAAACATGACCTCCATTAAGAGACCACCTCTCGGAGCGACCAATTTTTATTGGAACGGGACGTGGTCGCTTTAGGCAGGTTTTACTGTACTTTTTTAAAAATTCAAATTACAAAAATGAACTTTCTGCATCCGTAATTATACTCTCTTTTAGGTACGAAATGTGCTGAATTTAACATGTTAAAAAATATTAAGGATAATAAAAAAATTATATACATGAATACATTTCTCTGTTAATAAATATATCTTTCTTTTAACTTTTCTAATAATATGGTCAAATTATTTTCGTTGTCATATAAACGCCCTCGAAAATTCCGACCAATGTATGTTTTCTATATTTACATTTAATTTAAAATTAATTTAGTAAATTGCATTAAAATTATATCTATTCGTTTTTTTTTTTAAATTATTCAGAAAATTATTTTAATATGAATTGTTACACTATCAAAAACAAAACTTTTCTTTTCATATTTTGAACAAATATCACTGTTTTCAACTGTAAAAGACATTCATGTGAAAATTTAAAAATCGAAAACAGTTTTCTCATTAAAATGTTTTTTCCATGAAATGAAATTTAAATCCAGAAAGAAAGAAAGAAAAATAATAATAATTGATTACATTGAATCTATTTGTTTCTTACATTAGGGTTTCATTCATTTTATCCGTTTGTTATGCGTAAATCTAAATAATAGTACTAAACTAAAGATTCGTTTGTTATACATATTTTTGAAAATATTCATGTGTAAATCATTGTTTGATTTCATGCATGAAATTATCGGTGGTAATCTGAAAGTAGAATAATTTGTATCAACCTATATTTAATTTACCCAGCAATACATCTTGCAGTGCATAATAATTAATAATTTATAATTAGTGTATATATCTCTTAGCGTAATACGGAATATGATAGAAGATAATCAGAATCCTGTTTGATATATATGTCTCAATTATATTGCAGTGGATGAAACATGCTTATCATTCAAAGGTTAATAAATTCTGATTTCCAAATATTCTTATAATGTCGATACGCAATTTTTTTTTTTTTTTTTTTTTTGGGGGGGGGGGGTATTATTTTGGATGAAATAAAGTACAGTTAAAGAAAAAAAAAGAGTAGATTTTATAACATTAACATTACCCCATACATTTTAATCACAATGCTGTTACAGAAATAAATAGAAATAGCTATTCAACTGGACATTATCACGTCTTTAAATCTGTGTTTAAACAAGAAAGAAAAAATCATGCTTTAACCATAGATTATGAAACACTTTCCAACATATTTAGAATAATGTTGCAAAAATGCACCGTTTAATAAGTTAAAATATTATGTCTAATTCAGCCAAATGGAAACGCATAACGCACTTCAAAACCCAATTTCAGCTGCTCCCATCTAAAATTGGAAAATTATCCTAATTCTTTGAGCAGCCTTATATAGGATATATAGATTTGTATCTATTGACTACATGCATGCCAAAATTTAATTCAGTTAAGAAATACATATATATTTTAGTTGACATTTTCCCTTCAGCAATATCCGCTAATAAGGAGAATGTTTCGCGAATTATTTTGTGCAGCCCTGTATACATCTCATATTTAAAATTTTAGAGTAATTACTTTATTTTACAAATTGAAAATATCGTTTGGTAATTTAATTCATTTTAATGAAAATATGCAAACGATATTTTTATTAAAAACTTATTGTTGATTAGACTTAGTTATTATCTTAAAATTAATGTAATTTTTGAAAAGATTAATTGAAAAAAAAATGTTTTGAAAAATCAAAATATTAGAATATTTATTCAAGTGGTTCAAAATATTAGAATATTTCACATTAATTTTTATTTAATTATCACCAATTCATAACTGGTGGCGTCATTTATTAAATTCAGATACTTTTATTTAAAATCTGTATTCTTTTTGCAGCTTGTTGGCTTTTTCGTCTTAAAATGGTTCGCGTGAGTGATAAACCTGAATCTATTAAACTTCGTACGGTTAATTTGCATGGGCACCGTAAAAATCAATGTTATATAGCGATTTTTTACATCGTTCGCAATCAAGCGATTGTAAAATACTAACACAATATAAAAAAATGGGAAATTTCAAAGTAATCGCCGAAATGTCGGCCGAAAACCAAAAATATCTGCTGAAGCGTAAAGTTAATAAAAACATTTTCAAAAGTGTGCGATTCTTGCAACGAAATTGGAAAGAAGGGAGAGTTGAAGTTTCTACATCGACATCATTAAGACGTCTCGATAAATTTAAGTTTGAATCTCGTGTATCGAAACAAAACCTCTCATGACTGCAAAACAAAAGCGTAATAGATTGTATTGGTGTAAATCAAGACGTTTATGGAGCGAAGAAGATTGGAAAAAATATATTATTTGGTGATGAAAGTATGTTTTGTGTTTCATGTGGTAATGAATGTATTCCAGTTTGGAGAATGAAGCAAGGAGCATTTGATAAAGAACGCCTTAAACGTTCCGCAAAATTTGCAGTTAGTGTCATGGTTTCGGGTCGCATGAGTGCAGAAGGACCTGGAAAGCCATGCATCGTCTACGAAAAGATTAACTTTCATATATAACAAGAAATTTTGGAATAGTACTTGATTCCATCATCAGAAGATTTAGTTGAAGATGATTTCATCTTTCAACAAGATTTAGCGTCACCACATTCTTCGGTGACAACTAAGAATTGGTTCCGCCAATGCAACATTAAGGTACTTTCTTGGCCACCAAACTCACCAGACCTTAATCCCATCGAAAACTTATGGTGTATAATGAAGAAAAAACTCCAAGAAAATCCTTCTTCAAGTAAAACTGAGTTAGTGGCACATATAAAGGCTATTTGGGCTAGTATTGATAGAAATGTTTGTAAGCACCGTGTTTATAGTATGCAAGATCGATTGTACGCTGTTATAAAAGCTAAAGGGGATGCTAAGAAATATTTAGTACCATTTACTTCATATTTATAAGGCAATATTGTTGCGTAAATTAAAATATTCTAATATTTTGAACCAATCTAAATTTCATTCTAATATTTTGATGTGTTTCAGAAAACTGAATACCTAATTTATTGCACTGTATTTTATATTTTCTAAATGTTAAAATCTTATCTAAACATTCCAGATTTAATTTATAAGAAATTTAAATGCATTTACTTAGTATCGAAAATAAATAAATGATTAAATTGTTCTTATTATTTTTTCTCAATTATTCTAATATTTTGAATATGAGTTGTATGAGGTATATAATTTACATACAACTACTAAGATGCAAAAAAAAAAAAAAAATTGTTAAATTTAAAAGCGCATGCCGAAATTGAAAACACACTTCCAACAATTATGACTCAAAGACATTACTATAAGCGACTTCTTTTGTGTGTCGCTGTAAATGGCGACAAATGCTATGATTGTCCTATTCTATCGTAATTATCTTGTAGCTAAATATTTAGTGATTCATATCAGTTTGAATACATTTGAAATAGCGTAATGGCATTAAACTTCTCTGCAAACGATTTTCCCCATATACCACAATGTAATGGAATTGTTTTGGGTGGCCCTGTAAATGAACTATCAATACAACTTACTTCTTATACAATAACCATACATGCCTATGTGACACTAAATAACGGTTATCAATTGTGTGAAAATCCAAGTGTATTTAAGGGAGTTTGTGCTTGGACAGACGGAGAGACATACCGGATGCATAAACATTTTTCAACTATTTTAGAAAGTGTTATAAAGACTAGGGGCGTCTCCATACTGAAATTGTTAGAGATTATGAAATTTTCACTATGAACACCTACTTTTGACATCTTATTTTAATTATTAAGTAAACTATACATTTGGATACTAAAAGGGAAATCGTACAGTAAATAATATTAGGAGTTAAGCGCATTGGAAATTTTGAACACGTAATGTTAACTTCATTATTAATAGATGCAAAAATCATAATTACGTAAAGTATGTTAAATATAATTCTAAAACTAATTTGCCTAATGAGGTGATATCTTAATTTCACATTTTTCAAGTTTCAGGAAATCAATTTTTTTTTTTTTTTTTTTTATATGTTAGAAAATTATTATTTCGAATATTAATTAAAAAAAATATATTACAAAAATATATAATACAAATTAAACTACGTATTTTTGACAGGGCCGGAACGAACACTGTTCACAAGAAAGTCATAAAATCTGTGGAGTGCCGTAAGAACATGAGGGAAACAAAACTTGATACTTGATATACTATGGTAATCTTATACGATCTCTATCCTGTCTAAAATGCCAAATAACTCGCTCTGTACATGACTGTTCCGGCTAATTCTCTAAACAGCTAGTTAGTCAGCGCATGGTCTGTTTGAACTGTACACTTCTGAACTGAAATAAACCAATCCTTTGTTGATCTTAGAATGCTTTAGATGTAATGTGTTGAATGTCACTTAATAGATTTTTATGTTCCGTTTTCGTTATTAAATGTTTGTTGTGCCGTAAAATATGCTGATTATTTGTAGAATTAGATACCACTGAACAACCTAGGTATTAGATTTGATTTTTAATGAATATTTAGATTAAGTAGAAAATAACAGAATATTTTTGGTGCATCGCGCCGTTAATTCACGATGTGAAAAAGAATATAATACGCAATATAATGAAAATTTGTTTTGTTTCGACATCAAGTTGGTGAGTTGATTTTGTTATTCTTTTATTTTTTGAAAATGAATGAAAATAAAGAACGAAAGATGCGTGATACGCATCGGGTTCTATTGAACAAACCGTTAGAAGAAATTGAGCAGTATTTAGCTAGTAATGAATATTCTTTAGAAAATTTAGAAGAATTAGTCGATAAATTAAACGTCAAATGTAAGACTATTAAGGATCTTGATAATAACATTTTAAGTTTAATAAATGCAAAAAATGTTGAAAATGAAATATTGAATATTGATGAATATGTACAGAAAATAATATATTACAGGAAAAAATTAAACTTTAAAATTAAAAGTTTGAATTCTAATGAAAATATTACTACTAATAATAGTATTGTTTCAGTGCGAACATGTCATGCTGCTACCGAATTAAAAAGATTAAAATTGCCAAAGCTTCAAATAAACCGATTTTTGGAGAACAGGATAAATTTTTAGAATTTTGGAACCAGTTTGAATTGGCCATGGACAAAAACTCTAATCTAACAGAAATCGAAAAACTTTTTAAAAACGTATTTAAAAACTTTGGTTTCAAGAGCGGCTGCAAACACGATTAACGGTTTTGGATTAACTGAAAATAATTATGCAGCGTCCGTATCGTTTTTAAGAGAAAGGTATGGCGGACATGACATGCTCGTACATGCTAACTTAAACAATTTACTAAATATGAAAGGCATGAAAAGTTCTACTGACACTTGTGGTTTAAGGAACTTGTACGATAAATGTCTAGTGCAAATTCGAAACTTAGAGTCGTTAGGTGTAAAACCTGAGACATACAGTGGGTTACTTTGCCCCATATTGCTGAAATTAATACCCCCAGATTTGACGTTAGAATTTAATAGAAATCTAAAAGACGGAGAAATGTGGAATATAGATTAACTTGTGAGTTTTTTTTTTTCAAAAATGAAGTTAAAAGTAGAGAACTGGTATCAACTATCCATGACTTAGATGGCAAGAAATCATTTTCTAATGATAATAAAATTGAACATAGACCAAAATTTACAGATAAACAACTGAAATGTAAGCCGGGATATCAATTTAATACGAAAGGATATAAATAAAATAATGTTCCAGCTGCTGAATTAATGACTTCTGTAAATAAGAATTCTTGTTTTATCTGTAATAGTGTTGTTCATAATAGTGAAATGTGTAATTCTTTAACCATAGGTCAGAAGAAAGAAATGCTATAAAAACAGGGAAGATGCTGTTTTAAAGCCTGTGAAAATACCAAAATGTGCGATATTTACGGTAAGAAACATAATAGGGCTATGTGTTTTAAATTTGAAAATGATTCCAGGATAAATGTTGATAAAAGTGACGTATCTATTTCCCATTGTGGTAACAATTCCACTAGTAATGCACAGAATGAAAAAACGTATTACTACATATTTTTGCAGACTTCTTCTGTCATAATAAAAGATCCCAAAAATGATAATAATGAACCAGTTCGTGTCTTATTAGGTAGCATGAGAACATTCATAATTCGCGACATTTCACAAAAGTTACAATTGCCGGTTATTAGAAAAGAAACTTTATCTGTTTATGCTATTGGAGCCGAAAAGGCAACTGAGAAAAAGTATAATGTAGTAAATGTAAAACTTGAAAATAGGTAACAACCCTCTTTACACATTGAAGTTGAAGCTCTGAAAACAGATCAAATTTCCGCTGCTTGCTTACCCACTCCTGATAAATACATTAGTAAAACACATAATAAATTAAGAAATTTGCAACTAGCTGATAGTTAGGAGTATACTAATAAAAAAATTTCCGTTTTAATCGGCACTGATAATTATTATAATATTGTAAGTGGCAGAATTAAAAGACTAAAGAATAATCTCGTAGTTACTGAAACCCTTTTTGGCTGGTTCTTACAGGGTTATACGGGATAGCCAATAAATTCTTCTGCATGAAAATTATAGCTGAAAAAAAAAGATATATCCGATAAAATCAGAAATTTTTGGCAGTTAAAATGTTTAGGAATTGAAGCCGAAACTCAAAATGTTAGTAATGTGGACGGCGTCATTATGGCTGATTTTCAGTCTAGCATTGTTTTATGGATAACAGGTATAAAGTAAAATTTCCATGGAAGGCGAATTTGAAAATGTCTCTTAATAACAATCGCTAAGTCGCATACAGAAGATTTTTGAAATTGAGAACAAGCTTTAGAAATGACCCTTTGTTATTCTCAGAATATAAAGCTATTTTAGATAGTTATTTAGCAGAGAATATTATCGAACCTGTTGGCAACACATCTGATGTAAACGCATTTTACTTACCCAAAGAAAAGATAAGCCCACCACTAATGTTCGCATTGTCTTCGACGGAACCGCCCATGCTAAGGGTGAACTGTCACTTAATGATTGTTTACATACTAGATTGAATCGCATCCCTGAACTGTTGAGCCTTTTAATCAAATTCAGCTCGATATTTTGCTGCTCGATACTGATGAACCAGATGGGGACTTCACAAGATTTTTTTGGGACGATGAACCATGGATTGATGATTCTTTTAAGGCATTTAAAATATTCAGACAAAAGAGAATTTTTTTCGGGTAAAATCAAGTCCCTTTCTTCTGGCTGCTACTATCAAATATTACCTACAAAGGTATGTATAAATATTTCCTGAATCTTTTGAAATTTTAAATTCATCATTATATGTTGATGATTTTATTACAAGTCAACCAAGTGTTGATTACGCATTTAAAATTAGTAAGGAATCTTATGAAATATTTCAAGAAGCTAGTATGACTTTTAGAAAATGGAAAAACAACTCACTCGAATTACGTGAGAAATGGAAAGAATGTTTAGCATGATAATGTGGAACATTATTTATATGTTGATGAAATGTCTGATAACTTAAATCTCACTAATCAACATTTGATACCTTCAAAGGTTTTGGGGGTTGCTTGGGACCCAAATAGAATCATGTTTTCATTTACGACTCAATATCTAGAAAATTTCCTTTCAAATGAACTTTGTACTAATCGTTATTTATTGCAAACTGTTGGTCTCATTGTTGACCCAATTGGTTTTATAAGTCCTTATACTATTAGAATTAAATGTTTAATTCAAGAAATTTGGTTTTTAGAACTTTATTGGGATGAAATTCGATGTTTAAAGGAAAAATGTCCTCTCCCAAACAACAGTAAGATCTTGAAGTTAAAGGCATTTCTAGATGCAGATGGACTGTTATGGGTCGGTGGAAGACTGAAATTTTTTAATTTCTCAGAATCGCAGGAACACCAAATACTTTTACCAAAGTCTCACTATTTCACTGATCTCTTAATTGAATATTATCATAAAAAATTCCTACATTCAGGTACTCAGACAACTCTATCTTTATTAAGACAATTTTATTGGATACCAACTTGTCAGAGTCAAGTAAAGAAAATTATAAATTGGCGTGTGACTTCTTTCCGAACACAACATAAAACTCTTCAACAATTGATGGGTGACTTGACTCGTGACAGAATTATACCATCTAGACAGTTTGAGAAAACAGGCGTCGATCTAGCAGGTCCTATTATAACCAAACCTAACTTAAAACGATAAAAAATAGCACTAAAATCATACATTGCTATATTATTTGTTTTTCTACCAAAACCGTTCATCTAGAAATTGTTTCAGACATGACCACAGAAGCATTTTTGCCCAGTTTGAGAAGATTCATTGCTCGCCGATCTAAACCCTGCGTCATATGGAGTGATAATGCCATAAATTTTAAGGTTACTTTTGCTCTTTTGAAATCCTTCTATCAGATTTGTGCTTCGGAAGAAATTCAGCGATTTAGTGCTGAAGAACGAATTCAATGGAATTCCATAGCCTTGCATCCCCACATTTCGGTGGATTATGGGAATCAAACATAAAAACCATGAAACGAATCCTCTTAAAGAAAACTAGATCCTCTATAAGAACAAAAAAACTTCTTAAAACATCATCAAAATTTTATAAATGAGCTAGGCCTTTCGAAAGATCTGAGTCTTTCTTCGTCAGGCGCAAAGAAGACGTCCTTCTACTATGAAAGCAGAGGCAAGACTGAAATGAGAGATTAGGGAAAGGAAACAAGCTGAAGAAACAGCCAATAGGGAGTTAGAAATGAACAGCCAATAGGAAAGTAGAAGACAACAGCCAATCACAGAAGAGTATAATCAAAACAAAAGAACACAGAGTAGGAGGGGCAAAAATGGGAGGGGGAAAATATATATAATTAAAAATGGGAACACATGAAATTAAAAAAATAAATAAAATGAAAAAAACAGACTAATATTAATTAATACAAAATAATTTAAATGGTAGTACTGAAAAGGTTTTTCCAAGCTGCAGAGAGTATTCTGGAATCAGATTTATCATTAACAATAACATCACGATTAAGATAAATAGCGAGATTTTCAAGGAAGTCCAATTCAGAGATACTATTGGCATTAGAGATAATTTTAGCATTTTGAAAATTAAAACTATGGCCGGAATCCCAAGAGTGCTTGACAATAGAAGATTTAGAAAATTCTTGATTGATTACATAACGAGAGTGTTCTTTTAAGCGGATTTCGAGATTTCTTTTAGTTTGACCAATATAAGATTAATCACAACCATTACAAGGAACTTTATAAATTCCCCATTTACGAAGATCAAGAACAGGAGATTTAGTGGAGGGATATTTGAATTTATTGACAGGTTTAATTCATAGTAGAAGGACGTCTTCTTTGCGCCTGACGAAGAAAGACTCAGATCTTTCGAAAGGCCTAGCGCATTTAAAAATTTTTGATGGTGTTTTAAGAATTTTTTTTTGTTCATTCACACCAGTTTTAACTTATTTTCTTTAAATCCTCTATCTTAAATTTTGAAGAGCTGTCAACACTTGTGACGCAAATTGAGGCAGTTATGAATTGACGTCCGTTGACCCCTTGTCTGCAGATGTTAATGATCTACATCCACTGACACCTGGTCACTTCCACATTGGAGGTCCCCTTTTGAATGCACCTGAAAATACAGCTATTTTAGATTCTTTACCTTTTTCTTCTAGGTGAACACTAGTTCAAATATTAAAAATGCAGTTTTCGCAACGCTGGAGCATAGAATACTTAAATGAGCTGCAAGTCCGCAGTAAGTGGAAAAAAGTCCTCGCAAAACAGCTTGTGTTATTGAAGGAAGGAAATGATAAGTTTATAGATCGGAAACTTGCTAGAATTATGAAAACTTTTAAAGGTGAGGATGGACATGTCCGTATAATCGATCTTAAGACATCTACAGGTATGTTACGTAGAAATATTACCAGAGTAGTACCTTTGCCTTTTTATTATGATGTTGGACAGACGTTCAACGCTGGGCGGGATGTTCCGGCTAATTCTCTAAACAGCTAGTTAGCCAGCGTATGCTCTGTTTTAACTTTACGTAATGTGCCGAATGTCACTTAATAGATATTTATGTTACGTTTTCGTTATTAAGTGTTTGTTGTGCCGCAAAATATGTTGATTATTTGTAGAATTAGATACTACTGAACCAACCTAGATATTAGATTTGATTTGAAATGAATATTTAGATTAAGTAGAAAAGAATAGAATAATGACATTCTGCTCAATGCCCTGTTGTCAGCCATTGAAAATGCTATGTTACAAATTCAAATGCTGTAGCATATAATGGCACATTATATTGCTATGATAATTATTCATTAGACAAATAACTTGTATAATCCATGTTATCAATTTTGCATGACGATTATATTCTTCTATTGGTGGATTTTGTAACTAGTAAATTTGTTTAAAATTTTCCCACTATCTTGTTTAGACACACCATAAATCTAATTTAGAGTTTTTCAATTCAAGAAATTCAGAATGCTGTAGCATATTATGGTAACATTATATTACCTAGATTATTATTCATTATGCAAATAACTTGTATAATTCATGTTATCAATTTTGCATGATGTTCAGTGTTGAATTCAGGGGGTGGCCTGGGGGGGGGCATTACCCTCGGAACAATGAGATGCCCCCCGGAAGATTTACGATTTTGAACTTTCAATGGTCAAAAAGCGAACTTTCCCCGCGGAACTCTATACTGTCTCCCACGGAGCCACAGAAATCCCTGCCGGAGAAAATTTTCTGAATTCAACACTGGGGTACACTCTATTCTAAACAAACCTCTATTCGAACGACATTCCGTTTTACAAACTATCCATAGATATATTAGTCGAGGGGATCGGGACCATAGCACCCGAGATAGGTAGCGGCCACTGGTGGTAAAAACTGGAACTAAAATATGTACGACTGTGGTGCATAATATGAAAGAGTGGTCAAAGGAGTGTCGTCAAAAGTTAGAAAAGTTCATCCCGGGTGAAAAGTGTGGACGTTAGAAAATTTGCTAAAAATAAAAAAGTTAGATCCCGGAGGGGTAAATAATATAAGACTTTTTAGAAAATTTTATAATTTTTCGTGTGATCGCAAGTGTTCTGTTATAAGTATGCAAAATTTCCCATCTCCAACTTTATTAGAGGCTGTGTTAGAAAAATTGCTTAAAATACACAAATTAGAGTCCAGAGGTGTAAATGTAAGACTGTTTCAAAATTTTATGATTTTTCTTTTTATGTGATGTGTTCAGCTATAAGTATCCAAAATTTCAAGTCTTCAACTTAATTAGGGGCTAAGTTAGAAAAAAAAAGCTTAAAATGCACAAGTTAGATCCCAGAAGGGTAAATAAAAGACTTTTTGAAAATTTTATGATTTGTCGTTCGTTGTGAGGTGTTCTGCTATAAGAATCCAAAATTTCAAGTCTTCAACTTAATTAGAGGCTGATTTAGAAAAAAAAGCTTAAAATACAGATGTTAACAGTCCAGAGAGGTGAATATAAGACTTTTTCACAAATTCATGATTTGTCGTTTGATGTGAGGTAATCAGATATAAGAATCGAAAATTTCAAGCCTTCAACTTAATTAGGGAATCAGGTATAAATGAAAAGCTTAAAATACACATGTTAGAGCCCAGAGGAGTTAATATAAGACTTTTTCCAAATTTTATGATTTGCCGTTTTGTGTGATGCGATCATCTATAACAATCCAAAATTTCAAGTCTCCAAAATATATAGTTTCTGGGAATGGGCTCTGTGACAGACAGATAGACAGACAGAGGAGTGAGACGAATAGGGTTTCGTCAGATGAACGAAACCCATAAAACATGTTTCAATAAGAGATAAAGGAAAAACAATTCACGGGATTATCATTCTAAGTCAAAATTAAAAGTCAATGTCTATGAAAAACTATTCTAAATTAGATTTACGGTGAGTCTAAACAAGATAAGGGGGAAATTTTAAACAAATGTAGTTAGTTCCAAAATTCACCAATAGAAGAATATAATCATCGTGGCCCCTGGTTGCGAAATGCGGAGCTGCAGATTTTGCAAAAAGGATAAAGTGTTTTGAAAGGAATATTAAAGGAAACCCTCTGTGCGATCTTTGATCACACTTACACACTTTTTTTTTTTTGAGTTTTGTTTGTTTCTTGAATTTGAATAGTGACATAGAATAATAATCTCCTGAATAGTTTTTGAATTACAGTAATCCCTTAACATTCGCGTGTTTTCATTATTCGCGAAATTAAAAAAATGTGAAGCATTTCAACATTCTCGACTACTTAACTTGGTTATTCGCGATTTTTGTTTTATAAGAAATACTTTTCCGAAGTACACTCGCTTTGTTTTACCCATTTCATAAACTATTTCACACTGGATCTGCATTGTACTGTATACCATAAGTTCCAAAAATATCAGCCCTTGTATTGAGGTAAAATATAGATTAGTAATTCTGGGAAACCCGAAACTTGATACTAAAAATAAAAAATATGCTACATTTTTTAAACTCGAAATTTAATTGCAAGTGAAATTTTTCTGTAAAAAATGTACGGAAAATTTTAAAGATTCAAAAACAACTTTTTGAGAAAGCAATAGAATGCGATCCTTAACTGGTGAGGAGTCTTAAATTTAATGGAGAAATCGAGACAGGAACGTTTCCTTCTATGGAATTTCATACACAAAAGATCTGTCCTTCCAAAGAATCGTTTATCAGTAAATACTTTCAGCCATCAACTAGCAACTAAACTGTGTACAATATGTTTATAATTATTCAACTTTATTTACAGTGTGTACTTTTTATTGTTTAATAAATATTTTTTGCGTTTCAATTTCTTCTTTCCATTTAACAACTAATATAAAAATTTTGTTTTCAAAATCAATTCCTACTTAGGTCATCAAAGAAAACTTATATAATCCCTTAAGCTAATATTAGTTTTTGTTGCATTAAAATATCTCAATTTGTTGATTTTCTATAAACAAGTAGGTTTACAATGGAAGTCTATGGGAATTTGTCGAAATATTAGAGATATCGCCAAGTTGGCGTCACTTTTGGTGACTCATTTAGGTCACCGAATTTGGCGATATATCATCAAGTTGGCGATAAAATTGGCGGTATTTGGAGACAGAACAGGGTCCCCCCTATGGTAACCCCCCTTATAGATATGAAGATGCATTAAATGCTGTTCAATAACCAATGGCCGCCATTTTGTCTCCCATATAAAACTAACATTAATTAATTAAAATTTAAATAATGTATTAATATTTGAAAAATCTGTATTAACATCAATTGTCATCCAGTGCAAGTTTAAAAAAATTATTTCAACTTGATAGGATGAATAATAAGTATTTTATTAACGATTGAAAATTTGAACAAGATATATAAAAAATAAATATAGGGAGAGTGTGAACAGAAATTAAAAAAAATCAGACAACCAAACCCCCTTTTTGGCATGGGAAGATAGTCTCAAAGTTCGCGGAAGTTTCCGTGAACCTAAACCTCGCGAATGTTATGGGATTACTGTATTTCTCTTTGGAAACGTGTTGTTTATTTCAGGTGAGTATAGTTTGTTTAGTTACTTTGAATACTGAAATGGAATCATAATATCATGAAGAGTTTTTTACTTACCTCTCTTTGGAAACGTGTGGTTTATTTTGGGCAACTACATCAATATTGAAAAATATCAACATTTTCGAAATGGCTGGCATAATGTAAATTATAAAAAGTATGTTTTTGTATCAATTATTATATTAGTTTTGTTTATAAATACATATCCAATAACATAAATATTTTGAAAACTCTTCAAATCAAATTAAACCACGTATTAGAAGAAGGAAAATAGTAAAAAGTTTCTGAAAGTCCGCTTTTCTTGTGAATTATTTTTGTGACATTTTGAAACATGGTGATATTTTAGAGTCTAATAATTTAATACAATTAGGTGAGATGTGCTTAGCCCCACTTTGGAACTATTTTTTGCGTTAAAAAATCAAATAAGATAAATTCAGTTAAGATGAACCATCCGGATTAGCTGGCCCAGTTACTGTATTGCAGCTATTGGACATGTTGAAAAAAAATTGTAGACAAAGTTACAGCGATTTATTTCTTCAAATAAAAGTTCTATTTATTAAAAAAAAGCTACGTTTGGCTTTTTTTGTATGTTCGCATAAGATAGAGAAAGAAGCAGATGAAATATAATGTGTTTCTTTGAGATATTTCATGCAAGACTTAGTGAATGTTGTTGTAACAGGTATCAAATAAACTATTAGCTTATAGGTTACATACATATTTTTCTTACATCCAGAGCATCTATTACCATGAAATGTGGCGTCTAACCCTCAGATGCCTGAGAAATGATCAAAATCAATGTTGAAGGGTTTTTTTTTTTTTAAATATAAAATCGTATTTTGTGTGATATTTACGTTACAGTAATATTTATTTTTTTGAAGTTCAAGATAAAATTTGAAGTAGACATGTTAAATGTGCATTAAGAAAATCATTATTATATATAAAATAAAATAAAATAAGGGGATTAAAGGGAGCAACTATCCCTGATTTACCCTAAAAAAAATTTTTCAGAAAATGTAATACTGTGCAGTGATGTATTAAAAAAAGAGATCATGTGTAATCTTTTAAAATCTAATAGAAATGTGTTAAATGTTTTATGATTTAATTCTGAAAATACTACTTGATAATAATAATAAGCAAGAAATATATCAATGTGTCAGGCATATATAGTGAATCACTTTCTAACATATGCAGAATACAGTAACCAATCTTGACCGTTTAATGTTAAATATATGACACTAAAATGCATAACACATCTGCCAATCTAATATCAAAAATTATTTCTACAGTCAGAAAAATTCAATTGTGTAATCCTGTAATAGAAATCAGGAATTTGGAAGAGAACGGGCTTTTTTTCCACGTCAGATAGATGTAGGCAACAAGTAGGTTTTCCCTGGTTCGCCCTTAGTATTCTCATAGTGTCAAGCTAAAGTGAGTAGTACCACATTCTATAATACTGCTTGCAAAACTTTAAGCTTGATTTCCCAATACTCCAATTTCGGGATTTGCCCTTTCTCTTCCACGGTCCTGAAATATAGATTTGTATATGTGTTGCATAGTACTCGTAAGTTACAATTTAGTTCGGTGAGGTAACGCATTTCTCAGTTTGATATACACCTGAAAATAATGATTTTTTTTTTTCTTTAGAGTATATACACACCAATTAAAAGGAAAAAAAACAGTTAAATTTAAAAACGCATACCACAACGGAAAATCTACTTCTAGCAGTTACCTCTCACCCAAAAACAGAATTCTGTAACAAAAATATTATGATATATTTGGCAGTAATCATCTTATATGCAGTTTCGTGATGCATATCAATTTCAATATGTTCGAAACAAAAATCTTATGATATATTTGGCAGTAATCATCTTACATGCAGTTTCGTGATGTAGGGGAGATGGGGACACATGTGAACACGGGGCACTTGTGAACATCGCAATTTTTCGATAGTTATTATAATTTTTTTTTATCTGAAAAAAATTACTAAAGATGATAGCACCTTTAGACATATGGTAAAAATTTTTTGAAGCTCTATGACGTTTTGTTTGTCCTCTGTAGCTAAAACACTGTTTTTAGATCTCAAAAGTATAATCTTTGTTCCAAGTTGCTAAGCGAATAATTTTATTTATTTATTCATTTATTTGAATTTTAGTGTTTTAACATTTACTATGAATACTAATAAACATTTTTGATACAGTTCTTTTTCTTCTAAAATTGAGAAATGTTAATGATTTATCAATTTAATAAAAGCAGCAATGTGGGGCACTTGTGAACAGACTAGTTGGGGCAAATATGAACAGTTCATAAGTGCCCCAATAATCATTCTGTGATTCTGTTTCTTTCAGTTAACTTAATGAGAAATAATGTAAGTTCCATTATCTACAATTTTCCTGAAATAAAGGATATTTTCCTCACACAAAGTATATTTTGTATTGAAACTTCCGCAAACACATCTTTCAGAAAATACATAAAGAGCAACAAGATCGTTTACGTTCAATTGTACTTTAAATAAATAATGTTTTCTAAAATGCAATAAGTGTTATATATTATTTTACTAAACGGTTTACATCAGTATTTTTTTATGCATTGTTAATACAAAAGTACTACCTTGAACAACTTTGCAAATTTATCTGTTACATTTGTTCAAACCTTGCAATGATGGCTTACTTCCATCTCTAAAACAGTTATGTATATGACGCTTTGAATGCAACTATCCATTCAAAATACCATATCCATAAATACCAGTAATAATTTAAGAAAGTAAAATTTTTAAACTGATAACTACCGTAAAATTCTGATTGTACCCCCCCCCCCCCTTCTTTCAAAAGCAAAAGAAGTTGTGCGGGGTTGTAGTCGAGATTTTTTTAATCATTAAAAAACCCTTCTTTATCTATAATTTACAAGTAAATAAGGCAAATACAGGAGTGAGAATATTTCGTATTTCGGTAGATTTCCAATAAATAGTATGTAAATGCCCATTCCTTAAAATTTACACCAAACAAAAAACTTTAAGCAAAATTAAAAGTTTTAATTTCTTTTTTAAAATTGCTTCTTTATTTTTTTTAATTTTATTGCAACAATATTTAATGAATCATCTAAGCCTCTCCCCTCCAAATCTACTTATTTTCATTTTATAATCTTTTGCTTAAACATATCACTCAGAAACTAGAGAAATATACGAATATTTTTTTCTTTGTGGTGAATTTAAAATTTAATATAACTAATGATTACGATGACAAATGAATAACAGAATAAAAAGCATGTTATAGGATACTTTTTCCTTGTGTTCACATGTGCCCCACGTGTGTTCACAACTACCCCGCTGATGGGGCACATGTGAACAATTTTATGAATTTATAAAACTATTAAAAAATGTAAGAAAAACTATACAGGTGATTTTAAAAAAATAACATGTGTAAAAGAAAGTTCTGTTTACTATATTAAGTAGTTTTTGTTTATAGAAATTTATCCAGTTATGAGAAAAAGCTATGTTTATGCGAAGTGTTCACATGTGCCCCCCATCTCCCCTATATAAATTTCAATGTGTTCGAAATAGTGTAATACTATTAAACTAAATTTTCAGACGATTTTTTCCATGTATTATAGTATAATTGAATTTTTAGAATGTCACTGTAAAAGCTCTATTAATTCTACACAATTTATTTCCTTTAGCGAGCATGGCACGGTAAGCCTTAACCTTAATACGATGTTTCATTTGTATGAAAATTCTTTTATATTTACGCAAGTTAGAGCAGAGACTGACATGTATTGAGGCAGATAGACAAACTGTAACCGTAAATTCTCTTTAACTACATTGTTAAAAGTGATTAATCTGTGAACATTTGTATTTTTTGGCAAACTATAATTAATTTCCAAGAAATAAAATATTTCAATACTGCCTGTATATTATTTTGTGTCACAGATAAAAAAAACAAAATCTAGAATCAGCTTGTCAAAATTTTCAAATTTGTCTTTTCTTATATACCAGATAATATTTTAAAACACATAGTTACTTTTGCTTTACTTTTAGAAAGTGAATTAAAGATTATATGAATAAATAGACTATAAAACATACATGGAAACTTAAGTCATATAGAGTAACAAAACGTGATTACTTTTCATATAAAAGGATATTAATCTTCATCAAACATAGCTGACAGAAACTTTGACAATCAATTCAATAGTCGAGATCTGATATATAAAGAACGATAACTATAAGCATAAAATACCCTTTGTTTGTCAATACTGACATCTATAATGATGTTCAGCAGAAAAAGTGAAAAGTCGTGTAGATTGCAGGCATAGTTCAGAAAATATTGTACGGAATATAAAATAAAAAGAGAAATTTTAGGGGAATTAAAAGAATATAGAAATTTTATTTGTATGTGTATACTCTTACACATGTCCTAAAAAGGTAAAAGAGAAGCAGCACATAACTTTTCAGAAAATGTAGTTAATTACTTTCGATTTTTTTTTCCAGTAGTGAATGTAGTCATTCTATTTCTTTAATGTTTTAATAAAAATTAACCATGATACATGTATGAAATAGAAATGTTGAATGTAGTTTTCTTTTATATATTGAATACATGAATACGGTGCACAGAATTAAAAGAAAAAATAAACTTCATCAGCGCACAATAATGGGGAGAATTAACTGACATTAAAAAAAAGAAAATTTCCCAGTTAAACTAATGGCATTGAGCTCACAGGCTATTCACATTAATTGTATATTATGCTATTATTTTAACGAATAATGCGCCTCGAAAAATAAATTAAGAGTACCCCCCCCCCTGTTTCACATCTGTATAATCAACCAATGAGCTCCCAAATCTCATAGGGGAATAGCCTTATCAGAATAAACCGGTATACCAAATTTGAAGAAAATCGGGTAGGAAAAAACATTTATCTAAATTAAAGGGGTTATGCTCTTGTTTTAAAGAATAATGCCCTTCGAAGAATAAATTACGGGAGATTACCCCCCCCCCTTCCCCTGTTTCGCATCTTTTTACTCAACCAATGAGAACCCAAATCTCATAGGGAAGTGCCTTATCAGAATAAACTGGTATACCAAATTTGTTACAAATCGGATAGAAAAACCCATTTATATAAATTAAGTTGATATTATCTCCCCGTCCCCCCTTTATACTTTAAACAATAAACCTCAAAATCTAATCATGTAAGTGCCTTATCAGAATTAACCGGTATATCAAATTTGTAGCAAATCTGATAATTCTGCATGACAAACCCATTCATATCAGTTAAGTGGGGGTTAGCCCCCCGTACCCCTTTGTATTTAACAAATGAACGCCCAAAACTAATCAGGGAAGCGTTCTCAGACTGAACATAGGAAAAAAATTGAAGCAAATCGTATATTTCTATCAAGAGTTATCGCGTTATGTACGTTCATACATGGAGAACCTGCGGGCATATTACCTCTCAGGATTTGACAGACTGTGAGCTAAAAGTATCATTAAATTGTTTTTATGAAAAAAGGTTTAATGACGTATCTTTCAAAAGAAAAATTTCTACATAAGGATACATTAATTTCTAATCTATCTGAACAAAGCTGGTCACATTTTCAAAGTGGTTGAATAAAGGAGGAATCAAAATTTGGTATAGGAATACCATAGCTCATCTATCAAATATAGAAGCTTTGCATTAATATCGAATGCTATGCTTTATTTTAAATAAAGATTTATGGTATTTATAAAGCCTTGAAAGCCTCCTTTTAAAATTAATAAATGCTATTAGATTGAAGTATTAGATAAAATATTAATTTTCTTTCAAAATTAAATTATTACACAAAAACAGTTTGGGAAACAATAAAACCAAAATATGATATGTAAAATTACAATATTTTTCTACACATTTATGCACACACTTTCACATTTATGCACATACTTTTATTTTTACACATATTGTTTCACTTCCATACACATTCTTTGATTTAAATAAAACTTAATTCCCAAATTTATTGTGTCTAAGAAAACGCAGATTCTAGTAGCCTCTGTGAAAAGTTATTTTTATTATATTAGTGTATTCAAATCTTGAATCTAACTCGAATTATCCGTTCTACTGATGAATGAAGGCTTAACGTGGATGAACAGTATGTAACCAAAACTTTGTGTCCCTCTCACTGCAGCTTCCCAAGGGGCCCGTTTAAACTGTTCATGTTCAATGGAGCCAAGAAGACTGACTCGAACGGGATTTTTCACGCACAAGGGAAGGACAAGTTGCGTCTTCCTACATCTCTTTAGATCAAAATACGTCTAGAGTCACTGTTCCGACTATATCTGGACTCGTCATTAAACAATACTTGAGCCCAGTCTTCTTGCCTCTATTGAACTTGAATTTTTACATAGCTGTAGAATGATTACTTATTATATTTAACTTTTTTTATGACTAAGAGTTTAATTTTACTTCCTATGTATTAGTTCTAGAAATTTTGATTGAGATTTTGAATTAATTTTGTCATCAATTGACATACGTGATTAGTTTTGGAGTGATAGTCTTAATAATAAACACGGAATAGCTGCATTAATTATTATAGAATATTAAAGTTCATTATTATAGTTATAGATAGCTGATATTTTCGTTTAACATTAACCAGGATAATATTTATTAGATCTGGCGCTGTTCATATATTTTTATTGTTTAAATTTATCACATTTTCTACTATTTATTATGTTGTTTCAAATGGAGTGATCGATATTTTGATTAATCGTTCCATATGTTGATTCTGAAGAAATGTTTTTTCTTTAGTACAATCTTACAGTTAACTGTAGTGGTTAAGTTAAAATTTGTAAATTTTATTCACTCCATTTAATGAAATAAATTTTGAGCTACAACTGTGTGAATTATTTTGAAAATAATTCCTATTTAAGCTTTAATCATTCATTTTATAGAATCAGCAAGTTTAATTTTGTTTAACATTTTAATTTAAATTATATTGTAATATTTTTTCTTATTTAGTTGATGATCATTTATTATATTAGGAAAAACATTGTAAACTGTTAAGAATGATGAAAACTCATTTTATCACTTTAGCTGAAATGAAATATTTTTTTTTATGGTGATGTTTATATAGATATAAATCACATTCAATACATATATTTATTTTATTAATAAATATTTTTTGGGGGGAGGGAGGAGTTACCTTATATCGTATATATTTTTTATTATTCCGGGGGTGGGGGGAGGAGAAGTTTAAGATATCTTCTTTCACTTATTCCAGTCTTTAATGTACTTAATTCACAAATCTATACAAATTCAACTGTTTAAATATTTTATTGCGAATAAGCTATTTAAATTACTTTTCTAAAAGTTTGGAGGAGAAATTCCTATAAATATTTATTATCATTAATATAAACAAATCGATCGGTAAATAGAAATTTTTCGTGTACCTAACCTATAATACGCGATTCTTCTGTTAAATAGAACCCCGACCCCCTCGACAACAGGAATCGACCTACAGATTTGAGTGATGGGAAAAGCGTCAATTGTCAACACGAAGTGCCTGTATGACTACATATTTCTGTCATCTGATAACGCATTCTTTCCTTAACAGATATTTTCTGAAAACAGATATGTTCTGGCAACTTTTTGCTGCCAGAAATTTTCTGTTGTTTTACAAAAATATTTTTAACAGTGTAGAACGGTTAATTGTAGTTCTTGTGGCAGCCTAAAGGTCAGAAACCAAATCTCTTGTGGTCGCTTCGCGGTTCCTTCGAACCACAGTGACTAAAAACGATCTTCGGATGTAGTTGTCTCTCTTGGTCTCCCTGGACCAGGCTGTCTATCAGCGGATACAGTTCTTAAAAAGCGGTTCGAAGCTCTTGATATGACACTTTGAGGCCCTCTTATGACACAATCTTGGTAGACCTTGATTAGTTTTTGACCTTCTTCGATTCTACCAATTATACCCCAATTTGGCCTCAACTTAAGTGATGCCTTTGAGCTATAACTAATGAATACTCATCACACTCAGACACTACATTCACATTAAACAAACAACACTATAGACCAGAATTACAGCATACGTCCATTGCGCACCACATAGTCAATAATCTAATTTGCATATTTCCGATACAAAAGTATACGCGGAAGTGCAAGTTTGAGTTCATTAGTATTTAATTAACATAAATAATTGCAGCATTGGGCATTGGTTGCAACATTGTCTTAGTGAGCATATTTTTTTCTCATTATCCTTTAATTTTGATGACCAGTGTATATGTTACTTAAAAAACTGAATTACTGATTTTTTTTAACGCGCAATATTTTAATAAACAACTTTTAACGTTTAAACTTTTTACGTTGGAGTAAAACATAAAATAAAATAAACGAATTTTTTTAAGAATTTGTCTTCCAACTGAAGAAAAGAAAAAACAAAAAAACTATTATTGTGCAACTTTTGAGCCAGAGCTGTAGCCAAGTCTCATGAAAATTCAAAAGAGTAAAAGTTTGCCAAACTAACACATTTATGTTCAGAAAAATTAACTGATAAAATGGGACTTTTAAAATGAATTTTTACAGAAAGAGATATATTATTATAATATTACAAATACGATGTAAACAATGTTATATAAACAAACAATATAAATAGGTTTATTTTGAGATTTGTTTCCCTACTGCCAACTGCTAGATTATTAATTTTTGAAATTTCTGATGCAGGTCTTTGACCTCTGAATTTTGTGCCTTATTATCCGATGATGTTAAAGATCTTTATCTTTACTAAGTGGAATTTATATTTATAAAAGAAGAAGTACTTCAATTCACTCATTCTAAAAGATGACTAAGAATCTCAACAAAAAAAGTCGATACATAAATAATATTTGTAGAAGAGGAATAACATACTCTTGCTTTTGAAATTTAAGGAAAGTGTTTACCTACTCCTCAACGTTTAATTATAATCTTTGAAATAAATATTCAAACTTAAATAAATCGTAAAAAAGAGTTGGAATTTTTAGAAAGTTTATAAATTTAAAATGTATATAAATTTTCTTTGTCAATACAATTGATTTATTGTTAAAGAAGTGTAAAAAAGTGTATCTCATAAAATAATGACCGTAAAGATTCTTCATTTAATAAAGATTCTGTACAACGTGTGGATTACACAGTAAAAAAAGACAAATGCTTCTTAATATATGAAAATATAACGTACACTGTTAAAAAGCTGTAGCGTTTGTTGCATAGTCACTTCACAGCTTTTATTGAAAAGATTATTTGACTATAATATGGAGCATTCTCATTGTCCAGAATGGAGATATTTTATAAAAGCGTTTGACTAACAATGCAGCTAAAGTTGTAGATTTTTAACAGTGCAATACCAAACTGAAATCGAGACAGAACGCAGTACAAAACGTAATGCAGAACACATATCAGGATACGCAGGGTTCTGAAAATTATTGTTCCCTTTTAGAAAGCTCAGAAATTAATAGATTTTCGAGATTTAATAAAGCATTTTTTTAGTTTCCCGTAATTTTCGGAGACTTTTCCAAGTAGCTTTTACAATGTATTAATACGTTTTCTCAACCAAGAACATAGGTTGTTAGGATTCTATCAATCCTTAAATAACATTTTCAGCTGTGTAAATGAAGTTATACATGAAAGCGCATGAACATTTAATTGTTTTTTGCATATTTTCCAATTAAAGGTATTTGTGAAAAATGAAAATGTTTATATAAAAATGCGTAGCTTACGAAAAATCTATATTTCTAGTTGAGAAAATTAATTAATACACTATAAAAATACTCAGAAACCTTCACGAAAATTACGTGCAATAAAAGAAACTTTATTTTTACAAATTCTGCTTTAAAGTTTCTGACGGTTAACATGCTAAAGAACGATATTTGGAATCGTGGGTACTCTGGATAGGTGTTTTATTTCATTGCTTGTAGTTATATTATACTTACTGAACTTAAGAGACAGTTTTTAAAGTAGAAATACTTAAAGCATACTTAAATTTCAATGTGAAACATAAAATTTTAATTAGTGTGTTAAAATATAGAGTCCATAAAACAATGTCACATGTTCAATGGTATATTATAACAGTTTAATTTAGACTATTAAGAACAAACCATTCATCAAATTTAAGGTAAACTAAACTAGTTTTTCTTACTAATGTTCAATTTATGCACCTTTAGTTATACGGCACGCATCCTAACTAAAGCCGAATTCTTCCCACGCTTCGATTAACAAGTCCGGTGTAATGGAAGCAATAGCCTTTTCAAATCCGTGACTCAACTTTCGCAAA
The DNA here is from genome assembly GCA_963932465.1 of Maratus speciosus. Taxonomy (NCBI): domain Eukaryota; kingdom Metazoa; phylum Arthropoda; class Arachnida; order Araneae; family Salticidae; genus Maratus; species Maratus speciosus. Next base: position 41,993,560 of record OZ010789.1, read on the forward strand.
TTATTAGGTAGCTGTAGAATGTAGACATCATCTTTTATAAAGACCAAAGTAAAATAATAGCATGTCTCTAACTACTTTTAAATCTTCAACCCAGGAATAACGCTCTAACCTCAGGGATTGCAATTTTGTTAAAATAAAGAATCCATAAAACAATATCACATGTTTAATGGTATATTATAACAGTTTAATTTAGACTATTAAGAACAAATCATTCATCAAATTGAAGGTAAACTAAACTAGTTTTTCTTACTAATGTTCAATTTATGCACCTTTAGTTATACGGCACACATCCTAACTAAAGGCGAATTCTTCCCACGCTTCGATTAACAAGTCCGGTGTAATGGAAGCAATAGCTTTTTGAATTCCGTGACTCAATTTTGGCAGATCATTAGGTAGCTGCAGAATGTAGACACCATCTTTTATAAATACCAAAAGAAAACAATAGCATTGCTCTAACGACTTTTAAATATTCAGCCCAGGAATAACGCTTTAACCTCAGGAATTGCAATTTTGCGTGTGTCACAGTGTATCGAGTAAATATCAAAGCAGTACTCCCGCATGCGCTTATTTAAAACTATTTTAGTTATTCTTTATTTTTAACCATGAACAACACTTTATAACACTTACAGTTTATACTATTAAACTGTATAACTAAACATACTTTTATGGACAACATGCATAAGCAAACGTTTGAACAAATAAATTCCAAAAACAACTTTTATTTAATACTAGCCACCTCTGGCGACCAGTTTGGTCTCCCTTAAATGTATGCTAAGCATTGCATCATGTTACTTTCATTCTTAAACTAATTGACTTGCTCAATCCTTCACCGAATCCACAGATTCTGATAGAGAAATCAAGAATTATTCTTTGTGAACTTGATAACGTTTCACACATTTTCGTTGTTATGCGTATTTCGTCATTTTTGACAAATACCACTTAATTTCCGTAGCTGTAAAAATGAGTGAAATTTCAAGTGTTTAAACCGAGATTGGTTCATAAATTATCTAAATTAAACTTATTTTACATAAATATACTGGTACTTCAATGTTATCATTTAGTATTAATAAATTTATTTAAATTTTGCAAATCGTGCATTTATATATATTTTTTTCACTACTTAATAACTAAATAATGAATATATATACTTTTGTTTTTATAGATTTGATTTCTGAGTTCATAAATATCACAATATAGAAACGTAACTAAGAGAAATAGCAAAATAAAACCCTCGAGAATGCAAGCCGTTAACAAACGTTAGCGCTGCCAATTTACCTACTATGATGTCATAAGAATATTGTCCATTCAATGTTGGAGAACCTGCTTTGCGAATGATTACCTCCATGGTCTAATATTTTTTACCTTTTTATGATGAATGAATCTCTTATGTTTGTTTACTTTATGAAGTGAAATAGAAAGCTCTCAACTTAATTTCAGTTGAAATTATCTTGTAATATACATTTACTTAAATGTAAATTAAAAACAATAATTTGATGTTGAAATGAAATATTTTAGTTTATGAAGTTATTATTATGATTAATTGTTTATTTAGGTACTTTTCCATTACAGGGGCCTTGGCATTTTTTTTTTAAAGCTTAGCTCAATTCGAGGTTCAGAACGTGAAATACGTTGATAAAATATATAAATAGCTACGAAAACACCGAAAGTACCGAAATGGCCGTTTGGCATGTAAAAAAGGAAGCGGTCAGCCTGGAACTGTTGATGACAGTCACATGACTTCGGCTTTTATTTTATAGATTATAAATTATTCGACAAACATTCTTTTAAAATTAATTGAAAAAGTCTTTCTCCTCAATAAAAAATTTCTACGGATTGACATATCACGACAGTTTATATGTTACCTTGTACTGATAAGCAAATATTAGGGAACATTTAGTAATGAAAACATTATTATAAATGTCCCTAATCATAGGCTTTCAGACTTGCATTATTTAATATTTAATAATAACACATGAAAAATATCAATGCTTTATATTATTTAAGCATTGCGCTGTAGCGCAATACTTATTTATTTCCAGTGTCACTTCTCAATGTTAATTTAACATAGAAAAGCCTATGGAGCTCATAAGTTTTTCATATTTTTCTTCCCACCTTTTTGTCCCTGATGCCACTCATTTTTTTTTCTTTGCTAATTCTAATATCATAAATTTAAAGTATGAAAATGTTTGCCTGACATGAGAGTCAAAACGGATGATAAAATGCTTTTGTATATGGGTGAATTATAACCCAAAGAATAACTTGGGTTAATTTTTATTTACATTATTCAAATATTTTTCTTAATAATTCCAAATTTCGCTTTTTTCATTGAAAATCAACAGACATTTTCCCAATAAATTTTAACATTTTTCTTCATTGTTGCCAATAATTCAAAAGTCGTAATAATAATTTTTTTGTAGTATTTAGTTGCATGATTTTCACGTGAAAAATCAAACTGAAATAGTTTTTTTTAAGAATTAGAAAAAAGTTGAATATGGCGTCATAGTGGAAATGAAGATGACATTTTCAAACATTTTTTTTTTACTTTCAGATTTAAGGTTTTTCCCAAAGTACAACAACTTGCATTACTGCACTGGTGAAACATTTTGAAATATACATAGGTAAATTGCATCACAAATTGCGATACGATACCGGATGAATCAAAGCTTGATGATGGTACCTTCCATTAATTTTGAAATGTGTTCATTTGAATGCAGTAATTATTAAAAAACTTGACATATTAACAAAAACCTAATTTGAAGAACAAATTATAAAAACACAATTTATTTCCTGCATTATTTAAGACCGAGAAGGGACACATATTAAGATATTTCATTCAATTCGTTCTAAATTTAATGTTAAATTTTTGTAACAAATAAGTTAAACCATTAGAACAGTTAAACAGAACATTAAGAAATAAAAATAAAATTCAACACAACATGATACTTTAAACACCCTAAAACTTAGATTCCGTTCAAATGAAATCGAAATAAATCTTAAACTTTTTAAAAGTTTTGTATTTTGCATGTATCTTATCATTTTATGTATACAATCGTCATAAAAATATTACAAAATCTGCAATACAAATATTTACAACTTAAAAATGGAAAAAGTCTAAGATTTATTTCGATTTCATTTGAACCGAATCTAAGTTTTAAGGGTGTTTAAAGTACCATGTTTTATGAATTTCAATTTTATTTTTTAATGTTCAATTGGTTTAACTTATTTGTTACAAAAATCTGACATTAAATGTAGAACTAACTGAATGAAATATCTTAATATCTATCCCTTCTCGGTCTTAAATAATGTAGGAAATAAATTGTGTTTTTTTAATTTGTTCTTCAAATTAGGTTTTTGTTTAATATTATTGATAATCGTTATAAAAATTCCTCAGAACCGTCTAATATACTAGCTCTCGCGGCGAAGCCGCGAGCCTTCGTTCAGCAATATAGGTCTCTCAGGACCCAGACTTGCACACAACTGACACGGAGCAGAGCCTCCATGAAGAAGTTTCTCTGCCGTGCACCCGCCGTCAGCGCGTGAACGCCCAAGAACTTCGCACTGCCCAGCGCACGTCACGAAGCCCTGCGCCCAAGAGTTGGATGTCCGGTCGCAACGACAGAAACCCCACGTGGCTGGAGAAGCCTAGTGGTTCCTTCTCTCGGTCCCTTCGAAGTTCACCCCCGACGACCTGCAGGAAACGAACACCTATATAGCAGTCGAGCCCACGAGCCAATGCCGAGGATCCCTACGGAGGGGTTGCTGTACGGAGGTCCCTCAAGATCAAATACCATTATCCGGCAAAGACATTTATGAGAAACAACCGATGGCATTGGGACCGGAGTCCCGTCGGGCCCACCCACTGCCCCCATCCAGGGAAGAGGACGGCAGGAGGTCGGCGCAAGTCCGATCTCCCACCTGAGAACAACCGCCAAGGGTACTCAAGCACAAGTGCTCCTGACCCCGTGCAGTAGCGGCTGAGTTTACCACCGCCTATACGCAACTTAGACCATAGGCTGCGAACACGAACAGGCCGACGAAGCTGACTCACGGTTCGCGGGCCCAGCCAGCCGGGATGCCTGGTAACACGTGGTGTGAGTTTTGACGTGTCCCCACTGAGCTCCGATGAACCAGGGCTAAGTTAGCGTCCCCAGGTGAGTCGCAAACCCAAACTATGCACTTTCATTAATTTAAATTAATTCTGGCTAATTTAAGCCAAACCGGACCAAAATCGGTCCAGCGGTTCCAAAGATATGAGCATTTACAAAAAAAATTAAACTTCCTCCTACCTTTTTAACACGGTTTTCAATGCTCTGGAATCCGCCATATTGGCTCTCACTGAAGCACCTAATTATACTCATATCTCCTTAAAATTAATTTTCTGTATCTTGTTTATATTTATCATGTATTTAAAAAAGTGTTTCACGTCTATCAAGCCCATTATTATATCTGTACAAAACTTATTATTAAAGTAATGGGCATTTAAATGTTTTGTTGTTGCTCACGATGAACTCTTGTGTGATTTTGTGCTCCTATTTTGAATACTTATAAATGTTATAAAAAGTGCTTTTTGGAGGGGCGGTGGAGTGTTTTACTTAAATGAATCATTTCAGCAGCTAAAACATTCATAAAACCATTCTTTAAAATTATTTAAATGCTCCCACTCCCCCTCAATTTAAAATTCCATGTTTTATGCACGAGCGCCAAGTAGTTTCAAACAGAAAAAAAAGTGTGCACTTTGTAAATTTTTTAGTAAATTAAAACTTCCATTAATATCGGATCTACGTTCATCCCTCCTCATTTGAAGTTTTCTAAACCCAAAACAGTAAGTTTGATTATTCTTTTTCAATTTTAAGTGAGGGGCGCGGGCATTTTAAAATATCACGTTTTTGGCACATCCACGAAGTTGGGGAAAAAGTGCAATGTTTATCTTTTTATATTAGCAGCTAAATTATACTTTTTATTATTATATTTCTCTATAACTATTTTTACTATAAATATTAACCTTCTAGATTTACTCCGCCACCATTTCGGGGTTGCTGGGATAATTTTAAAGTATATTAAAAAAACTTTGAAAACTTAGTGTTTTCAGCAGTTACTGTTTCCCGCGCCAATAGAGAATACATTGATGACAACAATTTTTATAAAACTAGGGGGCTCGGCCCCCTACGAGCTACGCTCGCCAACCCCCGTCCAGATACCGCAGACTCTAAATGCACGCTAATTTGATCGGCTTTAAAAAAATTTCGAAAGATTGAATTATAATTTAAAAAACAGTGGCGATCTCCCTATAAACGAATTTCTATTCATTTCTCTTTGATTGGGGAATTTTAACGCCAAATCCGCTGCGGTACTACTTGATTATCCTGTCGACCAATTTCGCCAAATTATATAAATCGCCGAACCACTCGCCAAATTATACAAATTGATATAATTTTTATTTTAAATAACGAAAGAACAAATAAATTCGTACAACATTAATAAAAACACAAATAAAACGTCGAAATAAAAATAACTTGATGACGTATACACGTGTAACAACATTTCAAAATAAGCTAATATAAAAGGAATTAAGTAAAGAGAGTCTTTGTCTCCTGGTATTTTTTAAAAAAGCGAAAAGAAAGTTCTTTTAAATGAGACATTTTAAATTAATTCTCAAAATATCAAACAAATGTCTAGCGCAATTTCTAAATTTATACTTTTTTGTAATATTATTTTGTGTTCATTTTATGTAATAACTATAATGTGACGCAAATATGACGTAATTTCTCCTAAGACTTCTAACGCATGTTAATGAATTTATTATTTTACAATATCCTTTCTCTTTTAAAATTCAAGTGTATACTTTTTATGACGTAATTTTTAATAACTTAATGCTTTTTATACGTAATTATTTAATTCTAATTTGAAAGTTTTTTTCCTGTTTATAATAGTCACGTGTAAATAAATTTTTAATTTGAAGCAAACATTATTGCTTGCGCTTTTTATACAGTTGGCAACAGTTTAAATTAGTACAATTTTCTGAAATCTGTAAAAAATATCTCTAAAAATGCTGAAAATTTGAATTTAAAATAGAAATAAAACCTGAACAAATGAGTCAAAATAAAAAAATTAATGCAATCTGCACTCCGGCAAATTCTAACGCATAAAACGATCTAAAAATGATTACACTGCCATGTATAGATTTTGCTGCTATAAAACTTTTTTAGTGGAACGATTTTGTCCAACTTTAGCATTAAATAACTCTTAAAATAATTCTTCGATTTGAAAACTGTCTACATCAGCGTGTTTATCAAACATTTCTGTATAAAACCACCGATTTTCATATTTTTGTATGCATTATTTTTGTTAATATTAACGAAGAAAGGCCTCCAGTCACAAAAAAATCAAAACCGGCGGCGGCGGCGGCGGTGACAGCGGTAGTTACTTTTTTTTAGAATAGAGAGATTCAAATAAAATACTTATAACTGTATTATAGTATTTAAACTATTTTTCCCACGTATAAGAGACCTCAAGGTTTCCTCCGCTCCCACTCCTGAACTTAAAAAAATATTTACTATCACTAATGAGTGTTTGAAATTTGCACAGTATTAGTGTATCTGCTTCAATATGGCGATTTTTAACATTAAATTTCCATAAAGAAAAATGGGATTCGATGTCTTTTCAAATTAAGTTAAAAAATACTTAATTAGAGTAAAAAATAAAATAAGTGATATGTATGAAAAGAAGAAAGTCCAATATATGCTCCGCAGTACATAGTTATTCGTCTTTGAGTACTTAAGTGTGTTTTATAAGTGTTCGAAAAGTTGATATATTTATGACTATATTTTTGTAAAGATGGCGGCTGGTTTCTTCTCGAAGACGCTATCCCGCCTGATTTTGACAAGAGTTGAGGAGTCAAAACCCGTCATATGAGTCCTTTGCATATGTATCCTTTAATTTTTATTATTATTATTATTATTTTGTTTTTTTGTTTAAGCCGAATCTTCAGTATAGACAATATAAATGTAGAGGACTAACTTCTCATTGCCACTCAGTTTGAAACTTGATTAATTATTAAGATCTCAGCAAATTTTACTAAAAACATAGATGTTATGTGTTATAGAGAATGGCCAGCCGCTATTGCCACAAGTAAAAGCTGAATAAAGATGATTTAAACTAAGGAAAGTGTAATAAAACGCCCTCAAGTAGGAATTATGGGTAATAGTAGTACATTTGGTGGATTCATGGGTATTCTTAGTGTTCAATTTTGTAGGTCTGCGGGTAAAGTATGTTTCCAGAGTAATTTTCAATACCAGTTTTGACTAAAAGTGTATAAAATAAAGAATTATTAAGCTCTCTTGGCCTGAAAGGGGCCATATTTGAAGGTATTAATGTCTCAAGGGGTTCTACACATCTATGCCCATCACTTCAATCCCAAAATTAATATTTCTAACCCTTTTATAGTAGCTGATCCTTCACTAAATATTTTTTCAAGAAGTCCCAGCTTTGAAGGCCTGCCCAGCACAGGAAGGGGACCATACCCCCTTTTATATACCTTAAAATTTCGCTTAGACTCTATACTTTCTTTTTATAACATGTTGTCAGTAGCTACGGAGCACCCCAGGGCCTGTGCCCCCCCCCCCCCCTATTCAGAACTCACTCAAATAGGGCTGATTCTTCAGTTCACTTCAAACTTTAACAGTTAATAACTTTGCCCCTATGGCTACCACAGCGAGGGGATTCGGCCCAACCTCGCATCCCTGCTCCTATTTACCCTTTCGCATCTTCGGTTTTTCGGTACTCCACATGGGACCGAAGATAAGGGGGCTGGGGGGGGGTGGCGAAAGTGATTTTTTGGAGTAACATGTCTGCTGAAAGACCTCTCTTTATAGATCCCAGTTATCATGTCTAAAATTCTTTTTAGACACTTAGGGCCACCTTACGCGTCCAATTAGTGCTTTTTCCCCATTATTTTTCTCTTCATTCAACTTCGCAGGCATGTTGCACATCAAGACGCCCTACATCAGCATCTTCCTTACCTCTCCATTTTGGATTACTCACAACCACTTTCGACACCGCCAGTGGTTGTCCCATAAAGGGTTAACTGTTTCATCTTCCCTCCTTTTCATCTTATACATGTCAAGTCACGTATCAAACATCTAGTTTTCAAAGTATTAGTTTGTCCCCCTTCTCTCCCTCCCTTTTCACCCCCCCCCTCCTTTTTTTCCCCTACACGTCATTACAGCATTTTTCAACATTTCCTCATCTTTGTTTCGGCCACTCAACAGTCTACTTGTCCAGTCTACCATCCATATTTGGAGCCTCGTTCCCTTCCACTCACCCTTGGATGCTGCTTATCCACACGCTCAACTTTCTGGCAGAGAGAATTTCCTAGCTCAGCATTCAAGCGCAGCGAAGGAGCCTTTACGTTATTAAACTGGTAAGCCTGTTAGTTTTTTGGTAATAACAGTATATATTTTATTGTAAATATTTCTATCCTAATCAGTTGTTTTGAATACAGATGATCAAAATAAAATGTGTTAAACTAGTTACACATAAGGTATTAACCCGTTAATAGTCGCGCATTGGTCTTTTCCCCGCCCGAAATTCGTCATCTTCCTGTAACTCATTTCCCGTGAAAGTTACGATAGCCAAATTCCGTGTAGCTGACCTTGAATGTTCACACTCTTGTGTAGTAAAATTGCAAGTCATCCCTGCTATTTCTTAGCATTTTATCGCATTCTTAAATTTCAATCGGTCTAAATGACCGCGTTGCGACCACTTACGTTAGTAGAATTTTCCCCCCTCGTGTTCATCCTTTCCCATTTCCGCGAAATCTGTGGGGAAAAGTTTCTTCGAAGTACGGACTCACTGTCTGTTGTTATTTCGTCTTTCTTTCTCTTCTGCTATTTTACCCGTTCATAGAATACTTTTTTTACTTTTAGAATGTGACTTAAAATTGTTTTATTATATTAGTTGTGAAGTCATTTCGCACAAAAAACTGATGGATGGTCACTTACATTTTTTTTCCTTGTCAAATATTGCGGGAATAAATTCTCAATAATTGAGAATTTATTGATTGATCAATTGATAATCATTTAAATATGGAAAAAAGGGAAATTCATCGTCATTATTTGAAAGAACTTGCTTTCCATTTATTACCGGAACATATAAATGAAAGAAAACAGACAATAACACTGCCAAACCATTAAAAAAAAGAGAAGAGAATTTTGTGGGAATCAGTAAAAAAAATTGCCGTATCTCCAAAACCTGAAAAGTATCGTTTTTGTACAATAAAACAAATTCGAAAGATAAAACAATTTTCTCAGAAATGTAGTGTGTATATTTGCGAAGAACATACATATAGTTTATTTGTACAATAAGAAAAATAATGAGAATTTTATAATGTGGGTTTGAAATTACGCAAATAAAAATCTCTTTTGGATAATTCAGTGAATTTTTATACTATGATTTAAAAAAATATTTTAAGTATTTTTCTAAAATTTATCTATTTTTAAATTTTCATACTGTAAGTAAAAACACATTTTTTTTAACAATGCCGCAGAAAATGTTTTATTATTATTATTATTATTGAAATCCAATAGAGACTTGGGGACAGTATCTAACAAATTTAAATTTGTTGTCCTTCATCAATTGATCAAACTATTTTTCAGAATAATGTTTTCCAGAATATGACAGAAAATTCATTTAAATTAAATTATTGCTGCATATTTATAATTTCGGAGAAAATTTTCTTATTGTTTTTATTATTTTAATGAGCGTTATTATAAAAGAATAAATTATAACATTAATACCTTATTATGAAATGTACAATTAAATATTTATTTTAATTAAATAGTTTCTGTAAAATACATCTCTATTAAGATGAACCTTTCAAATTAAAATAATTTATCCATCTTAGGATTTAAATTTACAATTGCAAATGTATTTAAATTAAATATATAATTTCAATAACTTATTTATTATTTACTTTATATAAGCGAAGTTCGTATCCAGAGTTTTTATTCAAGGGCGCTGCTCCCACCCTGAAATACGCAGAAAAACTACAAATCGTGCATTTTCATTTGAAAAATGGATTTAATCACAAAATCTCGAGAGCCCCTCTCTCTCCCCTCATACACACACAGACACCCCACAAAATAAATAAATAAATAAATAAAACGTAGTTACAACATTTTACATTTATAATTTCGAAGTTAAGTATTTTTTACCTTTTTCTTTATTATATATATATATAATTATACATTTTTAATAATATTTGGTTTATGTGGTATTTGTGATTCATAATTATTAGTCATTTTCCTTATTTTTCAATGTACAGAAAGTTTATATATATATATATATATATATATATATTGTCTTTAATTGTTTATGGCATCAAATTTGATGGTTTTTCATATGTTTTAAATGAATTAATCGTCTGCAATATGCTGGTGAATTAGTGGTATTGTATTTGATTTTCTGTTGCATGTCATAGGTTCCATTTTTATTTTCAGTTTAATTGTTCAATTTAATGTCAGTGTAATATATTGATGCTAAATTTATTAATTTTATTTTATTAAAGATATAGAGTGCCGGAGTATCAAAAAAATCTACCTGACTCTGATTCTGTCCTTCCAAAAAAAAAAAAAAAAAAAAAAACCTATCATGAATTTAGATTCATATTAGTAAATGTTTTCCTACTAATTATTGATTCATAGTAACATCAGAAATTTAATGAAATCATTTACTATTTACTTTTAAGTATTTATGCAAAACGAAGAAAGAGATATTAAAATCATTTATCTAGATGCCAACTGAATATATACTTAAGCAAAATAAATAATTGCTGTAAAAGGTTGTAAAATGAATAATTGCTGTAATCTTTTAACGTTCAGTCAATATTTTCACCCTACGTTATCCGTTTTCGATCATCTGATAACACCGGCAAGTTTCCCCTTCGTTTTCGGCCTGCTGGTAACGGCGGCAAATGGACCGAACGCGACTACTAACGTTCTAAAAAACGTCGCGACTACTCTCGGGTTAATAAAGAATTATACTGTAAATACTATATAATATATAAACGTTTTTTTTTTTTTTTTCATCCTGAGCAACATTTTAAATGAGCATACTGGTGTTTCATGTGATCAAATTTTAATAGCTTTTATTCAAAATTACTTTACATAGTTTTTCTACATTCCAAATTATGCTGATTTTTGATTTTTCATGTATTTCCTTTTCCCATTAAATTACCCCAGTAGTCAACACTAATTTTTTATCTAAGTCATTTCCAGTGGCCTCGATCACTGAGTTTTGCTTTTAACTTTCTATCTATCCTTTCTTTCCATTTGCATGTTCGGGTGGCGGCAAAGCCTGGTAAGCTGTTTTATAGTTAAAAATATAAAAATTTATACAAATTATTCAGTACAGTTATAATTCATAATTATTTGAAGTATAGAATACTTCACAATTAAGACCCACCCGGCACGGGAAAGAGCCAAAAAACTCATAAACAAAGAACATACATGCACAATTTGCTATACCTTAGCAAACAAGAACCTGCAAATAATTCCGTCACTCTTCGATAAAACAATCAAGTGACCAATGGTAGAAATTAGTAACGTCTCATTGGAGATGGAAATTCCAAAAACAGCAAGTCGAACAATAACAGATAGAAAACTGACCTCAGGCTAAAATACAAAAAAATACAATTATCGGGAGCGGATCCCTCATCAGACGACGATTCAGACGCGTCGAAAAACGTAAACAAAAATACCCCAAAAAAAGAACAGCTTCTAAAATACAATGATAAAGAAGTGCAGAACTGCTCCGTACAGCAACTAATGACTATCCATGAAAAATATATAAAAAGACACCTCAAGGGTGATGCCGAACAAATAAAGAAGTTCAAAGAACTTATAACAGAAAGACTCAACTCACAAAAACAACAACAGAACATCTTGAAAATTCGATTAGAAGAAAGAGAACATAGCGAAGTTAAAAAATCAAATAAACTACAGAACAAATCCAGCAGAAGAGAAAAGCCAAGATCATTCAGAAAAGATTTGATAAGATTCTCGGAGGCATCAGCCCAAAATATGACGAAAGAAGAGCTGATGGACCAACTAATTCGTCATATGAAGAAGCATTGCCCGGATGGCGACGAGGAAGCATTAAAATATAGCGAGTACCTTCTTTCAGAAAAGGAAAAAACCGAAGAAGGTGAAAAAGAGTGTAGGGAAATTTCCACTCAAACAGACCCGGAGGCTCTAGAAGAAGATTCAATCAACATAAGTCAAGAACAGGTACAACATCACTTGCAACGGAGCCCAACCAGAATAAATGGAGAGACCTCGGGACACATATAAGAACTCCCAGAGGAACAGGGAGAAACAGGAGCTAGAGCAAACCAAGCAGAATTACTGAAGAAAATAAGCGATTTAGAATCGCTAAACATGGACACAGTAGACAAAATAGAAGAACTGAACCAGAGTCATAAAGAAAAGATAGAAGCACTAAACGCACAAATGGACACATTAATCGAAGAAAATGAAGCCCTGAAATCATCTACAAATACCAATACATCTTTCAACAGAGAAATCTAGCAACAAATAGAATAACGAGAAATTCGATCTAGTAACTCAAGGAGAAAGAACTGTTACCAATTCTACACCATCTCCTGCTTTATTGCCACAAACAGGCCTTCTCACCCAACCATCTAATATATACTATTTTGGCGATTCAGTACCAAACCAAGATGCCATAAAATTAGTACAAATTAATCTTAATAACTGCACGGCTGCAAATTTCCAGCTACTTAAATACATGCACCAAAGCAAGATAGATGTGGCCCTGGTCCAGGACTACCACAAGTCAAAGAACTCTTTCACAGGTCTCCCGGTTAACTGGTCTTTCTATAGCTCAAAGAATCAAACTGCAGGTATAATAATAGCCAATCCACTTTTCATACATGTTCAAATCCTCCAAACTAACAATAGCATCTTCATTAACTTAACGACCAAAATCAAAACATTCAAAATAGGATCCCAATACACTAAACCTAAAGGCAACTTAATTACGGATTTCCAAGACTGGAAGGACTGCATACAAGATACCTCAAACCTCATTCTGGGGGGGTGATTTTAATGCCCACCTGCAAGCATGGGAATACTCCCGCAACAATGCAAGGGGCCAAACTCTACTGGAATTCGTCTCCAATACAAACATGCAGATCGTCATCGATTCGGAATCAACAACAACTTTCTTCGTTACCACCAGTAAAGGAAAGAAAAAAGAAAAAAAGGGAAATCCGGACTTCACGCTCTGTGGCATCTCTTCTAGGGAGTTAGTTGACTCCTGGAAGGTGCATTTGGATTTCCCTTCACTAAGCGACCATCGCTACATAGTCTTTACCCTCAAAGCAGAACCTACAATAAGAAACTTATTCCGTTATAAAACAAAATTTGAAAAAATCAATAAATTTAACAAAGAGTTAAAATCACAGCAAAGCAACCTACTAAACTCACTTAACCAAGTCAAAATTCTCCAAGATCTGGACAAGTGGATGGAGGATTTCCAGGACAGAATCACGACTATTATGAATAATACACTAAAAAAGAAAAAATTGACTAGAGAAATACAAATGAAGTGATACACCGACACACTAAAAATCCAACGCAACCGCCTTAATGCCCTCTTTAAAAGAAGCAGGCGTCACCCAAAAGATCTGAAATTCCAAGTGGCATACAAGAAGGCCAGTGCCGAATGTAAAAAACACATATTAGCAGCAAAAAAAGAATCATGGTTCTCCTTCTGCCATGAAACTAAAAGCAAATATGGACCGGTCTTCAAAATATTAAAGCAGAAATTACTCAAAAACACGTACTTAATTCATTCAGTCCTAGAAACGTCCTCGATAGAGGACAATTTTTTTACTATTCAAAGAGAACTCCTTGATCACCAAACCGATCTTCAGAACACAGAGCCCGTCCACTCCTTTATAAAATCAAACCCAATCCCGGAAGAGGAATACCCAGGATTAAAGTTCTCAGCAAGAGAAATCAAAATCGCAATGAGACAACAGTGCAAGTAAAAGCCCCCGGATACGACCGTATAGATGCATACATTATTACAAATATGTTAAAAGAATTCCCAGACCTCATGACAGAAATCTACAACAAAGGCCTCAAACTCTGCCATTTCTCAGAAGTTTGGAAGAAGGTAATAGTAATTTATTTCAGAAAAAAGAACAAAGACCCACTAAAAAGAAAAACTTACCGTCCAATCACATTACTCCCAATGATGGGGAAGCTCCTTGAGCGATTAATTAAAATCAAAACAATGACACATTTAGAACGGCAGGGATTCTTGGACACAGCCCAGCACGGGTTTCGAGAAATCAGGAGCACTGTGACAGCACTGAACTACCTGAAATCAAGAATTATGGATACCCTAAAAAATAACAAATACTGTGGAATTCTGTCATTCGAGATAGCCTTCGACTCTATTGACTGGCAGAAGATAGCAAACATAATAGAAAAATCACCCCTCCCAGAATATATCAAAAAGATCCTGAAAAACTATATCAGTGAACGATCTTTAGGTCTTAATTATTACTCGTTTATTGAATGGTTCAGAACTGGTTCAGAAAGGATGCCCGCAAGGCTCATTTGTAGGGCCTCTCTTGTGGCTCCTAATAATAGATTACATAATCAAAAGCTACAAAAAGTTGAACCATAATATAATAGTCTATGCAGATGACTTTCTTAAATAATAGAAGGAGGTACACGAACAGGGTAATAGAAGGAGACACAAGAACATGCCTAGAACAATCGACAAACCAACGAATAACGACCTTTGAATCAATATGCACAGAGCTTAACCTTATTATTTCAAAAGAAAAAACACAGGCTATGTTACTAGGCAAGAACCTAATGAACAGAAGACACCCAATCTTTAAACTTAACGGTAAGTCAATAAAAATAGTAAAGACCCTCCAATTCCTCGGCATTACCATAGACCAACAATTAAAATTTAAAATCCATCTGCAAATTCTAAAAGCTAAAATAGCACAATTCGTACTGGGATTCCGTAACCTCAATAATTTTAAAAAGGGAATCAGCCCAGAGCTAAAGAAGATATGGTATACAACAGTTATCGAGCGTCAATCCTATATGGTCATGAATTTTGGTTTCCGAAACTTAGCTACCACGGCATAAGAACTCTAGGATCAATAGAACGAATAGCATTGTTAAACGTAATCAGAACTTACAGAAGTATCTAAACAGATGCATTGAACGTCCTGACGGGAGTTCCCCCAATTAAATTAAAAACCCAAAATGACTTCCATCTCCATGAACTAAAGCATGGCAACAGATCCATAATTTACAAAGGTACAATAATCAAAGAGCTAATGCGGAGAGAAGCAACATACAACTTCCCAGAATATTATAAACTTAATAACCTGCAAACAATAGATAAACTAACAGAATCCGCATTAGAAACCTACAATCTAAAATTATATACTGATGGCTCAGTGATGGAAGGGGGATCAGCAAGCGCATTCAGGGCGAATCTAAACGAATCTGTCATACACGATCATGCCGTTCGTCTCCACGATCTTAACTCCATATACCAAGCAGAACTATTAGTAATACTGGAGGCAGTAAAATGGTTCACTTCAACAACAACTCATACAAAAGCTCTCATACTTACATACAGCCGCTCCTCGCTCGATGCTTTAAAAATAATCTTCCCCAGAAATCTAATAATTCTGCTGATATATGAAACCCTCCTCCAGCACACAAACAAAACTATAGCAATAACATGGATTAAAGCACATATCGGCACGAAAGGGAATGAGCGGGCCGACGCACTGGCAAAAAATGCCATCACAGAAGACCACTATGATTCGAAGATCTCCCGTCCATTCCTAGAGTCATTAGCAAAAAAATACTTCAAAGATAAAACAATCAAAGACTGGCAATCACAATGGACACATTCAACCAAAGGCCGTGATACTTACAAAGTGATCAACACAGTGAGCCCCACATTCATAAGCACCCAAAGATCAGCAGCCTACTACCTAAGTGGACATGGGAGTTCCCCATGTTTCCTACGGAAAATCAGTAAACTTCCCACCAACAAATGCAAATGTGACAAGGGCCCTGGATCAGTGACATATTACATCTTTGGGAACTGTCCATGGATGCCGTTCCACTTCAAATTTAATAAAAAAAAACTTTAAGAAAAAACCTACAAAGGATCCTACTCGATCCGAGAAAATTTGTCAAACTTGACAAAAACTATAACGAACTCAATAAAAACTATTCATACATCAAAAAAAACTTTTTAGAACATTATAGTGTCACATGGCAACTTGGTGATACTCTCTTACAATAACACTTAGTGTTGAAACCTGTAAATATAGTTAATATTACTGAATTCACTTATACACACTATTTTTTCCAAATCAGTTGTGGGTCATCTATAAACCCTCACACTATGTAAATAATTCTAATCAAGTTGTTGGTCACCTAAAAACCTTTTTTTTAAGTTGTAATCAAAAAACCCTCATAATATGTATCAATTATCATTTTACTACATCTTCGTGTAATACGTTTCATGCAAAATCTTGTACCAATTGGGACCGCCCAGCATTAAGCAAAATTGGGTGGCTCGTGTGAAAAATTTGTAAAGTTCACTTCATTTAATTTTCAATAAACGGGGTCTTCCAACCGGCTGGGGATCTCGGGTCTGTCGTCGACGTGAGTACGTTGACGATTCCTGGAGACTGGGGTCCTCGCTGGATGGTGGATTTGGTTATCCCCTCGTGGACTTTCAGTTCCTATGCCGAAAGGTTGGCTGTCCACGAGTGGGTGATTTCGGCCCAGCCAGCCGGTTTCCGTCACGTACCAGTGCACCCAGACAAGACACAAGAAAGACCAGGAGGCGATAGGCCGGCATTCAGAAGTATGCTGACGAACCGCACGCGACCTCATTCGCGGGCATCCACCTCCCGACCCAAGTCAGACTCCGCCGGGAGACCATGGGACATTGCGTTCGAACATGTAAATACATACAATAATGCATACAAACATTTGCAAAACAAAATACAAAACTTAAAGCTAATATTTACAAAACACACATATATGTACAAACCCCGCACGAACGAGACCCTGAGAGGCCTCCGAACAGCATGAGTTTCCGAATATAAATTCTAGAGTAAATAATTAATGCTTGAGTAAATACTAACTAGCTTATAACTATATACAAACAATAGCCAAAAGAGATCCTAAATCTAATACCTACTTATACACAAACATTGTGAACGCGGGCGCGAGTGACGATGTCACTGACCCGCGTGCTCATGCACCACTCCCGCCTGGCCCGTGGGAGCCTCGGGCAGGCACTATTGTTTTCGAACGTGGCCTGAGGCCACGATATGTTCTGGCAAAGCGACTCGCCCTTCTGCGACCCAGGTTGCGATCAAGTGTCTTCAGGAGAAGGTCATTAACTATGATCCGTATTCCCTTCCGGCAGTAGCCATCTAGACACAAGTCGCGGCGCGGTAGATTCCGGAAGTTCCACGGGAAGAAATTATCCCGCGCAGGCTTCCAGAGTGCGCTCTCATATAGACAATGTCTAATAGAGCTTTCGCCCCTGCCGCAGAAACACGTAGGATCCTTGCGGAAGAAGCGAGCCTGGTGGTCGCCGAAGGCGCCGTGTCCCGAAAAGACTTGATTTATGTAGAAGTCGCCCTGTAGTCTACTGAGTGCGACTCGCGGGAAAAGCCCATATGTCACCCGGCCCTTGCCAGAGTCACTCCACCTCTCCTGCCACGTGGACAGGTCTTGGTCAAGAAGATGAATTTTGACCTGGAGACGTGTGGCTCTGACTTCCACGTCGACAGTTTGTCGTGTCGTGGCTGCCTTGGCCAGCTCGTCCGCTCTTTCATTGTAGGTGTGTCCCACATGAGCTCGGACCCAGTGCATATGGACTGCGACTCATGTTGTTTTAATCAAGCCCTTAATCTCAGCCATTGCCCTGTGCCGTGACACTAGCCCATAAAGCGCTTGCAGCGCCGATCTTGAATCTGAAAATATGTCGAGTTTACTGAATCCTCGGCGATGGGTGTCTGCTATTGCTTCCTTGATCGCGTGTACCTCGGCCGCAAAGACTTCTGCACAATATGTGAGGCGGAACTGGCGTTCGAATACGATTTGATCCCCGACCACAGCCAAGAACGCACATCCAACCGTGCCGTTCTCCTGTTTAAAACCGTCCGTGTAGTAGCTACACGGGGTCCGCGGAGTGAGTTCCACAGTCTAATTGATACTATGGAGATTATCGCGTTCGATGTTTGGTTGCCAGAGATCGACAGTATCGGGCGTGATCCCTGTACCTTCAGTCTCTTCATGCCAACGGACAAGGACTGTGTATTCCTTGTCCATCTTCGCCCGTAAGTCCAGGGAAGAACCCCGGCCAGTACGTGCAAAGACTCAGTCGCAACTGTTTTATAGCACTTTGTTACACACAAGAGCAGGGCTCGTTGTATGCTCAGCAACCTGATTCCTAATTTTGCTTTGTCAGAATACCAAATAGAGGCCGCATACAAGATTATTCGCTCTACCACGACTGAATAGAGCATCTTTCTGATTTTTGGCCTCAGACCCCAGTTGGCAGCTGAGAGGCGACTCATCTTTTGCAGCACCTTGAACGCCTTTTCCTGAACAGAGTCAAGATGGGGCATCCAGCTGAGGTGCGCATAGATCGTAACTCCGAGGTAGAGCAGTTGCCACCTAAACTCCACCTTGTGGCCCGCCATTAAGACACGCCGTGAGGGTTGGTTATCGAGCCTGCCACTCGGAGGAACGACCGTGTAGTTGCACTTGCCGTAGCTGAATTCCAGGTTGCATTCAGTTGCCCGGCCGTGGATCTCAGAGAGAACCGGTGCTAGGATGTCAGCGAACCGATAAACAGCCGGACTTCGTGCCGCTACAAAGGTGTCGTCAGCGAAGGCCTGGATGAGACAAGCCTCCTCCTCTGTGAGCCGCATCAACAAAATGTTTATCACCACCAACCAGAGTACGGGACCAAGACATGAGCCTTGCGGAACCCCGACATTGTAAAAGTGCTCCCCTTCATGAAGGGTGATCAAAAGGTACCAAAGGTAGTCGTCGATCAGCCCCAGGATGTAGTGTTCTACACCCAACTCTTCGAGTAAACGAAGGATGTCGGCTCTGCGAACGCTGTTAAACGCACTCTTGATATCGAGCGTAAGAAGACATGTGTATTCTCCACGCCTCTTCGACTCGACAATGTATTCCCACACTGAACGACCATACTGATATTCCTGCGGAAACCGTACTGCCAGGCACTGAGCAGATTATTGGCCTCTAAATAGAGCGCCATCCTCGTTGAGCACATCTTATCAAGTACCTTCCCGAAGGCCGGTAGAAGACAGATCGGGCGGTAGAAATCTGGATCGCTAGGCTCCTTCCCCGGTTTGGGAAAGTACACCGCGACCGCTCGCTTCCAACTCCGCAGAAAACAAGATGTCCTCAGGCAGTGATTGTACAGGACCAGTAATCATTGAGGATGGTACCGGAGGACTTTACGAACGATCTCAAGACTCATGCCATCGTGGCCTGGTGCCTTATTAGGCGGCAGTGACTCCACTGCAAACTAAAGCTCTTCGATGGTAAAAATATCTGGATCGTTAGTCCTGTTGATCGCGACCTGCGAAGCTTCATCGGCCTGTAGGAAGTGGTGTCTTGGAAGTTCATCCCGTGATTCCTCCCAATTGGTGGCTTCGTCTCCCGAGGGGAGAACCAGAGTGACTGGTGCTTCCCGCCTCCACCTGCCTCGCACCACCTCAACTACCTGGCCTAGCTTGTCTGTAACGAGCCCCGCCGAAATGAATCGGTGGAACGAGCTACGCTTTGCATACAGGATCGCCTTCTTGTACTACGCCCGCTTACGCTGAATAAGGACACCAAGCTTCACCCTCCGCGCCGGCTCCGGCACTCGCCGGTAGAGTCGACGCAGCGCGCGCAACTGAGATCTTTGGCTGTTCAGTGAAGCTGACCACCAAATTGCTCCCTTTTGCTTGACGGGTCTACGCCGCTTGTTCATACTACAGAGTCGGTACAAAGTTGACATCAAGTGTTCAACTCCCTCCTCAGGTGTCGCGAAATCATATGTGCTTAGATCCGCAGCTTGCAGATCTCGGAGGAACTCGTCCCAGACCAAATTCCCAGGCCGCCAACGAGTGTTGGCCCTCCCGGGAAGTCTTGAGTTCGGTCTGCCTTGGTAGGTCGAAAACATAGCACGATGGTCGCTAAGTGTCTCGACCTCAGATATGTTCCAGTCGGTGATGCAAGATGCGCAATACCGGACTAACAATATGTCAATCCATCCCTCCCTTTGCGATCCGCAAAAGGTAGGGAGACTGCCTGGGTCGATCACAATTGTGAGGTTTGCGTTCGAAGCGAAAGTAATCAGAGATCGCCCTCGAGGATCCGTAGGACGTTGCACCCAGACAGTGGATTTTTCGTTAAAGTCCCCCACTAGAACGACATTGTCATTCGGTAAGGATGTAAACAGAATCTCCACCTGTTCGAGCAAAAGGTCAATGTCTTCGGAGGAGGCGCAATAGCACGAGACTATCAGCACCCACTCACCAGACCATCTGCAGCGGATGGCCACCACATCCTGTAGTCTCAGGACCGTGCTGAAGGGAACTTGGTTACTGACGAAGAACACCGAGGACGGATCCTTCTCTGACATATGGCTCGTTAAGCGAGAACAAATCCACCCCCTCGACGTCGACGTCGTGGGCAAGCTGGTTCGCCCCTGCCATTGAGTTGTGACAGTTCAGATGCATGAATTTAGGGTTTTGCCCCATGTTCAAGATCTTTCATTCGTGCGACCTCCAGCTGATGGATTTGACATTCGCTTGAGCCAGCCGCGTGGTCGGTGGACAATTGCTTGTCCTCCGATCTCCACCTGTTCCCGAAGCTGCAATTCGGGCACTTCGCGGGGCTACTGCTATTCTTCAGATCATGGCCTGAGACACCACACCTCCCACAGAGGGACGCACTGCGACAGACCGTTTGTATGTGGCCGTACCTCCAACACTTATAGCAGACCATTCGGTCGGAAATCCGCCTGACAGCATCCCACATTGAGTTTACGAATACCTTTGAGGCGCGATATTGAATCCTCGTCTACCGACAGTACTGCATTTCGACCTCGTTTGCCTACGAAAACTGAGCGTAGTACGAGGGAGGCTTCTTTGAAGGCCTCGTTTTGTTCTTGAATTGCAGTAATTATCCTGTCGTCTGGTAGTTTCGGGTTGATGCCGAACAACGTGTATTCGGGGCTGCCCCTCTTCGGTCTCGCAATCACGAGATCCTTCACGAGTTCTGTCGCCTCCATCCGCTCTTCTAGCCTCGCTAGGTCCGTTGCGCTATCCATGAGAAAGGCTGTGCCTCCACCCAAGATATGCCTCGTCGAGATATTTGACGAGTTATGCCTCGTCCCCCACAGAACTATCCGAGACTGGACTGGGTCGATTTTACTCGCTACTAACTCAAGCGTTTCATTGGAAGAAGCCTCGGTGTGTTCGCCTGTTTCCTTAGGGCGAACTAGGAGGACGTTTTCCCCTGTCTTTGGGTTCCTTGCCATTGGCTTGGAGCCTCGTTAACCAGTTTGGGCCGTCTTTTTCCCAGGTTTTTGCCGAGCGAGATCATTCGGAGGGCATGTGAAATTTGCTTTCCGGCCACCTTTCGAGTTCTCCCGCCCTTCCGTCTCTCGCGGCTTCTTCCTCGGCTTTTTTTTGACAACTTCTGTCCAGGTTTCTGTTTCCTTAGAACCGGATGTTTTGGTTTCAGAATTCTTTGAGGTCTGCTTCGCACCCCTAGGGGGCTTAGTTTTCGTCTTTTTCTTCTTACTCCTCTGGGTGCTGGTGCTTAGAGGATCGAGAGTACGACTCGTATGGGCTTCTTTGTTCTCCCTCCGGAGATCCGAGTGCTCCTCAGATTGAGGTGCCTTCGTCTGTCCGGGTGAACTGTCCGACCCGGCCTTGTCATCCTTTTCATCATCAAGCTCCTCGCTTTCATTTGCGCTCAAATTTGTCAGAGTTGCGTTCGAGTTTGTGTTCGAATGGATTTCGGCTCTGAGGATCGGAGGTTTGCGGTTTTTGGGCCACTTTTCCCCTTTCCTCGTTTGCTTACTTTCTTGTTCGGAGAAAGGTGGATCTGTTTCAGTAGGCTCAGTCTGGCTCGTTTGGGTATCTATGTCCTCCCTCTGGGAGCCCCCTCCTCCTCCAAGAGAGGGGGCCTGGGGCTCCCTTTGGCGCGTGGGCTGTCATTCCCGGCCTCGCCAGAACCAGCCACTATCTGATCCTCCTTCTTAGGACCTCGTCCACGCTTACTCTTCTGCTTACGCTTCGTCGTTTGCGTGTATTTAGACGCTAACTCGGGTTTGAGCAAAGTGCGTCGTCCTCCGAGTCTCCGAACGTTGGTGCCGCCCCAAGAAAGGAGAAGCTGGTTGATAATCGAGAGACGTCCCTCGTGAGGTTCGGCGAGTTGCCTACACCGACATCCTCATCAACCCATAATTGCTCCTCTCTCTCTGGGGTTTTCCCGCGCAGGAGACAAATCCATGCGTGTTGACGTGCAATGAAGTTTAGCAGCGGCACGATGTGCGTGCGCGCCGTAATTCTCCTTTCGTCCCACAGTCATGGTTGAGTCCTTGTAAAGCCTGCTGAGGTAGGATGTACCGAGTTGGTTCGCCTCTAGGACGAATAAGGCTCCTCGTGAGATAAATCGGCCGAGTCAGGGGTCTTTTCTTCGGTCTGTGTTCCTACCTCCTTCTCAGAGACTAAGTCGTCCTCTGAGGCATGTGAAGAGGGGACGCCGGGCCTGTCACTCGAGTTTCTGTCGCAAGCGACTTCTTCTCGGATCGAGAATCCCGCATCTGACCCTGCTTCTGAATTTGCGCTCGAATGTAGGAGATCCTTTTTCAAGGCCTCCATGCTTTCGCTAGCCGTTAAAACGGCTGTCGTTTCCGCCAAATCCTTTGGGTTACTACCGTCCATTACCCTACTGACTAGAGTAACGTTCCGTGACCCCGGAGACGTTGGACACGAATCCAGCAACACAGAATTTCTTTCGACTCTATCGCAGAATCTGACTGCATAGAATCAGCCGGGCGCTCCACGACAAGGCGAAACCACTGTGTCTAATGGGTGAAAAAGCAGAACACGGGAACTGCCCCGAAAAAGAATGAAAAATAAAAATTTTCGAAATTTTCGGAACAAAAGTACTTCAGAAAATCCCCTACTGGTCGGGCCGGCACGAGGCGGCCACGGGCGAACCAGCTGGGTCTCCTTTCACACCTGAGACTAGCTATCCGTATCTCCTCTGAGCAAGAAGGCCAAGAGAGAAGAGAGCCGGCCCCTTCACGAGCCCTTGCGCTTTTCTAATGCTGTCTATGTGCGTTCGAAATACCGCTATGGAACTAACCGTCTGATATATAAACCTTGTGTCTACAAACATAAAAAAATATTATTCTTATTATAAAAATACAAACCAATATTAATATGAACAGTGTTTAGAAGTGTAGGGTAGCAAAAGTTTAAAGGTGGCACAATTTTGAGCGCGAAAAAATTTCGGAGGGTGGAAAAAAATAAGTTGGAAACACTATATCACAATATATATTGCTAACGGAAAAGTTAAAACATATATTAAAATATTTATTTGCTTAAAAGACGTTACTAAAAGCACATTATAAGTATATTAAAACCTGAATTGACATGTTTCAACTCCTTCTCTGAGTCTTCATCAGAATGTATAACATAATGCATATGAATATAATGTATATGCAAATATAATGCATATGAAAACTGAAAAATATCATCGACTACAAACAAGTAAAGATCAAATAAACTTTTTAATATTCATTTAATGTGTCTTTAGTAACGCCTTTTAAGAAAATAAATATTTTAATATATGTTTTAACTTTTCCGTTTCGAATATATATTGTGATATGTTTATTAGTGGACGTAATTAAGACTTATTACTCTTACGTATACTTACATTCGAAACATTAATTAAAAATGACAATATATTGCTAGCAGTAAAAGGGTGTTAATATTTTTTATTACTTTTCCCTTTGTCAATTTCAGAATCACGAACATTTAAAATTCACAAAGACTTCAAAATATGACTAAGTTTATTCGTTATACTACTAAGTTTTGTTCCTTATACTGACTACGTTTTATTCGTTATACACTTACACTGGGTTCTTCAAACATTGATGTTCATTATTCTGTGGTTAATTGTACACGACAAAAGCAATGACGAAAACTGTAGGTTGAGGACGTGAGCATTTAAACTGTTGGTGAAATGTCTAATGGGGTCCGAGACACATTTTAAAATAATTTTTATTTATTGAGTAAAAATTTTGAATTTTTTTGTGATGATTAACCATATCATTTGTAAACGAAATCACATTATAAAAGGTCTCATATATATATATATATATATATATATATATATATATATATATAGGGGAGACTAGGGAGGGTTGACCATACGGGAGGCTTGACCCACCCATCAGTTTTCATATTTAAAAGAATTTCGGAGTTTTATCAATAGGTGTCAAGCAAAGCTACTAGAATGCTTACACAACAGTCTTAGTTTCATACAGATAATCGAAATATGTGTGAAAAAAATCAATTGTTAATATTTTTACCCTAAAAGTTCTGTTTTTTCGAAATATTTTGTAAGGTTTTTTCAGATAAAATATATCATAGAAATTTAAGTAAGTAGCTTTTAAGTAATGTAGAAATATCAAGTTTTCATTCCAGGCATAAAGATTGTTTAGTAAGTTAGGCTTAACATAACAATGTGCTATTCTTTAGAAAAGGGATATGTGGGGAGGCTTGACCCAGTGAATGTGAGGGAGGGTTGACCAGATGCTCAAGTCTCCCATAATTAAGTCGTGTTGGAAATCTTTTTATTATACACTGTGCAAAATGAAAGGTTAATGGTTATATAAAAAAAATGCACATTTATTCTGTAAAGCTACAGTAAAATGGGGTGATGGAATAGAAAATGTTTAAAACTGTTTAGAGAAAGACGTGAAAAAATTCTATAATATCCACTTCAAGAAAAATTTAATGAAATATAAATTGGAAAGTTAATGGGAACTTTTTTCCATTTAAATATTACTTACCATAGGTAAATCGAAGCAGTGGAAATTAGAAAGTATGAAATCAGCATTTTTAACTCTTTCAGCGGCAGTGGTACGTTTATGAAACCACTTAATTTTAATTCCAAACGCCACAATGACACCAGAAGTTTTCTACAATCTTTCCCATTTAATATGTATCTGAAATATAGCCTTTTTTTCTTATTTCCAAGTCAATTCCGGGGCCAGTCATTTCTTTCAACATTTTAGTACTGAAAGTACTTTGCCACTGAAAGCGTTAAAAGATGTTAATGATAAGTTAAGTGCTCATGCGGCTGCAAAAGAATATAGCATCGATCGAAAAACTTTAGGAATGTCTGTAGACAAATCTCAACAGGATGAATACAGTGAGATGAAGCCAAACTATGTGAAAACTAGAATTCTCAGATCGAGTGTCACAAAAAGTAGGACAAGGAGACAAAAAAAAAAAAAAAAAAAAAAAAAAAAAAAAGATGCCAGTGTTTCCTAAATCCGGTCATAATAATACAGGAAACACTATGAAAACGGAACCTGTTTATAACGGAATACTGTCTTAAATGTCAATATTTCATTTTCCCTGCTGTACAATTATACCTGCTCAGACAAATTCATGTTTTAAACAATTTTTTTCTTCTCTGACCTTCAATAGCGTTTAAACAGATTTATTTAAGCATCATAATTTTAAATATATATATTTTTTATAATAATTAAAGCATGTAGCATAAATTTGTTTTTTTCAAACTAATTTTATTCCTCTTCACAAATATTTCAATATAAAACAAAGTGGGTCAAGTCTCCCATATAGTGGGTCAAGCCTCCCATATAGTGGGTCAACCCTCCTATATGTGGGGAGCCTTGACCAATTATTTTCTCATGATTAAAATCAATGATTTTTCAAATTTCATATATATTGCACTTATGTAGCAATTTTATTTTGATAACTGATTGTATAGCGAATAAAATGATATATTAAACTTTATTCTAGGTTCAATATTTAAAAAATAGAAAATCATTTTGTAAAAAGTGGGTCAACCGTCCCTAGTCTCCCCTATATATATATATATATATATATATATATATATTTCTTTTTTTTTTACTTTTTTATGTTTTTTTTTTTTTTAAGTGGGGTAATTTAAAATCGTTATAACTCGGAATATTATTTGTAGAATTTCAATATTATTTTCATTTAAATAAACAGAATATATAAATTTTAATTTTGATTCAGCATTTAAAAAAATAGTAATAAAAATATTTAAAATAAAAATTGAAAAAGAAATATATGTAACTTTTTGAAAAAAAAATTGTAACTTTAAAAAAAAAAAATATATATATATATATTTTCAAAAGTAATTTTTTTTTTCAAATTTGCTGAGTCAAAATTAAAGTAAAACAATTGAAAACACATGTTCCAAGTTTGAACCCTTTATCTTTAACGGTTCCTGACTTTTAACAATTTTAATACGAGAAATGGTAAAAAACTCATCATGAAGAAAAACGCACTTTCACAAGAAGTCGGTTCCATGACAACCGGAAAAGGCTTTTTTTTTAACTCAGCCACTGTTTGTTCAAATCGTTTCGCATCATCAGTCACTAGAAATTTACCAATATTCTCTAACCACAAAAGTTTATCGCCCTTTAACGAGCATTTCAGCACTATATATTTGTTCTTTTCCGCAATATTATTAAATGAAATATACTCTTGTAATTTAGTCAAAAATTCTTCTACATCACCTTCCCCGGTAAAGTAAACTCTGGGCACAATTTCACATGGTTTTAACTCAACCTTAGGTTCGAAAAGTTAGATTCAAAGCTAGATTTTGAAAATAATCCAAAACGGAAAATTTAATATTTCCTGTTCTAATTAACATATGATTATATAAATATTAACATATGATCTGACACATGATTTAAACGTCATTTTAACTAGAAAAAAAAAACCCACAAATTTTTAATGCAATAATTTTTTTTTGGTAAATTTAAAGGTTTTTGTGTCCCGGAATCTCTTAAAAGTGATCAGAATAAGTTGCATAAGAAGGTCTACGTCTGCAAAAATGTACAATGTGACATTTTGATTTATTTCAAATATCACAGATTTGGAAGCTATTTAAATTGCTGCGGGGAAGGTCGAGTCATTTAGGATTCTCGCATAAAGCGTAGATTTTTCTAAACAATGCATCCATTTCAAATGATATTTGTTATCTATGCAAGGATAAAATGGATTGCAATTTATGCCATCTTCCATTTGCTTGATGAATACTGACTTCAAAATAATTTAGGGAGGTTTATTTAACGGTCTACGTCGTTGCAATCACAATTTACATTTGTACTCTCCGCAACAAACCTTTCTGCAGAAAGAATATTTCCTGTTTTAAAACAAATGATAAAAATAAAAAATAAAATAAAATAAAATAAAATTCTGTGATTTCTATCATGTTCACGAGTTTTGTGCAATATTTTCAGAAGGTTCTTATTAACAGAAGTGAGTACTCTCTGTTTATTTAATACTTAACCCGCAAACGCAAGCACACTTT
Source organism: Maratus speciosus (assembly GCA_963932465.1). Classification (NCBI taxonomy): domain Eukaryota; kingdom Metazoa; phylum Arthropoda; class Arachnida; order Araneae; family Salticidae; genus Maratus; species Maratus speciosus. Next base: position 42,021,309 of record OZ010789.1, read on the forward strand.
TTTTAAAATTCAGATTTCTTGATTGGCACCACTTTTTTGAAATAGTAAAATTAGCCTCATTTAATGACATATTAATTAAGAAGGAAACAAGAGGAATTTTACCATTTAAGAATTGTGGCGCCAATCCAGAAATCTAAATTTTAAAAAGTAGCCCTCTGGCAATATTGCGCACGCAGGGGGTGGATATCGTGAATCACATTTTGTCTTCGAAAATAGGGAGGGCAATTTGTACAGGAACTGGTACAAAAGCTTTAAATAAATCTAAGAAGCATGATTTTTCCTATGTGCAATATACGTAAGTAGATTTGGTTTTAAAACATATTTAGTCAAAAATATAATGTGGGACAAAGGAAGTGACATTTACCCCCATGCGTGTGCTAAAATTGCAAAAATAAGCGGGCGTGCTTGCGGATTAAATTTATCATCAAATTACTTAAAAAAAAAAAAAAAAAAAAAAAACTTTAACATAGATAATTATTATTATGCGTTATGCATTCAGTTAGGTTGAGTTGTTTTACAGAGTTTTAAATTGAAGTAAATAAAGCCATTTTATGAACTTCAAATGTAGGAAGATAAAATGAGCGTAAAGTACAGCGGCAGCAAAAAAAAAAAAAAATCTTCGTACTCAAGCCACAATATCAACGTTCAGATGGTTTATTTTACTTTCCCTTATTTAAACAGAAGAGGCGGGCGAGAGTTTCTCTCGCTCGTTGGTAACATGTAGTGGTGGCCCTTGCAGCTTGAGATGACTCAACCTTCTCCCTTCTTTAGCTCTGATAGCGGTTTGAAAAGAGGGCTTTTTTTAAAATTTTTAATGACTGTTATGATTTTTTTAGCTGGTACTGTATATGTTTGCACAGTGGACTTACACATTCGAAATACGGTCCTGATCTAATCTTCATCAATTTGAAATTATTATATAATAAACATAAAAACAAAGATATTATTCTAAAAGATATTAAATTTTAAATCGGGGAGAAACGTTTTTATTTTTTTTTTTTAAGAATTATCATCAACTTCTGAAAAAAATTAACTATTCGCATAAATGTAAGTTATACTAAACGTTTATAGTTATTGTCTCTAATATCAATTAACTGAAATCGTTTATATTTCTCTTTATTAATTAAAAACATTTTTTGAAACTTTGCAAATAGGGACTTTATTCTTAGCTAAGAAATATTGTCTTTAAAAGAAAAAAATGTTTAATTATAACAATAAAAATATGTGGAAATAGTTTAGAAAATTATTGAATTTTAAATATGTGTATACAAATACTCAAAACATTTAGATTTATCCATTGCGGAATATGGGATTTGAACTTTTTAAAAATACAAAATAAATATGTTTTATTATAAATGAATAAAGTATTTTGAAAACGTAATTTCTCATTTTTATTTTTAGTATACTTTAGGAACTGAGACATCTAAAAGATTACAAAATTGTTGCAAATTGAAAATTCTTATAAGAAAAATTATTATTTTAAATGATTTGTAATTTAGCTATATATTTTCAGTCCTAAAGAAAATGTAAATGTTATAAGTACGCAACATAATTTTACACTTTTATAAAACTTCAAATATCTTAAAAGATATATATTAACATTTAGTAAAAAACATTTTTATTTTTAAAGCATTTAAGAATATGTTTTTTTTTCTACTGTTTGGACACCAGAATTTTTTTTTTATTTCTTTCATTATGTTTATTAAGTCTATCTTCATTCTATAGAACAATGAAAACTAACGTATATTTATAATTGAGCATTTTTTTTTTTGGTTATAGCCTTTGTTTTTACATTAAAAATATGATTTATTTTCACCAAATACTTATAGTGAAAAAATATATCATATTAAACATATGCAGTTTTTTTTAAATATTTGCAAGAGATATTTTCAAAAATTTCAAAATATAGAGTACGAGAAGATATATCTGTTTTATGAAAGCTGATATATCTATTCATATAAAAGAATTTTCTCATGAAGAAATTTCAAACAAAATAAATTTATAAATTAATTTACCATAGAGAGTAAGTTTCAAGAGCCATGGATGGATTTGTACTTTATGGAAAATAGAAGTTTAGATTATATAAATGCAATTCAAAATAATAATTTTATAGAATTACGCCGTATTTTCTAGAAAACAGAGTAACGCAGATGGCCGTTTTTACATAAATACGTCTGATAAAAGATATATATATATATATTTTCCAATCTAGTTATGTATGTTATATGTATTTTCTATATGTTATTATATGATATTGTCCTATATAGCTTTAATTCTTTAAAATTAAAATTTGCTATTGCTTTTCATTATTTTGTTCTGTAGAGCTATGCTTTATTTATGTATCAATATACGTTAACTATAAATATTTATAATAAGAGTTTTAATGATCATCTGCTTTAGATATATTTATTTATATTACTCTGTTATGAGAAGGCAATTGAGATAGCGTTATGGTCGTCTTTGCATGGTTATTGACGTTCTTGGTTCTGGAATTTAGATGCGGGTATTTGACTTTTTTGTAGTAAAAAAAGTCCAATGATTTCTTGCTTTTGTAGTTTATTCATTGAGTGTTATTATTATTTTAGTTATGGAAATATTAAGGGGTCTTGTACCTTTTAAACGCGTCGAAAATTAACGAAAATCTTCAAAGTTTGAATTAGTCTATCTTTAAAACCTTTTTATGTATAAACCTAAAATTTTGGATATTTATTAAACATATTGTGCTTTGTAATATACTACCAACAGAAATTTATTAAACCTTTACAGAATTTGTGTATTGTTGAAATCAGAATAGCTCTTTTTTTTTTTACCCCATAAGTCATTGCGCGCATGATATTTTGAGAAAGTATGTATGGATTGTCATGAAATTTGGTAAATATACTAAACAAATATGTGTGTTTAAAATGTTCTACTTTTAAGTATTTACAAAGGTAATATTTTTAGTTATGACTATTTTTATTCATTAAAAATACTTTTTTTTTTTTTTTTTTTTTTTTTTTAATAGTTAATGAAATAATTTTCACCTAAGAGTAGAACATTTTAAACACACATATATTTTTAGTATCTTTACCAAATTTCATGGCAATCCATACATACTTTCTCAAGATATCATACGCGCAATGACTTATGGGGTAAAAAAAGAGTTATTTTGATTTCAACAATACACAAATTCTGTAAAGGGTTAATAAATTTTTAATGGTAGCATATTACAAAGCATAATCTGTTTAATCAATATCCAAAATTTCATGTTTATACAGAAAAAGGCTTTGAAGATAGACTAATTCAAACTTTCAATTTTTCGTTAATGTTCCACGCGTTTAAAAGGTACAAGACCCCTTAAAGGAGGATTTTGTGCACTGCTTCTCTGATTTGTACATATTGTATATAATTTCATATTTCATACTCAAGATATTTAATATTATTAAGGAAATTATTAATCAAGACTATTTTTCTTAATTTTATTATTGATTTTTATTTTATTTTTATCTTACTTATATAATTTTTTGCAATTATTGTATTTTCCAAAAAACATTTTTATATATGGCAGTTCTTAGTAAAAATCTCGATTCGGGCAAGATACATTCAGCATCAATGCAGTGTAGTGCCCGGTACAGGAATAATAATGGGGTTATTCCTGGATCGTCATCCAGTGACCGCTTATACTCTCCTCCTCGTCCTTTATTTTTTCGCAAGTGTTCTGTGCAAGACATGTCCATACGCTTCTCAATCACAAATTGTCTCAGATCCTAATTTTTCAAATTTTTGTAAAGCCTTTAATGTTATATATTTTATTAGGTGCAACTTATGTAATATGAAATATATCGGTGAAGTATCAGGTCCAATTCATAAACGTATCAACCCACATCGATCATATTCTAATAAAAACAAAGCAAAAAATATACAGTTTACAGCTGAAATTCAACATTTTCATAAACATCAATTTAAAAATACGACAATTGAAATCCTTCAAATTCTAAAAAATAAATCAGAACGTCTCTATATGGAGTCATCATATATGAAATATTATAACACTATTTATCCATATGGACTTAATAGTGAAGTATTTAATAGACCTGTTAAAGTCTTCACATCTATAAATAACAATATTGATTATTCTCCAATTTATTCTACACTTAATCATAATTTAAATTGTAAAACAACACAATACAAACGTGGAAAGGATAATCAGCAGTAATAGTTTCCAAAAAATATGTCACTAAACAAATAAGTAATCTTCAAAGTAACTATTTAAAGCAATATAATTGGTTATTAATTCGAAAATACATATTTGCTATTAAAAAAGAAGTAGATTACACAAAATTTAAATGCATTTCTAAGTAAATCTTTCTCTAAACATTTCTCAGATATGTACTTTTATCTCATTATGACTAGAGTTAATCTTTTAAATATAAAATTACAAAAACACAGATACTCAATTGATATTTTTTTTTTTCAAATCAAATATTTAATAAAATTAATATCAATTCTATAATTAATGATAAAATGTGTTATTTTCGTATTAATAATCTTCATATATCAAAAAACTTTAAATTTCCGAATACAATTGGTAGAAAGATATTTAACGACAATGCATTTTCAAAAAATACATCTGCTGCAAGTAATTTTCCGCGTAAATGCAATGACCCCAATCTAAAAAAATATATAAACAATGATCATGGACATATAATCACTGGAAATCTTAATATTGTTAATGATTTTAAATTGAAAAAAAAACTAATGGGTTATGGTACTAATTATAAACTCCCATCTAAATTTAATGTAAAATCTATTATCAAGCAGTTTACATATGATATAGATGTTTTTATATATAAAATTTCAATATCTTACAATAAACCTATTGAATATTTTAATCGATGTAAATTATTAGTAATTGAAAGATTAACTGCACTCTAAAAAAATATGTAGCTCTACAGATGTAAAGTTTCATGCTTACTAAACTTTCATCTGTAACTGTACAAAAAAAAACTGCAAACCTACAAGACTAATTTTTGTAAAGCTACAGAAATCTGTAACTTTACAAATGAATCTGCTAAAATTACAGTAATCTTACTAAAATTTTATCTGTAACCCTGGTTGCAGTTTCGTAAAAAGTTCTAGGCATCCCAGTTTCCTAAAAAATTCTTAGTAACCTAACAGATTTTTTTGATTTTCGGTAAAAAAGTGTGTGTGTTACAGGAATTTTTGTTGTTGCCATTACATAAAAAGTTCTAGGAATCCCAGTTTCCTAGAAAAACTTCAATAACTTTACTTTTTTTTTTTTTTTTTTTTTTTTTTTTTTTACAGTGTCTGGCTTTAAAATATAATATTTCTGATTTAGTTACTATTAACACAAAGCATTTTTTCCAACAAATTAATAAATTACAAAAATACTATGTTATTACATATGTAGACAAATCTCCTAATAATTATACAATCATATGTAAATCTTATTATCACCAACTTCTTACTAACTCTATTTCTTCTAATAAATCTCTTCAAAAAACTAATGAAAATGTAATTGTAAATAATCGTAAAATTCAAAGTTATTATAAACTATTAAAAATTCTCTCTACTAACTTTAATTATCCTTATTTAGTGCTTATTCCCAAATTTCAAAGGACTCCTATTAAATTTAGGACTGTAACTATTGGTTGTAATATATAATAATAAAGCAAATAAACTTCTATTAAAAATTCTTAATCAATTATATATACTGACTACAAACAATGATAATACACATTGTATAAAAAACAGCTATCAACTGGTCAATATTATGAAAAATCTTAATTGTGTACATAATATAACGACATATGTCTTCAAAGACCTTTTTAGTAATATAGATTTATCAGATTTACATAATATTATAAATGCATTATTTAAACAGTATCATCAAAAACTGGAGTTACCATCTAATATAGATTTAGCTTATTTTAAATCTTTAACTAACTTCATTAGCTATAATAATTATATCTTGCAAGATAACACATTATATTTACAACACATCGGTATACCACAAGGTGGCTGTACATCCAGTTTATTATCAGACTTATATTATATCACTATGAACGTACTTTTACTAATAATAATCTACATTTGTATCGTTACATTGATGACATAAGTTTAATTGCCACTGATCAAACTAAAATTTCTTAATTTCCAGTAGATTATCCCACTAATTTGGAATTAACGGAAAACCTCTAATCTAATAATAGAATCAACTTCTTAGATCTTAAAATTACAATAATAGACAACAAAACAATAACAGATCTATATGATAAACGTAAAGAATTTAAATTCAAAATTAACACATTTACAAATTTTAAATCTTGTCTTCATAATTCTGTATATCGAAATATAATACTTAACCATTTATACAGAACAAAATGTTTATGTTCTTCTCATCTAATTCATAATAATATTAAAAAACTAATTTATGATGCATTAAATCAAGGTTTTCCAAAGAAATTCATATATTCTTTAATATACAATTAGTACTTACATGATCTTTAAAAAAATAAATAAATAAATAAATAAATAAATAAACACATGGGTAAACAAAATAACAAAAAAAACTTATAAAATAAGAAAATATTTATAAAAAAATAAAAAATTGTAAAATAATAATAAAAAATTATTATAGGACGGTTGGGTGGGTAGGTGTTACAGTACGGAGGAGGGGGTGTTGTCTGGATAATACGCAATGGTTAATTTATTTTTAAAAAATTGATGGGGCATTTGAATTATAACTACATTGCTAATACACTTTTTATATGGAGGTTAATTCGATATTTAATATATATATGGTGACGCTAAATTTTTATTTCAATTCATATTGAATTTATTTAGCTTAATTAATATTTAATTAAGTTAACAATTAACTTGTTTTTAATTTTTTAGTCTTCTCGGGACAATATCATATTGATTTCTAATAGTATACCATCTTTATGGTGAATAATATGCATAATAAGTTTATTTGATATAACTAATGATATTACAGTTTGTATTAAAATTGGGTTATTAGTTTTTTATTATTCCTCTATACTTTTTAATAATGTTTAATTTTGAACTTTGTATTAAATGATTAATTAACGGTTTTATGTGAATGTTAATCCCATATTCATATTCTTTAGTTTTTTATGGTTAATGTGAAAATAAACAACACAATTTATTTGTTATCATTAGGTAATTGGGAAATGAAGATTCTGACATAATTTTATCAACATCCTTTTTTTTTTCTTCTTCCTGTTCATTTAATTAATTAATTATTTTATATTTAAAAGTATTTCTTATAGTTTATATTTTTATTATACATAATTTTTTATATATAAATTACTTAGTTTTATAGCATATTGCTATATTATAGTATTATTGTTTTGAAATTATTTAAATTTTCCGTATAGATTAATTGGATATGGTAGTAGAATATATTGTAATCATTTTATTAACATTTGTATTTATTTAATATTTATATGAATAATGAAATATAATATGGTCTTTTTATATTAGGATTTGTTTGGATATAGCAGTTGGTATATTATGATGAATTAACTTATAATAGCATAATCTTATGACAATTTGTTCATATTGGTTTCAAGTTAATATCATAGATAGCAGCACTAAAATTTAAATTCGATTCTGTCTGATGCTTCGAATAGAGTAATGATATCAATTTTTAACACATGGTGGAGCTAAATGTTGGCTATTTGCGATTTTGTAAACTTATAGTTTTCGAATTTTTTACTTTAGTTAAGAAATTAAAAAAAAAATAAAAATAAAATAGTACTTAAAAGTGTTAAGAGGTAATTTTATTATTATGTAATTATTTTCTATTTATATTATTTTAATTGCATTTATCACGGTATTTCAAAATAGATTAACTGTATACATTAGGTTTTAAAATATGTGTTAACTTAACTGTAAAAATAACCTTAAACTTATCTAGCTTTTGGATACCATGTGCTGATGTGTATCTGGATAAAATAACTGGGATTTTATTAGGTATTTTGTGTAATATTACTATTTTTCCTTGCTATAAATTAATTATTTAAAATGATGTATTGCTTTTTCCATTTCATTGCATTTAATTTTATTCTGTTTTCATCTTGAAACTATTCTCTTGGTTATATTGGTCGTTAGAGTACAGGGGAAAATTTTCAGCTTTTAGCTTTTTCTCTCACAGAAAACGATTGATTTTGCTTATATAATTGAATTCTGTACTCTGGATAACGTAATTCAGTATACAAGCTTTTCAATTATTTTTATCGAAATCCATAATCTTCTATTTTTCTTCATTATTAATTCTTGTTATGTAGTACAAGAGACTTTATTTTATGCATAGCAGCTTGTTTATTATGTTTTTGGTATCCATTCAGTGTGTGTGGGGACACTGTATTGCTGTAAATTCATTCATACTATCACAATTATTGATGGCGGTCAATAATGTTTAATTATTGACCGCTGAATAATTATATAATTATTTAATTATATATATATATATATATATATTATATATATATATATATATATAATATATATATATATATATATATATATATATATATATATATATATAGTTTTAAAGGAATTTCAATATTAAATTTCTTGAAACAATTATTGTTTGACATTTTTATTGAGGGTTTTTGCATCATAAAAACACGTAAATAAACAAAACAGTGCCTTGAGAGAGCAATTCTCAGTTTAAAAATATTTATTATTAATAATAATCATTTTCCTCTCCGAAAATGAAATCATACTTATTAGATGATGCGGCATATTTGGATATAGAATTAGGAAATGTTCTTAGGAATACCGTAAAATGATGTAGCATAGTATTTATTTAATCGCATTCGGAAGTACGTATACACTCTTACATACACACTGTGTATGGTAAAACATTCTGAATGAAAATTACTTTTGAACGCCATTTTGTAGCAAATATGGTAGGCATTTCCAAACGGGCCTAGTAAAAATTTAGGCTATATGGTAATATGGATAAATTTTGAACGGAAACGCATTCCGTGCACATAAAAATAAGATTCGCACTATTGGAAAAAAAAATATATCGGAATGTACCGAAGAAGAAATAGAGAAATTTGAAGATCATAATAAAATTTTGATTATCTAACCTTAATTTTATGTTTGAGAATGTCATTTTTTTTCGTCGGGTGAAGCCTCTGATTATTTTGCAATTAAGGCTCCTTTACTGTAAAGTAAAAGTTTTAATTTTGAAATCAATCATTAAAAAAGAAATATTAGTAAATCTCGCGCCATTTCGAATTATATTTATTGCCATTTTAGCATTGATTAAATGCTCAGACAACTTGATCCTCTTTCAAAGAACTGGTATTTAGTTGGTATTAGGTGAAATGCTGCTATTTTGAATAGAAAAAACTTCTAAATTGCATACATTGAATCTTTAAAACAAAACCAATGCTCTTTTATATGTGCAGGAGAAAGGGGGAACACGTAAAAAGATTTTCATTTTTTCATCATCAAATCTATTTAGCGGAAGTAACTTTAGTAGTAGTTAGCATTTACTTTTTAATATTTTGCAATATTTTTTTCTTTTTAAATCTCTTTCAGACAAATAGATTCATGTTTGAATTATTCATTTAAAAGCTATCAAATCTACACAATACAGGAAGGGTATTTTCCTACAAAAATGTATTTTTAAGCTGCTGTGATTTTTTTTAATTATCAATTTTTCGGTATATTTTTAAACACTAATGTAAAATGTGTATTTAATTAAAAATTATTTCAGATTTTACAATAAATTACATAAAGAAAAATTTAAATGACGCATAATCGGCCATATCATTGAATGAAAGATGTAGTTCGAAGAGAATCCCTGTTAAGAATACATTTAAAAAAATAAACATTTCTAAATTATATCGTGATAGCCTTTCATCTTCAATGATACATATTTTATGAATAATGAATTAAAATATATTTGGAAAAGGAAATAAATATATTGGCATAAACATGTATAATGCTTTCTTGTCTGCGATTTAATATGAGCAATGCCGCAATTTTATAAAACGTCATTGGAAGAGGTTTATTTTATATTAAAATAGTATTTTGATTTAGCTTTAATGTATAAAGCTTTGCATCTTAAAAAACATTTACAATTAGATTTGTATTACAATTTATTTCTATCAAATATGAAAAAAGAAGTTGATTGAGTTTTCCTCATAGATGTTAAGATTTCGCAAAACTATTGGTATTGTTTTACAAATACGATTTATTCAATATAAGGAGCTTTAAGTAGAAAAAAAAGAAGCTAAACACGAGAATATTACGTATTTATTAAGCATCAGTTAAATAAAAATCGCATTTCAGTTAAATGACAAAAACAGAGCCGCTAATAAATGCTTAATGCCGCTTTAAAGATTTTAATGAACACTATGATTTATATTTCAAAATATTCATATTTAATATTTAACACCTGTCCAAAAATGTATTAGATTTTATTTAAGTCATAAAGTAGACTAAATTAATTTGATAAATTTATTCAAATATTTATTTTAAATATTTAGCTATTCGTATGAAGTATCTATACTAATTAAAGAACAAATCGCTCTGTGTGCGATGGATAGCGAAAACTACCGCACGTAGAAATCTGAAAATTCAAGTGTGATTTGTCCAAGATAGGTCCTGATGCACCTGAGGTTCAGATTTTTAATGTTTTAAGGCCCGGGCCCCTGGGTCCCTTTGAGTTTTTATACACTAAAACGTTAATAACATGACTCTTTTCCATCCGATCTTCTTCCTTTTTGGGGTGAATTCTCCTTTCAGTTTCTGCCCCATTTCTACATTTCAGTTAACACCCTGGCGCCCTTCCGAGGGGCCCAGTACAGGGCCCCTTGAAGCTTTAGTGCACTAAATTGTTCCTTACATGCCTCTTTTCTATCCGATCTTCGTCGTTTTTGCGTTGAATTATCCTTTCAGTTTCTTCCCCATTTCAACATTTCAGTTAAGACCCTAGCACGCTTGCAAGGGGCCCGGTGCAGGGCCCCTTGAAGTTTTAATGCACTAAATTGTTAATAACATGCCTCTATTCTATCCGATCTTCTTCGTTTTTAGGGTGAATTCTCCTTTCAGTTTCTGCCCATTTCTACATTTCACTTAAGACCCAGGCAACCTTGCAAGGCGCCCGGTACAGCGCCTCTTGAAGTTTTAGTGAACTAAATTGTTAATAAATTGCTTCCTTTTTATCCGATCTTCATTTTTGGGATACTTTCTCCATTTACTTATTCTCACGTTTCTACATTCCAGTTAAGATCATGGGCCCTTCTAGGGTCCTGTAAGGCCCGGTCCAGGGCCCCTTAAATTTTTTGTGAGCCCTGCATTTTTCACACCCAAATTTTCTCACCTTCGCAATGCGTAATTATAAAGTTGAGTTTTGAACTCTTTTCATTAGACCAGCACTCACATACTTTTATTGGGGCCCTAGGGCCCTTTTTTAAGGATTTCGCCATTATTTTGCATATTTCTTTTAAATTATATTCTAATGATTAATTCATACCCTATGTTTAATCTCGACTAATCGAATATCTAAAACGCTATGTACTAAAACGTTGTAACATGTTTTCATGTTAGGGACCTATTCTCAACTATCAGTTGGAGCCTTTTGGGACCCCTGTTATAACTCCCTTAAGAATAGCCCGATTCACTAGCTTTTTTACCTAACAACATTTTAGGTTCTCCAGCTATTACATGAACGACAAAAATATAACATTTCAGGCTTCAACTACCACGAATTTTGAATATAAATCGTCCTCTTTCGGCCCTTGGTGCATCTTCTTTAAATATTATCCGAATTCCTTGCAATCTTCTTTACCATAGTTGTAGCGTCCTCAGATTAAAAACTACGCAGAAAAAAACGTCTACTACAGAAAAAACGTCATTAAAAACTACTAAAACGTGTATTTATACCAAACTACATGTCACTTAAGTCCCTTCCCCCTGTGGGCTCGGTACAAGGCCCCTTGAAGATTTTGCACCATAAATTATTAATAAATTGTACCTCTTGATCAGATCAATTATTTTGGGACCATTTTTCCATTTAGTTATTCTGCAGTTTCTATATTCCAGTTAAAATCTTGGGGCACCTTAGGGTCCTGTAGGGCCCGATCCGGGGCCACTTGAACTTTTTGTGTGATATGCTCTTTTTATACCCTAATTTTCTCACCTTCTGATTGCATAATTTTAAAATTGAGTGTTGGACTCTTCCCTCTAGGCCAACACCCTCATATTTTCATTGGAGCTCTAGGGCCCCTTTTCAAGCATTTACCCCATTTTTGCGCATTTCTTTAAAATATTATTCTAATGATCATTTCATACCCTATAATTAATTTTCACTTATTGAAGATCTAAAACGCTAAGTACTAAAACATTTAAACATGTTTTCATGTTAGGGCCCTGAACTCAACTATCAGTTGGGACCTTTTGGGACCCCTGTTACAGCTCCCTTAAAATGGTGCGATTCGCGAACATTTTTTTCTAACAACTTCTTAGGTTCTCCAGCTACTACATGAACGACAAAAAAATTGCAGACTTCAGCTACCACCAATTTTGAATATTAATCGTCTTCATGTGGCCTTTGTTGCAGCTTCTCTAAAAACTATCCTATTCTAATGCAATTTTCTTTAACATAGTTTCAACGTCTTCCAGCTACTTTAAAACCACTACAAAATTTTTCTTATACCCAACTACATTCCAGTTAAGATCCTGGCCCTCAGGGCCCTGTCTTTCTTTATACCACAGCTACCACCTTTTTCGAACATTAATCTCCTTTTTGAGAATTAACTTACCTACTCACTACTAGGGCTGGGCGATGTCTAAAATGAAATATCGTGATAAATCGGCAGCTTTATATCACGATATTCCGATATATGGATATTGCGACATATGAACAAAAAATATATTTACATTTATAATATATGTATAACTTCAATATACATTATATATTTTATTAAGGATTAAAATAAATATATATATATATATATATCATTCTCAAATAGATTAATAAAATAATATGTATAAATAAGCAAATCTAAATAAATAAATGCTAAAATAAACTAGTAGGATGTGGCAATGACAACAATTTCTTCTATTTCTACGTGTTATTACTTCAAAATTCGCTATCACAGAGACAAAATTAAATAACAATCTATGCCCATCATGAATATTCTAAAGTTATAGGTGCACTAAATTGCATGCGTTTAAAAGGAAATATAAGCATCGCATCTTTCAAACAAATCATTGAATTTCAGCACCAATCTTATTAGATGTCTGTAACCAAAATTCCTAATCTAAAAATCATAAAAGCAATACCTGTTGGACAGTATACACCCAAGCCTAAGAAGGATCTACTTATGTGAATCCGTAACAGAATAAGGTGTTTGATTAAAATTCATGCATTAGTTTTTAAGATACAGATATCGCTAAAATTGTGGAAAATGCAGCATAGCAGCGCCACCTATTGGACGATTGACACTAACATTTAATCAGCAACAAGTTATGTCAACGTCTGTCTGAATTTGAAATGTTATGAAAATACGTGCGATAATTCTTGAGAAAAAGCTATAGAGGAAATTTTGAAAAATACAGCCTAACAGCGCCACTTATGGGCCAGGCTTATGGGCGTTACCTTTATAATCCATAATTTAACACTTAATTATCCAAAAGTGTCTTTTTTTTCAATGAATGATAAAATTTAAAATTGTAGGGACTCCCATAGAATATAGGCATGTCATAGCTAACAATATGTTCTATACCTTTTTAAGGAATCAATCAAACTAAATCCAATATATTTACCCGATTTCGGGTCAGTACACCAAACACTAATCAGTAAAATTTATGTCTACGTCTAAGTCTAACTGAATCTGAAGTTTGATAAATATCAGCGCATTAGTTCTTCAGGCAGAGCTATTGCGAAAATCGTGAAAACTCAGCATAGTAGCTCCGCCTTTTGGGCCATTTACACCAAGAACTAATCAGCACCAATTTACAAGGTATAACTGAATTTGAAATGTGACAAAAATCGTGCATTACTTTTTGAGATAAAGTTATTGCGGATATCGTAAAAAATGCATCTACCTGTCAAGTAATTTACACTAATTTATAACGAGATATAAAAGAATCTAAAATTTTGTTAAATTCCGTGCATTAGTTCTTGAGATAGAGCGCCTACAAAATTTGTGTTACAAAGAGACAGACAAAGTTTATTTAAAAATAGTCAAGTCGTGTTCAAGACTTTCTAAACATATAAATCGGTCGAAACCCGGATGACAAAATTTTCATGAATCCAATACTTTCTTCTTGTAAAGATAGTAGAAAGTAAAAGAACTAAAAAAAATCGTTAACAGGCAGAGAAAAATAATAGTTTGGTTAAAGTAAATTTTTGAATTGTTTATATTTTATAATTGTTAAATAATATTTATATTGCTGTTGTGCTGTTATGCTTAAAATTTTCTTACTATGCGTCGGCGTCACCGACAAAAACTCTTAGTTTATTTTATTTCATTTTTATATTCTCTATTTTTTTAAAGAAAAAATAAAACTCTGCGTGATTTGCGAATCATAATCAAATGTGTTTCAAAATTTATCTTCCTCTTAATTTCGTTCTTCCATCGTCCATGTATGCTGTGTACATGAACCGCAATAATTAACACTTTGAACTCCGATGTCTCTTACACAAATTTTATTCAGTCTGCACCACTTTTATAAAAGAAGTTTCCTTCAAGTACACATTTTCAAAAAGGCTAAGATTAAGTAAGGAAATTTTATTATCCTTTATTACAGGTGCCAAAAACAAATTTTGAAAGGAAAGATGGTGTCGCCACAGCGACGACAACGGAGTGCAAATGATTAAATAACTTTATTTAATAGCGGATAAGGATTTTAATGAGTTACTGTCCCTTACAACTAATTTCTTGCTATTATATTTAAAAAATCCTTGAATGTGCTAGAAATCTTTTCGTGAAATAATATTTTTTTAGAACAGCCCTAAGAATCTAAACTTAAAAATTCTGAATTTAAAGATATTTTTTTCCTAACCTTTAAGCCTATTTCTTATGCTTGTTCTATCGGGGAACTTGGATGAGGATCTCCTGCGTTTCGACCAATGTCCGCTAAATGAAGAAAAAAAACCTAACCTCCACCCCCCCCCCCCTACACACACACCGAACAATTTATGTCTCTCCTCTTTTGATTGTCAGTACACAAACTTTAACTGCTTAATTTATCTGCCCTGTTTGTTATTTTGAATTCTACTGACATTAAATAAATATTCACATCTAAATATTCTCCTCCAATCCCCACAAACAAACAATCACAGAGGCAGTAAATACCAGATACTCACATATGTCAATTTTTAAAAGAAACTACCAGAAGAAAAAAAACGAGCTTCAGAGAAGTAAAAATATCTGCATAAAAAAAGAACCTGGAATAAATATTAATCTATATTGCTCCGAATTGCTCTATATCCTCCGAAATTAGGTTCATTTAAAAGAATTTCTAAAGATATAAAATCATACAAACTTAAGTTTTGTTTAAGGTTATTATTTACAAACACCGGGCAACGCCGGACGGGTCTGCTAGTTTGTTAATAATAGTTTGCATTTCATTTTATTTAATCTTGTTGCATTTACAATGCTTAACCATGTATATTTTGTTAAAAATTTCAGAAGCGTAAAATAGAGAAAAAAATATGTGCAAGGTATAAAACGTATGCACTTTAACGTCGAAATATATTTAGTATAACAAGAGATGTTTGTAGTATGTAAATATATTATTTTACGGAATATACTGGGTATACTAACGTCTGTAGATGGTATTTTCTGGAAGTGTGACTTTAGATGTTTTAAGTGTAATCAGATTGATTTAAATTTTAGATTAAAATGTGGCATGTATAAAAATCTACAGATAACATACATGGCTAAATATAAAAATGGAGTACATTTCCATCTATTTGTGGAACATGATGAAGGTGGATAATGAACTGTGTTATTAGATTATAAATAACCTGAATTTTGACATATCAAGTAGCATAATAACAACTCTATAGATCATATACAGCGTTGCACAAACGAATTTCAGTATCGTTGAAATTCAGTGTTTATATGTGTTTTGAATATCCTAAATTGTTTATTGAGTTAGTTCCTTTACCTTAGTAAACAGTGAATCATGTATTCTGGAATTATTGTAAAGTGTTTCATAGTATTTTTTGTTTGATGTATATTTTAACATATACGACAGTAGCATTATTGGTAGGAGATACATTTACATAGCTGCCAACATTTACGGTTTTTTCATACCAATAAAATTTTATAGAAAATATTATCTCATTCAATTTTCGAAATCTCATGATTAAACAAGGCGAAAATCTCCTTAAAATTTTAGTGGTAGCCATAAACGTAAACGTTGGCATCTATGCATTTATGTATTTAAATTTTCATTTTTTTACATATTTTTACTAAAACAGCTCCTCTATCACTAAAACAATAATCGCAGAATACTTAGAAACTAATACCGTGGTATTTTATACAAAATATTTACTTATAAGTTAAATATCATTAAGTTTTCTTTCCCTGAATTATATCGTTTTTTAGAATATTTCGAGCAAGTCCCTATTAGTCTGACACTTAGCAGATAAATATAAACTAAACATTATATCGTCATAAGTATGTTTATATTGTAACCTGATACATCTTACCGTACATCTTATACAGCAGATGTACTCTCATATTTCATGTTTCTGCTTGTAAGGTGTTTTATTAAACAGTTTAATTACATAGAAAAATGTAACAAAAAATGCAAAAAAAATTGCATTAAATGTCTGCAATGTAATATAAAAATATGTAAAATCTTTTAAATTTTCAAAAGTGAATAAATATTTTAAGCTGCTGTAAAAATGATATCTCATTTATGAAAAAGATTAATATATATGTTTTTTTTTTTTTTAATCATTTGAAAATACATTCCACAAATAATATTTTCAGCATTTTTTCTTTTAAGTTTAAATTCATTAATACTAACAATGAAATTTAATATTTTATTAACTCTTTAATTGATTTTTTTAATAGTTAGCAGAATATTATGCCACTTTTATATGTTTAAGGATTTAAAAAGCCATTTTTAAACTCATCATATAAAAAAATGATATTATTTTCAAGTAAAATGTACTTTAAAGCTGTTGTTAAATTTTATAAAAAGTGCAGTACTGGTTTTTATATCAAAATACTTTTTTTCATTTCAAATAGTTTCATATTTTATATTTTCATTTGCAAACATATAAATATCCTAAAATATAAAAATCTGCGCTGAGTTTCCCAAGAAATCCCAGCTTTACCAATTGTAGATGTATTTGAATACAATCCATGTTATAAATAAGGATGTATGAAAGAATAAAGATTTACAATACAAATCTTGATATCATTTATTTTAAAGCCTCATACTTCATAAATAATCCGCTCATGTAAATTTTGAAATGGCAATAAATAGATTACAGAATACATGGTTGATAAAATAGATTTTTATACAATTTTAAGAAAAAATGTTTTCAATGAAATTTAAATTTTTAAAAAGAAGTAAAAAGCTTTTCAAAAATATTTTAACATATGAAGTGTTTACAATTCTTAAATGTTTAAACATAATTTGTTCATTTTATATTTAACATTTTATGCAATGTAAAAAAATAAAATAAAGTATCGTTATTATGTAATTATTGATGTGGAATATATTAAATTCGAATCACCCATAGACATTTATTTTGCAGGATTTTTTTACATGTTTTAGATTAGTATAATTGTATATTTCCGATATTGAAATTTTATAAATGTTTTCAATGGCTCAAATTACCACAGATTATAATGTATTTTTCACAACAAATAATGGTTCATCTGTTAATGTTTAAACTAGTAAATACTATGCAAGAGCTGTCGGGTTCGGATCAATATTGTATATTTATGCTGAATCGAATACCTCTTTTTTAAATCTCTGATCTCTTTATAATGTCAGAAAAAGTTGTCATTATACACTAAAATATTCCTCATTTTTTAACAAATATTTTCCGTTCTCCTGGAAAACATGCTTTATCAGCGAATTCTTTTCGAAAATATGAAAAAGAGGGAGAAATTCCTTTATGTCCTAGCACTCATGCGTATTGGTTCTATTAATATTAAATCCGAATTTATTTTAAAGATAAAAGGCCAAAAAATTTAAAAAAAAATTCGAATTTAAAATAAATAACAATTACTTCTTTCATTCATTCAAAAGTACTCACAATTTATTTTTTAAAGTTGAATAAGTTGAATTTATAAAGTTGATTATAAATAAATGTTCGCATTTAAAATGTATTTTAGATGAACACATTTAAAAGATATTCTAATTAAAATATTAAAATGAAAAAGGTCGATGTTTTATTTTAAAAAAAACTCTTATCCAATAAAAACATAATATAAACTTTAAATCATACTTATAATTACTTAAAAGGTGACACAAACATATAAATATATTATTTATTATTTATTAATATTTATTTATGAGTAAATAATATCTTTATTTGTTTTTGAAACTTTTTAAGTAATTATAAGTATGTTTTAAAGTTTATATTAGTAACAATGTGAAAATTCCTTCACAACACTAGTTTTTTAATACAGTGTTTTGACGCTATTTAAAATATAATATTCATATTTTACATCTAGTAATTTACTTAAAAATATTTGTTATTCATATTCGTTTAACAGTTGATTAATTTATCAGTAGATACATGAAAATTAATGCATTCTTCATTCCTATATATTTGTCATGTTGTTTATAATTTATACAAAGCAGGAGATCTGTTTTAAGGCCCTAAATTATCTGTTTAAATTTATGGTATATTACAATATAAAATTAATTTTTATGGAATCAGAAAATGTTTTAATATATCCTTATCGTATTTTCCTATCGCTGTGGTTTTATAAATAATTATTTTATAAATAGTAATTAAAAGCATTGCTGACTTCAATAAAGTAACAACCGGTTGTGTTCGTTTAAATTATTAAGTCAGTCATTAAATTGACATAGAAATTGTAAAAAACAGCATTCTCATTTATTTGGCAGTTTATCTTCATTCTTTTACTAAGAAATTTATTGTCAAATGTATTGCAAAGCTATATTATCCTGACGTGTGAGTTATAAGTAAATTTTTTCATGTATCCTTTTATATTACGCTCAGCGATATTAACCCTTTATACACTGTATTTTTCATGATTTTTTTCTTTTCCTACAATAAAAATGAGAGGATATACATTAAAAAAATACTCATGCCTGAGAAATGTAATTATTTAGAGGTATTTACACTCTCAGAAATAAAACTTTCACTTTTGACGATTCAAAAATCCTTGAGCTGTATTTCCTCGTTTTTGACGATCATTTCCTATTAACATCACGTGACTTTTAACGAAAGGTAAACTCTCAAATATTTGACGAAAGTTTTGCCTCAATCACGGTCAGACTCAATGTATTTTAAAGAAACAGTTGTACCTCCTCAAATCCTGCGATTTTAGCAAGCAGATATTTGCTTGTTTATGTTAGGCCTGTAGTAATTTATTTTGAAACAGAACTTTTTAGTGCCTTTCAGAAAATACTGAAATGTAGGTAGTTATTGTTTCTTCATTAGTTATTTTTGTAGCTGTTAAAATTTTTAGGAATGCTTATTATTATTTTTGTTTATTTATTTATTTATTTATATGTTGTTCGTTATGTTCTAATTCGAAAATAATAAATTTCATGTGTTCTTCAAAACCATTCAAAAAGAAAATTTGGTCAATAAAATTTCAAACATCCAGGATATCTTTTTTTTTTAATTTATTTAAGAAGCATATTCTGTTTTCAATCAAACTAAAAATAAATATAATTGATCTCTCTCCCCTTTATAAACAGTAAAGTGTGATTCTTATACCTCTACTCAAATTGATAAAATCTCACGCAATATGCACTTCACAATTCGTTATTTGTGAGCAACAAATTAACCAGACCATATTCTAACCATTCACTGAGCAAAGAAAATTTCACTAATAAATTATTTAATCAAGCCATATTATAATTATTCATTTACCATGAGAAAACCCTAATAATAAATTAACCTTACTTAAAACTTCCAGAAATTATAGCAGCACCGATAAAATTACAATCTACCATATAAAAATATAAATACGCAGCAGAATTCATTAGATCAATCTAAAAGCAAATCTATACAAGTTCAAATAGCCAGGTTGGAAGAGCAACGGCCTCCCACGCCAAAGGCCGCGGGTTCGAATCACCCCGATGGAAACGAGAAGTGAATTTTTCTTCCTCCTGTCAATAAGGAGCTTCCAAACTGTTCGATAGATCCACCAACCAACTTTTGACGAAATTTATATCGTCAAGCAAGTGAAGAAAGTAATTTCATCAATTTGACGAAATATTCGCTCGGAGCATTTCCCAGGAAACTGTTTCGTCAAAAACAAAGAAAATTTCGTGAAATTGCGTATTAAAGTGATATTTTAAACTACCGCCAGCACATTATGCTTAAAATATTCTCGTAATACAAACAAAACCCACATGATATATCATATAAAGTTTAAACTCTTAAAAATATTAAATAACAAGAAGACGCTCATAAGTTAACAATAAGAAATATTAAGTTGACATAGTTATATTTTCACATGACATATGGGTAAAAAATTAAAATTTGATTGTATTGAAAACAATTTTTATAGTTTTCGATTTTGTTTGCAGTCCTTTAGTTATGCGACGCATATATTCCAGGGACAACATGTTCTCTCGCACCTCCGCATATGCAATATAGGAATTTACGTATGCCATTTCTAGCATAGTAAAAAAGAGCCGGTGCCACAAATTTTTCGATATCCTATAAAAAAATAATAATGAAATAGAAAAGAAAAAAAAATACAATACTATTATTTAGTAATTACATTATGAATTAGATAAAAACGATGGATAAATACACAGATGAAAAGTAAGTAAGAATTTTTTTTCCATCACCCAGTGTACTGGCAGTACATTAATTAAACTGTTAAATCAAATACATACACCGCTTAATTAAAATAGCTAGTCAAATTGTATTCTAAGATCATAATGAACACATAAAAAACTCGAATTCTTATCTCATGTCCATTACAATATTTGCAGCAATAAAAAAATAAGCGTTTCAATCTGTACAAAATGTCGGTACAAATCACATCGACTGTTTCAAAGAGAGCCTCTTTCCTCACTGAAATAACGAATCTAGAACTACTGCCGCCATGCATCCGGAAAAATTTAAAAGAGTATTTTTGCACATTATCATTAGAATATTGGTAATATCCGCTGTGGCATGAAAGTTTAAAGTGACTGGTACTTATAAGTACCGTCAGTAGATAAACGTTTAAATAGTAATCGTATAAATACAAACAATAATAATAAATATATACATACAAAATAGTTTGTCTAAATACATTCTTTTTCCAAATATTAATAAAACGTAATACCTTCTGATCAGATATTTTTTGTGTGTATTTTATGTAGAAGAAATATCGAAAAACGAATATGCAAAAGATTTCCACTCTGTTACTTAACATAACTTCTTATATGGGATAAAATATTTGTGTATTCAGCATTAACATTATGTCAATCTCTACCTGAATCGAAACGTGGATAAAAAATAAATTTTTCTTGCACGAGTAGATGATATGTATCTACTTATTGGCTACAAGGCAGAAAGAGAAAAATAGGTAAACAAAAGCTTATAAATATGCATCGTTTTTCTATCTTAAAAATAATATTTTTTAAAATTATTATTTGTTGGAAATTCCATTTTAACTCTTTATCTACTGAATTATGAATTCATGAAAATTTTATCTTCGAACCCATTTTTTTTGAACTGCTTAAACTACATTAGATGATTTACATAATCATTTAATAAATTTTAGAAAGCTTGAAGGATTTAGAAGTATTAATTAAATTTAATTTATAAAGATTTTGTGCAATATTTATAACATTACTCAAATGTTTTATTTTAAATCTTTTCCTTAGTATTTTGTAGAATTAGGAAATGTACAAATATAATGTTCTTACAATGGGAATATAGAAATATCTCCAAATTGGAAATCCTCCCCCCTCAACGACAAGAAAGAAAAGATGCAAAGGCAAAATAAATCATCATTTAAAAAAATTTTTGTTTTTTTTAATCAATAATTCTTTTGGAACAAGATAAAGTCATGTATCTATAACTCATTCTAAACTGTATTATAACTAATCGATGTATTAAATGAACTTTATAAGTTACTTTAATGGTACATATAAGTACCGTCAGTAGATAAAGGGTTAAATAGTAATCGTCTCACAGACAAAATAGTTTGACCAAATACATTCCTTTTCCAAATATTACTAAAATCGAATATATTGTGATTAGATATGTTTTGTGTGTATGTCATGAAGAAGAAATATCGAAAAACGAATATGCAAAAGATTACCACACAGTTACATAAGATAACTTTTTATATACGATGAAATATTTGTGTATTCAGCATTAATATTCTGTCAGTCTCTTCGTGAATCGAAACATGGATACAAAATAAATTTATCTTGCTGGAGTAGATACTATGTATCTACTTATTGGCTGCAAGGCAGAAAGATAAAAATAGGTAAACAAAAGCTAATAGATATGCATCGTTTTTCTCTCTTAAATAATATTTTTTTATATAAAGATGTTGGAAATTCCATTAAAAAATATATTTAAAGATTTAAATTTGCAAAATTTAATATGTGAATGTACAAGGTGATTCGAAATTCGTGGTACAAAATTTAAGTGTTGGTACAGGACACTATAACATCATTTATTGTACAGGAATGTATGGGTGCAAGTAACGCGTTAAGGTACAATCACCAGGGGGAAGGGGGGGGGGGGCATTTAGACCCTTTTTTTATTTCAAGATTTCTCATGATACCAGAAAATACCTATACAATTCTTTTCTTTATTTAAGACAGACATTTCATGATTACATAAATAAAAAAATCTTCTTTGAAAATTTTCGGTATAAAATCGAAATTTTAAAATAAAAAAAATTCATTTGGATGTCTTTTCATGTATTGCCTGGTTTGACAGATTTGGCAGTTTTGCGTTTCTTTTTTTCTTTTCTTTTTTCTTTCTTTTTTTTTTTTTTTAATTCAAAAACTTCGATTTTATTCCGGAAATTTTCAAAGAAGAGTTTTTTCTTTATGTAATCATGAAATGTCTGTCTTAAATAAAGAAAAGAATAATATAGGAATTTTCTGGCATGAATGAGAAATTTTGAAATAAAAAAGGGCCAAATTGACCCCTGGTGTCCGTACCTCAACGCGTCGCTTCTGCTCATACATTCCTATACAATAAATGATTTTTGCAGTGTCCTACAACAACCCTTAAAGTTTGTACCATGAATTTAGAATCACCCGGTATATGGTATCGAATAGGATAATATGCAAATATGCTTGCTTACCGTATTTGGTGTTATTATTCTCTTCATGCAATATTATTCATGGTAAGAATGATAATATGTCTGGAAAATTAGTAGTGACATTTACGATGCATCCAACTTTTTATACCCACGAGGCTAGTTTAAACTTTTTATCGCTGTATTTTGAAAAAATAACAAAAATAATCTTATTCATCAGTATGAATTTTTATTCGTGAGTTAAAGTTGTATAATTGTACACATTTAACTTTACCACTATACTCTAGGATATTTCAAACCCCAGATAATTTTCGAAATCTGTAATCTTTAATATTTTTGAGAATGATTTATATTTTAAATTGCATTAGCAATTGTGAACAGGAAGTTTGTAACTTAAAATTACTAAATCGTGTATTTAATGCTGTCCATTTTGAAATATTAGGTTGAGAAATTGTGTATAACTTTTGGTTTAACTGCATTAAAATTTATTTTAGTACATATATTCTAACGTTTTTCATTAATCTCATTAATCTTTGTTAGATATCATATAACATATTATATATCACATGCCTTGTGTTTACATGTGTTAAAATTTATTTCATCTTAAATATTCTAAGGTTTTTCATAAAATTTTGCTAGACATAATATTATTTATTATAGGTCATAGTTTTTAATATATAACTCCATATAAATGGGGTTAACGTTATCACAAATAATTAAAGCAGAAGTTATACGGCAACAAATACCGGCCAATAAAAAATAACCAAAACCACCAAATGATTCGTCATTTGACTCAAAAAATTATATAAACGAAAATGTCACGGGTCAGATGAAGATATTACTGATACAAACAAGATTTCGAACTGTAAAAATAAAGTTTTCTGATGACAAAAATATACATTTCGATGAAAAAGCAATAAGACCAATAATTTCGTGATATATGTTACATGTATTAACTTTACAAGCAAAATAATCCTACTCGGTGATATCATGATGCTTTAAATGCAAAAAACAACGATTATTTTATCTTTTGCAGCGTATTATTTCCACTTTATAATTCTTATACAGGGTGTTTCAAAACTACATGTCAGAACTGTAAATGCAGGTAAAAGTGATCAAGGTTAGCAGATTTTGTACAGGAATGTGGGTGCAGAAATGCAGCGTTGAGGCAGTAGAGAGCGCTGTTACGTTTGGCGGATGAAAGCACTTTGCTGATTTGAATCGTCATTCTCTCACGGATTTCCAGCAACATGCTTCGTTACACCAATGGAGAGATTGCCGACATGCATTTCATGTATGGGGCTAAGAAAAGAAATGGCTCACACCGCTGTTATCGAAATACTCAAAGCCAGAGGACACGAGTTGTGACGTCATCACTAATCAACCGACTTCTCACTAGTGTTGGAATTCACACCGGAAAAATTGGAATAGCAGTTTTCTCTTTTATTTTATTTGTGGAATATCCATCATCTTATAAAACAATAAAAACTATTTAAACTTACTGGTGAGGATTCGTAATCTGTAAATAAAAATTCTGATAGAGGCGGAATGCCACAGTGTTTCCGCATCTCGCTGATTTTTTATTGGGGATTATAAATTCTCACTAGTAAGTTTAAAGAGTTATTATTGTTTTATAAGATGATAGATATTCCATAAATAAAATAAAATAAATTTGTTATTCATAATATTCCGGTTTAATTTTCAACATTAGTGAGAAGTCAGTCGATTAGTAATGACGTCACAAATCGAGTCCTCTGGCCTTGAGTATTTCGATGGCAGCGCTCACACCCAACTGCTTTCGAGTTTGCCGAAGGTCTATCTATCCCCTATTGTGCGTAATATTTCTTCTTCCACTGCAGAAATTCACCCCATGCAGCATAGAAAGATCCACTGGCGCACAACTCCCAATGAAGACGCTCAAATATTCAGGGATCCGGTAGAATTTACCCGGGAATCGTTCCATGGAAATCCTTTGAGCAACCAATCCTTTTTCTTGCGCAACCCCATACGAGCATATCAGCAAGTTCCGAAATGGTGTAAAAATGCATGTTTCTTTAAAATCCATGCTGGAAATGACGATTCAGCAAAGAGCATTCATCTGTATCACTTAACAGCGCACTCTTTTGCTTCAACTCAGCATTTCCCCACCCATATTCCTATACGAAATCTGCTTACACTATATGGCCAAAGATGACCTGTCACTTGCGATTTTAGACGTTTTGTTAAATGTCTAGAAAAATGCATGAGGAATTAACCTGAAACTGCAGGTGCGTAAACAGTATAGTATAGGTCATATATTTCCGCGAAGACCCCATAGAAGACCGTCAACAAATTGAAACAGAACGAATATTTTTGGATAACCCTGTAAAAACTAATGTTTCAAAAGCGTTCAAACTCTAGATTATTAATAAGTGTCTTATTGTAATATACTGTGTTCATTTTTATGAGGATAACATGTATATTCGTAGAGAAATTAAGGTTTTTATAAAAACTGTTCCAAATTTTGCCAAGTTTTTTGCTTATAATTTGCATAATTCTTATTATAAAAAAAAAAAGTTATTTTCAGAAAATATGACAAATAATATTCACAATACAAATAATATTCACAATAATCGTACACAATACTCTGCAATCAAAATTTAAAAAATAATAATAATTGGATGAAAAATGATCAGGTTTACTAAAAAGTGTTTCACTGCGCATGCGCAAATCCAATCAAAATATAATGTGCATAATGTATTAGCTAAGTTTATAGAACAACTTTTGTAAAAATCTAAAAATCATAGCTTGAAAATTCTGAAAATTATCGTCGATAGAATAAGCCCGAAATCAGTTGTTCTCGTAAGGAAGCAAAAATATGAGGAATTGTATCCAAATATAGTAGCACGAGCAATATTGTGTACGCTATCTTGGCACTAATCAACAGATATTTCATGCAACACCTCATCTTTTTGCTTCTTTTTATGAACAACGGATTTAGAGCTTATTCTATCGACAATAATTTTCAGAAAATTTCAAACTATGATTTTGAGACTTTCAGAAAAGTTGCTCTAATTACTTAGCTAATACATTATGCACATTATTATTATGCACATTGTTAGACGCTGTTTATTTTTAAATCATGAAACACAAGACACACTGTGAGGCTAATAAAAATGATTTTAAAAACTAGGCTTTGGAATCCGTGTGAAATTTATATTATCTTTTAAATTTATTTTCAATGAATTTTTCTTGCAGTTTTTAAAGTATTTAAGAAACTCGTTTGCAATTACTATCTATATCTATCTATCCATCCATCTGTCTATATATCTATCTATCTATCTCTCTATATATATACACGGGCAGTAAATGTTATATTTTACATTTTATATTAAAGTTGCAAAGGATAAAAATCTTTGCATTTGTTAATTGTACATTTTTTCAAAAAGTGCTTATGATGTATTAATATATAAATATATATTCATTTCACATGAGGTTTTGCATGTCGTTTTAAAAAAAAATTGTTAAAATGATAAAGATAATTAAAACGGCACTGATTTTAAATCTTCAGTTGCACTGAACCTTGTATAGTTACTAATTTAGTTTATTAAAGGGGCTCAGGGCTTGAAAAATTTTCAAAAAATTGATTTTTTTTTATCTATTTTGATTATTCAATTACTTCTGAACACAGTGCAAAAAACCGCATAAAAATATTTGCATTTTTAATGGAGTTATAAGCATTTATGAAACAACCACTTTCAAAGCCGCACCCATTTAATTGCAACTTTAAGTCGCGTTTTCTCAAAACTTGATTTTTGACGACTATCCGTAAAATTTTTAAAAAAAATTGATGGAATGGCTTAAATTATTTTTGCATGCATATAACATCATTATCTATAGAATGAATTAATATATTTTGGATAGCTTAATAATTTTCGTATTTATAAGAGAAAAAAACTTGTATTTTTTAGGGGTTTTTAAATTTTCAAATTTGAGAGTTCTTTTAATAAGGTTTCCTTTGAGTGATAGTTATATCCTTAATTCATTCTGTAGAGTAAAGTTTCCTGATCATTTTAAAGCAAAAATTAGGTTCTTATGTCAATTCAACGTTAAGATATCTTGCAGGTGGTGATATGACACCTACATTTTTTTTTCGAAAATTGTGTTATATAGATTTTGCTGTATTTTTTCTTTGATTACATTAAAGTACTTCGTTTTATAATTTTATAAGAATACAAACGCACCTTAAAAATATCAGGAAGTTAAAATTAGTTACATTGAATACTTCTGTTTTTATATGGATTCGAAGCGAGAGCTCTGTTTACATGTTTTTCGGTATCGATCAAGCCCTGAGCCCCGTTAAGTAAAATGTACAGCCGTGGAAAAAAAAAAAGTAAACACCCGTTACTAACTCTGCAAACAAATATAGTAGAAGAAAGTTACTAGTACCACCCGATTGGTAATGAAATCCACTTTTAAATGATATATATATATATATATAACTTAGAAGGTCATAAACATATTAAAACGAACCATATTTTTTTTTCTTCTTTTTTTAATAGCAGTACACAATTCTGACAACACATGACAACACACTTCTACACCCTGCAATTAGCTTAAAAACAAATTTTTATGCAATTCGTACAATAAGTTTACAAAAAATTAATTAGTTTAAAACGAGCGTATTTTAGGGGCTATATCCAAATTGAAGTTCGGTATTCGATTGTTGACCGAGAGAGCCCCTTTCTTGATCAAGACATCATAAGCGCCACTCAAGCAGTTATTGAAGACTACCAGATGACAGAATAGCATAAGAAATTTCAAAACATCTAATCACTTCTATCATAGACGGTCCCTTAAACCATCTTTTTGTCGTTTTTAAGCATAATTTGACAACTACTTGTAAGAAAAATGTAAAATTTTGGATTTCCATAAAGCAGGACTTAATAAATCTAAATCCATTAAAAAAACTATAGGTTGCAATTCATAATTTTTTCGCATATCGATTTCATAATTCATCATTCATACCTTAAAATTATAAAAAATGCAAATTCAATGTATTCATGTTTGGGAATTTTAGATTTATTTCTACACAAAAAATTAGCACATTAGGAGTATGTTTTCAGGCGATATTAATAAAACTATGGAAAAGTAATTAAACATTAGAAGCACTAAATTTTGAATGTTTATAATTCAAAAACTTATCATTCAGATTAATTGAGATTTGGTGTCTAGGCAGAGTTTGAACGAAGATATGAAATATCTTGCTAAAATTACGTATTGCCATTTAAAAAAAGTCTGGGTTCGTTTTAATATGTAGATGGCCCCCTAAGAAAATTTTATACACATCATTTAGAAGATGACTTTATTTCTAATCGTTCTGTACCATTACTTTCGCCTACGATAATTTCTTGAGGGGTTAGTAGGGGGTGTTTACTTTTTTTCCACAACTGTACTTAAAGTAAATAATTATATGTATTAAAAGACATCCAAACATACATTTCATAGACGATCACAAAAAATGACGTAAAAAACAAACCAAAACATTCAGCCCAATTTACAACTGTAAAATAAATTTTATTCGAACGCGACAAGGAAAATATAAAATATTATTTCAGCTGTTCTCACCCTCTTTAACATTTCAGTTTGGAAGGAGCTCTTCTAATCCTTGTAGACCTCCTAGATACATGAAGGGAGTAGGAATAATAAGTATATTTTATAGATTCTGCAGCATTTAGTGAAGCAGCATTTTAATGTTTAAGAACACTAGGCTTCGAAAAAGAAGTTTATTAATTCAGAATTAGCTCGTTTAGCAGTTGGAGTGTTACAATGTATCAGATAAGAATCAGGCACTTGAAGATCTGTGATACGAGAATGTATCTCTTGTTTAATAGCTTACACTTGAAAATATCTTGCTTAACTATTGCTTTTTCACTTTTCTAATTTTCTATATCACTGTCTTAAAAATCTGTATCATTTGTCCAATATACCTTTGATTCTACGTTAGATTCTTGATCAACATTTCTTTTTCAGATATTTGAACCAACTTTAATTTTATAAAGCAAAATGCCCTGCAATGCGATAATACTTTCATTTGGCTTCTTGATTGTAATTCTTTAGAGCTATTTGTTTTGTTAATTTAAAACTATTTTAGCTTAGAATTGGAATAACTTGCACTTTGCTTATCGTGGACAAAATATATAATTTTCGTAACTATCAAATCAATTTCTGTAGTATGATTCTTTAGAAAAAAAGGACTAATTCCCGTTGTAACATAAGGCATTTTCTTATACTGCAAATGGAAATAGTTCAATTTCATCTGTAAAGTACTAAGGCTATTAATCGCTTTTGGGAATCTATCGATAATGTTTGGTTTTACAATTGGTATCTACGTAGTACGGAGCACTTAACGTGTGTTTCATACCATAATTAATTAAAAATGATCGATTTATTACCGAAGCAAAGTGGGTACCATTATACAATACGAAAGATATGGAATACCCGTATCTGGCAAAATGTGAATTAGGAGAAGAATTGGTATAATCTGTAGTTGTATTAGTTACAAGAAAATGTTCTAATCATTTCAGAGAAAAGGAAAGTCATTTTACTCATAACAGGACCAAAATTATCCATATAGTCTTTTCCACGGAGCTTTAGACCATTTCTAATGATGTGTATTTACTTTGTAAGATTATTTTTCACATTTACACAAGTAATATAATCTGGTGCGGTGTTCAATATCTTCATTTATTTCAGGCCATTATACAAAGTTACGAGATAAAGACACCATTTTAACTTTTCTAACATGTCCAAAGTCATTCAAAATTTGTTTTCTTTCAATTTCGGGAATAACCACTCTACGTTCTTTTGAAATGCAAGAATGCGGAATTGTAAATTCTACATTTTTAAAGCCATAGATCATGAATTATATTACTTTAGTTAAGTTGTGGTAGTGCTTCTCAAGACGTAATAGTAAACGGAAAAGAGCATCGGCATCTCCGTTCTCGGTAATTTTTTTATATGACGAATATGATACTCAGTTGTTTTACATATAACGCATATTGTAACATCCTAGCAGCTGAATATATGGGTATTCTTTTACTAATACTTATATCTAGTCTCATATGCAAAATAAAGAGAATTTGTATATTTTGTCGAATTTCATGAAAAGTACTGAACAAAAGGTAAAGCTAATGCTTAGAAAGTAAGGTGCAACTCTTTGGTGCCGAATATGCAAGTGTACACGTCTGTATGGGCGAGGGGAGTAGAGGGACAGGCTTTTTAAGTGACAATGGTAATTTTCACGGTGTTTTTGTCGATTTCACATCTCGCAGAATATCTTGGTGTTTTCTGGCAACATTCTATCAATTTTTTAAAAAGTACCGTAAAATTGAGTAAATACCAACGTTTGAAAATGGAATGAGTTGGAGAATGGCAGGAAAATTAGAAAGAATGCTGTCTCAAGTGCAGATTCTTGGAGATTTAAATTTTAAAGGCCAGCGTCCTGCTCAACTTATAGAAATATTTTAAAGAAATTGTATCGATATAGCGAAAGCCTGGATAAGGTCGTCCAAGTGCCACATTGGCGGATGAAGATGGCTATTGATCTATGACAGCGACCAGTAGCATGAGTGTAAGATCTTCTCAGCTCTCTCGTAACCGTTTTTCGGCCACAGGAAGCCGAGTTTCAATGATTACTGTTTACAGAATGCTACATTTCATAGGGCTGCTTGCAATGAGATGTGCTGTTCGCTTTCTCTGACTTCTGCACACAAGGTAATCAATGTATCATTATACAGAGATCATCGACGCAGAACTTGGGATCATTAGGGAACCGTTCTGTTTACTGATGAATCTCGGTTACACCTAAACACTAATTCTCGAAGTTTTTTCATGTTGATAAAAGCAGGTATCCAATACGTAGCTCCCAACGTCCGAGAAAGAGACAAGTATGACAGCAAAGCTTTGATGGTCTGGACATGCATCTTGTTGGATGGGCGCACACCCTTCCCTGTGTTTGGCGAATATCTTGGAAACATGATATCTTTGCTCACTATGTTCGCCTTTTCAGGGATGCAGTTGGCACTGTTTTCCTTTCAATAGACTACAAAGCGCGCCAAGATAGAGCTCATCTGGTCGACAAATTTCAGGAAAGTTAGAATATTCGCTTGTTGGTTTGGCAAGCCTGATACCTGTCCTTAACTCTATAGAGCATCTCTAGAACGCCCTAGGGAGGACAATTAGAACTCTCTCTCAATCTCCCAGAAATACAAAGAGCTGGAAGAATGAGACTAACTGTCACAGGGACTCATAAACAATCTGATTTCCTACATGAATTCACGTTGTGAGAGCTGTATATCTGTAATAGGGGACCATTCCCCTATTAACCCATTTTTTGGTTCAACATTGTAAACTTTGTTATATACCTTATGACGATGATAAACCTTAAGCGTTATCATGCGTGTGTATTATAACTGTTGAATTGTTAGTATTTTACATTATATCAAAGTATGTACATACATAATTTCATTAAAATCCACCCATTAGTTCTGGAGAAAATCGATCAAATCTGAAAATTCTCCTAATTTTGAATATGATGGTAATTTACTGTATGTAAAGTAAATTACCATATAAATATTGAAAAACTCTATACAGCAAAAATATTTGAAAAGGCTAGTCACCTAGCTATATACTTTTTCTACATTTGTTGAAGCTCCTGATACCATATTAGTTGTTTTTAAGGGTTATCTAGCTTAATAGGTGAATCATCTGCTGGAATATCGTAAATGTCGTTTGAAAAGTGTAAGAACTTTTTCCGTGTAATGTAGTTTCATTTTTAATCCTTTTAAATACCTGCTCAAAAAAGGAGACAATATAAATTTCACATTATTTTTTATCAATTGCTGTAAAGATTATGCATTTATAGACTTTTTTTTCTTTACAATTTTACTATAACACGCAACAAATTAAACAATACTAATTTTAAATTTATTTCACCAGTTTTTCCTGTAACTCCAATCTCATCAATAAAACTTTAATATCCTCAATTCTACTCAAACTATGTTCAGTTTGACCCATATGTCACTTTAAAAAATCGATTAATGCTTTCGATGAGTTTATTATCAACAGTTCTTGTGGTTTTACATCTACGGGCAATTAGATATATGCTTGATTTAAATTTGTCTTCTTAAAATGTAATCTACCCGATAATACAAACAAAATATATTCTATCATATACAAAGGATATTTTTCAACTTAAAAAAATTATTTAATGTAAATTTAAAATCTCCACATAAACGAATTTTACCATTGGCTTAACAATTTAAATTACAGTAAAACCTCCCTAAAGCGACCACGTTCCGTTCCAAAAAAAATGGTCGCTCCGAGAGGTGGTCTCTTAATGGAGGTCATGTTTAAATCTAGGTTTTAATTGTTGAAAAAAGGTAACAATTAATGTTACAAAAATTGATTTATCACAATAGGGAAAAATATGAAAATTTAAGTACCAAAACAAAAGTTAATTACATATATTAATTACTCCAGAGTTTAAAAAGTGAATACATTGACGGTTTGCTTTGATTTTACGGTTTTATATTTTATAACTTTCATTTCCAAGTCCTTTCAAAGTTCAGTAAATAAATGCAGTTTTTTTTTCTTTTGTACGGGAACAAATAATGAGGATTTCATTAATTTATCTATTTCTTTGGGAGTTTCCTTACAGAGTAGGGCAGGGAAGATTAATGACCGTCATTCTTAAGTTGTCTTCAGAGATAAATCCATTGCCTAAAAAGGAACAAAGGGGTTTAAACACTTAAACGTTACAGGAATAAATGAATATTCTAAACTTAGTTTAGAAATTTGATGAATAAGGTGCACTCCGGAATTATTTTTCTAATAAAACTTTCTGGAAGCGACCAGGAAAAAAGAGAATTTATTTCTTTTTCTTCAAAGAAATTGGTCGCTCGTGGAATAAGTTCAACTGGTATGATCTCGGAATAGAGGTAAAATTAGTATTGAGCCTAAGGTAATAAATTTCGTTCCATGAAAAAATGGTCTTTCAGGCAGGTGGTCGCACAGGGAGGTTTCACTGTATATGAGCTGCCCATTTTCTGGTAGTCACAGGGTCTAGATTATCATCATCCTGTAACCTTTAAAAGCCTTCATTTACTGTTGCAGGTAATGCATAAGTTATAATTCTAGATATGTGAAATATGGCAACAGCATATTTTTCTACATTGAGTTCTAACATTACTTTTGTCTCCACAATCTCATTCACATGAGAATGGTCGCGTCTTTTCAACACGCTATTAGTCACGCTCGGTCTTTTTGCCTCCGGACTCCCGAATACAGAAAATGTAAATTATGGGCAATTCCATGGTAACTGACGTAACATTTTATCATCGAACTTTGTTTTATAATCTATGTAAAAAATTTTGTAATAAAGCTAGAACAAAGTTTTACAATTTAAAATATTTCTTATTAAGGTCTTAATACCCAAATACGTGTAGATTATTTCAATCTCTCTTTGAGCCCCAAAAATTTCAATTCAAAATTCTGTAACTGACAATAAAATATACTAACATTTTTTCTGCCTTCCCTGAAGTGTAAAAATTATCAAAACTATCCAGTTAAAAAAAGTAATTTAATTTTCTCAACAACACTAAGTGAAGCCAAATTATAACAGTAACATGTTTAATTAATTTCTGAATTTAAAAAAATGGCATTTACACGTGTAACTGACGTAACTTTCATTGTGTAACTGACGTAACATTATGAGTTTACAAAGACAATATTGGTACTTAACTTAGTTTGTAAACAGTAATTTACAATGCCTTTTTATTAGATTTTTTTTTCTATAGAATATAAAAATATCAAGTTTTCCAATCATACCCTTAAATTAAACATATTATAAATTTGATCCCCCCCCCCCCCTACAAAAAAAATGATGATTTTCTGTTGAATTGCCCATAAGAAACATTTTCACTAAATACACGAATATTAAATTTCTATGAAGTTATAAATTTGCAGTTTACATAAATTACACATTTTTATACTGAAATTTTGAATAACGGGAAAAATAAAAATGAACTGAGATTAGGGATCGTTCCGTAGACTTTTCCAAAAATTTCAAATTTGTTTGTAAAAATATACCTAAAGGAAATAGGGGAGATGTCTTGTTACTCCCCTATGGTGTTAAAGAAACATTTAAAAACAGCTACATGGTAGTTTATTTACTCCATTTTATTTATACGTGAATATGCGTCAGAAGAACATAATGTATATGGGCCGCAAAAAGACTGACACGTGACTACTGCCGGGTTAATAAACATATCAGAAAACTGAATTAGCAATGTTTGTGAACTGTCAAAAGCTTTACAATTTCATTTACACGCACATACATCATTTTATAGGGGGAAATATTGAATTCAGAAATACAATCTATACTAAATATTAAAAATATATATATCTTTTTTTATATATATACAGTTTAAAATTTGCAGTTTTTTAAACACAAGAACCCTCTACCTTTAACTTTGAAGATTTTAAAATTTCTCCGGTTGAAATTCTCAACTGAACATCTTGCAAAACAATTTCATGTATTCATGTAATTGTTTTATTCACGTCATGTTATTATCATGTAATTGTTCAATCTCGTTTTAATATATTCATGTTTTAATTTAAAGTATTAAGGTGAATTTGACGTTCTCTTGCATATAGTTTTCTATATATTTAACAATTTCATGGTTAGGAAAAATTCTGCGAAACCTTTTAATAGTTACTGCAGAAATTGCTGAACCGCTATCCAACTTCATGTAAAATCTGGCCAAATTTTCAATTAAAACAGGAATTTGGATAGCAGTTGTACCATACCGTAGCCTTATTTACATTTTAAAAAATGAAATAAAATATTTAGAAAGCAATATAAATTATATTTGATATTTATTGAATATAAAGTAAATTTATAAAATTAAATAAAATCAACAATTTTTTTAAAAACATAAAAATAACATTTGTATTCAAATAGGTTTGTTTAGTTCAAAATATACATTTATTATGAAATTTTACTTTTGCGTATGGGATACTAATAAAACTTTATTGCTCAGACTTTTAAAATAACTAATACCCTTCATTAACAAAAGCTGAAAACCGAAAGTGAAATGTTAATTGTCAAACACATAAGCTATATGTATTCTTTTGTCTCACTATATTATGCAATATTCAATGAAAGCCTGAAATAACTTTTAAATAACCGAATTTCCATCTTTACCGAAAAGGAAATGTCATTGACATTTTAGAAGAGAATATGTTAAACCTTGAACAATAATTACAATGACAAATATACTTCACTTCAGAAAATAAAAAATAATTAAAGTTGAAGTATACTTTCAGTAATTTATATATTTATGCTTCACTTTTTTTTCTTTTATTTAGATATAAAGGAGAATTATTTTCTGATTGTTTAATACTACCTAGTCGAGATTACAAAAAAAAAAAAAAAAAAAAAAAAAAAAAAAAAAAAAAAAAAAAAGGTAAAAATTCTGTTATTAACGAGTTAATTTAAGGGTGCAATACAAATATTACAAAAGCTGATACCGCTGGGGAGTTGTTGTACTGGGGGGAGAGATTATAATTTAATTGTACTAATAAATCCAAAAAATATTTTTGTGCGTATGTTGCAGAAATACAATACGGATATTATATAGTTTTGTAAGGAGGGGTGGGAGTGAATGTTCCTGGCAAATATATTTTCTTGAAGGTTTATATATATATCTTTAATTTTTAATTTTTAATATTTAATTTGTAATTTTTAAAAATCCGACAACACAGCAGGTACGTGAAATAGCAAATGAATTTTAATAAATTTAATGAATAAAAAATAATGTTATATTTAGTGAAAAGGGTAATTAACATTCATTATTTTATGTATCTAACTCTGGTGTTTTACTACAACAAATATTTCCAGAATTCATATGTAATTCAAAAAATATAATTAGCGCATGTATTTTTTAAGAAATTTATTCATCACTGCTATGAATTCTTATTTAATCGCTTTTTTCCCGCTTTAATAACATGTATAAGTGAGTCTGTCGGTAGATGTTACAATTTAGAGGACTAATTGCTACATTTTTACAAATAACTTCTCGAGAAATTATTTTCTCGTTATGCTTAATTTATTCTTTAATTATCTAAATTACAATTTAAATCATGCGGCTTAATTTATTATTTTAAAACAAAGAAATGTAAATGGTGACGAAAGGTAATATTTTTTTTTCGAGCAATAGAAATATAAAGCACTTTTCATTCCTTATTGTTGAACAAGTTTAAACTATTTAATTGAACTAATTGCAGAAAACATTTACCTTTTAAATTAAGAGGCTTTAAAAAAAAATGATACAAACTGTGCCATACATTATATGTTTAATTACTGCAATTAATGCGAATATAAATAAAATATTTACTTTATATATAATTTCATTTATTCGATTTATATTTTCGATTGTACTACAAGATAAAATGTAGGGAGTAATCCTTATAGGAAAATAACGCACATTCTTTGAAATGGACATTTTCCTTTCCAAACGTTTTTTTTTTTACTTTCTTCTATTAATAGATGGGGATCAATCGTGGAATTTACACATTTTTGTTGTCCGAGATCCTCAAATACATGTTTATACAAAATATCTGTATTTTTGTATGTGTGTCCGTGTATCGCCATTGTACAATCTAAAAGTGGATGAAGTTATACATAGAATTGAACCAAACTTTTTGTGTATGTTTTTGACTATGGCAAGCAGGAAATCCTTGAATATTTCAAAAAATCCGCCAGAAGGTGGCGCTATAATAGCGATTTATGTGCCATTTTTTTTTTATCGTACCATCGAAAAGTGATGAAGTTATGCATGGAAATGAATCAATTTTTTGTGTATTCTTTTAGCTATGGCAAACAAGTCCACCTTGAATTTGGAAACGTTCTCTCGGAAAGGGGCACAGTAATAGCGATTTTTGTATAATTTTCACGAATTTTTGTACTTATATTGCACATCGGTGCCTTGTTTAACCGGTTATTCGCAAACAACTGGTGTACAACAGAATAACGGAAAACTATTGATTTTAATAAATGTAATTATCGAGATTAACTCGTTTTTACCCGGATTAATTGACTGAAGCAGAAATTTAAGATGAAAATCAAAGTTGCTACATTATTGAACTAATAACATTGAAGCGTTAATATTTCTAACTAATCTTTGAAATATTAAGATGTATGAGATAAAAGATAGTTTTTGTATTTGTACATCCATAGTTTAAATTTTCAAAGACTTTGAGTATTGCTTTTAATAAAGTTTAGTCCACACACTGTTATTTTCAGTATTGGAGTAATATTTCAGTTTAAAAAACAGATTTTTCTAGAAAATTGTTTCAGGGAAAATTTCTAAACATTATATATTAGCAAAATGCCTTATTATATCTTATGAAATTTAGTCAAAAAGAAAGGATTGTACTCAAAATTAAATGTGCGCGCATTAAAACATATAGGGTCAATCCATTTCAAGTGGTCCAGAAAATCATGTATTCGTTGCTTGACCATTTTTAAAAAATCTGAAATTTTTTGTACAACAAACCTCACATGATGGAAGTTTAAAATGACTATTATTTTAATTTTATTAATTTTTATTTGTGCATGGCGGCCATCTTTGTTTCATCGTCTGCAGCAATTTTCTTACAAGAAGGGTTTACGGAATTGTAAATAATTCATCGTTTATTTATCCAATTAAACTGCGGATTAAAGAAATTTGTACAGAATACATTGGGCTAAAAATTTGGTAATGGAGTAGTTTCGGAAACTAACTGCTTATTGGTAAAAGTTAAGCATAAAGTTTCAGTTTTTTTTTTTCCAAAATTTGTCCGTTTACAAGAGAAAATTTTTCTTGCAAGGAATACTGTCAACATGACATACTTTTTTTTTTTTTTTTTTTTTTTTTTTTTACGAATAGGCCAAAAGTACTTGTACTCACACGCCGAGTTCCAGATCTGAGACTTGCTTTCTCTGCGCTAAAAAAAAAATCCCAAAATTTTCAAAAATGGCAAAAATCGCACTTTTCAGCCTTTGATATCTCTGATGGGGCACGAGATAAAAATCTGAAATTTTTATTTATAAGAGTATTGTATGGTAGTGTTATGCACAAGAAATTTCAGGATGGAGATTTAACTACAAGCTGAGATATGGTAAGGGCAACATGTCAAAACAATACTGCCAAACTATTGTTTTGTTGTAGTTACAGCTAAGTATTTATCTCAGAGTGTCATTTAAATTTATGTTTTTGATTATCTTTAAATAATAGTAACAGAAAATAAAGCCCTTTGCAAATCATAGCAATTAATTAAAAAACTAATTATGCCTAAGGCCATAGATTTTGTATGGTTTCAGTAATTTTTCTTGTAAATAATTTTAGTAACTAAAGGAAACTTCAGCACTATTACATAAAAAAAAAAAAAAAAAAAAAAAAAAAAAAAAAAAAAAAAAACCGCAAGACCTGAGACAAAAACAACATAGGGAAAAAGAAAAGCTGTTAATGTTGTCATATTTGTTGAGACATGATCAAACGTGTCAAAGCACATTCTTGCTTGTTGGTTCAAAAATCACCATTTCGATCTTTCCCAAAATTTTATTTGAAGGAACCAAGTCTTGTCATCTCTTGATAACTTGATTGAAGATGTTGGCCCTGCTGGCTCATAGAAATATACTTTGAAATCACTATGTGCAAGTCTCAATTCATTAATAATTCCTAGCTTACTTTTTATGAAAACATATGATTTTTTTGCAGTATAAATTTTGAAAAGGCTTTGGGTATCTTTACTTTCTGAAAATTACTTGAGGCTGATGCATGGTAACATCGCATAACGTTTCATTTACAGGAACATACTTATGGTAGGAACAAATTTCAGGGGCTGGGAAGCAGCATTAAAATTGTGGTTTTTAAACCAGCAAGCAGGAATCTGTTTTGACACGTTTGATCATGTCTCAACAAGTATGCCAACATTAACAGCTTTTCTCTTTCCCTATTATGTTTTTGTCTCAGGTCTTGTATATATATGTATGTATGTGTGTGTGTGTGTGTGTTAAAGTGTTGAGGTTTCTTTTAGTTACTAAAATTACAACAAATATCTCTGAAACCATAAAAAGTTTAGGCCTTAGGCATAATTATTTTTTAAATTAATTGCAAAAGGCTTAATTTTCTGTTATTATTATTTAAAGATAATCTAAAAAATAAATTTAAATGATATTCTGAGATAAATACTTAGCTGTGACTACAACAAAACAATAGTTTGGCAGTATTGTTTTGACATGTTGCCCTTGCCATATCTCAGCTTGTAGTCAAATCTCCATCCTGAAATTTCTTGTGCATAACACTACCATACAATACTCTTATAAAAAAAAAATTCAGATTTTTATCTTGTGCCCCACCAGAGATATCAAAGCCTGAAAAGTGCGATTTCTGTCATTTTTGAAAAATTTGGGATTTTTTTTAGCGAAGATAAGGTAAGTCCCAGATCTGGAACTCGGCGTGTGAGTACAAGTACTTTTGTCCTATTTATAAAAAGAAAAAAAAATGTCATATTGACAGTTTTCCTTGCTAGAAAATTTTCCTCTTGTAAACGGACAAATTTTGGAAATAAAACTGAAAATTTATGCTTAAATTTTACCAATAAGCAGTTAGTTTTGGAAACTACTCCATTACCAAATTTTTAGCCAAATGTATTATGCACAAATTGCTCTAATCCGCACTTGAATTGGATAGATAAACGATGAATTATTTACAATTCCGTAAACCCTTCTTGTGAGAAAATTGCTGCAGACGATGAAACAAAGATAGCCGCCATGCACAAACAAAAATTAATAAAATTAAAATAATAGTCATTTTGAACTTCCATCATGTTAGGGTTGTTGTACAAAAAATTCAGAATTTTAAAAAATTGTCGGGCAACCAGTGCTGGACCACTTGAAATGGATTGACCCTATAATTCTCAAAATGTCTGGGTGTAAAAGTCTATTGTATTTTTTCAAAGTTAAAATGCAATTCCTTTTATATTATTAATGAATATGAGCCATAATCTGTATGCTTTTATTACCACAATAGTTGTAAATATAAATAAAATATTTCATATATATGATTTCATATTTATTATATTACATGATACAATATGCCGTATTATGTCGTACATATCGTTTATATTAAATATTACGTCGTTATTACGTCGTTATATTACGTCGTTTATATTAAATATGCATTACAATATGTCGTGTTTATGTCGTATGCTTTTAGGATAACTTTGGGAAAAAACCTCCCCCTACAAACTCTGCAACAATTTATTGTAGAAGAAATATACTCGTAGCAAACGATAGAAAATAAAATCTACTTTTATATTATGCATATAAAATTTCCTTAGGGTGCCATCTACATAGCAAAACGAACCCAAACATTATTTTTTATAGTAATACCCAAGTTTGACACCTTAAATAAAATCTACATCCTTCAATTAGCCTAAAAACAAATTTCCATGAAATTCGTACGATTAGCTTCAATGAAATTAATTATTTATAATGAGAATATTTTAGGGGTTGCATCCAAATTGAAGTTCGGTACTCGATTGTTAAAAAGCTACAGAATGACTATGTCACTTCTATTAATGTATTATTTCTTGCCAATATGACTATTTTTCTTACTTAATATGTTTCAATAATATGTGTAAAATATATGTTTTACAAATAATGCTTTTCTGTGCATCATTTTGTCGTTTTTTACTTATAATTTGAAAACTACTTAGAAGAAAAATTTGTAATTGAGAATCTGCTTAAAGCAGCACATATTAAATATAAATCTGACAAAACAATTGTAGGTTGCAATTCATATTTTTTTTCGAATTTTATAATTCATAATTCATATTATAAAATTTTTAAAATTATAAATTAAATGTTTTTATGTTTGGGTTTTTTATTGTTATAACCACACATAAATTTATCACATTAGGATTTTAATTTCCTGAGATATTATTCATAATATGAATATATGATTTAACATTAGAAGCTCTAAATTTTGAAAGTTTATAATTCAAAAACTTATCGTCCAAGTGACTTGAAATTTCGTTTCTAGGTAGAGTCTGAACCGACGATTTAAAATATACTCTCAAAATTGGGTGTTGCCATTAAAAAAACAAAATTTGGTCTCGTTTCGTTCGGCCCCCCTAAGCGAATTTTATATACATCATTTAATGTTGACTTTTTTTTCAATCGTTTGGTACGAGTAACTCTCTTGTATTATAATTAGTTTCAGAGTTAGTTGTGGGTGTTTACTTTTTTTCCACAACTGTAGATTCATTGGAAATGGACACCTTAACTAAAATTTTAAAGAAACATTTTTTTTTTCAGAAATTTTATTTTCAACTTTCAAAAACCATTTTTCAACAAACTATTATTTTCAACAGTGACCAAGACTGCTTCAGGATAGAAAAACATAACTTTCTAGGGCATTTTCTTCGGATAACGTTATATCTAATATCGCTCAGCTAAGTTTATTTTTTTTTCGCTTTTATTTCCTTTTCAAAGATCGTTTAGACTACAGCGAAAGTGAAATTTAATGCAAAAGAAAGGATTATGTCTAAAATTAAATGTAGTTTTCCTAAAACCGTATTCTCGTAAACGCGCAAGTTGTGGTCCACTTAAGAACATTTATCTACCGTATATCTCGGCGTATGACAAGCACTTTAAAATTTAAAAAATCGCTTAATTTTTCCGTGTGCGTGTTATACACCGAATATAAAATGCTTAGTGTAAAATCATAAGAAGAAAATTTTCCAAAATTTTAGATGTATATTTAAATTCATTTATGTATCAATATAAACAAAAAAAAATATTTTTTTTCTAACAAATTTAATCTTCCTTAACACGAAAATTTCGTTGTACTCGTACTCATTTGTATTTTCGGGACTATCATTATCTTCTCCACTGTCGCTTTCATGCATTTTATCCCCGCTGTAACATTCATCTAGACAAAAATAGTCATCCTCGGTACCGCCAAGTTCATTTGATATTCTACATTTTAAAAAGGATTTAACAATTACTTCCGGTTTAATTTCATTCCATGATGTTATAATCCATTCACACATTTACATTAATGGCATAGGGGAGAGTAGCCATATTTGGACCGCCGCTTTAATTAGACCGTTGCCATTCCGCCGTTAATTACAGGAAGAGACGCCATCTACCGCTGAAATCCAACTCATCAGAATGACGTCACTCATCATTAGAAGAAGCAGCTGCCTACCATGTGCTGTTTTCAGACAATTTAAAAAAACCTAAAGTTAGCTGTTTTGATCTAATTTTTTTCCTACTAAACGTAAGTGACTATTTTAAAACTATGGTAAGTTGTTATGTTTTCATATACACATATGAATTCATCTGTTTATTGCGCATATTTTTCATGAGGATTTGTTTGATTTCGTTTTTGTTGTTAGTCTTGAAATTAACTGTTTTCAAAAATGGCGCAGTTGCCGTAATTGGGCCAATTTAAGTTGCTTAAATTGGACCACGTATGCGATCATAAATTTTAAAAGTAAGTAATGCATTACGAGAATGGTACGCTTTGTACACTATTTTTTTTTTTAATGGATTACAATCTCCATGCGTTTTTTTTTTTTTTTTTTTTGCATATCTGGATTAATTTTTTTATACAGTTTAGTCTTATATAAACATAAAAATATTTTTACATCTCTCTGCACTAAATTTTGTTTGCAATGTCTTTTATCTTGTATATAATTGTATTTATTTTCTTTGAATTCTTTATTCCTACGGCATATTTTATTTACAAAGTTGAATTCAAACATTTTCTT
Source organism: Maratus speciosus (assembly GCA_963932465.1). Taxonomy (NCBI): domain Eukaryota; kingdom Metazoa; phylum Arthropoda; class Arachnida; order Araneae; family Salticidae; genus Maratus; species Maratus speciosus. The sequence goes on from OZ010789.1 coordinate 42,064,637, forward strand.
CCTGCAGGATATTTGTGATGGAAGACTTTTTACAGTTCTGGAGGGTGGAATTATACTTTTTTTTCCATTAAAACGCATAAAATCTCAAACCTTGATGATAATGTTGAAAAAGACACAGACAAATTGTCTGGAAGAAAAACACCCAGAATGCAGCAACAGCTGTTAAAGATATAGGAAAGAAAAAGCAGACAGTAAGTTGTGAAGAAATTGACCTGCAACAAGGCTGCAGCTACAAATCCTCCCCAAAAGCCCCCAAAAAATATTAAAAATATTATTTCCCTTGCTAATTTCAGTTAAATCAAAGTACAGAGGGAGCCAGCAAACAGTTGTGTTAACACCATCGCCATATAAACTATACCTTAAAATGAAAAAAAAAAAAAAAAAAAGAAAAGACAAAAAGGAAGCTTTCACAGCACAAAAGCAATTGGCACATCGAATTTTAAAAAATAGTAATGCAATTAGCAAGAAAATGATGGAAGAGAAGAACTACAAAAATAATGTAAAAAAAAAAAAAAAAAAAAAAAACTTCTGTTGCAAAAAAAAAAAATAAAAAATAAATAATAAAAAAAAAAAAAAATTGATAATTCAGAATCTAAAAAGAAAAATCTAGACATTGATGATTGATTTTGCCTAATTTGTAAGATAAATAAAATAGCAGAAATGATTCAGTATTCAGATTGCCATATACGGTTCCATGTTGTGTGAGCAGGAAAACAAAAACAATAAACAAATTTCACGTATAAGCTTTGCATCACTCCTTACATAATATTCAAGTAACTGACAATTAGTTCCATAATTTCTATTCTTAATTACTGATAACTTCGATTTATATTTTGAATACATTTTGATTTAAAACTATTATTCTTATTTTCAGATATTTGATTTCATTATATTTCATTGCTGTTATTTTGTTTGATTGTTTCATTAATCGCAAACTTTCTTTTTAATAAAATTTGTTATACTCCCCAGTCATTAAGACAACCTGATATTATTTGGTCCAATTTAGGAGACTGGGGGTCCAACTTAGGCGACTAGTTGCTGAATTTCGACCACTTTTGACAAATTTTTGAAATTAAAATAAAATTTAAGATTTTCAAAAAGAAATTGATCTAAATATTTATTTAGTTAGTTGATGAATAGGTTGACCTTGTGTATTGATCTTTTTGCAGATATTCCAAAAATTAAGTGAGTTACACCTGAAAATAAGTGAAGTGGTCCAAATTCGGCTACTCTCCCCTATGCCGCATATTTCCTCTTTCGTAAACGTTTTGCGACTTCTAGCTTCCATGTGTTTCACTACCGCCTTAAACTTTCTTCGAAAGGTTTGTTTATGGAAACATCTAATGATTGAACTAACGAAGTCGGTCAGCATTGGAATTACTGCCAAATCTGTATTAGATTCGATTATCATTTTTTAATTGCGTCTGTTGTATGGTATCTAAACAAATCTCAAATTAAAAAACTTTCTGGTTTTCTTAAAGCTCCTGGACGCTTTTCCCAAACATTTTTTATCCATAATATTAACCCATTTCCGCCCATCCAAGCTGGTATTTCTGGTTTAACTTTGTGTAGAAAACTTGATGTGTGTTATACAGCAGTATATGCTTGAAATAAAAATATATACTCTAAAATTAGTGATGTGTGTTATACGCCAGGGCATGTTATACGCCGGAATATACGGTAATTATTAAAGTGTTAGAGAATTGTAAAGGATACATATTTTTTTTAACCTTGTCCTAACCTTCACATATTAGAATAAAAATTCCGAATCTGAAAATATATTTTTCGGAAAAAATGAAAAAAAAAAAAAAAGTTTACCTTCTTATATGATCCAGTAGTGGCCCTAGTAAATTTCTGATTCGTGAATGTTTACGTTTTCGGATTATCCGGCAAATTATTTACAATGTAATAGTGTATATCAAGAGTAATTTAAGTTAAAATAAAACAGAATATGAATGGAATAATCTTTTAATAAAAGCGTATCTCTTAATGATATTCCTAAGGATTTTCAAAAAATCTGTTTTTGAAGACATTCTAGAAAGAATTCAGATGTACCCGAAGATGAAAACAATTAATTATTCCAAACAGATTATGGAAAATTACCATTTAAAGATTTTGGCCATTCAGATATCTTTCAGTCGTTTTTCAAAAATGCATTTTGGGCTTGTGTTTAACCTTGAAATATCTGTGGCCCGCTATTGGTACGTGGCGCATTATAGGTGTATTTACCTTACATAAAAAAACAATTTTCAAAATACCTGCGTGAAAAAGACATTGCATTTTGCATTTTTTTTAAATGTCAGAATGAGATTCCTCCTTCATTAGTACTGGATAGTATTAAAACTTAAAAATTCACAAAAGGAATTTGAACACTTTTTTTCCTTTTTTTATAAAGTAGCTTGTTTTATATTTATTTATTTATTGTTCATTTTTTGGTTAATTCTATCATAAAAAATGAGTACCTATCATATATAGAATTAGAATAACCAAACATATTTTCGCAGGAAATTGCTAAATGTGTCTAAATAATTGCGCAACGAATGCTTATATCTTTATATCATGAGATAGATTGTCATTACAATTTTGGAAACAGATAGCAATGGGACATCTCACATTACTATATTTTACCCATATTGCTTGGAATATCTTTACAAAATATTACTCAGATTTCTACATATAGTATATATTATGTCCTGAATTTTAAGACTGAAAATTTCAGATTCGGAATTACTTTTTACTTCCAAATATTACCGATTAGATTGTTATTTTTTTCATTCTAAAGTAATTTTATTTCAATAGCATGTTCCTTTAAAATACGTTAATACATAGAGAATTCATTTTAGAAATGCATTTAAATATCGGATAACTATTAATTTATTATAATATTAAAATATTTATTTGTTTAAAAGACGTTATAAAAACATTAAGAGTAAATTAAAAACCCTTTATTTACATATTTCAACTCATTTTCTGAATCGTCGTCAGAATGTATAACAGAAAATTACAAATGCATAATGCAAAATGGAAAAAATCATCGAAAATAAACAAATAATCAAGTAACGCGCCCTATATTTTCGCGATTGCTCGTGTTCCCTCTATGTCGCAATGCCGTAATTTATCCAACCATTCAACCCATAAATTCGGGATACGAAAAGATAATGTATCGTTACAGACTCCTGAGCCTCTTAAATAAATTTCAATGGACTCTCTTATGAATAATTGTAAATAAAAATTAGACCTGTAGATGATTTTGCTCTCGTTAAAAGTAATAATAATAAAGAGTTTTTAATTTACTTATAATGTTTTTATAACGTTTTTTAAGCAAATAAATATTTTAATATTATGATACGATTAGAAATGGACGTAATTTGGACTTACTACTCACACTTATTTACATTTGTATTAATTTATTGTTGAAACGATAAGAAATAATTATATAGGTACCAATTCTTAATTAAAATCCTTTACTCTGCCCTACGTAATTTTAAAGCAGTTTATGATATGTGCCTACTTTCTGGGCACTTTATTTTTAATGTGAAATTTTTATTAAACACATATGTTTTTTGTTAAAACAGGGAATAAAACAACTATGAATTAGAATAAATTTTTAATAGAACTTTAATTAACTTTTCACATTTTGGCAATATTTAGTCAAATTTTAGCAAAGAATTGCGTTTATGCCAAATATTCTATAACAAAATCTATTTAATATATTTCCATTTTATTTTGATCAATATATTAGCAAATCGCTTATCTGTGTTATGAAGCAAACGACTTGCAGTAACTGTTAAATTTACTAACATATACCAAATTTTGTATACAAAAAATGATTTTAAAAAGATGTGAATTGTTCAATAAAAACCGCTCTTAAATTAACATATACCTACTTAAAAGCTGTATTTCGCTTCATAGCATACCCATAGATAAGCAGAACCTCGTAACAAAATTTTATTTCAATATCTTAAAGACTTTTTAAGAAATGAAGTTTCTCGTAAGCGTGCACAATGGAAAACGCAGTTTTTCCAGAAAATGCAAGTTGAGATTTTAATATTGCACAAAAACCTATGTATAAAGGTTTATATTTTGGGTTATAACTTTGCTTCTAATCATCGCTGAATTAAAAGTAAGGCATTTTTGGAATACTAAATGTTTGAATTTTAATTTAAAGCAATAAAAACAAAAACGAAAGTTTTCGCGAAAACAGTGATTTCCTGGTAGAAATGGTAAAGGTTTTCGTGATAAATAAGGCCTTGTTTTAATTTTTTTGCTTTACTAACTCCAGATTCTTGGTATTTCTATTATCTATAAAAAATGGTTTTCTCAAATCTTCTTTATTTTTGTTTTTGGAGATAAAAGAAAAGTGCTTGTATGTTAAAAAAATACATGCTCTAAAAATGTTTTAATGACTGTTCAAAGTGTTTTCATTATAATATTATCTTTCTTAAAAACTACTTTTAGGTAGATTACAGTTCATATTGTGAGCGAAAATACAATTTTATTTAGATATACACTTTTGAAAAGTGATAAATATGAAACAAAAATACAGGGATTAATTCAGATATAATTCCAAAATGAATCCATACTTTTCAAAAAAGCACAACTTTTCAAAAAATATTTCTCAATGTGTTTAAATTTTACGAGATACACCAGATAGTGGACGATGCTCTGCAGAAGCAATAATTAATGTAGCATCTATCTGTTCTAAATCTTTTAATAATACTGCTGCTGCTCTTTTTTAATGTACGATGTCCTTTTCACCTTTTCAGCCTATACTACAAATCCTCTTGCTTGTAAAATCATGAAAATTTCTCGGTGGTAATGCAGTGTAATTATTCATTTTTCATTCCATATCATGTACAACGATATTGATTTCAATCATTAATATATATAGGAATTTCACTGATAAATCAAAATTTACTTTCCTCGTTAAAATACGTAACTATTTGGATTTTTCTATGTAAAGTTTTGCGCTTGCGCATGTAAAATTCAATTATTCAATATTTTAAACATGTGTGATAATGATATAAAATTATGTAAATTGTATAGCTGAAGGTTGTAAATCATCATTAATTAAAATCAACTTATTTATAATTTATAATTTTATTTAAATTCAGTTTAAGTGGGTAGGATACCGTTAAACCTTTAAAATTTTCGAAAACTTTTTAATACCTATTTTGATTCAGTAATCGTTTCTGAACAATATGCAAGAAACCTCGTTAAGAAATCCCCATTAGCTTACTAATTATGGCAGTTTTATTAAGACTACATAGGATAATTAAGCTTTACTTTGCGTTTATTCAAAATGATGAATTTTGATACTGCGCGCAGCTTTGCTAAAAAACTATGCATGACAACCAAAAGAAATTTTCACCACATATTCATTTAAGTATTATCTACAACTTAAAACCAGAAAAGGCAAGATTTTATTTTTTTCTGTTTTTGCACTTTGAAAATATTTTTTATAAAAGTGGAAATTTTTAATTTTGTGTTATTTTTTTAATTTAGTTAATATGTTTAACAAATATTCTGGTTTTAGTGTAAAGGTAACACTATTATGTATTTATTTTCACCAAATTTTCCTCTTTATATGCATATTTTCTGATTTTATCATGCGCACAAAATTTTTTCCTCTTATTATTATATATTTTTAAACCTATCATTTCAATATTTATTTATAAATTTACAAGTATATATATATTTTTTAATATGAATTTAAATATGAGCTTTATTTTTAAATTAAGTTTGATTTTCATTTGTGATATATTACACAAGTTTTGAAGCTTGGAACATAGTGATATTTTTTACTTTTTCGACGTGTTTAAAGGTGCCCCTTACACCTTAATTACCCCCTTAAACAATTTTAAATTCGTATTCATTCTGCATGATAATTGGAAATATAAACTATAGCCTAATTACCACGTTTAATTACAGTATATATTTCGTTTTATATATTTCAGGTAATTTTCAATTTCTTAAAAAAGCGTGCTTATTAAAATATTTCGTTTAACGAATTTTCTTAAAATTTTATAAAAACGTCAAATTTATATTTCACTAGCTATTATAAAAGAAAGAAAAAATAATTCTAATACTAGTTGTTGAATATGAAAATTTTAACATATAATGATATTACTTAAATTCATAAATTTCCACAAAAATCTAATTACGACTCTGTGCGTGAGTAATATGCTAAGCTTACAAACATTTAACCCGCATTTTTCTGGTAATCCGTAAATACCATTTAACTAAAGTCAGCGACTAATATATATGGAAATTTAAGGAAACATTTGATAAAAATCTAGTTTTTACAATAGTAAATTTTTGAATAATAAATATCATGCTGAATATCAGTACATTGTTCTTTTAAAAAGCAAAGAAGAATACATATTTTGTTATTAAATTTTATTATTTATTCAATATTTAATTTTTTAAAAAATGGATGTCTAAATTCTCAGTAAAATTATAAAATGTATAATAATTTTATATTGCTTAATACTTTCAAATGTACAATTTTTTTTTCACTTTCTCTCAGTAATCACGTCTACCTTAGTGGTGACAAGAATAAAAAATAATAAAAATACTACCATGTTTAGGGATTTTATTTATTCACCAAAATATTTAATATTAATTGATGAAGTTTTATATTAAAATAATACTAAATACTTCATGTTAATTCAATAAATCAGTACATTTTATCAAGAAAAACCGAAAATTTATATCCCATGTTAAAATAATTTGAAACTTCAGTAAAAAAAGAGAAAATATATAAATAATTCTTTCTTTTATCATCTACACTAATTAAAAATTTTGATTAACTGAAAAAATATTTAAAAAAATTGTTTATGAGTGTTTTAATTAGAGAAAAATTAAACATTTATTTAAATACCTATTTAATTAACTTGAGATAAACATTACAAAAGCAAAACAAAATGATTATGATTTCGTTCTATGGAAAAAAAAATATTTGGAACTTTGATAGTAATTAAATAAATGAGGCTATCAGTGGAGAAAGAAAAATTTATTTGACAGAATGAAAATATCTAAAAAACTCTTTTGAGAAATTTCATCTGTTAATCAGAGATAAATATAACACAAGTTTATTAATTACTGCTAAATGTGTTTGTATTGAGAATTAAAAAAAAAGTATTTTGAAATGTTAAAATAATTTGAAAGCTCAGTCAAAATACGAATTTTTACGTTTTCTTTTGAGGTTTGAAACTCTTTAAAAATTTAGCAATTAACAATTATTAAAAAAAAATAAATATGGAAGAAAAGCAATATATTTATTAGATTTAAAAAATAGAAAAGATTAAAACATTTCATTTGAATATTAAAAATATTTTTTTAATTTAAAATACAAATGAATGATTTCCAATAATGGAAAAGTTTTATTTTTAAAGTAAAAAAACAAACAAAATAAATATTAGCAGTAATCTATAGAGAAATAAATATGTATTTGAAAAAAGAAGGGGGAAATTATGATAGTGACATAAGATAAAATTATCTCTGTCTGAAATATATATATATATATATATATATTCAAAACCACAAACAAATATCAAACTTCATCACTCACCATATTTAAACTGAAACTCTACATCAAAAATTTTAAAACAACCAACATAAACATTAATACTTAAAACCAACCAAACTTTAAAACCAAACTAAGGAAAATATTTATAACAGCAAAACAGAACAGAACAGAAGGCGAGCGGCACGGCCAACGACATGCCCTGCAGGGTTAAGACTGACTTTACCCATGCTACGCCCCCCTTCACTCGCCGAGACCAAAAATGAAAAATGAAAAACCATGAAAAACTAAACAGATCTACCAAATCCAACAAAATATCATTAGATCGATCAACGCATCAAAACCATCATTCTCATGCATCACTGAATTCAGTTCAATTCCGTAACTGCCACTCTTAATAAATTCACTAGTTATTCTCCTGATGAAATTGCGAGGATAACCCTGTTTGAATCCTTGACGACACCAATCCAAAATGCCATTAATCATATCCTTAACTCTAGTACTCAGTCTTTCGATTCGTATTAAGCTGTTTCTTAGGACATTTCTTTTAACCGATACATGAACATTTGAATCAATATATATCGTCTTTAAGGTATTAAAATCATTTTGCTTGTCAAATAGCTTAGATATCAAATTTCCACTTTCTATGTTTAAGTTCACATCTAGAAAATTAACATTTTTACAATTCTGGGAGGATGTTCCAGGCTCAGAGACGTAGGATAATATGTAAAATCAATTTTTTCAATATCATTATTTTATTTGACTATCAAAACATCATCTATATATCTGTAGGCTAATGTATTACTGTTTAAATTATTATTTCTTTCATATATATGCAAATAGATGTCTGCCAAAATGGAACTGCAACCCCCCCCCCCCCCCCATTGGAATACCCCGAATCTGTTTAAATATTGTATTTCCTTCGTAGAGGTAGTTTTCTTGTACTACCAAATGAAATAAATTCATAAAAAAATCACTATGAACATCCAAAGTACTATTTGTATTATAAAAATCTACTAGTTTTTTCTTTTAAATCTGTCAAATCAATTGTGTTATACAGGTCTGTAAAATCATAAGCGTATAAACTAGTAATATTTTTTAATTTATTCAGAATATCTAATAGTGTATAGCTATTTTTGATAATAAAAGACGTCTCTACCCCCATAACTCTGTCAAACACTCTTTTCAATACCCCTAGCAATGCCTTGCTGGCAACACCAATACATGATCCAAAACCACAAGTCACACTTCAGAATTTGATAGGGGTTTTATGGAATTTAGGCACTAATATGAGATAAGGGAGACTTTGACTCATTTGTTTCAGCTTAACTTTTTTGTAGAAAGCTTTAATCCTATTTTCTCTTACAGCAGATTTCGAATTTAAAGGTAAATAGTTATTTTTATTATTGTAGCAATCACTCAAAAGTTTAACATAAAGTACCTTACATATCAGAGCGTAGCTTATATATATATATATATATATATATATATATATATATATATATGTATATATATATATGGAATTTAGCTCTATCAAAAGTACGTGAATTATGAAATCTAGTGGGAGGAATAAAAAAAAAAAAACAGGTACCAAAAATAAAAATTGAATCCTCACAGGTTTTGCAAGATATGGTCATCCCCCATACTCCAAAAGTGTAAAAAATCATCAAAAAAACTTAAACTTTCAAAAACTTAACGAAACAAAACTGCTTTAAAAACATAAACAACCAACCAATTCAAAATCAATAGAACTGAATTTTACTTATAAAACATAATCAAATAAAAATTCTTATATGAATGTATCATTAAGGGGTCTTAGGACTCTTAAGGCTTTAAAATTTTTGAAATTTTAAATTTTTTAGGTGTTAAACTTCTATCTTTTCTGAACATTTTGATATAATTGTTACCGTCAAATTCCAATTAGAACAAAAGTTATGGCTTTTTGAATTATACCTGCTCAATAGCTGAAGCGGTGTTTCCGAATCTTTGAAGTTATTTTTCTCCAAATTACGTTTTTGGGCATAACGCGCACGATATCTCAAAAACTTCTAAATATTTTTTCATGAAATTTTCAAAATATATGTTTCATGTTAATTTGTATAAACTAAACCTAAAATTTCCTTTTTATTGTAAAAATAAAATATTTTTTTATTTGTTTATATTGATGAAATTTTCTAAATTTTGCATTAGCTGAATGCAGCTTTGTATTAAAAATACAAAAATGCTTTAAATACAAATTTATTTAGATTCAGTGTAATTATTATAATCTGAAGTATACGTAGGCACCAAAATTTTCATTCTAGTTGCAAAATTTATTTTGTAATCGTGCGCGTAAGCTGTTATGCTGATTTTCTTCTCGTCAAATGTGTGACAGTTTAGAGCACCCTGTGAATGCTAATTCTTCATCTTGCAATTTTTTAAATATTTGAAATGAAAAAACATATTTATATCTTTCATTCCCAATTAAAATTGGTTTTAAAATCAAATACATTTTAAGTTATTAAATGTTGAAAATGGTCTTTTTCTTCTATTTTTCCAATTTTAAGAGTCCTGAGACCCCTTAAGTAATTAAAAACACTGAACATGTGAGAAGGCCATATTCCCACCTTGAGACCATATACTTACCCAAGTGAAGAAAAACTTGATAACTTTCAAATATCCACTACGCTCCACATGTCTCTAAAAGCAGGAGTTGCAAGCAAGGCCATAATCCAAGTTAGACCAGCGTTAACCAGACTTGTCTTCCGTCATCTTAATATTCATAAACTCCATTCCATATCACTTCAGGTCGAGCTTAAAATTCATAAAAATGCAGACATTCTTAAAAAGACTTTAGTCCACACATTTCATATACTCAAGCAGTTCTATCGGCATCCATCACGGTGTTTGGCCGTTTAGCTGGTGCCATTTCAGAAAACTATTTTTAAGCTGATTTACATATGAAAACTAAACTGATATGGAAATAAGTTATTGTAAAAAAGATTAGCAGTAAATTTAAAAATCTGTGATCTCAAAAATTATTCACTGCTACAAATCCTATAAAATCTGTTAACTTGCCCCAAAATAATGTTGATGAAAACCCTTTTACTTAAATTTGAAAACCAGTGCAGCATTGATTGAGTATCAAGATTTAAAAAATGACGTTTATCCAAAAGTTTCCCTAATGTATTATTATCCTTAATTAATAGATCTAAATCCAAAAAATTAACATGTAAACTATCAACAGAAGCCTTATTTAATTTTAATCATGGCGGTTATATATCGTTAATCGATATCAAGAGTTTTTCATCGAATACAATTAGATCATCGATATATCTTAAAACTGCAAAACTCTTATTACAGTTTAAAACGTAGTTAAATTCATAATAAAAAAGAAAAAGATTAGCAGCAGAACTCGAGAAAATAGTAACCATCCCACATATCTGGTAAAAAAGCGAGCTATTGAATGTAATAAAATTATTAAAAAACAGAAATTACATAAACTCAAGAAAAAAATCTCTTTTTATTCCAAGCTCCTACTCAATGCAAAATAAATCCAATATATTTTTCAATGTATCATAAAGTAAATCTATGAGCATATTAGAAAAAAAGATTTTCGAAATCAAAAATATGCAAATTAGTAGGCGTTATGGGTGTTTTTTTAATTTTATTCAAAACCTCATTACTATTGTCAATACACCAAAAATAACTAGTATTTCTATACTTAAACTTCAAAAACCCATAAATACGCTTCAAAAACCCATGTAACTTAACATTTAAACTTTTACCAATACCTCTTGAATTCAGATTCATATGTTGTAATTCAAGTTTATACTACCCAATAAAGTACTACCCAATATCCTTAGTTAAACTTCTGATAAAAAGGAAGCATAATGGGTTATAAATTATAAACGTAAAATTATTTTATTTCATTGGATATGTTTGCCTGACAGAACCATCTATTGCCTTAAAGAAATAGGAATCATTTATACAATATAGCAATTTGACACGATTTCAATGCTTAATTAATTTCAATGCAAATAATTAAAAATTCTAGAATTTTTCTAATGAAACAATCAAGTTATTTACCGACAAATCTTTACGAGAGCTATCTAGTTGTTATTTAATGAATCTCTAGATCCCCAAGAAATTATTTACTATTATAGAATTCTTCTTCGAGTAAAATCCATTTTCATGTGTCTTATAAAATTAAACTTTACAGTTGTTGCTGGTATATAAATGATTAAAATAAAAGGGAAATTAGATGTCTTTTTAATATTTTACGTAAAAAGAGGCTCTTCCACATGAAAAAAAAGGGATTGTGAAATATATTACTTATATTTAATCGAGTTTTCAAATACACATTTACGTTGCAGTGGTTTTGGGACGCCCGTGAAAACGAGACGAAGTGGGAGCTTTGAAGGAATTATTTATACCAGCATCTGACATATTAAGTCATGTTGATTCATTACATTTTTAAAAATTGGATACTTTAACCCCTTCGCAACGAGCGTCTTTTACAAAATTTTTAAACTTTTATCACCGGTTAAAAAAAAAAAAAATGAATACCTAATTTAATCGAGAAAATGCCCTGATTAAACAAGGCAAAATTTACAATAACATACAACTGGTGGGAATAATCATGGATTATGCGTAACTTAGGACTCACGTATACGTGACTCTGTTCTCCAAGGGGTTAATGGTTTTGGTGAATGTCTGTGTAACTTTGTGTCTCTCTCCACTGTAAACAAATACAACTCATTCTTAATCTAGGAAAATATAATACAGTAAAGCGCCGTTTATACGTTTCTCATTTACACGTCTTTCACATTTATACGTCGTTTCAGTGCAGTCCGGATTCATCCATATGTATTTTAATGTTGTAATGTTTCATTTATACAACGCATAATGTCAGTTATAAGTCTTCTCGTTCATGCTGCAACCAATTTTCACAGAATTTTTTCTCCCAGTGTTGTTCTTTTTTTCATTTTCTGCTAGAAATAATTGGTGAAATATGAAAGACAAAGAACATCCGTGAATACTACAGGGTTTTATTTTGTGAACTTTAGAGGGTGTGAGACGAAAGGAATGGGTAGTGGGTGGAGGGGGGGAGCTGCACTAACACAATTAGATTTTTTTTGTTTCACACAATACTAGTGAGAAAACTTTCCAGGAACTTAACTCCATGCATAATGCTTTGCTTAGGTCTCAAAGTAAATCGGAATGCCAGATGACGATTAAATATTAGTTTAATTAAAATCTGTTTGTACGTTCAATAATGGAATAAAAAAAAGTTTCATTCAAGTTGTGCAATTGATATAAGGTTTGATAATTCTCACTTTTGTTTTCGATTTTAGAAATGATTATTTAATATTTGTTTCTTATGTATTGACTTTTTTTTTATCTCTCTCTCAATGTATAGTGTGTCTTACACATTCGAAAATGGTAGAAAACTTAAATTTGTCTGTCATTGTGTTTCTACAATCAGAGATTTTACACCTTAGGGAACTACAATTTCTGTTGTACGTCTTTCTCAGTTATACGTCGTTTTAGAACGGTCCCCTGAAAGACGTATAATCAGTACTTTACTGTATAATCACAAACAAAAATATGCACTAACTTTCCTAGAGTCCTTTATTCGCGTTCTAAAAAGCGTTTTGCTTTTTTAGAAACCAGATAAACTAATATATTTTAGGCGATTTAAAGAAGCATTTAAAAATAAAAATCTTTGCTGCCTTACGTTATTACTTTGCTGAAACATTAAGAAAATTATAAGATGTTTCAGTGTAATAATTTTTTTTAAACCGAAATATCGATTCATTTCTTATATTTAACAAAAGTTTTTTTTTGCAGAAAAGTATGATAAACTAACAGTACTAACATTAAAAGATATATAATTTTGTTACTCAACTGAAAATTTCTAATTGGGAATCAGTATTATAAAAAAAAACATTTTTTAAGTATCAAAAATTGATTAAAGCATTGCAAAGATACTCGGAAACAGTTTCGGAAATAACTGGTAGAAAGAGATTCATAAAAATGACATGGTGTATTTTTTATTATCATAGGAAGAATCTTTGGTATTTTGAAGACTGTATTCCAAAGATAGTGTCATAAACAATAACTTTTAAAGTTTAATATAAAAAATACTCTTCTGTTAAGTGAAACATTCTTCTTTTTTTGGAAAAAAAAGCTGTTTCAAAATTAAACTAAATTACGACGATTCAGAGGATCTGAAGACGGTCAAGTTCTGATCAAAAGTATTCAGCTATAGTACTGAGTTTAATCTTTTATGTATTCAATTATGAATTCATGAAAATTTTATCTTCTAAAGCATTTTTCAAGAATTGTTTAAACTACATTAGAAGATTTACATAATCATTTAATAAATTTTAAAAGTATTTTAGAAGGATTAATTAAATTTCAATTTGTTGGGACTTAGTGCAATATTTATAACCGCACTCAAAGATTTTATTTTAAATATTTTTCTTAGTATTTTGTAGAATTAGGAAATGTACAAATATAATGTTCTTACAATAGAAATATAGAAATATTTCTGAATTGAAAAATCCTCCACCCCTCCAACGCTAAGAAAGCTGAATTGATGCAAAGACAAAATAAATCATCCTTTTAAAAATATTTTCATTTTCTGTAACCAATAATGCTTTTGGAACGAGATAAAGTAATGTATCTATAACTCATTCTAAACGGTATTACAACTGATCGATGTATTAAATGAAAGTTATTTTAATGGCACTCATAAGTACCGTCAGTAGATAAAGGGTTAAAGTTTTTAAAACGGTTTTAAATGTAATTACAATTTTCACATATTGTGCACACATATATTTATTTGAATAAATCATATTGTGCGTATAGGTTTGCATTTTTTCACATATTGTGCGCATTTTAGCAATGCTTACTTATTTTAGTTAGACTACATTTTCAGCTTTTCCGTACTATGGTGCATTGTATCTTAATACTCGTTGCTATTTTAACATATGATTTACGTTAAGATTGAAATATTACAATAACGATGTTTATCATTAACCAAGATTTGAAATGATGAATCGTGTTAAGTAACAAAAGAAATTTGCTGTTTAAGATAAAACAAGATTAATCTTCTTCAAACTTCGCTAAAAGAAATTCTAACATTTAATAGAAAACTTTGTTTAGGATTTCACCAAAAAAAACCCAAACATAATCATATAATAGTTCTTGACAAGTATCTATTTTGGAATAAATGAAGGAACATATGTATGGATATTGAGTAAAATATAAACCCACAATTGAATTTGGCAAAAATAAAATTTGAATAGATAACTTTCAGCGAGCTACCTAATCCTTTCATTTTATTTTTTAACTTAATAAATGAGCATTAAATTACCTAGTGTACTTTTATTTATTTTATTATGTTATTACTTTAATAAAGTTCGTGATCAGAAGGTCAGTTTATGGATTATTCATATTATGGGAAATTAAAAAAAAAAAAAAAATCTGCGTAACCTATCGGAATTCATTTTTCATTTCTGTCATAACTATCCCTAAATACTTCAAAATCATACCCAAATTTTGATGCTTAACTTACTGCTTAAGTAATCTTTCTGTTCAGTAAATGTGTGATTAATTACAATTTTAACTTAATGTATATTACAGGCAAAAACGAAGTCGTTGCGATATATATTTTTGCTATTCTGTCATTTCGTCAAAAGAGAAGAAACCTACTGATGAAAAAGTTTATGTATGTATAAAAAACTCATTTTTTTTAACATGAACACTCCCTTTTCTAGTAAAATTGCAGTTATTGCCTGTGTCACGTACATGCGAGTGCAATGCTTTTATATGTATTAGGCGTGCAAATAAACTCATAATATGTTAATATCTCTGGAGATATTCAGTAGTCTAAAACATTTGAAACCATTCTTGTAATTTTGTTCTCGTGCTCACTTGGCCGCCATTTTTTGAGGAATCTGCAAAGAAGCACAAATGACAAATATAAAATATTATTATTTGTGACGTACATTAAAACCTCCCTAAAGCGAACACGTTCGTTCCAATAAAAATTGGTCTCTCCCAGAGGTAATCTCTTAATGGAGGTCATGTTTAAATCCTGATTTTAATTGTTGAAAAAAGGTAACAATTTATGTTACTTAAATTTATTTTTCACATTAGGAAAAAATATGAAAATTTAAGTATCAAAGTAAAAATTAATTACATAAGTTAATTACTATAGAGATTAAAATATGAGTACATTGATGTTTGCTTTGATTTTACGTTTTTAGCTTTTATAACTTTTATTTTCAAGTCCTTTCGAAGTTCAGTAAAAAAAAATGCTTTTTTTTTTTTTTTTTTTTTTTTTTTTTTTTTTTTTTTCTTGACGGGAACAAATAATGACGATTTCATTAATTTATCTATTTGTTGAGAGTTTCTTGACAGATTAGGGCAGGGAAGTTTATTGACCGTCATTTTTAATTTGTCATCAGAGTTAAATTCATTTCGCCTAAAAAGCCACAAATGTTTAAACACACTTAAAATTAACCGGAATAAAATAATTTTAAACTTAGTTTTGAAGTTTGATGAATAATACGCTCTCCGGAATTATTTTTCTAATAAAACCTTCTTCAAGCGACAAGGAAAAAACGGAATTTGTTCCATTTTCTTCAATGAAATTGGTCGCTCATGGAGGGAGTTCAACTGGGATGGTCTATGAATGGAGGTAACATTAGTATTGAGCCTATGGGAATGAATTTCGTTCCATGAAAAAATGGTCGTTCAGGGAGGTGGTCGCTTAATGGAGGTGGTCGCTTAATGGAGGTGGTCGCGCAGGAAGTTTCACTGTAATTGTGACTATAAATCTGCTTTATAGTAGAATATGAAATGATTTTCTAATAGGTCTGAATTGCTTTACAATAATACAGAAAGATTGCTATTAACACATTGTATGCGGGACACGTAAAAATACGTGTGGTTGGGGACAGAAATTATTATTGGTACCGGAAATTTTGTACGGACGTAAAAAGAAGGTGTAATCCAAGCGTGCTTGGTTCTTATTGGTTCTGAGCAGGTTTTAATTTACAGTGGCATTTGTGAACGTAAATTTAGTGCTCAATTTCGAAAAATTTCCCGGATACAATGTGTTAAAATAAACTGACAGGTTTTAAGCAGAAAACAAGTATTTGTTTCTTAATTTTGGCTTTCAGATATGTTGTTTGTGGTAAATTTTAAAGATTCTACTTCATCAGGCGAAATTTTATGAATTTACATGCTTTAATTTTTTTATGTTCAGCGCTACTTTAAAATAATAGTAGAATTTTGTTGGTGTAAACAATATTTTACTGATCTTTTTAACACAATACGTTTCGGAATCTGAATTGACTACTTCTACCTACATGAATTGTCAGCATTATTAATTTCATGAAGTAAAAACTGTTTTATAATATTTTTCATGTTAGCGATATCATACTTAGACAGCTTACACCCTCGAATTAGCATGATTTTATATTTTTGAATATAACTCTATCCAAACGAACATTAGAGCCTATGTTATAGTGATTGCCAATTTTACTTATGAGGTTCAGATATGTTAAACTTCGTATATATTAAAAAACGATTATATGAAAAAACCTAAATAATACCTAACAGCACTACCTCTTTAAAACTCAGAAAGCTCTCTCTGTTGTAATTTTAAATTTTTCAGTGAATGCGTAGAATTTGGAAAAAGTACGGGATTTTAAAAGAGTTACTATAACGTACGTGAAGAAAAACTTTCTTATGTTGAAATATATTTGTTTGTGAATTCAGGTGTCAATCAATATTTTGAACATTATCTCAACAAAAATAAATCACATAATTTTCCGGATAAACCAAATTCATGTTTTTTATTTAATTATTGAATACGTCTATTTATTAGTAAAAGTATTCTAGCTAATTTGTATATATATAAACTTCAGTATTTCAAAATACGGATGGAATGCAGAATTTTTAATATTGCTGAAAAATTTCTTAAACGGCATTCCCAATTTTTTTGAAAGAGTGAATATTCATATAGTTAAAAGTAATTATATCTATATAAAGATAAAAGACGTAGATATAGCCTAGTTTGTCCGTATTCTCGAATTTAGAATATTTAACCACATTCGTGCTTCAGTGAAGGAAAAACACGAAAGGAGGCGGAAGTTATTAAAATATTTTTTACGAATGAGTTAATATTCCTTTTATAAAAGGAATTACACTTTTATAAAGACTAAAGTTATTCTGTTTTTATATTATTTAATTGCTATAGTGTGAGTTAGGGATCCCCCCCCCCCTCCTCTGTAAAATTAATATCTAGTCCAAAGCTAGAAAAAAGGGAAAGGTCGGGTAGAAAAAAGATTTCAACAGAAAAAACATAGAGCACCTACTCAACATATTCCACCAAAACAAGTGTGCCTAGACCGAAATTGGGCACTGGCCATATTGGGCAGAGAAAAGAATACGTTGTAAATACTCCGATTGTAAAGGCTTTATTGAACGTGTCTGTAATAAATGTGGTGTGGGACTTTGCAAACAAAACTAACAATTGTTTCAAACATTTTCATGTAAAATTAAAATTTTAAATATGTTCAGTTTTTATGCCACTTTGCAAGATGTTGTAGATAAGCAAAAAACCCATTTTTCCAAATAAAATTTTATTTTTCTGTTCTGATTTTTTTAAATTATTTTTCTCATGCTTAAAATGATGCATTTTAATATCTGTGTGAGAATTTTTCAAATCGGAGTTGTTGTGTTACAAAGGGTTAATTAGATCGCTTTTTACGCATTCGGGTTTTTTGATTTTTTGAATTTAAATTTTACTTGTTAATTAATAACTCATCTAATCAGAAATTTAAAATTGAGCCTCAGGTGCACCAGGAGAGTCCTTGGATTATCGCGGTATATTTCAATAGATACCGCAGACAGACAGAATACACATACATACACAGAAAGCGAAACTTTCTTTTATTCGTATAGATATGCAATCAGGATAAAGCTAAAGCTTTCGAAAACTTCTCTTTTTACTAGCTAGCAATTTCTTAAAAAGACTTATTGTAATAAGCGTTATGGTAAGCAATAAAAATCCTTTCAGTAGAATACATGCATTTAAATAAGTTTGAAATACGAATTTAAATATTTAACAAGATATTATTATAAGAAAAAAGTTGAGAAAATATTATAGGTAGAAAAGACTCATTTTGCTTAATTTAATTGATCATGAGTCTATTTTATTAAGTAAATATTTTGCTTGTCTTAAATTTTCTATATTTTTGAATGTATTTTCATGAACAAAATTATATTTTACAACATATTGTCACTCAAAACTATACTCATAATTATAAGACTTAAATATTGCTTAGATAAATAAATCATAAAACTGGATTTTTAAAATGGGTCATGGGTTTTGACAAAAGATTCTGTTTTCACTATGATGATCAATCATCTGCAAGCAAAGCTGAAAATATGTTGACATTCAATACAAAATCCGCTGCTATTACTGCTTTAGAAACACAAATAGCAACATAAAACTTATTTTGACATATCTTGAAAATAACATGTTTAATAGCAAACCTAGTTTAGAAACTTTTGTATGCAATACAAAAGCAAAGAATTATCTAACGAAAAAAAAATTCTCATTCAGAATTTCCCTTTTTTATACAGAAAGTTAGACGCATCTATAATTTAAAAAAGAAACAGAAGCTGCATTATTGTATAATTATGTACTACTATACGAATTGAATATTTCCAACTAAGCGAAGAAATGACCAGGCTGGGAATCGAACCCAGATCCTTGACTTACAAGGCCAATGCTTTACCGTTTAAGGGGCACAGTACCTTTTAAATCCCTTTTTCAATTTTGAATAATACTGTTGTATACTGTAATATCTGTAGTGACATTATATTTAATACTATAAAGTATATATAATTTCATATAATTATTTAAAAAATCTTGTAGAACAGCCTGCTTAACTAAAATTTAAATTAAAAATATATATATATATACATATATATATATATATATATATATTTAAATCCCTACTATTTTTTTAAATATGAAAATTTTTGCTTAATTTTTTTTTTCGTATTCCTAAAAACATACTACATAAAATTGTGCATGGATTTAACATTCAAGGTTATCGTTATTTTTTTTTAAGAAATTCAATTATTTTTCCTTGATTTTTTACTATACAAAAGAGAAAAACATTGATATTAAATGTAATATCCCATACATCTAAAAATCCATGCACAGTTTTATGTAGTATAATCTAATTAATATGGAAAAATTTTTAAAGCACAAATATTCATATTTAAAAAGTAGTAGGGATTTAAAAAAACAAAAATATCTTTTTTTAATTTAAATTTTAGTTAAATAGGCTGTTCCACAAGATTTTTTTTTTTTTGAAATTATATGAAATTATATTTGTTTTATAGTACCTAATATCTGTAGTGACATTATATTTAAGTATATTAGAGTATTATTTAAAATCGAAAAAGTAGTTTAAAAGGTACTGTGTCCCCTTAAGCTGGCTGAGTAGACAACCAGCCAGCATATTTCGCTCAGAAAACCTTATTGATAGTAACATCCGGGTATTACGTAAGCGTAGTTTTTATTAAAGAGGATTGATCATTTACATGTTATTATGTTTTTCCGTCAAGTATTCACAATTCTTAAAACCGTATTAATATCTCTATATTTATAATAGATACATATTTCTTAAAATTTTATGAATTTTTTTTCAAGTATTTATTATATTTATAGTTTATGTATAATAATTTAATGACATGGCCCCTTGATTTTCCACAGTTTCTGGGAGCACGGCAGTGCGTCCGCCAAGTTCGCACAAGCCGTAAGCTACCTATTCTTGAACCATTTCGGCATACTTTTCACCCCCTCATAACGTCGTTTTAGGGAGAGATATAGACTTTTTTCTTTTGTATACATGCTCGTATGGTCAAACTGAACTAAGATTCCACGATTTCATGTTTCTATATTTAGTAGTTTTCGAAATATTAAATTCCGAAAAAGCGCTTTTTTGTCACTGACTCACTTCGCATCATCAAATAACTAAGGTACTTCTAAAAGTCGTAGAATCATGAAATTTCACAAGTAAGTCGGGTTTGTAGCACAATTAACCAGAAAAATCTGAAAACACAGAATTTCCGCCTCTAAATTCTTCAAACAGGGGGTGTTCATTTGGCCGTAAACAGTTCCTTGTGCCAATGTTGGTCGCCAAAACTCGATTACAGATTTTTGAAGGGGGTCACGTGATTTCAATCAGAATAACATTTTATATATATGCTTTTCCAAAGATGTTTGTTAAATAGAAAAAATGAATATACCTAAAAATTTTAATCAGTATAGGTTATGATATATTCACAATATTAAAACAATAGCACATTTAACAAAATATAATCGCAGTTCGGTACTTTTCCGATATAGTAGCCTTGGCGAAATAGAAAAAATTGCCTTGACGAGAAAAGAAATTTAGTAATAACGCATTTTCTGGCAACCTATTTACTGTTTCATATACACAAGCAATTTTTTCCAAATGTGTACAATTTATTTGATGTAAGGAACCCGTTTTTTTATTTTTATATACAGACAAAAATAATTTGTACATAAAAAACTATATTTTATACATGTATAAATAAAATGTTTATATGTATACATACATATATGGACAACATAAAAGTTCATCAGGTTTGTTTTCATAGTTGTTTATATCATATGGCAACATATCTCAGTTTCTGAAGTCCGAATTGCGCCAAGATTTAAAAAAAAAATGCCAAGGTCCCTATAGTGGAAAAATATCCTAATTCCATATGAGTGTTTAAAAATCTCCTTTTAATTAAATGAAATGTGTAACTAAATATACTGTCTTTAACGATGTGCGACAGATGCGGCGTCCGAAGTCCGCTGCTAATGTTATTATATTGTATTATTAGCCTACTTACTGTTAATTTATTGTTAATTTTAAATCTTTAAAAGAAAGATTATAGTTATAGATAAGATATGTTAGTCGCCAAAACCCGCTTACAGAAAATTAGCCTGAGTTATAAAGGTGTTACATGATTTCAAGCTGAATGAATTTTCATATCATGGAAGACGGTAGTATTCCGAGTGACGCAGCCTTAAGCCTAAAATCGTATCGTATCGTATCGTTAAAATCGTATCGTATCGTATCGTAGAATTCGTAGATGGCGGAACTCTATATATACAGCTAACTTGAGATCAAAGAAAACGCGAAAAGCCGCCTTTTAATAACTCAGCAGATATAGGTCCTATTGTTCTGAATTTTCTAGAACAGTCTTATATCTGCAGTCTAATCGTATACTGAAATTTTTACATTTCTACGTGCAGTATATTTTGAGATTTAAATAGCCATTTTTAAAGTGAAAACGTTGGTATGATTATCGAGGAAGTTCCTAATATGAAAATCTCGAAAACGCTTCTAACGATTTTCTTCAAATTGATATTATAATATAAATCTGATTAATACGAGGTGAATAACACTTTTCTTTTTTCTGGGAAAACTAGTTTTATTTTAAAAATCGTTATTTTAAAAAATCGCTTTTTTTACTTTTCTCGTCTGTGATTGGTGAATAGGTTTGACGTCACTTCGTATGTAGGAGGAGTCTTAATCCATCTGCTGTGAGTATAAAATATAAAATCAGAAGATTTGCAAAGTCATTTTAGGTATTCTAAGTTGAGTTAACAATCTGAATGTAGGCAGTAAATCTTTTTTTTTTTTTTAAATATTAAAATTTTAAATGTTAATTATTATGTGTTTTAAAATATTAAATGAAATTTCGATTGATATTATCTTTCTCTTTTGTTATGAAGAAATTATTATTCCATATTACTGCTTTTTGTCGAAAAAATATTTAGATTCATTTTTAAAAAAGGAGAATTTTATTTTTAATTATATGTATTCAATATAATTGTTATTTATCATTCTATTTCAATTTTCAAAAAAAATTATTTTTAATTTTTTGTTTATGATCGTGACTCGAGGTTTTCGACTTGTGACTCAACTCAACCATTGCTATTTCTCATTGCTTTGCATAAATAATTATTGGATTACACTTTATTAGGTATTTTGTTAATTTATTATTTGTTTTTTAATCTGATTTACGATTCCATTTTTAACTTTTCTTTTGATTTACTTAGATTTAATGTGTCCTTTTTTATTTTCTGCCGATTTAACCTAACCACGCTATCGTTTTGTAGATATTACGAACCTTTTATTTTCTCTTGAAATATCTATTAATGTTTTAATATCCAGCATCAATAATTATTTTTATAATACCTTATGGCTTCATAGTTGAATAGCTTCTTCTGAAAAGGGCAACAGAAATTTCTGAAAACTTTTGTTTACATATCGATTACGATAGGAATGTTTTAATATCCAGCAGTAACTTAAACTTTCGTTTTGATTACATATCGAGTAACAAAAAATATGTTCTTGACTCTTTAGAAAATGTAACTAAAATGATAATTTTAACAATTGAATCATTAATAAAAAATTATATGTTAAATTAAGCCTGAAAATTTTAATACTTGGAAAGGCTGAGACAAATATAAATTTTTAAAGCAGATATCTTACAATGAATGTTTAATCACAATGTTTTAACTAAAATATCTTTAAATATTAACAAATTTAAACAAAATGAAGTTCTTAATTTTGCCGATTGATTTTTCGCGAAAAAAGGTACTAAAAAAACTTAAAACTATTTAGCTAGAACAGATTATAATGTTTCTGATGGGAACAAATAAATGGATTTTTCAATGCTTTCACTAAAGTAAATTTAAAATTCAAAGTCAGAATTACAAATTAATTAAATTGTTTATTGTGGGATCCCCATAACTCAAAAAATATTTTAAACTAAGTTATCATTGTTTTTTCAATGTTTGTTGACAGACGGTTGCGATTTGTGTTAAAAACCACCAAAGTGACATTCTCTATGCCCTATCATATGATGCATACCAATAGATTTCTAAACAGCTTCCACTTGAAAATCTGAAGACCATTAAGATTACTAAATCAAAAGAAAAGTTCACGATTAATTCCCAAAAAGTCAGAATAAATAAATTTCAAAATACATAATATGTGTAATCCTATTTTAAAAAGCTTTTTTCCAAAGTAAGAATTCATTCACATACACTGACAATAAAATTATGAGTGTTTTGGTTGGTGGGAAAACATTGTATTTTATCAGCGCTGTCCAACATGGCATGATTTCAGGGGGGGGGGGGATTATTTTTTTGCCAATGATTTTCTGAGAACATCACTTTTATTTTCAAGAGCAAGGGGTGATTCTGTTCTGAAATTTCAGCCATTCAGTTCTGAAAAAGAAAAAAAAATCATTCCTTCTTAACCTAAAAACCTCATAATGGATATTAATTATGAATGAATCGTATGTTTTCTCCTACCGATTGGCAATTTTTGTGTGTTTTTTATGTGACCACTTGACAAATTTTATGATTTTTCCCCTAACAACCGACTGTCGATTTTTCTTTTTCATCTGTGACTGATTGATGAATTTTGTGATTTTTTAAGCAGTAGATGGGCAAATTAATCGATTTTTTTTTTCTTCATGACTAACTGAAGAATTTCTTGTAACCAATTTGTGAATTTTTTGATTTTCTTTTCCTTCACAAGAGCGATTTAGAAATTTCTCTACATACATTTATAATCTACAGCGATGATAGACAAAATTCATGCATTAATAAGATTCCTGTGGTAAGATTCGTCAAATGGTCGCAGAAAAAGACTAATTTTGTCAAGGGATCGCAGAATAAATGAAAATTTCCTCAAAATGTTACGGAAAATTTCGAATTTCGTAAAAAGTCTGTGAGGCTGTGAAAGTTCAGCTTTTTTTTTTTTTTTTTTGCTGAGCCTGTACCATGTCTGATTTTAAGTCAATACGACCCGAACCTGCAAAAATAATTTTCAAAATATGAAAAATATTATCAATATTTTGTTTTTGATACACACAAAAACCACATGTATCATATTTTTGATAGTTTATGTACACATGTTACATGTGTTTAAATTGAGAGGTGCCTGTTATTCAAACTTATATAAAAGTTCAAATATATAAAGTTTAGGAATTAAAAAGTGTTTGTTAAATAGAAATGTCTGCCTTTTGAAAGAAAAGCCATTATGGAGGTCTTATTGTACATAGACAGGGGTAGGGAAATGCATCATTTTACTCGCCATTGGCGAGTGAATTTTCTAACAGGGCGAGTGAATTTTTAGGTAGTTTTTGAAAACTGCAAACTATAGAGATATACCGAAAACTTTTTTTTTTATTAGTTAGCTATATTTTTCAACTTTCCTAATTATTGCGATGTAAACATGGTACTAAGTTCTATTTTATATTAAACTTTAATCTCTTGTTTATTTTTTTAAAATTTATAGGGAAGAAAAATATGAGAATGCATTATAGTAATAGTAACCAACTATTTTTGAGTTGCATAATTTTGTCATAAAAATTTTCAACTGTAGATTGCATTTTACTGGCTGGTGAAATAAATCCTTGGCTGGTAAGATTTTCTAGAAATTCCCCACCCCTGTACATAGATCTTCAACCTGAAAAAATACTTTGGATATCATTTGAAATTCAGGTCGACCAATTAGAGTAAAAACCCAAACCGAAACAATGAAAGTGAACCCGGCCTGCAACAAAAAATCTACTATTGATCCGATCCGAACCAAGAGTCGGTTCGGGTAAAAGCAAGTAACCCGATCTGATGCAGGACTCTAATGCAGATATCTTTCAGTTAGTGTAGTAAATTGTTTTACATGCTTCCTCAATTAGTGTGTGAAGCACAAAACTGGTTACACTATTTTTTTCCCAGCAAGATGGTGATCATTATTCAGCAATTGGTAAGTTTTCTATTAAATAAATTAACCAGTTTGTAGGTTTGTAGCAATTAAACTGTAATGCAAAACATTTTAATCAAGTCGTGTATTTAAAAAAGTACTCTATGATAAGTAAGCTAACATAATTAAAGAACTGTTGTAATGCAGATTAAAAATTAAGAGACTTTGTACTGTTTCTTGACTGATTGTTTATATTTTTAAAATGTATACATTAATATGCAAGTGCACATATGTGTGCACCAGTGATTTTTTTTTTTTTTTTTTTTTTTTTAATTGTGTATTTGCAGAGTGCGTGACATCTGGCCGAAAAAGTAGCAAGCAAAACTAAACACTGTATGTACTGTATAAACAAGAAAATTAATCGGCACTGTTTGTTTTTAAGCATTTTGCATATTACAGGTCATCACTTTAATCATTGTTTATATCAGTGTTGAATTCAGACACTTTTCTCCAGGAGGGATTGCACTTTTTGACCATTGAAAACACAAAATCTCAAATCTTCTGGGGGGAGGGGGGGGGGTGAAATCAACACTGATTTATATTTAAAAAATTTATACTTTAATATGCGAGTGCATTTATGTGTGCACAAGTTTTTTTTTTTTTTTTTTTTTTTTTTTTTTTTTAATTCGGTATTTGCACAGTTCATGACACCTGGCCGAAACAGTACTCAGTACAATATTACTCAGAAATAAATTAAGATATATTTTAACTCTCTGAGCGGTTTGAGCATATTTTTCTGTTTCCCAAAAACAACTTTAATCTGTTGTAGACAAAAATATTTTCAGCAGAATTGTATTTCAAGATGTCTATCAAATAAAGGAGCATGAAGTGTATTTTAGAAACAAACAGGAAAAGAAAATTTTAATTAAAATTATTTTTATAAGCATTTTTATGAAAATGCCGGAATGCCTTCAAGATGCTCGGAGGGTTTAAAATATATATATTCCAATCAACCCAGTAGCAGAAACAGTGCAGCACGGAAGCGGGCGCTGCAGATTATTTTAAACCTTGCAGATTAATCCACCAACTTAAAAATAAATGCTGGGCTTAAAAAATAGCTGAAATTTGCTTTAAGTCTATAGATTTATGGTATTTGTTGTATCCTTATATTATATATATTCTTTATAAATGGAAATTTTGCTTACTTTAAGTGTTTCTGTTATTTCTTATGATAGTAGGCTTATTGGGTCACAGATAAATTTTTGTTTGCTGCACACTGACGCAGAAAATTCTGCTTCTGGGCCAATGTATTTATATATTTATGCATGTAAGCATTCGCTGTTTTCTGTGGTAAAAATCTGTATGTACTTTAATGCAAATAACTTAAAAGTAGAGCTGGGCGATATATTGATAAAATTGATATAAAATGGTAATTGTGATAACGATATTAAAAAACCTTACAAAACGGTATATCATGAATATCATAATCGTGATGTAAACCGTGATTATCGTGGTTCTTCATTAAACCGCAACATTAAGCAGCACTTCTTCAGATTCGACCCAGTCTAAACCGTGGTATTAAATACTGAATCGTCTGTTCCGATTATTATGATACTAACGGAGTGTCTCCTCTCAAGTCTAAACCGTGGTATTAAAAATACCAATTCCTCGGTTTCAGTATTCTTGATATTAACGGTGCGACTTCTGCCAGTCTAAATTGTGATATTAAATACCGACTCCTCGGGTTCCATGTTCATGATACTAATGGTATGTGATTTCGTTTTGGTGGGTGATAAGTATCGTACATGCAGTTTTCTGTGTGATCACTGACATCAGATGATACATATATATATATATATTTATGGTATTGACGGTATAAGCTGAATCTCTGAGCATATGCGTTTTATGCTTCAGACACCATGTCTTTCATTTCATTATGGTATTTAGATTTCAGCGATGTTGATGAATATTTGCTCTTTGTTATCGAACAATGTGTGAATCAGGACGATAAAGAAATGAAATATAACATTTTATTTGCAACAGTGGATTTAATTAGACAAATGAAATAATAATTATATAGCTGGGTCCTCAGGGCCACTTTTCTAACTTTGGCCGAGACCCCTCATGTGGCATATCATTGGAAAGGCCTGTGACCACTTATTCATGTTATGCACCTCCGGTGACCACCCCCCACTTCCACGTCTGGGGGGCACTTTTCTAAATTTTACCGAGACCCCTCATGTGACATATCATTGGAATGGCCTGTTGCCGCTTATTCATGTTATGCCCCTCCAGCATCCCTATCCCCCCCATGGGAGGGCCTTTTCTAAATTTCCCCCCCCCTTATGTGACGTATCTTGCAAAGACCTGTGACCGCTTGATCATTTTATGCATTTCCGGTGCTCCGCCCACCACTTTGCCCCCCAAGGTGGCACTTTCCTAAATTTTGCCGACACTCATCATGTGACCATTTATTCATGTTATGCACCTTCAGCATTCCTCTCCCCACTTGTCCCCCCCTTGCGGGAGGGCTTTTTTCTAAGTTTTACCGTCACCCCTCATGTGACATATCGTTGCAAAGGCCAGTGACCGCTTAATCATTTTATGGCCTTCCGGTGCATCGCCCACCACTTGGACACCCCTGGGGGGGCACTTTTCTAAATTTTGCTGACACCCATCATGTGACATCATTGGAAAGGCCTGTGACTGCTTATTCATGTTATGCACCAGCAGGGTCCCTCTCCCCACTTGTCCCTCCCCCCCCCCCCCTCCGAGGGAGGGTCTTTTTGTATATTTTGCCATCACCCCTCATAAGACATATCGTTGCAAAGGCCTGTGACCGCTTAATCAATTTTATGGCCCTCCGGTGCACCGCTCACCACTTTTCCCCCATGGGGGGCACTTTCCTAAATTTTGCCGACACCCGTTATGTGACATATCGTTGGAAAGGCCTGTAACTGCTTAATCATTTTATGCACTTCCAGTGCTCCGCCCACCACTTTGCTCCCCTCCCCTCCCCGGGGGGCACTTTCCTAAATCGATATATCGGAATATGATATAAAGATGCTGATTTATCATGATATTTAATTCTAGACATTGCCCATCCCTACTTAAAAGTGCTTTGCCATCGATCAGCATGATACCGATATCTATGTACCGATAATATTGTACCGATGTAATGATACCGATAA
The DNA here is from genome assembly GCA_963932465.1 of Maratus speciosus. Lineage (NCBI taxonomy): Eukaryota > Metazoa > Arthropoda > Arachnida > Araneae > Salticidae > Maratus > Maratus speciosus. The sequence continues at coordinate 42,093,175 of OZ010789.1, forward strand.
TATTGTACAATACATTTTCGTCATTATCTAACATTAGTGCACACAAAATGCATTTGTATGCACTACATAGTTTATTATCTACCGATTCTAATAAGGATTTTATGATCGTAGTAGATATGAATGTATTTTATATGAAATTAGTACCAAATAATGAGAGATTTATTGATGTTGTTATGTCAGTAAATAACATTTTAAAGAGTTAGACTTTTTTGTTTGGTGCCATCAAGTTTTGACGGGTTCCATCTAGTGAATCTTTAAGACTTTTTTACTGTTGCTATAGAAATATTTTAGATTATTAATAATTTGTCTCGAATGAGTCATAAAAGGCCAACCCTGTCGCATGGCAATTAAAAAATATTATCTATCGCCAAATAAAATACAGCTTTTTCATCTCTAGTTACGTTTAGCTTTTTATTTTTTTAAATGGTGCAAGGACACAGTATCTAAAATGTCACTAATAATATGTGCATCCATTGTCTGCAATTTTCTACAATCTACGTTGCTTAGCAAAAGTAAATATCACAAATTTCACCTATCTGTTTCTGAAAATTATTGTGAACTTCAACCATTGATGGCCAATTTGTGCTGAAGTGGAAAAGACCATCACATCAAAAATACCTTTTGTCACAATTTTTGTTGCTGGCAAAAATTATACTAGTATTTTAAAACAGGGTTTTAAGGATTTTATTTTAACTACATGAGGCAAGAATGAAGAGATACTGATACTTAAAGCATATGGTTGCTCTACTCATTGGTTAAATCTTCTAGGTGACAATATAACTCCACAAACAATTACAAAACATGTCATTGAAATACAAAAGTACTTTCACAATTACCATGCTGTATATGCTTGGTTAAAAGAATGCAATGATCATTTTACACTACTCTTACCTTGCAACTTTTACTAGAACAGTCAGATAACTTGTTTTGAAACTTTTATCAATAACCACAGCCATTATACTAAAATTATTAATACACTATTAACATTTCTTTGAAATTATCAGACTATAATCTTTATAATGTTAAAGATCTTCTTTTACAATTATAACCAGTTGAAAACACTTTAAATAGTCAGGAATGGGAAATATATCATTTTGCTTGCCACTGGCGAGTACCTTTCCTCGCAGGGCGAGTACCTTTCCTCGCAGGGCGAGTGGATTTTTAGGCAATCTTTGAAAATACTGCAGGCTATATAAGGTCTGGCAAAAACATTTTTTTAATAGTTGGTTATATTTTTCAAATTTACTTCGATAGTGCTAAGTTCTATCTTATACTAAACTTTCCTCTGTTGTATATATTTTTTAATAACAATTAATAATTTCTTAGTTACAGTGACTACTATAGTAACAATTTCTTAGTAACAGTGTAAACTATTTTTGCTGTGTGTTTTCTCATTGTTTTTGAACTGTACGTTGTATCTTGTTGGCTCATAAAATAAATCTTTGTTTGGTAAGATTTTCTGAAAATTCCCCATCCCTGTAAGTAGTAGTATCAATACAAAAACCCTTAATGGGTTAAAAGTTAGTGATGCAGCACTTTATCTTATTCTCTAAGAATTTTAAATATGGAACTTAAAAATAATGATATCAAATTTTGAGTGACGCTATGCTATTAATTAGGGATTGACCGAAGCAGCAATTTTACCGAATACCGAAGCTTCGGTCGAAGTGTACGCCGAATATTCGGTATTCGGCGACCGAATACTTGAAAATTTTTAATACGCATTTTTGCATATACTAGCTTTTTTAATAAACTTTAATTGAAATGAAATTCTCAATAATTTAATTCAGTTACATTTTTATTCTTAAATCTAATTAATAAAAAATTTAATGACTTTCTACTCACAAATTTATTAACCCATCACTTTTTATTATTTTATCACTAGTCAATACCCAAAAATAACCTATGAAAGTATTAAACTATGCAGGCTATTATTAAGGATAAGGACTACCAGAATAACAAAAGTTCATTCAAATAAAAAGAAACAATGTTGTTAATAAGCTGATTTACTGACTGTCTAATTATAAACATATTGAATAGGAATGTTCTCAAAATACAAAAAGTATCATATCAATTTGTACATTTAACTATTTTCTATCAAATTATTGATAGATATTTATATTTTGATTAATATTTTAACACTGTGGTGATGAAGATTACAAATTTGAACGATTTTGATATAACGGTTATAAAAGCTATAGGATAAGCATTGGAGTATACTTATTGGATGTGTGTATTTTCTTTAATAACCTTAGATATACAGATATGAACTCTAATATACTTATTTGATGTGTATATTAAAGAAAATACATATTAAATAAATTTAAATTTAAAAAAAAACTTATGTAGAAGTAATTAAAATTAAATAAGGGATGCATCTTCCTTACTTTTTTCTTCTTCTCTAGTTGGCAGTTGTTTTGATTTCACCCCTATGTAGACTATTTTAGGAAGGAAAAAGTTTTTTTGAAATAAAAAATGGCCTTTGACTTGTTTTTTGTAGTGCAAGCTGAATTCTGAACTCATGCACATAATATTAAACCTCATTGTTTAGCCTATTCTACTGCTAAGTAAAAGACAATTCTTCTAATTCTAAAAAAATACTTATCTGCAATTATTCGGCCGAATACTTAAAAGTATTCGGCCGGAGCCGAATATTCAGTTTACATGCCGAACCACCGAATACCGAATCAACTATTCGGTATTCGGTCAATCCCTGCTATTAATTATAATCTCTGTATATATTTCATCATTTTATTTTTTTATAATCGCATGTGCAAAAATTATGTTCAATTTAAAAAGATGTATAAAAGTTTAATCATTGATGCTTTATCATTCATATCTCTCATAAATTCAAAGTATGAGTTTAAAAAGATGTGGGAACTACTTGCGAATTCACCCGGAGTCCGCTATCTTGTTTCTTTGTTGGTCATTTATAATCCCTTTATGCTTAATTTAATAACATAACAACAACAAACATAATATAAACAACAGCAAACATAACATAAAATAAATAAATCCAAATAAATAAATTTAACATCGGCGATGATCAACAAAGAAACAAGGCGGACTCCGGGCGAATCCGCAAGTAGTACCAAGATATGAATTAAAAGTATTCTATTTTTCATGCACTTTTTCTAAAATTTTGGTATTTCATTAAGTTTATTTTGTTTCTAGGAAAATTTAATCCAATTTTATCTATGAAGGTGTACTTTTTTAATCTTTTGATCCTAAACCTCAAAAAAGTAATGATATCAATACAAAAACCCTTAACGGGTTAAAAGTTTGACGCAGCACTTTACTTTATGGCTATATGAATCTGAAATATGGGTCTTAAAAATTCTGATATCAAGTTTTAAGTGACGCTGTGCTATTAAAATGAATTTATATATATTTAATTTTTCTTTTTTGTTGTATTTATTTTTAATCAGTGATACTTTTTCATTCAAGATATGAGTTTTAAAAGATATGATATCAAAATTAAAGTGACGCTGTGATCTGACTTAGATTAGTTAAAAAATTACTTTACACATACTTGTGTTTTGTCTTCTGAAATATATTTAGAAATTGAAACATTTTTTTTTTCAATACACTATCAAATATGTCATACATTTTCTCAGCTGATGTTATGTATTAAATGTATTTAATTCAATAAATTTATTTATCTTTTGCGTCACGATATCCAGAACCATCGGTAAAATTTGTGTAAATGTTTTCTTTGCATCACACTATCTATTTGCATACTATTTACTTAGTTTAGATACTATGACGCAAAATAAACGTTTACACAAGTTTTACGGATGGTTCTGGATATCGTGACGCAAAAGATAAATAAATTTATTGAATTAAATACATTTAATACATAACATCAGCTGAGAAAATGTATGACATATTTGATAGTGTATTGAAAAAAAAAAGTTTCAATTTCTAAATATATTTCAGAAGACAAAACACAAGTATGTGTAAAGTAATTTTTTAACTAATCTAAGTCAGATCACAGCGTCACTTTAATTTTGATATCATATCTTTTAAAACTCATATCTTGAATGAAAAAGTATCACTGATTAAAAATAAATACAACAAAAAAGAAAAATTAAATATATATAAATTCATTTTAATAGCACAGCGTCACTTAAAACTTGATATCAGAATTTTTAAGACCCATATTTCAGATTCATATAGCCATAAAGTAAAGTGCTGCGTCAAACTTTTAACCCGTTAAGGGTTTTTGTATTGATGCTTTTACAAAAATCTTAATAAGGCAAATCTTTCAATTTATCTGTCCATCTTTCTATCTTTTACTTCCTTAAAAGAAATTTTATTAAAGACCGGGAGGCGTCTGCACAGATCACCACCTCATCGAGTTGACAGCTGAAATTTTAGGATTAGTTAAATATTGATTAGCGTATTGAAATGTAACTGGTCTGCCAAGTCATATCTTTATGGAAACCACCTACAGACCCGATTTTACGGGTTAATTGGTGGATTTTCCATTGTGTTTTCATGCACCCATTCCTCCATGTTTCCAAACTTTTGGATGCAGAAAAATACAATAGTAAACCTATCAGTTAACCACTAAAATTAGGTCTTCAAGTGGTTTCTACCAAGATATGACTTAACAGACCTGTTGCATTTAAATATGCTAATCTAGTTTTAACAAATCCTAAAATTTCAGCTGTAAACTCGATGAGGTTATGGCGTGTACAGACGCCTCCCGGTCGATTATAAATGTCGGAATTCTAATCTCAATAGCATTCTGGTCAATCTGGTAATTATCCCTACTATTTATGGAACACTATTCCTTTAAGTGCGTTTTAATGATGTTAATGAACTTATGCATATGCATCATACATATTATACATATGCATATAATACGTAATACATTTGCATCATACATATTATAGGTATGTGTATAATACATAATACATATGCATCATTATGACGTCAGAATAAACAAAACATTTTTTGTCGCCAAATTTGAGAATTGACATGATATATTACCAAATTTTGCGAAACTTTGCTAAATGTCGCCAAGCTTGGCGAATATTTGACGCTAGTGGCTATTTTTAAATGAGTTAATTATTAATGCGAGCCATCTATTTTTATTTTTCCGCATATCATCTGAATAGTTATATGATATAACGTACTAATATTTCCAAAGTGCTAATAGTTTCGTCACTGCCCAAAGCCTCTGCTATTGTTATTATATTGTACTGTTATTATACTTACTGTGACTATATTGTTAATCTTTACACCGCTAAAACTTCTGTATTATGTAAAGAAAATTTACGGAAACTATTAAAGCATTGAAACTGCCAGTTCTAATTATGATTATTATAATTCTATAATATGTAACATGTTAATCGATATGTACGTTAGAATGAATCTTCTATAATCCGGTTCCTCGCATTTTAGTTTTCAGGTTTCAAATAAAATTAGCTAAAATCTTAAAACCATGGCACATTGACTAATTGTTCAACACGATCAGATGAGAAGAATGATAGATTTTCAAATGGATCATGGCAGTGAGCCGGTAGACCTTCTATTCTTCCATAATCGAGTCTATTGAAAAGGTTAACGTGAAAAAAAAAGATATTAGCATCAACGTGGTTTAATACAAATGCAGATATTCTCAAAGGATTTCATAAGAACCATTTCACTTGTACCCAGTCGTATAAGTTAAAATACAACAATTGGCAGTGACCCCAATTAGAAAAGATTACTTAATAGGATTAAAAATTTCCGCATTAGAGAACGAATCGTAACTGCTAAGGAAACATGCATAAGTGAGTTAAGCGATATTTGTCACGAAAGATGAAATACATAACAACACAAAATATATGATGTGCTTCCATGATTGTAAAGAGTTCTTGATTTCTCTATCAAAAGCTTCCGACTTGGCAAAAGAATGGGCAAGTAAATTAAATTATGAATAACAGACACATGATGAATGTTTAACATGGAATTAATACGGTCAATACTGCTTGCTAGAGGCGGCTAGTACTTTAATATAAAAAGAAATAAAGTATAAATTTGTATAGCTCAATAAAATAAATTTAGTTATTTTTATGTTAGCCGGGCGTAAGTGGCAAATCGCCAAATAATGTTCCCAACTCCATTGTTCATATTGCATTCATTTCATTTAAAGATATATACTTTTCAGTCATCTCATTTAAAATAGATGCATTTCCCTCATTTTATTTAATAGAATATTTAACATAGAAATAAATAAATAAATAAATAAGAAATAATAACGTAAACCAAAATATTTTATTTGAAAATCAAAGCATTGTTTCTAATTTACACATGTGAAAAATGAAAACTGCTATTTGCGAAAAAACAAAAGGCTAATGAGGAGATTTGCTCCCGGCTAGCATAAAAGTAAAGAAATTTAAGTTTCTTCATATTAATATAGTTTAGAATAACAAATTTGAAAAAAAACATACAAAAAGTAGTGATATCCCAACAAAAAGTTTTCGGTAAAAAAAAAAAAGCGCCAAGTTCTCCTTAATGTTTCGGCTAGCATAAAAGTAAAGAAATTTAAGTTTCTTCATATTAATATAGTTTAGAATAACAAATTTGAAAAAACATACAAAAAGTAGTGATATCCCAACAAAAAGTTTTCGGTAAAAAAAAAAAAAAAAAAAAAAAGCGCCAAGTTCTCCTTAATGTTTCGGCCAGAAAAAGTAGTGATATCTGAAGTTCGCACAAGTTAAAAGCCAAACATCCCAAATCTTTCATTGAAAATGGCTTCCTGCAACTTGGCCGTTAATGCCTTCGAGAGAGTTTTTCAAATTTTAAAATATGTACCAATGAGCTACATGCCAACTACATTTTTTGATTATTTTAGTCATTTTGTGGCACAGAGTACAGAAATAAAATACACATTTGAAAAAAGCATTTAAACAACTTCAGCCTATTTAAATGCTTAGAAATTAAAAATAACAAAATACTTGTATTCAGGAGCCCTAATTGCTAAAACATAATTAATATCAGTTTTTATCAGTTTATAAATCAAATACCTCTTAATGTATGCAAACAAACTGTATTAAATGTTCAAACGAAATAAATCTCTTTCGTCAATACACAAGATTTCAATATTAATAAAATATAATGTAACATATTGTAAGATTTGAAGTAAGTAAATTTTGTTTTATTTCTTGGGTTTTACGTTAATGACTTTAGCTTTAGACCGTACAAAATGGCAATTAAACCACAAGTGGACTAAATGATCTGTAATCAAAACTAATGTTTGTTGAAACTGAATGGTAGTTATCAGAAATCTTTTACTTATAATGTCTTTATGTGAACTTGCCTCTTTGCATTCTCATATTACTTTTAATATTTAAATAATTCATAAATGTGTAATTTCTCAATCATTAATTTTGAAATGCTGTAGAAGGCATTAACGGCCAAGTCGCAGGAAGCCATTTTCAATGAAAGATTTGGGATGTTTGGCTTTTAACTTGTGCGAACTTCAGATATCACTACTTTTTCTGGCCGAAACATTAAGGAGAACTTGGCGCTTTTTTTTTTTTTTTTTTTACCGAAAACTTTTTGTTGGGATAATACTTTTCTGTGTCAAACTGCTCAAACTTGGCTTACTATGTGAGGCTGTTTTTTACAGTTGAAGAAGTGGTGTTCTTTTCTTTATTGAAAAGTTTCTAAGCTATATGCTACAGTCATCCTACATTTATAAAGTTGCAAATTACATAAAACTTTGCACAAGCAAAGGATTATAAGGCATGAATATGTGCCAAAGATGCAAAACTCTAAAATTCATTTCAATCAAAGCGGACTATACAATATTACTATAAATCGTTTCATACAAATTGTCGCAGCATATTTTCAGAATAAAAAAAAATGTTCGAAATTCAACATATGAAAGTAAAATTCGTGCCATTCGCTTTGGTGTTTCCCATACCGCAAGTTCATGCGCATTTTTAAAACCTCGTCAGCAATCAAATTCTATGAATTTGATTTATAAATTTTTTATCGGAACGCAGTCATTAATATTTTTCTAAACATCTTTTGTGAGATATTTATGATCCTTTTAAAATGTAAACTTTTTTTTATATTAAACATCAAAAATAGTGTTGCATTTATTAAAAAAATTATAATACATCAATATAAGACATCATTATAAGACATTATAAGACTCTTGTATTATATAAATTTTTAAATAATCAGTCAAATAAATCCTTTGAGAATTTGTAATTATGCAAGTGAGTAATTTGATGTATTTTTTTTTATTATGTCTTTTTAATTTATGGAATTTAAGTTTACATAATTGTATAAACACATTTTAATTAACATTAAAATTCAACACATTTTAAAAGAAAACATTAAATTACTTGCATGAAACATTTCAAGATCTTTACGAAAATTGGAAATCTGTAAATGAACATAAAAGAAAAAATCTAAATTGACACTAGAAGTTCAATATTAAAGATTTAAATAGAGCAATTTTATTTAAACATTTTATTTATATTTTAGTTAGAATAGAGAAGTATTTAAAACTTTATTTATCCCTAAAACGGACAAACAAAAAAAGAATGCTTTCTAAAATTTATTTAAAAAAATTAACATTCAAACGAATTTTTATTAATTAATATATATGTTACGGCCAAAACCCGGAGCTTGGCCAGTTCGCGAATTGGCCGGCCAATTCGGGAACTGGCCGAGATTCCTGGCCAAAACCCGAAATACGTGAAATGAACAGCGTATTTCGGGTTTTGGCCGGCCAATTCGCGAACTGGCCGGGAAGCCTTGGCCAATATACGAAGTGGGGATTCAAGGCTACCCGATAGGTGGCAATGACGTGCACACTTGATAGGAAAGAACGTTCTATACTGTGACGATTATATTCTGATATGTTGGACAATTTCCCGCCTGATTGATATATTTCGATAAATTGGGTTTATTGTGAGCATTATATTCTAATCTGCTGAAGATTTCTGTCCTCTGTGACAAATATCGATGCATCGGATTCATTGTCCAATCCAATAAACAAATTATTTGAGGGACTCTGTAAATAAACGACAAATTTTACCTAAGCAATAAACTATAGAAAAATGTTGTAGAGCATATTAGTAATATATAAGAGTTTCATTACATTTGAAGTAGTGTAACATAATTAAAATACCTTATAAACGATTTTTTCACATATAATTCTTTATCTGAATTCTTTTGGGAGTCCTATAAACGAGCTATAATGGCTACTTAATCAATACTCTATATATAAAAAAAACATATTGCTCACTACTTGATTTAGGCATGTAAATTTTATTATATTTGAAATAGTGTAATATCAATTAAGTGCACTAGAAATGATCTTTCATCATTCACTGCAATGTAACGAAATACTTTTGAGTGTTTCTGTAGACAAACTATAATTGCTACTTATTTCATACCCTTTAGATAACAATTTGTCGTCCATCTTAATGAAGCATACCTATTTTATTATAATTGAGATAATGTAACAACATTAAAATGCATGGAAAAAAGCATTGATGATATTGTAATGAAATACTTTTGTGTATTCCTGCAAATTAACCAAAAATAGTACAACTTCACTAGTAATACCAAAATGTATTTATAAAGCTAAATATTATAACAATTACAAGACAATCCGAGTCTTTACCCGAGTTAGAGCACGGGCATGCATACGGCCAGACAAATTGAATTCATAAACACTTTCAACTATGTTAGAAAATGATAAAACGTAAAAATCGGTTTCTATATACCAATTTCGCGAATTGGCCGATAGTGTATGGCCACTTCGCAAACTGGCCGATTGCATCTGGCCAGTTCGGGATTTGGCCGGCCAATTCCCGAATTGGCCAGTCAGTTTAAAACGTTGTTGGCCAGTTCGCGAATTGGCCGGCCAGTTCGGGAATTGGCCAATTTCGGGTTTTGGCCGTAACATATATATATATATTGATTTAAAACCATATTTCTTTTATAACATTCTTCAGTAATTTTACATGAGTATTTAAAATTTTAATTTAAAAGCTGTAATGTACAGAAAAAAATAAAATTTTTCATTAAGATACCTCTGAAGTTGTTAATTTTTAACAGAATATCGTCTTCTGTTTTTATTTCTAAAAAAATTATAACGTTATTTTATTTCAAATGTTTTTCTATTTTACAATTATTAAAATATTTGAAAGAACTTTGCAAAAATCGAAATTCAGAATAATATATTGCCGACCTTTTTCACTTTTATGAATGTTGGTAGACGTAATCCTATATCGTATGTTTTATCCTATATCCCCTTTCTGAGAAACTTTTAAAATGACGCCCCACCAGTAAAACGCGTAACGAAAAAGTACTATGCACACTACACTATGAAATACACTATGCTTTGAGTATCTTGTGATAATATATTATCTTATTTTTTATATAAATTAATATCTAAATTTTTTGTTTCGTCTTATACTGTTAAATGTTTCTAAACATTTTAGCTTATAAAATCTACTCATAAATATTCAAAAGAAAACTCGGTTTTCTAAATTAATTTTAGGATAAGTTGAAGAAATTTTTATTATACAGTATACTGAGAAATCTTCTGAAAGTTGAGATTTAATTGTTTTATAGACTAAAACAGTTAAGATCTCTTTTACATACTAAAATATATTTATTTTTCAATAAAACTTTTTGTATCTTCCTTTTTATAGACTTATTATTTAAAAATGTGAATTACAAAATCTTTGAAAATCAAAAAAGATCAGTGAAAAGTGATTATTTAGTACAAAGAAAAAAACAGACCGTACATTAAAATGAATAAAAATATTTAAACTAGCAAGACTTTTAATCATATACTCTGAAAAATATGCTACACATATAATAAATGGAAATTAATTTTGGCAACAACTAAGCCAGTGAAAAGTTTTAGAGATATTTTTTTTTCTCATTTAAAATATCATATGGGGAAATTCTTAATCTATTATAACTGATAGTCTTGGTGCATTTCCAAAAATCGTTACTTGCGAAAAGATTTTAGTTCAGTTTTATACATATAATAATGTAAAAAAATATTTTAAATAAAAATTGCTTCATATTGATATGGATTAAATGCTAATTTATATCCAGTCTGATATTTGTTGCTTAGAATCTTTATTTCAAATTAATAAAGATATAGATAAATGTATATATTGCTTCTACATAAATGACACCATAAACACAACAGACACAACAGAAATCAAATGTGTTTATTTAATTATCAAATTTGCTTTTAAATGCCATTCCTACTATCGTATATATATATGAAGTAACAGATGCAGTTACCACAGAGATAATTGCTTAAAACTTTTAAATGATCATTACCTTTCATTAACAAAAGCTGATAACGGAAAAGCAGTTTGTATTGGTTTATGTGGGCTTTTATTTTAAACGATTTAACACAATGCTTTTTTGTATGCATATGACTTAGAATATCAATTATACTGCCCAAAATCGGTAAATTTGTTTTAAATAGTATTCTATTTAACAAGAAATTGAATAGCATAGGTTTCATAAAAGAGTTCGGTTTATGAATTAAAAATGAATATATTATATAAATTTATAATAATATTAAAATATATTTTACTATAAAATGCATTTAAAATATTATCTGTTAAAATGCATACTTATATCTAATTGTTTGATGTTACACAATAGATTTTTTAAGGAATAATGTGTTTTTTTTTCTCAAATAAATCTAAATGATAATGATAAAAGCTAAAAAACAATATCAATACATAAAGTTTTCTAAATAAACAGTATAATTGCGTCGGTATATAAAAAAAATACCATAGCATGTTAACTGACAATGAAATAATAGGTTTTAATATAGAAAGAAATGGGCTTAATTGAATTTATTTTAACCCTTTATCGACTGGCGGTACTTGTAAGTAACATTAAAATAATTTGTTATAAAAATAATACATTGATTTACACATCGATAACTTTAATACATCGATTAGTTGTAATACAGTTTAGAATGAGTTATAGATGCATTACTTTATCTTTTTCGAAAAGCATTATTGGTTACACAAAACAAAAGTATTTTTAAAAGGATGATTTCTTTTGCCTTTGCATTTTTTCAGCTTTCTTGGCGTTCGGGGGTAGGGGGTGATTTTTCAATTCGGAAATATTTCTATATTTCTATTGTAAGAACATTATAGTTGTACATTTCTTAATTCTTTAAAATACTAAAAAAAAATATTTTAAATAAAAGATTTGAGTGGGGTTATAAATATTGCATAAAATTCCTATAATTTTAAATTTAATTAATCCTTCTAAATCCTTCAATTCGTCTAAAATCCTTCTAAAATTTATTAAATGATTATGTAAATCTTCTAATTTGATTTCAAAAATTCATGGAAAGGGATTTAGAGATAAAATTTTCTTGAATTCATAATTCTGTACATAAAATTTAAAACAGTTCCTTAAAAATCCCATTCTTCATCAAATCCTAACAGATTAAATTGCACATAAAAAAATGTTTCTTTTAAAATTTCTTTCATAAGTTTGCTTTCATAAGTTATAATTTTCGTATTAATGAACTCTAGTTTTTTACTTGCTTCAATAGTACTGGTAATTTTCCCTTTTTTACATTTAGGAGAAAATACTTCTATGGTCAATTCTACCGTCACGTGTGGGATAATTCGACTAAATTTTGATGAATACTTTTGCAATTATGAAACTCATTTAAGATATTTTTCTTTTTTTTGCTGACCCAGAGTAAGTAATCTTACTATGTGATATCGTCAGAGAAAAAAAATATAAAAAATTTAAATTGATTGCTGTTACTATATAAAGTATTTTAATATTTAAAAAATATCATTGTGTTGATTATGATATTAATTCTGGAAGTTAATAGCTAACTTTCTCAAAATATTAAATTTTGACATGGAGAATTTCTATTACAATGGATTTTATGTAAATCACATGAACTGCGTGTGAAGGCGTCTACTTTCACATATTTATGTTAATAGTTCCCCTTTTCCCCCCTTTAAAATTATGCCTTTATAAATTCTTAAATTTAATCATCTGTCTGCATTTGGATTCAATTTATTTTCTAACGCACTTTTCCTTTCGTAAATTCATGCAGTCATTTTTCATTCTCATTAATCTTCCAACCTCAGCTCACTGCATTTAAAAGAAAAGAAATAATATCCTTTTTCCGCCTAGCAACCGCTTTCTGATTTCACCCTTGTGCCTTACTTTTGATGATATGCAGAAATTAGTCAGACATATTACTTCTACATTTTGTGACCGTTAGTCCACATGCAATATATTAATCATTTCATTATTGGTACTCTGTACTAATTTGTTTTATTTTATTAACATTCGCTTTCTGGCGCTTCAATACCGTGAGATTTTTGGCAACCCATATAGAATGTTCTGTTGCGGTTTCTGCACCATAATTATACGAATACCAGGCGCCCTTGGCGACCAGTTTGGTCTCCTTAAAATGTATTTTATCATTTTACTTTTATTCATAATTTAATTTACTTGCTCAATCCTTCGCCAGATCGGGAAATTCTGATACAGAAATCATGAACTCTGTATTTTTATGCTAGCCGGGCGCAGGTGATAAATCGCCAAACATTGTTCCCGTCGTTTTTTTTTCGTATTTTATTAATTTCGTTTAAAATATAATACTTTCACTCATTTTACTTAAAATACATAACTTTATTTTAAAACTGAATTTTTTTTAATTTATGACTCTCAATTACTTTAAAAAACAAAGAAAAGAAAATTAATAAATAATACCATAAACCTTGATATTTAATTTCAACATCATTGGTTTGTTTTAATTTACCACCCGAAAAATTGTTTATGATAGTCGAATGAAATGAACTATTATAATACTGATGACATGATTGCGATGGAACAATATTTGGCGAATTATCACCTGCGCCCGGCCAACATTAAATTACCAAATTCGCCGCCTAGCATATAAAAAGCCAAGCGGTCATACCGGAACTGTTGAGGACAGTCACATGACTTAGACTATTATTATTTTAAATGATTTGGCGGTTAATAATTCATATTACTCTTTTGATGTCTCTCATTCTGTTGCAATTAACGAACTTTGACCGCAAGTCTTCACTCACTTTATTCTCGCCATATTGCGTATGTAATTGGCGAAAATGTACACGTTGTTCTGCCAACACTCGATCATTTTTGAGGAAATGTAATTGTGAAGACTTCCTTCTTGACTCTGATTCGGTCAACATAAAAATGTAATACTTCACTTTCCTCTCCAGCATCGGCGTTGTCCGATTAATCTCGGCAGTTTTAGAAAGAATTCCGGTGTACAATAAAATTCTGCAAAATATTCTAATAGTGATGCCTCTTGATTCAACGGCTTCCTGCCATTTTTATTCAAATTATTCATATCTAATTTACAGCCATTCTTCAAAAAAGAACCATCTGTTCAAGACATCTTCGTCACACTGCTTGAGATTAAAAAATAATGCATATTTTAACGAAGAAAAATTGCAGTCACTTTTAAATTTCATCAAAAGTTTAATATTCTAAAAACATTAATTCATAAACTGTCATAAATGGAAACTACTTTTTGTCTGTTAACATTTTACCGGAACTCTACTATGTTATCATTCACTTTCTCTTATCTCACCAATTATTTCGAATGCTCAGTACAAGAAGTCCGGAAGCTCTTCCAGAAAAAAAAAATTAATGCTATTTAACTTAATATGATTCAGAAGAATTTTGATCATCACTGCAGATAAAAATATTTGTCAAAGCAGGTGTCTATGTCTAATAATACTCCCATGTCAAAAATCAAATAGCTGTAAGAATCCCATTATCAAACGTATAGCTTATCCCAAAATACCAAGTGTTATTCGGAAGAGACCAAATGCAAGTTTCTTGTTATCCCCTCCTTTTTAAATGAAAAAAATAAAGTTATGTCACAATTCAATTACATTCTAACTAATCAGTTTATTTATAAAATTTTCGAAAGTAAGACCTTTTGTAAACAAATCAGATGTGGCAATCCAAAAACTTTCTTCTATCTCATACATGTTAATACTTCCTGAAAAATGCAGCATATCAGCACCACCTGTTAGACGATTTACACCAAAATACAATTATAAACATTTTTGACAACTTCTAACTGAATCTGAAATTTGATGAAAATCCGTACATTAGTCTTTTAGATTGCGAAAATTAAAAAAAAAATCTGCATAGCAGCGCCACCTGTTAGGCGATTTACACCAAAAACTAATTAGGACCAATTTATACGAGGGAGTAACTGAATGTGAAGTTTGAGGAAAATCCGTGCATAAGTTCTTGAGATATAGCTATTGCGGAAATCGCAAAAAATTCAACACAAGAGCGCCACCTTTTGGGCGATTTGAACCAAAAATTAAACAGTACTAATTTATGTCAGAGACTAACTGAATCTGAAGCTTGATGAACATTCGTGCATTAGTTCTTGAGTTAAAGCTATTGCGATAATGATGATTAACGCAGCATAGCAACGGCACACCTGTTGGGCAATTTTCACCAAATTGTAATCAGCCCCTAACTATACCCTGGACTAACTGAATCTGAAGATTTATGAAAATCCGTGCAGTACGTGAGATATAGCCATTGAAGAAATCGTGATAAATACCACACAGCAGCGCCACCTGTAAGCGATTTTCACCAAAAACTAATCAGGACCAGTTTATATCAAGGTCTAAGTTAATCTAAAGTTTTGGGAAATTCCGTGCATTAATTCTTGAGATAGAGCGCCCACAATTTTTTTTGTAACACAGAGACTCATAGAGTGACAGACAGACTCACAGGCAGACATTTTCTAAAAACCATCAAATCGTGTTCAGGTCATTCTAAAACGTATAAATCCGTCGAAAACCGGAAGTCGAAAATTTTCACGAATCCAATACTTTCTTCTTGTGACGATAGAAGAAACTAACAAGTTGGAAATTGCTCGTCAAACGTGGCAAATGAGGTGCGTTCGTACTATAACTAGTTTTATAATTATTTTTTGCACCCCATATTGTACTGAATGTATATTTTTTTTGCGCTTCATAAGTGCATAGTCTGTAACATCATTAAAATGCACTTACAATAATTTTTACCCCATTCCCCGTAATGTAACGGAAAACTTTTGACTGTCCCTGTAATTAAACTATACATCCGATTTTCATAAAATTGGAAATGGCTCAACAAAATTTTGCAGCAATTATATATTAAAAATTTCAGACCATTCGGAAGGCTGTAAAATCATTAAAATGCATTTGCTATAATTTTTTCCCATTGGCCGTAATGTAACGGAAAACTTTTGGGTGTCCCTGTAATTAAACTATACATCCGATTTTCATAAAATTGGAAATGGCTCGACAAAATTTTGCAGCAATTATATATTAAAAATTTCAGACCATTCGGAAGTCTGTAACATCATTAAAATTCACTTGCAATAATTTTTCCCACTGGCCGTAATGTAAAGAAAAACTTTTGACTGTCCCTGTAATTAAACTATACATCCGATTTTCATAAAATTGGAAGTGGCTCGACAAAATTTTTGCAGCAATTATATATTAAAAATTTCAGACCATTCGGAAGTCTGTAACATCATTAAAATTCATTTGCAATAATTTTTCCCATTGGCCGTAATGTAAAGAAAAACTTTTGACTGTCCCTGTAGTTAAACTATATATCCGATTTTCATAAAATTGGAAATGGCTCGACAAAATTTTGCAGCAATTATATATTAAAAATTTCAGATCATTCGGTCGATTAGTTTTTGCTCTGTTATATGCGGACGGACAGACAGACGGACAGACAGACGGACTGAACGACGACTATAGGTGCTACGTATTTATATAATTACGAACGCACCTAAAAAGGAAGCAAATGTTATCCAATTATAAGTTTCAATTATGTGAATCGCTTTATTAATTTCTTCATATAATTTTAAGATGATGTAAATTATGTATGCTGGTCTACCAAAAGTATAAGGCATGTTAAATGTTTTGCTTACTAGTGTGAGTGATCGATATGGTTCCAAGAGCAACTCAACGTTCTCGAAGTTCCCTATCAAAACTACTGACTATCCCCGACGCTGCTTACATTGGTATAAGAAGAAATGGGACTGTAAAACTTAGTATGCAGCTGGGGAGAATAGGGTTCGTGCTTCATCATAGTAGCATCGCTTGGTTCGAGCTCCGGATTTCTACGTAAATTTTACAGGAATGAGGTAATATAGAGCCTTGTGTTATACATCTTTCTCTTTCTCTTTTTATGATGAACAATTTGATATATGATGTATGTATTTATGTGTAGGGATTCAGGAGATATGTACAATAAACTTACATCTTCTTTCATTTCTCCATTGAACAAGGCAATAGCCACGTACACAGTTGCTACTTGTGCCTAATTAAACAATATATAACTTCTGAAACATGATCAATTATGATTCTACAGATTTTTATGAACATTTAAATACTCTATTTGTACCTGTACATGGTATATTTATATGTTATTTAACCCATTAAAGTTCATACACTTTTTGCAATTACAGAGCCATTTTCAAATTTTAGTGTTACTAAAATTTAACAATTAAAATTTAAAATACTACACTTACTTAAATTATAAATAAAACTCATTGAAAACTAAAAATATGGCTCAATTTAGGTAAATTAAAGTACGTAGAACATTTTGATACCATTTTTATCAAGTTTCTGAGAATTATCAAAATTACTTTAATTTTTCCCGTAGAGTTAACATGGGATAAACAATGGTATTCTATTACTTTTTAAACTATATTACTGTATTTAAAATGTAAATATATTGAATGATTCACTTAAATCAATGTGTAAGCTTTAATTTGGTACCATTTACATAAAGAATCGTGGTGTTTTAATATGTTTTTATGAATGTTTTAAAAAGTGTTCTTTTCGAGTTTCTGCTTTAACCCTCGTCCATAGAAAAGTATGGGGTTTTGGAGTTTGTTGACAAATTTTAACTTAGCTTTCATGTTAACTTTTCCTAACTATTTTGTAAAACTGACTCCAGATTTGGATAGTTTAATTACTTAGCTTTTCTCCGCCTTCCCCCGTGTTTTTCTAGGACGACACTAGATATATTTAAAAAATTCATAAAAAGTGTCAACAAATTTTTTGGAACGTTCGGATTTCCCATTGGTTATCATTACAGTGTTTACTTTTTTAAACCAATTTTTAAATTATTAATCATGGCTTAAATTATTAACTATTTATACCTTCTGTTAGCTTAAACTTCTACTTAGCGGTAAAATTTGTTTTATAATGCTATATTTCTAATTATTTTTAATTTTGATTTGAAAATTGATAATTTTTGTTCTGGTGTGGTTGGGTGGACACTGGTTGCTATTTTAATGTATGTGTTCCGATGTTAAAAATATGATCGGAATAAATAATTCTTCGAAAAATTTGTCAGGATACCTTTATATTGAATAGTTATCTTTGACTTCATACTTCAAAACTGAATTGCTATTGGTTGCAACTTTGTACACAGAAATTAAATTATCCGACAGCCAGTATTTTTTAGAAAATTATCTGAGATATACGGATATACTTAATAACTAACTACCAGATTCCTCTAAGAGGAATTTTAAAGCAAGTGATAGCTCTTATTAGGTCTTATGGGGTCGTGTTGAATTTTATGGTATATAGACTTGTCCCTTTACGGGTCAACATAGAAATTACGGACATAGTCAATTTTCATATGGGAAATGCAATGGAACTCGATTAAACTAAAGAATTGACAACCAGAACTTTCTCAAACTAATATTTTTTTAACATTGATAATAGTGTCTTCAGGGGTACACTCATTAGATAAACTTATAAATAGCTGAAATATATAGAGAGTTATCCTCCATTTTGTTTCTGATCTTCCATTTTTTTCTCCTTCAATACTTTACTATTACAATACCATACATTTCTAATAGTTGTTTTTTCAAAATTGTTTTGACGATATTGAGTCTCAAGGGGTGCTCTATAACTTTTTTTGGTAAAAATTTTAGCCTAGGGCTGCCATCCTGCTTCTTTAAACTCTTTTTTTTTTTTTTTTTTTTTTTTTTTTTTTTTTTTTTTTTTTTTGAGTATTTTCACCTTGATTTTCAGCTAAATTGTCAAATATCCCAGAAACAATTGATCGTAGAGCTTTTTTATTGCACCGAAATCAGCTACACACCACTTTAGTAAACTGCCCCCCCCCTTTCTTTTTCCGTATTCGGTTTAGTTCTAGCACTATTAGTGGCCCTGTCAGAGGGTGCTGGACGGGGCTCTCTTATTAATTCGCTCAGTTTATGCATTTTTGGATTTAAGTTACACTGGATATTTTCCATACTGTACTTTTTTCATCCCTAAGCATTTGGAGTTAGAGACATGATTCTTTTTCTAACACAGTTCATTCTTAGAGTAAACAGTGTTCCTATTTAAAAAATTATGGAATTTTAGAAATTACTGGCAATTTCCTTAACTTTTACTACTTTTTTTATTTATTGCGGGATTTTTCTGGTCTTTTCATTTTTCTAACCTGTACTCACTTGTAATCTTGTCCTAATACTAAATTTTGCTATTCTCCATAAATCTCTACATAAGCTTAACAATAGGTACTTTTTTATTTTTGTAGATACAATCCTGCTTTTTGCATGGATGTACTCTACTTCAAGAGAAAAAAATTTCCCGCACATAATTTTCATTCTGTTCAGTTTTTCTGTAACAATTGATACTTTTTTGTTTTAATTGGGAACATTCTGGTTCTTCTTTGTACGTGTACTAAATAGTGAATAATTATGTTCCCAATACAATTTTCTAACCATATACATCTACTAGCCTAACAATTACTACTTCTATATTAATAATGTTAGATCAGTATTTTTTGCAATAATTTACGTCAAGTTAGAGTAACAATTGGTCCCACGAGTAATTTCTACTTTTCCTATGGGAATTTCCGAACATGAAAATATTGTATTAGCCAGAGAGTATGAAACTCATCCAGAAAACTGTATTTGTTTAATGCTGCAAACTCATGTGTAAGTAATATATGCATTGTGATTTAAGCTTTAACTGTAAATAATTATAAATAATGTAAATACATCAAATTTATATCCAATTACTTAAAACTAATTACTCAAAGATATTTTCAACAAATGTTTATATTTTGAAACATCATATTTTCTGATACTGTATACCTTCAAGAATTTTAAAGTACAATATTGTAAACTACTGAACTATATTTTTCAAGTGTATGAACTTTCGGGCACAGATGGCATTACACATACCCCCCCCCCCCCTCTTTATTTTTTTGGTAATTTTCTATCGCTATCATTTATTTTATTTTATTTGTTTTATTTATTATTCAAAAAATTTCCCCTTTTTTGTCATTAATTTTCTCTCTTAGTCATTTTCAATAGTTACGACTATTGGTGTTTGCTTTTACTTTCTATATTCCTTTCTTTCAAAGATGTATGGCAGGTGCCTAGAGAACCATCATCCTCTACCCTATCAACTCTCATCATCTACTACTATCTTTTATCAATCTTATCCTGCATAATTAAATCTTAGCTAGTAAAACGGCGATGGAACTAACAATAATAATTTAATCTTATGTTGATTTCATACCTACTAAAAATTTATCTAGCAAGTTTTCGAAAGAAAATTCATCTAATATTGATAAATTCAGTTATCTAACTGAAGCAATAAATAACTGAGACACTAATTAGAGGAACATTTACAACAACAATATGACGACTCCATACAACAGTAGGGTTATTTATATTCAGCAGTACGCTGGAGTAAATCTAATTGATATGGAAGGAAACTTGAATATTTCCTGTTGTTCCAATTATGATAATCAAAACAATTTTAGAGAGAGTCATAAAAGGCCAGAACTGAAACAAAAGATGAAGATACTTAACGCAGAACCGATAGCGAGCATGGCATCGAATGAAGAAATCCAGAAAACATTAAAGAGACAAAAAATTAATTTTGAATCATCAATTATCTCCAAATTTAAACTAATATCACCATCTCGGGCCCACACTCTAGTGACCTTTGAGGGAATGTTCATAGACAGTTCTGACCCTTCAGCAACTGTAAAAGCCTATGAAAGCCAAATAAGAGTAGCTAGAAGTGAAGAACAGAGGGCAATGGAAAAGCATCGGGAGTCTACAAAAACACTGGACTATTCATCAATCCCATTCAAGCCAAAAGAATTCCAAAAAGATCCTTTAAAGAATCCCATAATCCAACAACTATTACAAGACAGCGAAAAGTTAAAAGATAAAATCTATGGAAGCCAAATAACAGAAAGGCCACCGATCACTACAGAGAAAACATCTCCACTTTTGAGTATTGAATGGTCATCACTGGACTATTCATCACTCCCACTCAAACCAAAAGAATCTCAATTTGGCTCTCTAGAAAATCTTACAATCCAACATCTAATATAAGAGTACGAAAAGATAAAAGAGAAAAAAGCAAAGGTATGTACAGACGAAACAAGAAGATATCTGGATGTAATTTTTTCCAAAGCTAAAAGAGACGAGAAATTAAAACAAACTTATCATAAAGGTGGTAATCAGCAAAAAATGTCAGAAATAATAAAAGAAAATACAGAGTTGAAAGTTGAACTGAAAGAAAGTAACAAAGTAGAAATGCTATTAGAAAAACAATTGGAAGAAAAATTAGAAGAAAACAAAGCACAAAAGTAAACTATGAAAGAGAAAGACAAATGAAAGAGGCACAACAATATGAATATGAGGAAGAAATAAACACTCTAAAATCAGAATTAGAGGAGAAAATAAAAACAATTGATACCTTAGAAAAGAAATTAGAAAAAACTTAAATGGAAAAACAACAAAAAAATTAAAAGAAATGAACAAATAATTAAAACAAAAGCAGAAGAACTGGAAGAATTATAACAAAAGCTAAAAGAACAAGATAGAAAAAGAAAGAAAAATTACGAAGAACAAAATAAAAATTTTAAAGAAAAAGAGAAGGAAATGAAGGAAGGAATTAAAAAAATTAAGAACACAATTGGGGAAATTACATCCTGTAACCAAAGATAGAGATTCACAAACGGACACTAGAGTAAAAACAAAAATGACTCAAACAATAATGACAGTACAAGAAATAGAACACATGGAAGAATTTGCTAAACAAGAAACTCATCAGAAACTTATTCAAGAAATCGATGAAACGGAAGAACAGTTAAAAAGACATGAAATAACAATTGACAAATACAAGGATAGACTACAGGAAATGGAGAAAAAAGCAGCTATGGATATACCCCAATTATCAAGGAAAATCCATAATCTAGAACAAACAATTACAGAGAAATTAGACACAATAACTGAAACAACAAAAACTAATTACGAACGAAAGGAACTATCTCCTGACAATAACAGTAAAGAATCAAGCTCGGCAATTCTGATGAGGAGCATCACGAGCAAAACATCAATAAGTGACATACAGGAAATGCTCAATAGGGAAGTTCTATATGAAAAAGATTTCCAAAAAATAATCTGTAGAAGATCGAGAAGAAACAATATGTTAATAATTAAATCAGAAACAGATGGAGAAGTAGAATTACTTTTAAAACAAATAGAACAAATACCTAAACTAACAGAAATAGTTGAAATTACTTATAACCTAGAAAATCTTCAAAAAATTATAGTTATCGGAATTCCCAAAATATCAACACCATAAAAAATGCTACAACAAATTAAACAGAAATTTCAAAAAGAAAACATAACAATAACAAAAATACTGCAGAAGAATAATTATCACACATATCAATTAGTGCTACAAACTAACTTAAAAACCTTCAACAAAATGATAGGTCACAAATTTATGACAATAGGACTCAATAACTTCAGGATACAAAAATATAACCCCATAGTGAGATGTGCCAATTGCCAACTCCATTCACAAGCATACTGTAGAAGACACACAATATGTGAAAAATGTTCAAGAGAACACTCAACGTCAAACTGTCCATATAAAGAAGTAAAATCTCAACATCGTTGCACAAATTGTTTTCATATGGAAAATTATAAACAGCACACAGCTGACTCGTCATTATGCCCGGTGTTCCGATCTCAGTTGGCTGAGCGAAGGAGGTACGATTTCTAAGAACTCAAAAACTAATAACTTGATAATAGTAAAGCTTTTTCTTACTTGTTGTGCTTTAGGTGTCGCCTGTAAAAAAATTTCATCTGTTAACATATTTTATTATCATTTAAGCATATTAATATCTTATCATTTAAAGTTGTAGGGCTACCTATATACCCACATTTATGTAAATAGTTTTGGTGTTGTTATGTCAAATATTTTAGAATTTATTTTCTCCCGCATTCGATGCAGCTTTTAATATGTATTATTTTAATTTTGGACTATCTTTTACCTTTTCAAATTAACTAATTCTTTTCTCTAAATGTATCCCCTTTCTTAGATCAGGGTTTGTTGGGTTATTTCTTTATGCACTGTGTAACATAATTGATTATCTTTCATTCTCATTGTAAATTTTGGATTGTGAGTATATGAACAAACGTCCCTTTATCAAGTTTAAATTTTAATTTTAAGCCTTTTTTTATAGCTCTTTTCAAATTAACTCTACCTTTATTTTGGACGGTTTGTTTCATTTGCTGCACGGTTTTTCTAAAAAAGAAAAAAAAAATTATCTAATATAAGTTTTTTGTTCTTAACTCTAATGTAATTTTATTCCATTTAACTATTATTTTTATTTTTTGTTGCACAGTTTCTTATATTCCATTATTCTTTAATTAATATTCTATAAATTAATCTTTTTAAAAAAATTGGTGGTATTAAATATAACTTTTATTTTTCAAACCTGAACTTTATACTAACTAACGTTCCCTGAATTGCGGTGCCGCAAAAGTGCTAGGAACATCCCGTCCTGGGCTAGGGATTTGACCCAACCATCAGCCACAAGCAGGTTCCCAGGGTGGGCGATTAGATTAGATTAGATTAGTATGCAGCTGGCATTTTTCAGATACAGAATGTTCAGTTTTAAATCTTATATCTTAGAAATTGCACAAAATAATTATAATGTATCTAACATTATTTATCTGCTTAACGTGGTTCTTAAGTTTCCTGCATAACTACGCGAATATTTCTGACACGCTGCTTGGCTTATTTTTAAACGTAAATGAATAAAATTAGCGTTCTTTTGTTTATCGGTAATACTGAAGCAATTCGGAATCAAATAGCGTTATCTATTTTTGACTGATTTTTCTATGAAGAACAAAATAACATAGAACTTTATTCTAGCACCAACTGAGCGCGAAAAGAAACAAAGGATAAAAACTCAAGTATTGATGCAACGATAAGCAGACGATAAAATTTAGTATATAAAAAAAAATCACGGACCATAAGTTCTTTCAGTTGGTGTACTGGAACGTTTAGGACACTCGGTATTTTCATTCGTTCCTAATCCATGGAAGTTTCTTTTAGACCACAGAAAACATTTTAAAATTACTTCATTTCATTCTAACTCCTATTATCTGATACAAATGGATTTGCTTAGAATTTGAACAGAAAATAATGTTCACAAAATTATGCAAGGATAAAATGTGTCTTGAACATTTGATGATTATTACTTCAATTACAATTTATAATTTAAAAATATAATTTTAATATAACTGATGTACATTCTAAATCCATAAATTAGAAATATAGGAATTATTCGTCATCACTGCAAACAAATATATTTAGTTTTCATTTAAATTACAGTACAAACGATTTCAGATATGATTCTGTGATTTCATTTTATATTCGTTTTCCATAATTTTATTAACAAATCAAATAAATATTTTTCATACATTAATGAACGACAGCGTATTTATAGAATAATTAGCATTTGTCGAATCAAATAAGACTCCAATAAATATTTGTTCTTAAAATCATAATTGCATTTTGATATATCAATACATTTAGTATTATACTAAAACTTTTATAATCACATATATGAGTTGAACCTTTACTTGATCTCAAAGGACGTTTTGTTTGTTTAATGTGTGTTTATTTGTTAAAATACAACATAAAATCGCAGTAACGTATATATTGGTATTAATCGACATTGGTATTAAAAAAACTTGAATCTTCCAACTTCGGTCATTATTTTAATTACTGCTATTTTGCAGTAGTCTTTTTTTAATCTCAGGAAGTGTGATTAATAAAATGGTGATAATTTTCTGGAAATATATGTAAGAAATATTAAAGAATATGTCGAATATGAATTTTAATTGCAGCTTATGTTATCAGACTGACTGTTTAAGTATATCGCTTTTCAAATCTTCGTGAATTTTAAGATTTAGCAGTGGAATGTTTAAGCTTCATTTATAGAGCTACTTCTGTCATTCGCAAGATAATTTTAAACCTACAGGAGGATTACTTTAAAATATTTGGTTTACTTTTCGATATTTTTAATTTTATTTATTGTTATTGTTATTGTTATTATTATTATTATTATTATTATTATTATTGCATTGCATCGTGGCGGTTGATGTCAGCAAAGGTCTTTTTTTTTATATTTTTGGCTTTGGTTGAATTTTTTATGAGTATACTTTCTGTTTGAAAACTTTTTCTAAAAATGAAAGTATCTCCATAAAAAATAACTACAACAAAAATCAATAAAGCAGGAAAGGGCTTCTGTAGAAATTAACTTCACAAATCCAATTAAAGTACGAAAAAAATTAATAATATCGAAATTCAAAAGAGATTTCTTAACAGAATCCTCATATAACTTTAACACAATCTTGTGGGTGTCTTCACGGGGCTGAAGTTACTCATTAAGTAGTTTTACATTATTGCCTAATTTAAATGCACTAATGTTATACGGTTCAGGACATTTTCTATTAACTTCAATGAGAGTTTGTACTCATATTTAATTATATTTAATGAATTCCAGACGTATTTATTTTTACCTACGCTATTTGAAGATGTGTCACTTCAATTATATTATTACTTAAGTTTTAGAGAGTGTACCATGTTCGTTGTATGATGCATGCTTTTTTTTGTATGGTTGTTTTTTCATCGTAATAATACTCACATATGTTAGTGTGTTTGTTGCAAAATTGACATCATAGAATAAATAGATCGTTATTTTTATTAATAGGTAAAACCTATTATAAAAGCTTACACACTATATAAAATACATTTTCTTACAAATTGTATTATCGTATTACAAATTATGGCACCAGTTCATTGTATACAAAAAATATACTTAGGAACTGCATTAAATCAAGTATCTTTCTTTTATAAACGGACAATTTTTAAAAATAAATCTGATTTAGCACATGTTCTTTTACTTCAATATCTATAGGATGTTAATATTTTTATATGTAAATTGTAGTTTCTGTAAGCAGTTGGTGAACTTTCTTTTTAATATAAACAGTAATGGATTATATATTATAGTTCTTTAAACAAATAAAGTTCATGCTTACTTTTCTCAGTAGCGCAGGTTTGGTTTGTAGTAAATAAAGACATGTCCATCAAATAAATAATGCAGCAACACCTTTCACATAATGTATACATTTATCTGGACAAAACAGCAGACATCACCTTTACATAACACAATCAACACTCAATTACAAAGAACATCATAGAATGGCTATATATTATCAAAACCTATTTCCAGGAAAACACGATAGGACTTCTAGCGGCAAAAAAGTAAAAAAATATACGAATCGTTAGATTACATAAATAAAACTAGTCGGATGTACCAATCCCAAAACTTTCTTCTATCTCATACATGTTAATATTTCAAAATTCGCTATCACACTGCCAGAATTAAATGGCAATCTATGCATCTCATGAGGATTCTAAAGATATGAAATTCCGTGCATTAGTTCTTGAGATATGACTATCGCTGAAATCGTGTAAATCCAGCAAAATGCTGCCTGGCAGCGCCACCTATTGGGTGATTTATACCAAATCCTAATCAGCAACAATTTATGTCAACGTCTGACTGAATCTGAAGTTTGGAGAAAATCCGTGCATTAGTTTTTGAGATAGAGCTACAGCGAAAATTGTGAAAATTCCTGCATAGCAGCGCCACCTATTGGGTGATTAACACCAAAAGCTAATTAAGAACAACTTGTGTCAACATACAACTAAATCTGAAGTTAGATTAAAATTCGTCCATTAGCTCTATAGATAGAGCTATTGAGGCAATCGTGAAAAAGGCAGCACAGAAGCGCCACCTGTTGGGCGATTTACACCAACACATAATCAGTAGCAAGTCATATCAAGGACTAACGGAATCTGAAGTTTGATGAAAATCCGTGCGTTAGTTCTTAAGGTAGAGCTATTGGGAAAATCGTGTAAATCCTGCAAAATCCATCATGACAGCGCCACCTGTTGGGCTATTTACACCAAAACGTAATCAGCATCAATTCATATCAAGGACTAACTAAATCTGAAGTTTTATCAAAATCCGTGCATTAGTTCTTGAGATAGAGCTATTGCGAAAATCGTGAAAAATGCAGCATAGCAGCGCCACCTGTTGAGCGATTTACACCAAAAAATAATCAGCATCAATCTATATTAGGGAATAACTGAATATTAATTTTTATTAAATTCCGTGCATTAGTTCTTGAGATAGAGCGCCCACAAAATTTGTGTCACATACACACAGACTTACACACAGACAGACGCACAGAGTCACAGACAGACATTTTGTAAAGACATGTTTTTTGGAATCTCTGACCCCTGAAACGTATAAATCCGTCAAAAACCAGAATTCGAAAATTTTCATGAATCCAATACTTTCTTTTTGTAAAGATAGAAGAAAGTAATAAAAGGAGTATATTACAACAGTTTTTGCTCTGGACAGACAGACGGACGGACTGAACGACGACTATAGATGCTACTCATTTATATACTTACGAACGCAACTAATAATAGGCGGTTATTTTATTAAGTAGGTATTTTTCTTCGAAAAATAGAACTAAACAGGTACTATGCATTTTATAATATTGATCGATGATACAAAAGTCACAAAATAAATAATAATTCAATAAATGATTCATGAGGAAGCAATTCATGAGGTATAGAATAAAAATCAATCAATATATCAACCTATGAATCAAATAGGTTTATTTTTTAAACAGGTAATTTTCAAAATACATTTGAGTTAGCACACAATCTTTTCCTTGAACACTTATAGGATGCTAACTTTTTGTATAGAAATGTAATTTCCTTGTTGGCACCAGACTTTGCTTTAGGTATACGTTATTGTACAAAAATATAATTAAAAATAATTTTATATTAATTTAGATATTTATTGTGGAAAAAATAAAACAAAACAGATAATAATAATGTTATTATTTTTCTTTGTGATCCAAAAGTCACAAAATAAATAATAATTCAATAAATTAAAAAAGTAAAAAAGTAAACACAGTAAGCATAATTCTGTTTTCACTGAATTATGTGGGAAGAATTGTAATATTTGTAATATTGTAAATGATAAACGATGTATACTCCAAGTTAATTATTTTTGCAGAAGCTAAATTGCTTTTCAATCGTTGTCAGCAATTTCTACAGAAATTTTCAGAAATTACCCACTCGTGGACAGCCATTCATGAGGTATAGGTGTATGATATATGACGGCCGATTATCTGGGCGAGGAATATAGACCCGAGGGAGGGGGTGCCCTCCGTGGGGTTCTTTCTAAGAGAACACAACCCGTATGTACTTAGGGAAATCCAAGGTTAGAAGAAAACTACAGAAAACTGCGAACGATTAGGCCGACGCGCGCGATTGGGTTCGAACCCAGCACTTCCCGTCTACCAGCTTTGAGAGCAGAACCTCTTGGCCATTGGTGGGGCTTATGAGGTATAGGATCAAAACGTGCTGTAAATCAAACAGGTTTATTCTTTAAACATGTGATTTTCAAAATACACTTGATTTAGCACATGATCTTTTCCTTGAAATAGGATGTTAATTTTTTATATGCAAATTGTACTTTCCTCGTTTGCACCACATTGACGCTATGTGTGTGCTTCAGATATATGTTATTGTAAAAAGTACAATAGAGAAAAAATGCAATTTAACAAATTATAACGATCATTTCGAAAATGATTTTTTCAAAGACTAAAATTTAAGACATAAAAAATAGCACAGAGTTGATCCTACATTACGTACGCCATGAATTAAACATTAATAGTGGTATTACACGTAAAAATTGCAAGCGACAGAAATCGCCTGCAATTCCTACGTATTATCCACCTGAAACTTACGTATTATCGAAGCATTTCATTGGCTGTTCGAGAAAAGGCTTTTCCATCGTCAGATTTCCAAGAAATCTGACGGCCAATTTTAAATGAAATTTATTTCTTACACTTCTAAACATCCCACAATATTACTTTTTACAACGTCGTATAGAGAAAAAAATCTACTTTTGAATACAATTTGTTTGAAAGCTGTATCTCAATTTGTTTCTGAGTTATTATTATTTTTTTTGTAGTTTTTATTACTTTTTTGTCATAGTGGCAACACTCTGTTGTCCATCTCTGTTGAAAGTAAAGGGAAATACAGATTACTGTATAGACCCATCAGAAAACAAATAAAATGATGTTTAAACCAATAAAAACCTTCAGATATGCTTCTGATTTCCTACCTAGACGAGGACAATAACAATTTTTCCAAATGGTTAATTTTTATTTTAATGTAGATATTTATTGTGAAAAAATAAAACAAAACAGATATTATTAATGTTATTATTTTTCTTTCTGATCCAAAAGTCACACAATAAATAATAGTTCAATAATTCAAAAAATAAAGACAGTAAGCACAATTCATTTTTCACTGAATTGTCTAGGTTGGATTGTAATATTTAAAATGAAAAACAATGTATAGGCCAGACTCATTATCTTTGCAGACACTAAATGGCTTTTCAGTTGTTGTCATCCGTATCTACAGAGGACCATCAGAGTTTCAAATGGTACTAGGCTAAATCCTCTCTATGTTCAACTTGATAAAAGCTATTAGTGGGAATATCTGTCAGGCATGGCAAGTTCAGTCTGCAGAGTATCTAAAAAAGTGTATATTGTAGTTATGATTGCACGATAGCTTAAAACGTCTTGAAACCCAAACTCATACTTTTTGCTTAAATTTTACCGTGATTGAGATTATTGCTCCTTTTGAGATTTGGAAGCAATACATTTTTTCAATTATTTAAAAAAAAAAAGTAAAATATGTTCTTTTTTAGCGTGTTAGATAAAATGGAAATTGGTTTTTAGCATTAATATGAAAATATTTTTTCAAAAATATATGCAATTTGTGCTAAAACGGTGTGCTTACCTTCAAAAGTCTTCATCTCGTTTTGTCGTTTTCAAATGATAAAAATACACATTTTGCTGCAGTTTTTTTTTTTTTTTTTTTTTTTTTTTTTTTTTTTTTGCGGTTTCAAAATTAAAAATTTAAATGTCCAATAGGATGGGCGGGATCTCAATAGGAGCCCATACACCAACTCTGCGACTATTAAAGTATAAACTGTTATTGGAAAATTATAAATAAATTTTTAATGGCATCTATAACAGAACTAATGTTCTCTTGCTATAAAAAAATATTATGTCTTCAGTGTAGTATGTGAAACCGTATTGACCTACTACTTTTAATTTTCTAAATGTTAAATTAGTATTTCTTTTTGAATAATTCTATTTATCTAAGCAAAATAATGATACAAACAAACAACAGGTAATAATAAGTGGCATGTAACTAAGAGCAAAAATTTTAAGCAATACAAATAATATGAAGATTTTTTAATCAAAATTTATATATTCTATTCATTTTTGTAAACAAGAAAAAGGTTAAAGCTTTTATTGTACAAATCTTATCAAAAGGAAACTAACGATTCAAGATATTTTGAAATAAACTAAAAATGTCCTTTTTTCATAAATAAAGATTTTTTCTTCATCAAAACGATGTAAATCTTGCAATGCTACAAAAAGTTTATTTTGAAACAAAAAAAATTATTTTTTTTTTAAATACAGGGATACTTTTTCTTATCTTACTTCAATAGGTTTCATTTTACAATGAGCTTTACAGTTTGCATTCATAAAAAAAAATAATAATAATAAAAATAATAATAATAATAATAATAATAAATATTATTATGCGCTTCAATTCATTCTTCTCATTCATTACGTTTAAAGTTTTCAAAATATATTTCACTTGAAAAAATAAGTTTCACATATTTTGTCGGATAAAAGAGTACTGGATCAATTTTAAACAAAATGCGTATTCCCAATTTATTTTCGCTCTTAAATTATCAAAATATAGTTAAAATGCTAATATTATATCTATAAAATTCAATATTTAAAATATATTTGTAACAATTATTTTGATCTCACTATTATCTGGATCATTGTTCCATGTTCCTGTCGTAAATCATGGTGATGCCCATTTCTTTTCCATTAGTAAAAGTTGCTCTAAATGTCGTTGCGTTTAAAGGTTCATGGTCATGTTCAATCAAAGGTTTTTTCCTTTAGTAAATGTTGCTTCAAATGCCATTCAGTTCATCATAATCTGCTGAATTGAAAATATAGTTGTGTTGAAAATATCTATGTCTTATTTCTGTGTGCTTGCGCATGCGCGTGTGCGTAAACATATTTGTATGTGTGTGATGTGTGTGTTTAACAAGAGTTCGTCATAAAGATTTATTTATTTTCATTGCCATGGACAGTGGTAGCACCTTCTACTTTCTTCAATCTAATATTTTTTTAAAATGTTTTACACTTTTATGCCTCCCTCTTATCCGTTGTTGCAGCGGTGGTACTAAAAGTTCGTAATAAAATTTCTTTTTTAAATAACCTCTTTTAAAAAAAAATTTCTTAAAAGATTCTATCTGATATCCCTAAAACAAAGTGATGTCAAGGAAGTTACAGCTGTGATATAGAAACTTCTTTTGCGACAGACTTCGTCGTGGTGTAAAATTGCATAAGAGATCACTAATAGTATATATTTTTTAATTCTTTTTTAAAAGTTTTAAAAGGAATCTGTCCATATGCAACTAAATTAACCCTTTCGGTCATGGTGGTCACAAATGTTTTCCTTACTGAAAACTGTTTCAGACAATATCATATTAAATGATCATGTAATGCTGCAAGACCTAATGGTCACATATGAGTGCATTTGAAAATATATTTAATTTTCAACTAATCAAAATAAAATAAATCGATATCTATTTTACTAATCAAAACTGCTGTCTGACAAATGTTTTAATTTTTTTTGGACTTTAAGGAAAAAGTCAGGGGCGAAAGGGCTAAAATTCTGGATAATATCAATGTATAACAAAATGGCTTTATCTAACACAACGATGTTTTATTTGAACAGATGACGAAAATAAAAAATATAAGCATTTGAAAAATCACGTCTAAAAACAATTTACTGAAACAAGGCAGAAATTCAATGTATTGTGTATAAAGATATCTGTTTGATTTTTTTCTTCTTTGCTACATAGGTGAAAAACGCATGATTTTTAATATTCAATATGCATTTTAATTTAAATATCCCTGATCTAAATTGTGGGGACCTTTTCTCAAAATTTACCACAGTCATAGAAGTAAAGATGTGTATGTATAACGATGAATTTCGAAAAAATAGTACTGTCTAACAAGGATTAAAAAATATCCCTCTTTCCCACACAAACGCACATTCTTGAAATCCAAAACCATGATAAATTTTTCCAAGATGGTGAATTTAAAACTATCTGTTTTTCCCCTGAC
Source organism: Maratus speciosus (assembly GCA_963932465.1). Lineage (NCBI taxonomy): Eukaryota > Metazoa > Arthropoda > Arachnida > Araneae > Salticidae > Maratus > Maratus speciosus. Next base: position 42,125,930 of record OZ010789.1, read on the forward strand.
AGCGCAGAACAAGTCTACAAACAAATGTATATTTTATCTTTGCATAAAACTTCTATTAAAATCATTGAGGATGAAATTAAACATACATGTCACATGTTATGCAATTATATATCTATCTTAATACGAATAAAGTATACTTAAAAAAATTGCTATTTAGAAGTTTACAAAATCTCTGATTTAATGAAAAAACTACATTTTGATAAACTATATTACATGTACAACCTAATATGTACAAATATCCAAATTGAGAAAATAAATATAATATCATCATTTCATTATTAATAAAAAATACTGTATTATGTTGATTATATGACATATATTTTTTTAAACTGTTTTAATACATAATAGTAAATTAAAATCGTTAAATTCTGAATTTCAAGTATCCTTTTGTCCGATAAGTTTATCGTCGTCTTTTTGATAATGCGTGATTAAGTTATTAGATATAGAACCACAGTTAGGCCTTCATCGGAAAACGGTACAGGAATGCAGACATTTAATTCGGAGGACCAAAGTGGGTGAACAATCGGCCGCCAATCTGCCACCATTGCTCCATCCATTTTGTGGTATTTCGAGCGAATTTAGAGCGAATAATGTGAAAAAATAAGATAATAGCAATTTATTGTTCTTAAATTTGTCGAAATATATTACTAAAATATTGAATGTGGATCATAAATGCAACAATGTTAAACAGCGCAACACATGTCAGAGATACAATTAATTCATTTATCATTATCTATCTATTTTATCTGTCATTAATCTGTTTCGTTTTTTTCTGTCAAAATTCGATTAAAAGATATCGTAATTTAAATGCTATAAAGTTATTGTTGTATTTTTGTGTGTTTTCTTAACAGAACCAATAAATTAAATAACAATTTTTAATAGAGAAGTTTCCATCCAACGTTGGGTTACTTTTGGGACTATATGAGCGACATTAGCAGATATAAAAAAAAAAATATTTGGCCTTTATTAGTTGCATTTCTTAATTATATCAATTTTAGCATATAATTCGGTAATTTATTACAAATATTTCCTAAGTGGAGCACATTTTTATCAAATAGTGACCTTTTAATGCTTGTGTCTATTTGGCAAAGTTGATATTTAATGAACAGTGCTACAGAATTACAAGTATTTAAGATTAAAGAAAATACGGTGCACTATTTTACAGTAACATAACCAATGTAACTTACACGGGTTTTTCATTAGAGATAGATCAAAAATTGTTAGACAAGGATAATATTATCATTTAACGATTCGGAAGCAAATATTCATTCACTCTTTCAAATGAAAATAACAAACGGAATATTGTAAATTCATTTTCTACGAACAAGCTGACTGACGAGTAATTTTCTATCTTTTAAAATCCATAATATTTGTAAATATAAAATGGACAATCCTATCAATAAATAGCCTATCAATCCTATGCACTATAGTCCTAATTAATGCGATTCGCTGAAACAAGGCGTTCCCCCCCCCCCCCCAAAAAAAAAAAAAAATCATTTCAGACTATCCGGTAAAAAAAAAAAAAAAAAAAGGATGATTGAAACTTTCCTTGTGATCAGTTACATTTATTACCACTTTAATTAATATAAATTTTAAATTCAATAATTTATAAAGGAATGTTAAAATTCTAGTGCTAAATTCAGCTTAAGTAAATAATTAAAAATCGTATGAAGCACAAATATAGCGTACTAAAATTGATTTCAGGTTTATATATATATATATATATATATATATATATATATATGTAGCATTTTGCTACCGATTTTCAGATATTTAGGCGACACCAGTACACTTCGAGATAAAATGTAGTAGAGCAATCAAAACCATCCATCCGTTATATTGAAAATACCGGATTGCAGTCAGGGTGGCGAGAAAGACAGGCTCGAAACACATTGATAATTTCCCTTACGTAATGAATATAGAGAGTCATCGTCACTTTTTAAACTGATTTTATTGACAAAAACATAGTAAAACACTTCCAAGTTATTCCATCCACTCACAAAAATCGATCATCACTTCCTAAGACTTTAGATGTTATAAGAATAGGATCTACACATTCGAACGTTCACTCCAAGCGACGCAGCTTAATTAGACAACCAGAAAAACGTAAAATCTTCTCTTCATCGCCGATGTAACGATATTTGTACCCCAAACAACAACGCGCGGACGGTTACAGAACAGTAACAGACCAATGCTAGAAGAGAAGATGGGGAGGATGGGACATAGAACAAATTACGATTCGATGGGAAAGGATGACGTCGATAAAGAACTCTTTATACGGCGTCAGAATAAAAGCGCAAATAGCGCTGGCGGACGCATGGAATTGTGGGTATAGAACACGAAAGAATAAATGATATTAAAACATTCGAAAGAAAGAGAATTTAGTTTTAGAATAAAATGAAAAAGTAATTTAATGGGTTTTATAAGATTAGGCGAATGGATTAAGGTTTTTTTTAGAATAATAAAAGAATACGCAACTTTAAATGCATGAAATAAAAGACAAAATATATTAAGATATTATTAAAGATAGGTAAAAAAGGAAAAAATATTAAGAATTTGGAATAGTTTTACTAAGAAAAAGAGGCGAAAATTTTTATTATTACATATCTCCCCACTCAAAAAGACTGGATAAACTGGTAGGTCGTAAGACCCACAAGTTCATAGAAAGAAAATGTTACATAGGCTTGGATTACAATTTCGCCACTTGGAGTAAACCCTAAAGATATAACTTTTTTTTTTTTTTTTTTTTTTTTTTTGTTTTTTTTTTTTTTTTTTTTTAAATCTTAATGGTACATTAATTTAAAACTTAGAACGCGAACTACTGGAATTGTTAATTAAATACAATAACAAGGTATTAATCTTGTTTACAAATTACAAAGATGTAAAATAAAAAGTTACTATAAATATTGAGAATAATTTTTTTAACATAGTTTTGTTATTTACGTAATAAATTTACGGTCATTCATGGCTCAAATTAATGTGCAAAACATTCAGGAATTCAGTTGTAAAGACTTGAACGAGGCATTTTATAATATAAGTGTGCTAATGGAATTCTGAAAAATGTCTTCAAAATTTCAGTTCAAAATTAGATTCATAAATATAATGTTCATTTGAATCTACTTAACCTTACATTAGCAACTCCGTTTTTCCAATCTATGTTCATTTTTAGTTCAATAAATGAAATTAATATATTACAATAAATAAATAATAATAAAATTCATAATAGCAATAATAATAACAAATTTTTTTAAATAAACCTATTTATAGTATCTTTGAAGTGTATAGACACACATACATCGATGGTATTGATGGTCCATATCTTTGCGGGTACCTTTTTACTATTTGTTATTATTTACTATTTACCACATGGTATTTACCTATTACAGTCATCATAGGTTTTTCAGAAACTTCTTTGGAATTCCTCTAAGTTGAAAAATTTTTAATAATCTAAAATTTCTAACTCATAAATCAATTACTCATAATTAATAAACTCTCTAACTCATAACAATTAAAACCATTTAAATCAGATATTCTCATAAACTAACAAAAACTCTTAACCTGTTCGCGACGGCGCGCATATTCAGAATTGCGCATCTGAGGACGGAGCGGGAAAATTTGATTTCTTCTTCTGGGCCGAAGGATTTTGCGAAATTAAGCCTAACTCTTGTAAAGAGTTCTAAAGAGTTCTTCAAAAAATTATAAAAGATTCATTTTTCCATGTAACATTTTGAAATGCACATACATGAAATAAGTTGTTATTATGTATATTTACACAAAAATTTGAAATATTTTCTCGGATATTTTACTGTAAAAATGACTTTTTAAACAAATATAATGCATGTTTTAAACACGTTTTTCAGTTTAAAAAATAATATTATATGATTACAAAACACTTACGTTCCTTTAATACAGCAACATATGAAATGTTTTGCTCAAATAAAGGTTAGTTTTGTTCAAAAAAAATAATAGTTTTGTTTCTAAATAATTGTTAACACATTCCGTAAATAAGACAAGTATTTTTAAAAAGCTGACTTATTCACAAATAAAAATAATTAAATAAAACTTGCAAGCAACTTCTGCATGCATCTTTTTAATACTTATTATACAGACAGACATAAAAATAGTTTGAAAACTTTTAATTTAATTTAAAATATTTGTGAAAATTCAAAATTTACATCTAAATATGTAATCAATCATAAAATATCTATAAAATAAAAAATATTGAATATAAATAATAAGTAAAATAGAGTTATACTTTAAGTTTTTAAAATAAACATTTCTAAAAAGTTGTCGATGGTTAAAATATTTTTGAAAATAAAAGAAATAGTACATATTGTAACATATAATAAAGCGAAATATCAAATAAAGAATGTTTGATAATAATGAGTAAACTTGAATAACTTAAAATACATTCTTCTAAAAATTTCTTTATGTTAAAATATCTGTATAAACTTCTTTTAATATATTATATACATATATATATTTAAACATATAAATAAATTTATGAGGTTAAAAGTATTGAATAATATTTTTTAATAATTTCTAAAACTGAATAATAATTTTAAATATACTGATAAAAAATACCGTTAATATTAAAAATATTTTATAAAATGGAAATATTAACGAAATCAAATAAATGTATTCAATTATAAGGGGCAAACTGACTATTAATTGAAACTATTAACTTTAAAATTTGCGAACATTTATCAAAATGTCAGAGTTCAATGATTGTGTTAGAATCACACCACCCTCTTAAATTTTACTTTCTGAAAATACATAAATTCCATACATTTTCTTTTCTTTTACTAAATGTTTTTCACTATCCCAGCTATTCCATATATTCAGTCAAATACTTGCGTTTTTAGACATTTTAATGAGTTTGTAAAATAAGATACTTAAATGTAGATAATTTAAGACGGAATTATTTGAAACGGTATGAATAATTATTGAAGGAAAAAAAAGAAGAAGAAGAGCGCACAAAAGTTTTCTTGACTTGACAGTGCAGAAAATATTTTGAACAAGCATCCGCAAATATTTAAACTGCGTAGCAGCCCTTGTTGAAACAAAATAAAAACACAAATAGGCCTCCCGCTTTCCTCCTAAATGAACGAAAGTCCGAAACTATAAATCACTGCGATGTACAAATAAATTATTTCCAATCGAGATAAAAAGTAGAAAAGAAGTAATTGAAAATGAATCTACTGGATGCGTACGTGAAGCTTACGTCATAAGCTTAGAGTTGATCAGCTGACTAAACCATTCCTTTTCCCAAGTGACGTAGAAAAATTCCTGATAAACAAAAAATAAAGTTTCATTTGACGCTTAAAAGATTTATGATAGAAAGAAAATCCCGTTTCGGAAGCATAAATAGGCGCATGTGAAATAAACAGACTTTTTTTCACTGCAGCCATTTTCGGGAAAAAATTAAATTGACATTAAAAATATATTAATAGATTCCATTATTAGACAGCTTTCCTAGACAGAAGGAAATATGTTCTTCCCAAATGTATATTCAAATTTGATTAAGAAATTTTTTTCTGAGTTAAACTTTCTGGAATAAAACGTTCCAACTGTGTGGCACGAATACCGGTCGCTCGGGATGTGAGTGCCAAAAACGCCGGCACGTATACCCGTCACGCGGGATGAAAGTGCAAACGAGGCCGGCACGAATACCGGTCGCTTGTACCGAACGGGTTAAATCTAAAACTTCATAATATTTTTTTTTCATATTATGTCCATTAATTAGTTACACGGTAATTATCTTCCAATTATCTAATAATAAGCATATTATATCTTATAATATCAATTTCTAGGACTAACTTACAATGAGTAATTGAAATTCATACTAATCGGGTTATCACAACTCATAGTATAAATACTCTCTCAAGTAAGTCTCCCATGCTAAGTATTATCATCTCACTTATTATAGTAATCAATATTCATTTTGATCTTTTTCTCTCAATATCAATAATGCATAGTATAATAAATAATAATAACAACTATATTCAACAACACAGTCAATAGTATTCACAAGTATCAAATAAATTTCTTTAGCTAATCCTTAAAGTATCTAATTGATATCTCATCCATATCACAGCGAATGAGGTATGACAATATACTCAAATATCAGGCATAATATAAAGCAACAAAAATAAATAAAAAAATGTTGTGAAATAACTATCAATTCAGCATGATTATGCAATGATCTTGTTTTCAATCAAACAAAAAGCTGAATAGTTGCTGAATGAAAATTAAACTTTGTAGCATACTTAAGAAAGGTTGATAAAAGATCCAGATTATTGAATTATAGTAATTAACTTTAATCCTAGATTCAAATTCAATTTAAATTTAATTCTAATCCAGTTAATTTTATTTATTTAGTTAATTTAGTTTAAGTTATTAATTCAATTAATTTCGATGCAAGAAATTCTCAACCTAAATCAACCAATTTACGCAAGCATAAATAGTTAACTCAAGTAAAGAAAAATCTCAGCAGTAATATTCTTGTCGCGCGATTCAAGAACACACTGTTATATAGAAAATAATTGCTAACTAACTTATAAATGTATTTATTTAGTTTAGTTAAATTACTTATTATTATAAATTTAAGACGCGGCTATGGATTTAACATTAGTTTGCTGGGGTTTTTCATGGGATAACTTTAATTGATCTGGAAAATAATATTTTCGTAATTTAGCTACATGGACAATCTCCGTATTTCGGTTTTGAATTTTCCTATCTATCTCAAAGTTAACATCAGATAATTTATTAAGTATTCGATATGTGACAAGTTTTTAGTATTTGGGTATTGGAATTCCTCATAAATTACTAGATTTCCTATCTCAAATTTAGGTTCTACATAATTTCTATCATAATATTTTTTACTTCGCCAATAAAATTCATCTGTGCGTTTTTTAGCAATTTTGCGGGCTTCTTGAACTGAAGAGTAATAATCTTGTTGAAGGTGGGAATCATAGGGTAATTGGCCAAAAAGTAAATAAGCAGGGGGGAATTTGGTTATGGAATGGGGAGTATTGTTATACTCATTAACTACTTCGGTCAGAAGTCTTGTCCAAGGAACTTTAGAACTGGTAGAATTAACCTTACACTTTAATCTAGTAACTATTGTTTCCTTCAATCTTTCACATTTCCCATTCGTTTGAGGATGGTGTGCGGAGGTTAAATGCTGCTTTATATTATGATTCCGAAGAAATTTTTTAATTCTAGATGAAGTGAAAGCTGCATTTCTATCACTGAGCACCTTTTGGGGAACCTGTACAGTAAGAATTTTATTGAAACAGTACAATTGTTGGGGAGTTTGAATATTAAATACTTGATTTAGACAGTTGGTATAAGTTTCTGTGGTAACACTTTTTGAGGGGAAAGCCAAACATATCTTGTAGAATGGTCTATTATTATATGCAAATATTTTTTGGTTGAGTTATAGTAATTAAATCCTCCCAGAGTATCAATAGAAAGACATTCAAAAGGTTGATCTGTGGTTGGCATAGCTTATAATAAGCCAAATTTCTTCTGTCTGGGTTTTTTTATTTTTCTGACATATATCGCAATGCTTTACAAATTGCAAATGCCCTCAAAATATCCCTTAAAGTTTTGTTTTTTACAGAATTTATTTCCCCAATTAAATTATAATAATTAATATTAGGCTGCGCGAAGGGTTGAGGAGTCACTAACTTTCCATAATCAGGTTGCATTTCATCATATTGGTTATTCATATTAAAATGAAGAGATCTTAGTACATTTCTGGATATGCATTGTTTTACTATAGTCCTTCCTTGCATAATTTTACAATTTACACAATCTATATTTAATTGAAAGAGTTCACAGGTTGGCAAACCTAGTATTACGTACTCAAGATCAGTGTCACATACTAAAAATTTTACATTCCGCTTAATTTTACCAACTGTAATAAATAAATTACATGATTGATTAATTTGTATAGACCCTTTAGCTTGGCCAATAATAATTGGAGAAATATTTCTAACTTTAGCGTGTAATAAATTTACAAATTTAATAGGTAAAATCGAAATAGTGGATCCCATATCAATAACACAAGGCATTTTTTTTTTTGCATACCCAGAGACTATCAATTGTCATATAGTATTAGTAGAAGATTGTTGTTGATTAGTAGGAGCATATGATGGTACAGGGGTAACATTAAATACACATTCTCTTTCCCAATGATAGGCATTAAGTAACCCTTTGTTAAGACAAATCCTGCAAGGTCTAGTAGGGTATCATTGTTGGAAACGAGTATTTTGCATTCTAGGAGTTGTAAATCGATTATTATTTGTTTTTAAATTAGGATTCTCCTGACGAATGCAATGACTGGGTGCATTGTAATGAGGCTGAAAAGGCCTAACATTTTGTGAAGTATTCCTAACAGCATTTACAGGAAAAGTTGGAATTATTACTAGTTGTTTTGCCATCCGATACAAGTCAGTGGTATTACTTGGAGGATTTACTATCAAAAAATTCTGGTATTCGGGGTTTAGCCCATCTGTGAGTCCCTGCACAATTATTGTTTCATATAATTGTAACTTCCTACCCACTTCAACCTTTTTATGAAAATATTGTTCCAATACATTTAAGTCATTTAACTTTACAGCTGCAATTTCAGAAAATCTTAGAACATAAACACTAATAAATTTTTCAGTGAGAAGCTCAGAATTTTTTTCAAAACTAGTGCTCTCCAGACAATTATTTATATAAACCTTCAATGCTTCTCCTTTCAAATATTTAGAAATATTATTTAATTTCCAGTTTTCATCTTTTTTCTCGGTACTGCAAGATTTCTCAAAATGCATTAACCAAGGCTGTATTTTCATACCGGACTCTGGGTCAAAGGGAACAATATTCATTTCACTCATGGTGTTACTCGATTTTTTAACAATTCTAGATCATAATTCTATGTAGGAGGGACAACTAATTTATATAAAAATGTAATAGTATAAACATAATTTAAAAATATATAACTTTAAATTAATATATATTTTTATAGTAAAAATTAGTAAATATATATATTTTTTTTCTCAATAAATAATAACAACAACTAAAATATAATTCATTTTCTAACAACAATAATAATAATAACAATATTGTAAATAAATAGAAATCTACTAAAATACTATAATAAATAATATATTCTCACCCACAGAAAGATGTTTTTTATCAACATGACTTCTGGCCGGAGAGCTAGAATTTTATTTAAAAAGAAAAATCGTGCATTCAAATTAATATGAGACCTATTTCCGCCACTTGGAGGTATCAGGAAGTTTTAATCATTCTATTAAGTCGTTGAAACTTAGTGATATTCCACTGTCAGAGTTTTACTGACATTCGTTCATGAAAGCATCTCTCATCGTAATCACACTTAATGATAGTCGATGATAATAATTCACATTGCATTGTCAGAACATTTCTGACATTCTGAAGTTTCGATGAGTTTCTCTACAAATCATTACTTTAGTAAAGCAAGTGATCATCCTGCCGGCTTATGTAGCATTTTGCTACCGACTTTCAGATATTTATGTGACACCAGTACACCTCGACATAAAATGTAGTAGAGCAATCAAAACCATCCATCCGTTATATTGAAAATACCGGATTGCAGTCAGGGTGGCGAGAAAGACAGGCTGGAAACACATTGGTAATTTCCCTTACGTAATGAATATAGACAGTCGTCGTCACTTTTTAAACTGGTTTTATTGACAAAAACATAGTAAAACACTTCCAGTAGTTATTCCATCCACTCGCAAAAATCGATCATCACTTCATAAGACTTTAGATGTTATAAGAATAGGATCTACACATTCGAACGTTCACTCCAAGCGACGCAGTTTAATTAGACAGCCAGAAAACGTAAAATCTTCTCTCCATCGCCGATGTAACGATATTTGTTCCCCTAACAACAACGCGCGGACGGTTAGAGAACAGTAACTGACCAATGCTAGAAGAGAAGAGGGGGAGGATGGGACATAGAACAAATTACGATTCGATGGAAAAGGATGATGTCGATAAAGAACTCTTTATACGGCGTCAGAATAAAAGCGCAAATAGCGCTGGCGGACGCATGGAATTGTGGGTATAGAACACGAAAGAATAAATGATATTAAAACATTCGAAAGAAAGAGAATTTAGTTTTAGAATAAAATGAAAAAGTAATTTAATGGGTTTTATAAGATTAGGCGAATGGATTAAGGTTTTTTAGAATAATAAAAGAATACGCAACTTTAAATGCATGAAATAAAAGACAAAAGATATTAAGATATTATTAAAGATAGGTAAGAAAGGAAAAATATTAAGAATTTGGAATAGTTTTACTAAGAAAAAGAGGCGAAAATTTTTATTATTACATATATATATATATATATATATATAATATAATATAAAATTATTTAAAATACATTAATTAATTTAAAAATACATTAAAAATGAAATTAAAATCCAAAAACCTTTTCTGCTAAATTTACACGGCCATTTTCAGTGTGTATTTAAATGTTGTTATTTCCCTTTGCGCTTATTCGGGAAGAAGAGACCATTGTAATTTAATGGTGGTACGGATGATAATTTGGGCAGAAAAGGTATTCCAATTTTAGTGTCACCTACTATGTAACAATTCTTTTCAGACTCCATGGACGTCCTATGACAATGCACTTTGTTTTGTAAAAAAATGAATACCTTTTCCTCTCAAATTATCTAATCCCTTAAAATAATTTCCGATAGACTTATAGTATGTAATTGTTGATATACTGTTGATACATATCAATATTTGCTTGAAAATTAAATTCATTTTAGCATTCATACAGGTTAAGAAAGTGTCCAATGACTAATATTTTAAATATATTTTAATTTATATTATGAAAAAAGTATGATTCATAATCTAAACGGGCCGTATATTTTGTCTGTATATTTATTTTAGGTAATGGATTATGTAATTTTGCGCTTCGAATTTTATTTTCTGTGCACATTGTACTTAAGTAATGTTGTAACCGTCAAATTGATATTGATGATATTTTTTGTTTATAACAGTATTCATTTCAAACAAAACTTACGTGTGACTAAACTTCTCATGTCGTCGGAACTTCTTGCGATCAACACAATTTAAAATAATCTTAGTTTGGTATAATTTTAGAATGTTATATTTTTTCTATTGTTTTCGATATCTTTAATATTGAAATTGATTAAATCAGTTGTGGGCAATTTACTTTCGTTTGATTATTTAATTTTTTGAGTAAATAGCAGTGATATAAAGTGCCGCGTAATACTTATCACATTTTTATAAAACATTTTAATAATGATCTATTGAAATTACCATTACTAAGAGAAAAATAGGTACAAGTAATGTAATTAAAAGTCGGTAATATCATACTTTGCATTAAGATAATTATCCTATTCTGCATTAAGATAATTCTCATATTTTGCCATAAGATAGCCATCATATTTTGCATTAAGATATGTATCATATTTTGCATTACGATATATATTATATTTTTCATTACGATACATATCCTATTTTTATTTATTTTTAATCATATGTACGATGATTCATCTAAAATTACTTATATGCATATATTCCTTTACACATTTATTTATTAAAATAAAATTTTAAAATAAATTCAGTTCATATAAAAAACTACATATCATATAAAAATATAAATTTATATTATTTCATATAAAAATATAAATTTATTATAAAAATATACTAAGTATATATAATATATATTTTATTTTATTTTAATAGCTTGTGTTTTTATACCACGGGGAATTATAAAATTTTAAAGAACCAATATTATTATTTTTAAAATTTTTCATTACATTATTTCAAAATGCTATAGGATTTAAATTTTTATTCTCAGCGAATTTTCTGTATTTATATGAAATTGATTTATCGCAAAAGAAATGCCAATGCAAAAAGAAAGACAATCTTTTAGAATAACACGTACGGTGAATATATTGAAATTCTTTTGCAAATAAATTCAGGTTGAATTACAGAAAATTTGTTTGGCGTAAAAGTTTTCAAGCCTTATTACAACAATGATGTGCTTTGAATGCGAAATGTCTTTTCGGTTGAGCGTGATGTACGCATTTGCTTTTAAACACTTGCATTGGAAATTATAGTAGAATGTATAAAACACTTTTTGACTTTTTATGTTTAAAATAGTCTCTGCCTGTAAACGTTTCAAACGAAAAAATTAACAAAAATTAAAAATAATGAATTACGCATACGTTATGTCCTTTTCCAATCCCGTTTTAAGATATATTCTCGAATTCTTTATTTCCAGTTACATCGGAAGAAAAGGCAAAAAACACGTTTTGATTAGCATTTGGTTTGGAAAGAAAATGACTAGAATTATAATATCTAGTATTTATAGTATTATCGGTATAATTGCGTATAACGGTCGAAATATGTATCTGCAAATTGTTTCGCGAACTTGTGCAATTTTTCAGATGTATCACATTGTTTTTGTCTTTTGAATACATACCCTTAAATGTATAGATACCCATAGATCATAATATATTTGAATTACATTGTGCAACTGGAAATGTAACTATGCTATTTATTCAGTAAAAGCGATATTAAATTAATTCAGGATAGAATACGTAAACTACAATTCAGAATACTTTATATAATAATCACTTTATATAATAAATAACTAATAATTAATAGCTCCAAATAAATATCTCTAGATACATAAATAGAAGGATACATAAAACCATCTAAGTTGCTTAGCAAAATTACTTTGAATAATATATTATTGGTTCAATTCTTTCAGTTGCTACTTGCATGTAGACATTGGCTACACTGTAAAAAAAATTCCGCAACGTTCCTGGGAAAAAATGGGCAGCTGAGTTGCCCATTATTTCCAAGAAACATTTCTTGAAAATGACTGGAACTTTACTGTATATGTTAAAAACTTTCTACAGAAATGCCAGTAAGTTTCCTGCGAAATACCAGGAATATTTCTGTTGACAGCAAAACATTACTGACATTTCACAGCATGCGGGATCCGCAGACGATTTTTACATTTCCAGTTGACAATTTTCGCTTTATTATCATTATTTGTTAGAATGAAAAAATATTTTGAAATTGACATCAAAATTATTATTTATAATTTACACGAAAAAATAAATTTTCAGTTAAAATTCAATAAAGTAAATATATATATGATATATTGTTTCTGAACTTTGCTTAAAATATAACAATATATAAATGTAAATAATAATTAGAAAAAAAAATCTAGACATAAAATATTTTGGATTTTCGTTAGTAATTATGTTAGTTTACAAGTTAGATAAAATACATATAAATTTTCATGAAAAAAAAAAAAAAACCTAAACGTAATTGTATATTTTTTCCGAAAATAAAAAAAAAATTCAAATTTGCAGCAATTCAAAGTGTCAAATATATATCAAATTTAAATCAAATTGTAATAAAGTGTTAAAATATAAAATTAATTAAAAAAGAAAAAAAAAAGTCCAGAGGTAGCATCGAACTCGGGCCGTACGGGTGGCGTGCGAGCTTTCTGCGTCCACACCACGAAAGACACGTTGAGAGCTGCAAATTAATGGGTATTTGAAACGTATGCTAAAACTCGGCATCTAATTTCTGAAAATCTAAGTCCCATTTGAAGAAATCCTTTCACAAGAATAATTAGAGATAAGAACTCTAAAACATACTTTAAATTAATCAAAATCGGTGAGAATCATGTTTGATGGTCCTCTGGTTAATGGAGATCCAAATAATAGGTGTATTTTTTTTACACGGTCTGCTCTTTAAACATTCCACAGACAAGTACGAGAGATAATCTCTTAGCGATGTCACGGAGGTATTGTATTTTCATCTGAATTGTCTTGACAATAGAGACGTAAAGGATTATGTCGTCTATTCATTTATTTACATTCCATATTGATTTTTTTACATTCATTTAAGGAATTCGTTTTCGACGCTCTCGCGCGAGCAACGGATTATAGCAAAAAAATAATAAATGGCGGCCGCAGCGTTTTGCTGTTTCCAACTTTTGTTCAGGAACGTTTCAGATAAGAAAACCAGAATTTCACAGGAAAGAGCTAAATTATTCTGAAAACCTGGGAAAAGGCGAAACGTTCCTGGATTTTACATGGAACGTTACCATTTTTTTTTACAGTGTATCAACTCGATATTCTGCCATTAGAGAATTTATTGATTTGAAGTGATAGTAAATTGTTTAAACCTTTATCTACTGACGGTACTTATAAGTACCATTAAAATAACTTGTTATAAAATTTATTGACTACATCGATTATTTATAATACAGTTTAAAGTGAATTATAGATACAATATTTTATCTTGTTCCAAAAGTAATGTCACAAAAAGTAAAGGTTACACAAAACAAAAATATTTTTTTTAATATGGGGATTTCTTTTGCCTTTGCATCTTTTCAGCTTTCTTGACTTGGGGGGGGGGGGGGGTTCAAGTCGTAAATATTTCTACATTTCTATTGTAAGAACATTATATTTGTACATTTCCTAATTCTAGAAAATACTAAGTAAAATATTTAAAATGGAATATTTGAGTGGGGTTATAAATATTGCACAAATTCCCTATAAATTCAAATTTAATTAATCCTTCTAAAACCTTTTTAAACGACGACTCAGAAAATGAGTTGAAACATGTGAATAAAGAGTTTTTAATTTACTTTTAATGTCTTTTTATAACGTCTTTTAAGCAAATAAATATTTTAAAATTATTATATGAGATGAATTATTGTCATGAATTAGGTATATTTAAATTTGTATTATTTGAATAATCTTATCAGTAGTAAATGGATAAAACATGGCTCTAGCTTCTTAGATTTATGAAGTTTAAAAGGATTTAATCATTTAATTTAAGCCTCAGTGTTTCATGCAAAATAATTAAGTAACCAATGTAGTATTATAAAAAAATAGATAAAATGTTAAAGAAATTAAAAAAAAAATCTTTTTTAATTTGCAAAAGTTTAGTGGAAGAAAAGACACACTGCAGCAATATGTGGACTATCCCCATATTATTTTTTTACAAGAACATGTTAATCTTTAAAATTGGCAAAGAGAAAGAAGAAAAAGTTATGAAATGGATCTATAAGTTCAAGAATGCAGTAGAATAATATTTATGTTTAAATAATTCATTTAAATATTTCTTTCGAAATTCGAAAAATTATCCTTTTATTTAAAATTTAACTGACAAGAAATACAACCTTTTCAACACAGTCTAACTTTCCTTTTAAATCCTTTAACTATTCGAAACACTTTTCAGTTGAAATAGTTAATATTTTATTTTATTTTTTTAAACAATTGTATGCTTATACTCTTTTAATATATTTTCATTGGAAATTCAAAAGTTAAATTTCAAAACTTTTAAAATTACACAATGCAGTAAAAATATTTTCGTAGGCTAAGCAATACTTTGAAGTTGTTGTAAAATTTCGATTGAAAAGCAACTTTTGTTTCTATTTTTCAAATACGGTAAATAAAATTTATGCCTTTTCAAATGCTTTCATATTTTTAAATCATTCACTTAATATAAAAGACGAAAATCAAAATGCGTAGTAATCGGCTAGATATTCCTCAAAAATTCACTTTTATGAATAGCAAGACAAAGAATCCAATAAAATCCTGTGATATATATAACGTTTTACAAAAAGTGCACAAATCCTTTTATCCATTTGTATAACAAACACGCCATTGTTTATAAAAAATGGATTCAAATAGATTTAGATATCGGAAAAATGCATTACGAAATGCACATTCTATTATAAATATTTAATTATGTATTCCGTTTTATATATGTAAAATAACAATGTTTTATAGGTACTTTTTTATTTTAAATATAAGGATTTATATATTTTTGAGAAAAATAAATAAATAAAAATTTTAACGTATGCTATAATTCTCGAAATGCTAAGAGATAAATTAATACATATGAATCGGGCATTTCAAAAACCACATAACATAAATTTGATCCAAGCGTAAGTCAGAAACAGTTTCCCATTCTTCTTCTTTTTATTATTCATAAATTATACAAAATTATTCAATATTTACAAATTTTGAAGTCCAAACATTTAAATGCCCCAAAAACTTATAAAAATTCGTTTACTTGCGAATAATACAGTTTTTATTCCCTTATTTCTGAAAAGTTCAATCTTTGTGACTTATGTGGTTTTTAAAATTGCCGATTCATACATATATGTATATGTCACGTCCAAAGCCGGAAATCGATCAGTTCGCAAAGTGGCCAACTTTTTTTTTTTAATTCGTTGTCCAATTCGGGTAATGGCCGTCCAAGTTACAAATAATAATAATACGATATTCCCCTTTTCTACACTATCGATTTTCAGTAATTATGTAATGCTAGTGCCCGTTAATATTAGTGAAATTTTTGTTAAGTCCGGTTATCTGCACGTAACAACGCTAAAATGCTTTACATAAAATAAATACCCCCCCCCCCCCCAGAATACACACACACTGTGCCACCCTACACACAAAACATTGGAATTCTTTAATTTTTCGAAAAAAAAATGTTGCATTTCTTATTCTTCTATAAAAATATCTATCTAATCGGTCCTATAAACCCACCGCGTTACCATTTAACTAATCTTAAAAATGCTTTTATATAATGAAATTATTCTGCCTTTTTATTTTTTTGTTAATCTGTTCTGTCTGTTACTTTGTACTGTTTGTTTGTACTGTTTGTACTGTTTGTTACTTTGTACTGTTACTTTGTACTGTTTTCTGTTACTTTGTCTGTTACTTTGTCTGTTACTCATAATTAAATAATCGAATCATAACGTCATTTAAAATCAAAGGTGGATGAAAGTGATTTAAGTTTTCTTTTTCAGTATACGTCATTTAGTACAGTTCAGTATACGTCATATAATAATAATAATTATTTTATGAATATAATTATTAGGTTGAATAATAAAAGCCCCTAAATATTCTTATAATTTAGTAAAATAATTTTTAATATACCTCCTAAAGATATTCTTAAGTATTGCATCTTGCTCCGTATCTACTGAACTTCAATTCAAAATACGCATTATGTTTTATATTCTTTGAAATTTAATTATTTTTTCGAAAGTCATTTTTATTTGTTATAACTAAAATTGTTTATTTCTACTCAGTTCTATTTCTGTAACAACTGATAACAACTTAAACGGTGTATTACTGCATTCAGTCAAAGCACATTTCTCCATTCGCTTTCACTTTTTCCGAACTCTATATCGGTGTTGCCAGATTGGGGACATTTTTGACCCCATATTGTTGACTGTTACCGCTTTTTTGAAATAGAAATATTCGGCATATTTGAAAATAGATTTAAAATTCTGAAAAATGAGGTGAATTATACTACTTTTAAAAAATGGTGACAGTCAAATAATCTGAATTAAAAAAGTCCCCAATCTGGCAACACTACTCTATATACTCCTATTTATCTTCTTGACACTCTCCTAACAACTAGTCTCATGTTGTCAAATTTAAACATGGGGAAGAGGAAGGCCTGCGAATGAATACAGTCAAGTTTGTAAAGGCCATCGAACAAGGAAACTTTGGTTCCTTTTCACGCATTTGCGATAGAATTCCTATAGAATAGCATGTATTGCGCTAAGATATATAGTCCCATATTTAAATCGCGTTATATAAAATACGCGTTTTTTCTGAAAAAAAACGGTAAGTGTCAGTTGTTTAATCTAAAACCGATTAGTATCATATAATATTATTTTAAAAATAGCCTGAACCATTTTGCAGACAAAAATAGGCATCATTACACCATCCTACCAGAATATTTCCTTTTTCACTTAAAAATGGGTATCATGATCTCAAAATATACTGCATGTAGAAATTTTGGGATAGGATAAGGCAGCAGATATAAGAAGGTTTTAAAAAAATTCAGAACAATACGCCATATATTTCCTAAAATATTAAATGACGGCGTTTCGCGTTTTCTTCGATATCGAGTTAGCTGTGTATGTAGAGTGTTGGTATTCTATAATTTTGATCTTAAGCTGCGTCAATCGTAATACTATCGTCCCTCAAGATTGTATGTAACAATTCATTGCAGAATATACATTTTCCGTTTCATTGCAGTATACAACAAATGCTTTTAATAAAATATTATTTTTCGATATGTACTTCTTTGTTTTGTAAACAAATAATTTAAACTCGGTTAGTTTAATGAGTTTTAATTCTTATTTTAGCCTAAAGCTTATTTATCCGTCTTTATTGAGAAACACCGATAAAGGCAGTCCTATTGTTTGTTTCAATTTGTAAACCATTATTGGAATCCATTAGCTATTACAAAATGATTTCGTTATTATCTTTGTTATGTTTTTAAAAGTGAAGTTTAACAATGTATTTATTTGTTGTTTGTTTCCTCTTTTTAAATACTTTTGTTATTTAATATCTAAAGCTTAATAGAATTTCAAACGTAGTTAAAATTGTTTTGAAACTCAGTTGCAGTTAAAAGCGTTAAAATTAAACAGAAATGAAAAGGTGTTTTATATTATGTGTCAAATGGTAATAACAACTTAAAGAAATTATTTGTATTTGTTTGTTTTCTTTTTTAAGTTTTTGTTATTTTACGGCAGAAGTAAATTATAACTTCAATTGTAAACGCAATTTTATGTTTTTGAAGAATTGCACCACATTAAAGTCTGAAAGTGGAGAACAATAAAGTCTGAAAGTGCAGAACAATAAAGTCTGAAAGAGCAGAATTCTCTGTTCTTTCAGACTTCAATGTAATATTACATTGTAATCTGTGGAACGAACCGTCGATTTTAAGGTTTTTCATTCAATTTTAATGTTTGTAGAAATTTTAATAATGTTTAAATGTTATTTGATCATATAGTAATATTGTGATCCAGTATTTATAGTAGTTTATTTTTTTTTAATTCGGATTTCTTGATTGGCACTAGTTTTTTAGATAGTAAAATTCGCCTTATTTAATGGCATATTAATTAAGGCGAAAACAAAGGGAATTTTTCCATTTCAGAAAAGTGGTACCAGTCAAGAAATCTGAATTTAAAAAGTAGCCTACAAGCAACAAACTTGTGATCTGTCTTTCACAAAAAATTTTGCAATTCCGTTTTGATAGCACATTAGTCCAGATTATTTATTATTTTAATTAAGAAAAAGATCGAATCCGTAGCTGTTTGTCAGCCGTATGTCGCATTTCACCGTTGGCAGTAGAGCTGAAAGGTACGCCTTTCTGACTCTCTGT
Organism: Maratus speciosus; assembly: GCA_963932465.1. Lineage (NCBI taxonomy): Eukaryota > Metazoa > Arthropoda > Arachnida > Araneae > Salticidae > Maratus > Maratus speciosus. The sequence continues at coordinate 42,145,182 of OZ010789.1, forward strand.
CTACTCCCCCCCCCCCCCCCCCCCCCACCACCACCACCTTTTTTACACAATGTTTTAGTTTTACTTTTATTTTAAGCACTGATGATTAAACCTTAGAGGTTTTGAAACAGCTGTATGCTTTTAAACATATTTTATTTGTGCCTTTATACGTTGTTTCTTTTTCTTAATATATCGGCACAAGTACAATCCTTCCCCACTTTTTAGGTATTTCTTATTTGTACGCTATTTTTTAGATGTAAATTTAAAATATCGTAAAATGTACATCTGTATCACTGTTCATATATTCATTTTTAGTTTCGTCCTTAATTATATAAATACGTAGCACCTATCATCGTCTGGTTCGTCCGTCTGTCTGTCCGCATATAACAGCGAAAAAAACTACCTAACCGAATGGGTTGCAATTTAATATATATAATCGTTGCAGAATGTCGTCCGATTATTTAAAATTTTATGAAAATATAATCAAAACTTAAAAATATATTAATAAAAGTGTTCTTAATTGTATTAAATACTATTATACGTAATTAATTCAATGATGTTCGATGATAGATAATGATTCTAGGCTGTCATGGTGATGATGCCATCTTTTAAGATGTAGTATTATTATTTTCGTTTTACTGAATTTAATATGTATAATCGTGATTAATTGTGTATCCATGTATTTGCATAAGAGTGACACAGCTATTGCACCAAAATCTGAATATATATACAACCACACTGTCAGAAAATACTGTAAATTTATGAGCCTTTGCTGTTCAATTTTCACGGGCAACAGCCTTATTCGATGAAAAATGCTCTGATCCACTAAAAAAAATACAGTACGACCCCATACATTTTCCTCCGCTAGGGTGCAACCCTTCGTTTTAGTTGTGTTTCGAAAAATAATGTCAGTTAACCGCGACTGTAACATATTTTTTAACCCGCCAAAAAAGCGATTCTGTGGTGATTATCTAACGTGCTACGGAACAGTAAGTAAAGTATTATTGTGTTTTGAAGTGCATTATATATTTGCCCCCTAAAATTACGGGCTGCACAAAATAGTGGGCATGGAGTTTTTTTTACGGGGTATGACTGGAATCTCGGCCGAAAGTTGCCGGCCTTTACCCGTAATTTTACAGGGATATTTTTAGATACTTAGAAAATAAAGAGCAATCCATATATTCTTGCATTTCTAGCCATCTGTTACGTCAACGGTAAATTCAAAAACCATCAAATACGGTACGACCTTATACATTTTACTCCGCTAGTGTGTACAGGTTGACACAAAATGATGGGCACAGATTGTTTTTTTTTTTTTTTTTTTTTTTTTACGGGGTGTGACTGGAATCTCTGCTGCCGGCCTCTGCCGTAAATATTTTTAACAGTGAAGTTATAGTACAAACGCACCTCATTTCCCACGTTTGACGTACAATTTCCGACTTGTTATGTCTAATAAATATTACATATCACATGATAAGGAAAACAAGTAATGTTTAATTAGTTATAATAAACACGGCTGTAAGAAATGAGACATAATACTACAAAAATTACAAAAAAATGCAACGGAAAAAAAAGTAATTTAACAAATTACAACGACCATTTGGAAAATGATTTTTTCGAAGATATTAAAATTTAAGAAATAAAGTTGATCATACATTACGTACGCCCTGAATTAAACATTAACATTCCTGGACCCATCATGAACAAATTTTAAAAGAAATTTCAGTTTTACAATTTTCGGTACTGGAAGTTTTTAAACTTCTACGGAGCTGGTCATACATTACGTACGCCATGGATTAAACATTAATATTCCTGGACCAATTTTAAATTAAATTTCATACATTACGTACGCCATAGATTACATTTTTCGGTGCTGTAAACTTTTAAACTTCTACGGAGCTGGTCATACATCACGTACGCCATGGATTAAAGTTTAATAATCCTGGACCAATTTTAAATGAAATTTCATTCTTAAACTTCTAAACATCCCACAATATTACTTTTTACACCGTCGTATAGAGAAAAAAATGTACTTTTAAATGCAATTTGTTTGAAAGCTGTATCTCAATTTGTTTCTGAGGTTTTTTTTTTTTTAATGCTTTTTTATCATAGTGGCAACAGAAGTGTCCATCTCTATTGAAAGTAAAGGGAAAATAGAAATTACTGTATAGACCAATCAGAAAACGAATAAAATGCGGATTCAACCAATAAAACGCTTCAGATATATTTTTGATTTCCTACCCTGACAGAGAATAATAACCATTTTTCCAAATGGTGAAAAAGCACTATATTTTGTTATTCATTAATACTTGTTTGATCCTTTTTCTTAGCACGAATACTGTAATTTTTTATTAGAAATTCTGTTGAATGCCTAACAATTAATACTGGGGTATATTTTAGGATATTTTAAATTTGCATCTAAAAAAGAAGCATGGACATAACTCATTAAGGAAACTAAAATGTGATTCTATTTTAAAGCATTACATGATTTACTGTAAAAAAACCCAATATGATTTTGTTTTGAAATTTTTAATAATTGAACAAACTAAACTTTAAATTTGTAATCTTATTAAAAATATATATACAGGGCGTCCCCTAATTCATGGGCCGAACTGTAAAGGAAGGTAGAGTATACATAAAGAAATATTTTTGTTATAGAAATGTGGGGTCGAACATGAAATTTTTGGCGTAAAAACAAGTATAGGAAATGAAAGCTGGCATTTTATTGAAATAAAAATAGTAAGTGATCAAATGTTCCTCACCGGCATCGACACGTACTTGGCAACGTCTATCAAGTGATTGGCATACTCTTTCATCTATGAGACTCCAGTTGACTCTGGTGAGGACCTCGTATGTAATTTAAATCTTCTTAATCCTTTGATTACGGGACTGGACTGATAGTTATTTTTATATTTAATCCTACCATATTAAACATTTCTTTTTATTTGTGGTAGATTCGTCTTGAAAATATCTTAGTAAAGCGTATGGCAAATATTTTTTTCAGAAAGTGATACAAAAAGAATGTACTCGATGTCGTAAATTTCACGAGCAATAGTCAAGAATTTTTAATAGTATTACAGTATAAGTTGATAAAAGTTATGTAGAACCTGAAAGCTTTAGTAAAACTATTAGCAAGAAGTCCAGTAGTAATTCTTGAAAATTCTAATATAAATAACTAACTGTTCAAAATATTTCTGAAAATAAGGTAAACATCGTAAGTATCAACAGTGGATGTGGTTACTTATTACTGCTCACTGTAACTTATTTTTTCTTGTTAAAAAATAAGTTTATATAGCTTTTTATAGCACTTTCTAGTTTATATAGCACATTATCAATATCCTAACAACTGGTTAACCTATGTCTAAAGCTGATGCTCACCCAAAAATTTAGTTATCGCTTCATTAATTTCTTTCACGATGTTAGAAACATAGTATTCATGTCTTCGTGAAATATTCGTCTCTAAATATATTTTTATTATTATTATGCATATATGAAATATTTGCCTCTAAATATATTTTTATTATTATGATGCTGCATTAAAAACAATTACAGTACGATTTTTTATGCGCATTATTGTTATCATTTCTTGCTGTACTTCTTATGTTCCCTAAGCATAAGTAATAAAATTGTTTTATTTAATTTTTTTTTTCAAATATCCAACACAAATCACGTAATATACTTGAATCTCTTTCTAATGGTTTATGTGAATCGTTCTTTTAAGTTAAAACTTTACTTGAAAACTAAAACTGAATACAAATTCTCAAAATTGAATGTTTTTTTTTCAACCAATATGTTTGTTTTTAAAACATACTTTGAAACGACACTTGTATAAACAAGTTATTGGGGGAAAAATGCTTTATGCCTATTTTTGAAACAGATATTCACTACAGTAAACTCTGTGTAAGGCGGACTTTGTGTAAGACGGAAATCTGTATCACTCGGAAAGATTTTCAAGTCCCTGCGAATTCATAGACATAGAGTAACATTTGTCTAAGGCGGAATATTGTCTACTACGGAAAATTTTCTCGGTCCCGTTCGATTCCGCCTTAGACAGAGTTTACTGTATTTTAATTTGTAACTATAAAATGATGTCTTAGTATTTTCTTAATATTAGAAAATTCTTAGTAAGCACACTTTGTTTTCAACCAATATGTTTGTTTTTTAAACATACTTTGAAACGACACTTGTATAAACAACTGATTGGGGGGGGGGGGATGCTTGATGCATATTTTTAAACAGATATTCACTATTGTAATTTGTAGCTATAAAATGATTTTCTTAGTATTGTGTAAAAAAATGTGTCATTCAAAAATTCAGATTCATAAAATATAAGCAAAACTTTTTGTAAATCATTATAACAATTTACATTATGGATATCGTATGTACGTTGTGCATTTGAAAGGTTTTAAATTTATGTATTAAGTAACAGATTACTTAATAAATGTCTTAAATAATAAATGCTATTTCAGAATTTTTATTGCAAAAGTCCATGGAAAATATATTTATACAATGTATTCATATGAAAAGACCCAAGTTAATGAATTAATTCATGTTATATTGCATCGCTATATTATGTGAGTGTATTAATAAAATGCTTTACTTTTGCCTGACGTATTGAACTATACTTATACTAGTATATAACTCCCTTAGGAAATGACGGAACGTGAATGACAAATCTTCAAAACAATATTTAAAAAAATATTTTTCTGACTGAAAAAAAAGAAGAAGAAGAAGAAGCCTCATGTATTTTGTTAATCAAAAAGTATTCTTCTTTGATTTTTGATGAATATAACAAATATATTATGTAAACTACTGTTTAAAATCATAGTTTAAATATTTCAGAAATCAATTTTTAATGATTTTAATCCGCATTGTTTCCCGAAGCAAATAGCTATTAATTGCAATATGACTTTCTTTTTCGCTACAAACTTACTATGTTAAAAATAATAATGTCTTCTGCAAGATAATTAAAATATGTTGTACAACTGTGTTATACATTACTTATGTTTCAATTCAGATGAGAATTCATAAGAAATATTCATTTTATTTCCAATGCCTTCAAATCTGATAAAATGCATTTAAAACTAGTCCGATGTTCCAATCCCAAAACTTTCTTCTATCTCATACATGTTAATACTGGAAAATTCGCTCTCACACTGCCAAAATTAAACAGCAATCTATGGCAATCATGAGGATTCTAAAGATATGAATTCCGTGCATTTGGTCTTGAGATATGGCTACCTTTGAAATCGAGTAAATTCAGCAAAATTCAGCATAGCAGTGCCACCTGTTGGGTGCTTTACATCAAAATCACCAAGCAGCCACTTATGTCAAAGCGTAACTGATGTTTGGGGAAAATCAGTATATGAGTTTTGAAGATTATTGAGAAAATCATGAAAATTCCAGCATAGCAGCACCACATATTGGACGATTAACACCGAAACCTAATCAGCAACAACTTGTGTTAACATCTAACTAAATCTGAAGTTAGATGAAAATTCGTGCATTAGTTTTTGAGGTAGAGCTATTGCGGGAATCGTGCAGAATGCAGCACAGCAGCACCACCTGTAGAGCGAATTACATCAACACGTAATCAGCATCAAGTCATATACAGGTCTAACTGAATATGAACTTTCATGAAAATTCGTGCATTAGTTCTTGAGATAGAGCTATTGCGGAAATCGTAAAAAATGCAGCACAGCATCGCCACTTGTTGAGCGGTTTACACCAACACGTAATCAGCATCTTGTCATATCAAGACTAACCGAATCTGAAGTTTCATGAAAATCCGTGCATTAGTTCTTGAGATAGAGTCATTGCGAAAATCGTAAAAAATGCAGCATAGCAGCGCCACCTGTTGAGCGATTTACACTAACACGTAATCAGCATCAAGTCATAAATGGGAATAACTGAATCTGAATTTCATGAAAATCCGTGAATTAGTTCTTGAGATAGAGTCATTGCGGAAATCGTAAAAATACAGCATAGCAGCGCCACCTGTTGAGCGATTTACACCAACACGTAATCAGCATCAAGTCATATCAAGGACTAACTGAAACTGAAGTGTCATGAAAATCCGTGCATTAGTTCTTGCGATAGAGTCATTGCGGAAATCGTAAAAATGCAGCATAGCAGCGCCACCTGTAGAGCGATTTACATCAACACGTAATCAGCATTAAGTCATATACAGGACTAGCTGAATATGAAGTTTCATGAAAATTCGTGCATTAGGTCTTGAGGTAGTGCCATTGCGGAAATCGTAAAAAATGCAGCACAGCAGCGCCACTTATTGAGAGGTTTACACCAACACGTAATCAGCATCAAGTCATATCAAGACTAACCGAATCTAAAGTTTCATGAAAATCCGTGCATTAGTTCTTGAGATAGAGCCATTGCGCAAATCGTAAAAAATGCAGCACAGAAGCGCCACGTGTTGAGTGATTTGCACCAGAAACTAATCAGCATCAATTTGTATCAGGGACTAACTGGTTATGAATTTCTATTAAATTCCGTACATTAGTTCTTGAGATAGAGCGCCCACAAAATTTGTATCACACACAGACAGACAGGAGGACAGACAGACAGACTCACAGGTAAACATTTTGTAAAAACATGTTTTTCGGGTTCTCTGACCCCTAAAACGTGTAAATCCTTCGAAAACCGGAATTCGAAAAATTTCATGAATCCAATACTTTCTTCTTGTAAAGATAGAAGAAAGTAAAAAGTACGATTGCAGCAGAAAGTTACTTTGTTTATAATAATTGGTGGTAGATGGCCCCATAAGGAATTAGCAAGAAACGTAAGCGCCATATTTCCCTCCTGATATAACTGAGGGCAGTTGCAATTGACGTCATGCTTGAGGTCACACGCTACAAATAGGCAGTACTGATTGGTTGAAATTCCCTGACATCCACTTGAAGTACAGTGGTTTGTCAGCTGATAGCAACGTCACTATTTTTACTTTCTTCTATCTTTACAAGAAGAAAGTATTGGATTCATAAAAATTTTCGAATTCCGGTTTCCGACGGATTTACACGTTTTAGGGGTCAGAGATTCCAAAAAACATGTTTTTACAAAATGTCTGTCTGTGACTCTGTGAGTCTGTCTGTCTGTCTGTGTGTATGTGACACAAATTTTGTGGGCGCTCTATCTCAAGAACTAATGCACGGAATTTAATAAAAATTCATATTCAGTGAGTCCCTAATACAAGTTGATGCTGATTAGTTTTTGGTGTAAATCGCTCAACAGGTGGCGCTGCTATGCTGCATTTTTCACGATTTTCGCAATACCTCTATCTCAAGAACTAATGCACGGATTTTGATCGAACTTCAGATTTAGTTAGTCCTTGATATGAATTGATGCTGATTACGTTTTGGTGTAAATCGTCCTACAGGTGGCGCTGTTATGATGAATTTTGTAGGATTTACACGATTTCCCCAATAGCTCTATCTTAAGAACTAACGCACGGATTTTCATTAAACTTCCGATTCAGTTAGTCCATGATATGACTTGCTACTGATTATGTGTTGGTGTAAATCGCCCAGCAGGTGGCGCTTCTGTGCTGCCCTTTTTCACGATTGCCTCAATAGCTCTATCTATAGAACTAATGGACGAATTTTCATCAAACTTCAGATTTAGTTGTATGTTGACACAAGTTGTTGTTAATTAGGTTTTGGTGTTAATCACCCAATAGGTGGCGCTGCTATGCAGGAATTTTCACGATTTTCGCTATAGCTCTATCTCAAAAACTAATGCACGGATTTTCTCCAAACTTCAGATTCAGTCAGACGCTGACATAAATTGTTGCTGATTAGGATTTGGTATAAATCATCTAATAGATGGCGCTGCTAGGCAGCATTTTGCTAGATTTAGACGATTTCAGCGATAGTCATATCTCAAGAACTAATGCACGGAATTTCATATCTTTAGAATCCTCATGAGATGCATAGATTGCCATTTAATTTTGGCAGTGTGATAGCGAATTTTGAAGTATTAACATGTATGAGATAGAAGAAAGTTTTGGGATTGGTACATCCGACTAGTTAATTTAGAACTTAATTGAAGAGGTTTTGAAGGTTTTATACAAAGTTAAATTATCTAAATTTTTTTAATATACTTTTACAAATATTTTAAGAGCAGCATAACCTGTATTATTTAATGAATCATTCAAAGAGTCATTCATTTGTTTGAAGATTTGCTGGAATTTGTTTCTGAATGACAACAGTGTCGTTTGTTTAGGACTGGTTTCTATGTTTATAATAGCTTAATTTTAATTTAGAACTTAATACATTATAAATGGATATGATATAGGGGAGACTAGGGAGGGTTGACCCAATTTTTACAAAATGATTTTTTATTTTTTTTTTATTTTGAACGTAGAATAAAGTTTTATATGTCATTTTCTTCGTTATACAATCAATTATCAAAATAAAATTACTACATAAGTGTAACATGTAAGAAATTTGGAAAATGATTGATTTTAATAATGAAAAAATAATGGGTCAAGGCTCCCCACATATGTGAGGGCTGACCCACTATATGGGAGGCTTGACCCACTTTGTTTTATATTGCACTATTTGTGAAGAGAAATAAAATCACTTTAAAAAAAGCAAAATAACTTTATTCTACTTATTTTAATTACTATAAAAAATATTTTTTCTAAATATGAGGCTTAAACAAACCTACTGAGACGCAATCGCAAATCAGAGGAGAAAAATTTTGTTTTAAACAGGATTTTGTCTGAGCAGGTATAATTGTACAGCACGGAAGATGAAACTTTAACATTTAAGGCAGTATTCTGTCAGAGACAGGTTCCGATTTCATAGTGTTTCATCTTATTATGTCCGGATTTAGGAGCCACTGTCCTGCTCTTTTTATTTCCTTGTTCCATTTTTTGTGTCACTCGGTCTGACAACTCTAGTTGTCACATAGTTTGGCTTTATCTTATTATATTCACCCTGATGAAATTTTTCTACATATCTGCCTAAAGTTTTTCGATCAATGCTATGTTCTTTTGCAGCCGCATGAGCACTTAATTTTTAATTAAAATGATTTAAACCTTTAAGTAGCAAAGTACTTTCAGTAGTAAAATGTTGAAATAAATGACTGGCACCGGAATTTACGAACAAATTTACTTGGAATTTGAAAAAGGCTATATTTCACGTACGTATTAAATGGAAAAGGTTTTGGCAAAATTCTGGTGTCATTGTGATGTTTTGGAATTAAAATTAAGTGGTTTTATAGACATGCCAGTGCCCTTCAAAGGGTTAAGACTGCTGCTTTCATCCTTTCTAGTCTTTCCCACTGTTCCTATTTACCTATTGTAAGCAACATTTAAATGGAAAAAAGTTCCTATCAACTTCCCCATCTTCTAGCAATTTTTCACATTTTTCTATAGTCAGTTTTAAATATTTTATTTTCCGTCAGATCATTTTACTGAAGTTTTACAGAATAAATTTAAATTTTTTTATGTATATACCATTAACTTTTCATTATGCACAGTGTATAATAAAAAGATTTCCAAAACCACTTAATTAAGGAAGCCTGGAGCATCTGGTCAATCCTCCCTCACATTGACAGGGTCAAGCCTCCCTTCAAAGACCTTTTCTAATGAATACCACATTGTTATGTTAAGCCTAACTGACCGTACCGTCTTTATGCCCGTAATGAAAGCTCGATATTTTTGCATAACTTTAAACCTACTTACATAAATTTTTATTATATAATTTATTTGAAGAAAGCTTACAAAATATTTCTAAAAAACACAATATTTAGGTTGAAAACACCTCACAATTGATTTTTCCACACCTGTTTCGATTATCTTTATGAAACAAAGACTGTTGTTTGAGCATTTCACTAGCTTTGTTTAACACCTATTGATAAAACTCTAAAATTCTTTTAAATATGAAAATTCATGGGTGGGTCAAGCCTTCCGTATGGTCAACCGTCCCTAGTCTCCCCTACATGTTTTATTGGAAAATATGCTGCACAGACATGATTTCAGGTAGGAGAAATTATCATTTAGCTGTTATATGTTAGCATATGTTTTTCATTAACATGGCGTTTAGTTCGGTCGATTCGCAGATCAGAGTGGTTTCTACCGGAATGGTTACCTACACTTTTCTCCACTCGGATTTTATTATAAGTTGATGGCAGCTAATTTCGTCTGTAATATTTTCGTTCATGATTTTTTAAATCATTAATTGAAGGAATATAATCAAGTCCAAGTATTTTTCTCATTTGACTTTCAAACATTTTTTATATAGATGGAAAAAGTATTTAGTTCTTAAAATAGAATTAAACTGGGTTACTATGTGAAAGAATCAGGTTATGTATTTACGAATCTTACATTTGTCACACTTACTTTGTATAATTACCATAACACCTTTTTCTAATGCAGTTGAACATTAATGACTTAATATTACAAATTATATAATACTTTTCTGTTATAATTCATACTTTGGACAGTTGATCACAAACTAAAAAGAAAAAGCTATTGTTTCATTATAATTGTGTTTATATCCATTTTAAAAGACCTAAATTAATTAAGTATATCATGTTATACAACTTTGAGGCGGAAATTATAAATTAAATAAACTGTCAAGTGAGAGTATTACTCGCACTCAGAGGGTTCCGTATAATAAATATATGAATTACTAACTGTATTATTAAAAATTTGTTGCTAAAAGAGTAATAAGATTTTTTAAAAAACTATACAACGTAGGGTTGAACCGGTTGGGTATAGCTGTATACAGGGTGTCCGGTCTCAATTGTGCCCAATGGCTAATTCCTAAACCGTTAGTCATAGACATATACTTCCAGTTACAAAAATGTTTTAAATCAGGTAAGGAAATATTTTAAAAGCGATTTGGGTCAAAACATTATTTCTTAAAAAAATACAAAATTTAAATTTTCATACGGTCCACCGGTCCTATAAGATATATTTATTAAAATTTTCCTATTACACTGACAAGTAATGGAAAAAAAAATGTCCCATTGTTCTACGATTAAAATTGACCGAAAAATGGTGCTGCAAAATGGGGGTCATTCACAAATTTAGTCGAAATATAATTTCGTCAGATATATTAAAAAATGGTTGAGAGTAAAATTAACATTACAATATAAATTTGAAATCTTTAGTCATTCTGACAGATTAATGCAAAATATACAATTTGTAATAAACATTTAAGAAGAAAGAAAAAAAAAAAACAGAATTTTTGTTAAATGAAATGATGCTAAATTAATAGCCCCAATTCTTTACAAAATCATACGTATTTTAAAATATTATTAGATTACACTAGCATGCAAAAGTTGGGTTATTTCATGTCTTTTAGCTTTTGATAATTGATTCTTAAGTATTCTGTACCGCTGAATCTGGAATTGACCTTCCTTTTTAGCCATTACATCAGGATTTTTTGCAAATTCTAAATTCCAAAGTTAAAAAGTTCAAAGTTAAAATTTCATCTCCTACCCCATCTCATCACACCATCCAGCTGTAAGAATCCCAAGATAAACAAAAATATCGAATAAATTATTGAATAAAATAAAATTTAAAAAGTTTTACATATGTTTTATAGTATGAGATTTTCGCTATATTTTAACTTACACATTTTCAAAAAAATTCTAACGTGATGGTTAAAAATGAAAGTCATTTTCAGATTTAGTGCTAAAAAGTACGTAAAAATCAATTATCAAAAGTTAAAACATACAACCATCTCCTCTACTTTATAGTATTCGATGTTTGTCATTCTTTAAATTCGACAATTTATGATTTGCGAAATATCCTGATATGATGGTTAAAAGTTAAGGCAATTTTCGGATTATTTCTAAAAATACATAAAGTTTAAAAACACAACAATCTCCGTCTTCTAATATCTAATCAAAAACTTTTTCATAAACTTCTTGGCGGTAATTTATCCGAAATTTTTTGTGTTATCCTATAAAATAAGTTTAAATGGTAACCACCGAAAATCATAATAATATTTGATTGTTATCGGATTTGCGCCAGTATGTAAAATGTAATCTCGATCGGATATTTGAAAGTTAGTTAAAGTTCAAGGACAAATTTTGAACTGGAAAAAGATACATATAATCGTTGAAGTAACATTAAAAACTTAACGTAATTTTTGTTAAAAGTCATAAAAGAAACAGTCTTAAATCCTGACAAAATAAAACATGTTATTTTAGCCAATCTGCTGAAACTTAATAAATGTTAACTTAATCGTAATACTTGTACGGTTTTTTTCAAAGCACATATACACATGGAATGAGATCTTCGAATACTTTAAGCACTTGGAATGTGACCCCTCAAAGTCAAGCGGAACTCATTTGTTTTCAGAGCAGAAAAGTGACATAAGTCATGCATTTTTAAAGTTTCATAACTCGCACAATTTTAGTGTTATATCAAAGGGACTTTTTTTGTCTTACTTGTCAGTGTAATAGGAAAATTTTACTAAATATAACTTATAGGACCGGGGGACCGTGTAAAAATTAAAATTTCGTAATTTTTTAATAAATGTTTGTATTGACCCAAATCGCTTTTTAAATGTTTCTTTATCTGATTTAAAGCATTTTTCTAATTGGAACTATATGTCTACGACTAACGGTTTAGGAATTAGCCATTGAACACCGAGAGACAACACACCCTGTGTGCTAGAAAAGTATGAATGGTATACCTTAAAAGTCCAAAAAAGACATGAAGACTAAATAATATGAAATATTGCTATTCTCTATAACTCTTTTTTTTAATCTTATCTAAATCCGTTTATGATTAACTTCTTTCGTTACTGACTATAAAAGTAGTGCACATTTAAACTTCATTTGGCATTTCATAAAACTAAATTCAGCGTACTAATAATCTTTTCTTTTTACAGTGTAGCAAAGCAAAACACTTGTTCAAAGTTTAAACTTGTGATTTTGCTAAGCGCACTTAAAAAGGAGGTCGCAAAGTAACCACGCCGCATTGGCCGGTGCCACGTTTTTCAAGGTACGTTTCTAATTAACTTTTAAAGACACGAGAGGCGTATTGAGGGATTTCCTCAATGCAAACTAGTCGCGAATCTCATAGTATTTATGGGATTATTTCTAATTAAATGAGTTTAATCTGTGATTCATAGAGCTTTCACAGATTGTCCCCCCGAGCAGTTAAATAATGAGATAAATAAAATATATGATATAGCAAGATACAATGGATGCAAAGAAAGCACCATAGAAAAATTAATTAAGAACTTGAAATATAAGAAGAAAAGAAAGTCCAATCCACAAAATTCCATGTTGTCCACTTTACAATATTTTCCTGGTTTCTTCGAACGTTTGAAATATAAACACAATAAATTCAATATATCCCTAGTCGCAAAACCTTCTATGAAATTAAAAAATACAGTCAGCAAGAAAATAGATCCAACAGAGTCAAACAAATTATCAGGAGTATACGAAATACTTGAATAAAAATACACTAAATATAAAAATACACGGAAATGCTATGTAATTTTAGTAACAATAGTACAAATTAATCCACGCTCGCAAATAGCCAAGATAATTTTATTTTTATTTTTATTTTTATTTTATGTTTTGCAATATTTTTCATTATGCATGCTGTCTCGTGAAATTGTTTACCATATTATTGTTTTGTTAAATTATATGACAATTAATCCACGCTCACAAATAGCTCATTTAATTTCAATTTATTTTTATGTTTGGAATGTTTTTCATTATGCATCATGTCTCGTGACATTGTTTACTATGTTTATTGTTTTTAAATTGTGTGAAAATATTTTCTATCGTGAATGATTTTGAAAATGTCGCCGTTGGTGCGACGAAAAGATCGTCAATCTTAATAAAGATATTTTATCACTTTTTAAAGCATTATTTTACTTAATTTAATTAATATTTTTGTTTATAGATATTATCGTTCTTTCTTTTACATTTTTTTAAAAAATCTTTAAATTTTTTTAAAAATATTATTTAAAAAAAGAATTATTTGTAAATAGTTGAAAAACGTATTTTTCTCATGATATAGTGTTAAAATGAATTATTACAAAAAAATAATGTTGAAATTTTCATAATCGAGTATTTGTTACAAAATTACCTTAAGGCCATTTATTAACGCATTTTTTTTTATTTTGATAATTTCATTGGTTTAAGCGTGCAATTGGTGCTGTATTTATCTATTTTATTTATTTAAAAAGTTTTAATTTCGTAATGGCATATTAGCCTGAAGCAAATGCAAAATTACTTATATTCTTGGAAGTGCAAATGCGTTAATGCTTTGTAATCCGAATCCACGTCGATATAGAAAGATTTTTAAAAATCATGTCGGGATATTATTATAAAGATGTTGGTATTTCCCCATCAAATGCGACAAATGGGGAGCGTTCGTACTATAAATAGTTTTTTAAACATTTTTTTCACCACATATTGTACTGAATGTATATTTTAGTTCAGTTCATAAGTACATATCGATATCAAATTCTTTTCGAAAATCTGTAGCATCATTAAAATGCCCTTGAAATATTTTTTTCATATTAGCCATAATGTAACGGGAAATTTTTGACTGTCCCTGTAATTAAACTATACACCCGATTTTCATAAAATTTGAAATGACTCGACAAAATTTTCAACTATACAGGGTGTCCGGTCTCAACGGTGTCCAATGGCTATTTCCTAAACCGTTAGCCGTAGACATATAGTTCCAATTACAAAAATGTTTTAAATCCAGTAAAGAAATATTTTAAAAGCGATTTGGGTCAATAAAAACATTTTTTAAAAAATTACGAAATTTAAATTTTTATACGGTCCCCCAGTCCTATAAGTTATATTTAGTAAAATTTTCATTTTACACTGACAAGTAATACAAAGAAAGCCCCATTCATATAACACTAAAATTGTGCGAGTTATGAAACTTAAAAAATGCATGATTTATGCCACTTTTCTGCTATGAAAAAAAATGAGTTCCGCTTGGCTTTGAGGGGTCACATTCCAAGTGCTTAAAGTATTCGAAGATCTCATTTCATGTGTATGTGAGCTTTGAAAAAAACCGTACAGGTATTACGATTAAGTTAACATTTATTAAGTTTCAGCAGATTGGCTAAAATAACATGTTTTATTTTGTCAGGATTTAAGACTGTTTCTTTTATGACTTTTAACAAAAATTACGTCAAGTTTTTAATGTTACTTCAACGATCATATGTATCTTTTTCCAGTTCAAAATTTGTCCTTGAACTTTAACTAACTTTCAAATATCCGATCGAGATTACATTTTACATACTGGCGCAAATCCGATAACAATCTAATATTATTATGATTTTCTGTGGTTCTCATTTATACTTATTTTACAGTATAACACAAAAATTTCCGGATAGATTACCACCAAGAAGTTTAAGAAAAAGTTTTAGATTAGATAATACAAGATTGCGATTGTTGTTGTTTTTTAAGTTTTATATATTTTTTAGCACTAAATAAGACATTTACCTTAACTTTTAACAATCATGTAAGGATATTTCGTAAATCATTAATTGTCAAAGTTAAAGAATAACAAAAATCGGATACTATAAAGTAGAGGAGTTGGCTGTGTTTTTTAACTTTTGATAATTTATTTTTACGCACTTGTTAGCTCTGAGTTTGAAAATGACCTTCATATTTAACCATCACGTTAGGCTATTTTTGCAAATCGTAAATGTGTAAGTTAAAATATAGCGAAAATCTCATACTATAAAACATACGTAAAACTTTATTTTATTTTATTTTATTTTATTTTATTCAATAATTTATTCAATGGGATTCTTGCAGCTAAACAGCTGAGTGGTCCGATGAGATTGGGGGGGGGGGGGTCAATTTTAACTTTGAAATTTGCAATTTTTGAAAAATCCTGATGTGGTGGTTAAGAAAGAAGGTCAATTTCGGATTCAGCGGTACAGAATACAAAAGAATCAATTATCAAAAGCTAAAAAACATGACATAACCCAACTTTTGCATGCTAGTTTAATCTAATAATATTTTTAAATACGTATAATTTTGTAAAAAATTGAGGCTGTTATTTTAGCAACATTTTATTTAACAAAATTTCTGTTTTACTTTCTTCTTAAATGTTTATTACAAATTGTATATTTTGCTTTAATATGTCAGAATGACTAAAGATTTCAAATTTATATTGCAATATTAATTTTACTCTCAACCATTTTTTAATATATCTGACGAAATTAAAATTTCGACTAAATTTGTGAATGACCCCCAATTTGCAGCAAAAAATATGCTCCAACTTAAAACAGCTATTACTCGGTGAATTTTAATCGTAGAATAACGGGACTTTTTTTGCATTACTTGTCAGTGTAAAATGAAAATTTTACTAAATATAACTTATAGGAACGGGGGAACGTATAAAAATTTAAATTTCGTAATTTTTTATGAAATGTTTTTACTGACCCAAATCGCTTTTAAAATATTTCTTTACCTGATTTAAAACATTTTTGTAATTCGAACTATATGTCTACGACTAACGGTTTAGGAATTAGTCATTGGACACCGTTGAGACCGAACACCCTGTATATATAAAATTTCAGATCATTCGGTTGGGTAGTTTTTGCTCTGTTATATGCGGACGGACGGACTGGATGACGACTATAGGTAATACGTATTTATATAATTACGATCCCACCTAAAAAACATAAAGATATGTGTAAATTGAGATTTAGTTTTAAACTAAATTTCATTTCAAAGAACATTATTTTCCAATTCTACTGTTTAAATATTCAACTTTGCATTGTTGACAAATTTAAAAACTTAAATATATTCGAAAAATATTGGTCAAGTGTTTACACCAAAATTTTCAACAATTATATATATATATATATATATATATATATATATATATATATATAATTATATATTATTATTATATATATAATTATATATATATATATATATTATTATTATATATATAATTATATATATATATATATATATATAATTTCTGAGCATTCGGTTGGGTAGTTTTTGCTCTGTTATATACGAACGGACGAACTGGATGACGATTATAGGTGGTACGTATTTATATAATTACGATCCCACCTAAAAAAACATAAAGATATGTGTAAATGGATATTTAGTTTTAAACTAAATTTTATTTCAAAGAACATTATTTTCCAATTCGACTGTCTAAATATTGAACTGTGCATTGTTGATATGTTTAAAAACTTAAATGTATTCGAAAAATATTGGTGAAGTGTTTACACCAAAATTTTCAACAATTATATATATAAAATTTCTGATCATTCGGTTGGGTAGTTTTTGCTCTGTTATATGCGGACGGACGGACTGGATGACGACTATAGGTGGTACTTATTTATATAATTACGAACCCACCTAAGAAAATAAAGATATGTGTAATCTGAGATTTAGTTTTAACCCTTAAATGCCGGATGTTGCTTTTCGGCAACATACCCAATTTAGGCTTTAAAATACTATTAGAATAATATTGAAGCTATAATGCCTAATGTTTCCAATAAAATATATTCTGAAAATATTATTAAATCGATTTTCAACATGTGAATGGCAACACTTCTGCTGTTTAAGAATAAAGATATATTTATTTTTTCAATTGTTGCTACTTGTTCTTTTTGTTTTGTTGGGAAACTTGCGAAATACCCTATTTTGTTCTGCAGTGAGCAAGTAAAATTTATTTCTTATTATAGTTCCTAAAATTCTTGTGTTTTTAATATTATAGAATTTTTTCAAGGAAAATTACTTTTTCAATTAAAGACCAGTATTGCCAATGAGTAACAAACTGTTTTTTAGCCGTAAACCCTACTTAAAACAAAATATGATTTTTTTAATTATTTTTCCCATGATTTATTTAAAAAATAAAAGCCGAAAAACAATATTACAATGATTTTAGATAAATCTGGCATTTAAGGGTTAAACTAAATTTCATTTCAAACAACATTATTTTCACAATTCGACTGTTTAAATATTGAGCTGTGTAGTTTTGATAAGTTTAAAAACTTAAATATATTGGAAAAATATTGGTCAAGTGTAAACACCGTCACTTCTACGTCAGCGTTATTCACGGACATGTTTTTGCTTTATGAGGTAGATGCTTGAATAATGAACTTCAAAATGCAGATTTATATTTTTTTAAATGTTGAATAAGCTTTTCTATGCTTCCAAATCAATTAGTATATGCCCTTACAGTTTTATTCTATTATCGGTTGGAATATACTGTGAATTATGCTGATCAAAATATATATCGTATATTTCCGTGTATAAGTCGAGAATTTTTGGATAATTTTTTGGCTCGAAAGTGGGGGCGTCATGAGTCTAAGAAAATTTCTAAATTTGATATTCTAAAATAATAAAAGAATGGTAAATATAAAAAACATAAAAAATACCTACTAATTCCTAAAAATACTTTAATACTCCATTCTGTTATAATGAAAAATATTACCAACGATCTTTTACTATCCAAGTCATTATCATAATTTTTAAGCAACTCCTTAAAAATGCTTTCTCTCATTGGTACATCAGGATGAATATCATCAGCATCTTATTCAAAAATGGTATCTTGGTATCTTGGTTATCTTGGTATTGTTTTCCGAAATACAAATAACGTGAAAGTATATATAAAAAAAAATTCAAAGGTTACATTTATATCTTTAAACAAAATATAAGGTTAAACTTTTTTATTAAATATATTTTTTGAATATGAAAGTAATGTTTGTAAAGAATTTTAAAAGAATGTACAAACATAAAAGCTGTGTTTAACAAGAAAATCCAATTTTTGATAATGAAGATACGAAAGTTAAAAGTAATGAAAGATACGATTTTGAATTAAATTTCGATATTTTAACCTCAGGATGACTATGTACTTTAGTACCAAAGTTTTATTCTAACATATAAAATATATTTATAAATATATGCATTCAGAAGAATTATTTAACTTTTTTTAATGTTTAAAAACTAGGAATTTCCAAACCTCATTTGATCAAAATATCACCTATATGCGACTGTTTTAAAGGATTCATGGAAATAAATATTACAAAGTATTTTTGAAAATGTTTTATTAGCATTGAATATCGTTTTTATAATGTCATATAATAGTTTTTGTGAAATTTGTTAAAATTTTATGCTAATAATAGCATTCTATTCATGCTTTTTTTAAAATGTATTTAAATATTATTTTTTTTTTAAATTATTTTTTTTTAAACTAGGGGTCTCTGTCCCTACGGGCTATGCCCACTAACCCCCATTCAGGCACCGCAAACTGTAAAAGCACGCTAATTTGATCGGCTTTTAAAAAAAATCAGAAGAAAGAAGTATAATTAACCCTTAACTGGAGTGACAAGTACTGTCGCATAACTGCCGTGAGCGGTCTGTCAGACCGCTTATTAAAAAGGATAATTTTTAACTTATATATCCAAAAAGAACTACAAAATTCACAACATGGCTTTCAAGAAGGTAGTTCGACAGAGTCAGCGATAGCCGAACTTTTCTTATATATAAATCTCCTCAAAGAGAATAACAATTATATTTCTCTAATATCCCTAGATTTCAGGAATGCATTTGACCGACTACCCTGGCCAGAGACCTTAGAAGAATTAAAATTCCTAAAACTAAAACAAGCATTAATAAACATAGTAGCATCATTTCTTTCCACAAGAGGAGCAATGCCAAATTGGCTGGAAAAAAAAAAAAAATTCCACTGGTTTAGAAGGGGTTGCCCGCAGGGGTCTTGTTTTGGACCTTTTCTTTGGAGGATATTCCTGAATAAATTAGTTATATATTTATACTTATAAATTATTAATACTTATATATCTAATTATTTTTGGAGAAACAAGAAGACAGTTGGAGCAGATGGGAAGAGATATACTACAAATAATAAATGACTGGGCGAAACAAATGGATATGAAGTTCTCATATGACAAATGTGTTGTGTTAAATCTTCGAAGATCACATTTACTGAAGAGGGAGCCAATATATAAATTGGATGGGCACTTTCTTAAATCTGAAAATACAATAGAATATGTAGGCCTAACATTGGATAAAACACTGTCTTTTCTTCCGCACCTGAATAAAAAACGTATCGAAATTAATCAAATATCGCAAAATCTCCTAAAATTCGCCGCTGCGTATGGAGGCCTTTCGAAGCAAATTTTAAAAATCTGGAACTTACAAATATTGGAGAAAACACCTCATAACCATAGAACTTCACCACTGGTTCAGATTTTTGCAGAAATCACTAGTGCTATATACCAAAATAATAGAATGTGTTCGGATACTAGAAAACAATCAACTAATTTTCCAAAATCAACAAATGCCAATAGATGAACAAGAATAACACTGACTAGTTACAACAAAAATCCTATATCATACGTTTCAGTAAAAACCTTCAACAAATGTGTAAAGAGAACTAATGTGAAGACATTTTAAGTGCCTGAATTATGTGAATAATGTGTTTCAAATGTGTTAAAATCGTTAGCTAAATGTGTTGTAATCAGATTTACTAATATAATCATCAACTATATATTAATTAATTAATATTTCTATTCATTCACTCCAATATATTTAGGGCTATGGAGATACCTGAAATCCAAAGTGCATGCATTTGATCTGCCTCTGATTATATTTGTCAGGTGTTGTTAGTCTGTATTGTAATTGCCATATGTTGTTAGTCTGTATTGTAATTGTCAGGTGTTGTTAGTCTGTATTGTAATTTTTTTTAATAAATTATCAACGCGGGATCTGGAAGCCTATGTCGATGATGGGTTATCCCGCGCTGCAGAAACTGTCAGAGCACTCAATCTAAAGATGAATAAAATGCTACATTGACTCTTAAAATACTATTTATGTACTAAATTTCACGTACAGGACTATTATATTTAAAATTCAGCTATTCAAAAGACTCTAGTGAAAGTAAAAGGACTCCAAATAAAATAAAATTTAAACAGTATTTGTAGTTAAACTGAAAATTTGTGAAAATTGAAAAATGCAACGGTCTGTGAGACCACTAACAGCTGTTACGGGTTAAAACACAATGGCGATCTCCCTGTTAACCCTTTAAAACGCAACTTGCACGATCGTGCGCGTTAGACATTCACTTAAATTTTTGCTTCTGATTCCAATGTAATAAAACCTCGAAGAAAGATACGAAGAAAAATTCGCTAACCAAATCATAAACTTTCCTGAAATTCTCCAATAAAATAACGAATATTTCTTTAAAAAATAGGAAAATATCTTCCAATCTTACAGGTTTTCTCCTAGAAAGTTTCTGCTTGTATATATAAGTTCATTGACGAATAGAGTTTTTCACTGTGTACTAGCCATTGATAAATTACATTTTCCAAACGAACTTCCTTATTTTTTTTTATTGTCAAGCAAAAATAATTTAATCCCAGAAAACCACTTAATGATACAGAATGTTTTTCTTTAATAACTCTATAACGATATGTTAATGCTTATGAAACTGCTGTTTTTCAAATATAAAGTGTCATTTGTTAATTTCATTGCTGAAATTATAGATTTAATTGCATATTATATTATTCATTCAGAATTCGTGATGTTTCTGTTCATCAAAAATATACAATACAAAATAATTTTTTTTTTAATTCTTTTAAAATTATTTCGTAAATAATATAAAATACAAAAGTTATACTCAAAGATTGTTTTGCAATATACTGCTCAAAAAGGAATTTCAAATTTATGCTTTATTTTCAACAAGTGTTTAATTACAGCATCTATTTAAATTGTAAAAAAAGTGATTTTTCCTGCACTTTAAGTTGTAATTTTTCCAGTACCGATGCTGTGAAATGAAATTCAAGCATCCATGCTGTAAAAGCGAAATCAAGCAACATGTGATATAAAAATCGAATTATTTCTGTTACATGCTCCACGCAGAGAATAGCCACTTCACTTTCACCAGTCTTGAGAAATTTTATAGCACTTTTAAAAACAGCAGCTTGTAGATTTTACAACAATTCTGTTGGCAGAAGGGTTACCATCGCATTTTGTTGTAAAATACAGTTTTTTTTTTTAATTTATTTTTATTTATTTATTTTAACAGTGTAACTACTTTAAATGATAAACATCTAGAACGGAGTTTTTTAATAATCGCTATTTTACATTAGTTATGGCTTCGTTTCCAGGTTAAAGTTATAAAAAAATACATAATAAAAAATTACAAATCTGTTTTTATTATCAGCAATCATAAATATAATTTCTTCATTACAATTATTTTCGGTTTTAAGTGATATTTGAAAAAAGAAAGCTTTCAAAGATCTAATAACCATATATCTATTAATCAAATAATTATAATCAAATAAATTCTTCAAAATGTATTCAAAGTTACATTTTTTAATCAGGTTTTTTTTTCAGAAAAAAATGTATTTCGATTTTGAAACAACTCAAAAATTAAAAAAATGTTTTTTATTATATTAAAAAGATTAACAACGCATATACTTCATTTAATATTTAAAATTATTCTTACTACAGACGTCTTCTGTATAACCACCCAAAATCTTTAGAGATTTATGTTTCAGTATTATTTTCGAGATAAACTTTTCATCACATTCACAAAATAATGCCCAAAAGATACGGAACAATTTCAGCATTGTAAAGCAGATTACAGACCATAAGTATTTCCATTTCGACTTTCACAAATATTCCTTAAACTTGACTTCGTAAGTTATTTTTTAAATTCAATGAAGTCTCAAAATAGAAAATTTGCAATCCAAATTTTGATTTGGCTTACTGCGGTGGAAAACGAAAATCAATGCATTCTAACAGGTAACTTATTGAAAAGATTTACTTTCCTGGAAAAAGGGATATTGAAAACCTGAAGATTTTCTTTGAGATTTAGATTGCTATTTTGAAGCAAATATTTTGTTTTTAAATGAACTTAAGTTTTACTTTACGAACTAGAGTAACGTAAAATTAAATTTGTGTACTATTCGAAAACTCTAATGAAAAATACAGAATATAGATACTTTTAAATAGTGAACTATGCGATATTAATCAATAACTTATAATTGAAATGAATTTCTAATGTATATTTAAAAATAAACACATAATATAATTTCATTGATTTTTTACAATATTTTCGTGTAGGAAATCTGAAATAAAAAAATTGGCAAAGTCTATTTGCAAATTTAATTAAATGTATATTTAGTTAAATTCAACATTTATATTTAATTCAAAATTATTTTTTCCCTTTTTCAACATCTCAGTAGATTAAGAAAAAAAATTAAACTGTCGAAAAAGTTATATTCAGCAGAATTAATTTATGAATTATACATAATGTATTACATAAAAAATTAATTATAATTCTTATATTTACAAAAATATTTTTTAAAAAGTCAACGAAATTACATTCATTAACCACTACCTTAAATCAGTTAACATGAATAAAAGCCAACTAGGGTTGTTTGCAAAGACATGGTCAAGGAATTTAAATATTTATGTGGTTTTTCATTTAACACAGCAATACGTCGTTGGTTATTAAATATGAACCTTTAAAATTACAGAGTTGCTTAAAAAGGAACATTACAACAGTGCTATATAAAATATGTAGTTATCTGTTATACGATGCTGGAGTACAATATGTCTTAAAACGTTGTAGGTACTTCCAGCAAAAATAAGTTAATAATAAATTCATTTTTGTATAACTGCAAAATTAAAATATAGTATTGGGGTTACCAGGGGCTTTGCGAATTACAGATTATTTGTGGAAACAGGTTTTTAACTGTAATAGATATTTTCATCAGTATTTTTGGATCTGATAATGTTAGTATTTTACAGACGGTACTTATAGTTATCATTAAAATAACTTGTTTTAATATTCACTTAATACATCAATTAGTAGAAATACAATTTAGAATGAGTTATAGATGCATAACTTTATATTGTTCCAAAATCATTATTGGTTACACAAAACAAAAATATTTTTAAAAGGATGATTTATTTTGCTTTGCATTTTTTCAGTATTCTTGACATTGGAGGGGAGATTATATTTTACAACAGTTGCAATTTTTTTTTAAAAACAAAAGTCTCTCAAATTTAAAATTAATTATTCAGGAAAACTTTTATCTTAATTTTAAATATTTAGCATTAAATTTCAATAAAAGTAATCTCTTACAAATCAATCAGGCCATTTTATGTTAACACCTTTCTAGTGCTTACTATTTCTTTTCAAAAATGACACAGAAGTAAAGAATAGAAATGTTCATGACACAATTTTTAAAAATAAACGCGCAGTCCTTTCATTGTGTTTTGTTCTGATGTTGAGTTTTATTTAACAGACACTTGAAATTTCTTGTTTGTCAGCAAAACGAAAATAATGTGTGCTTTTTTTACTCATTTTCTATAAATAAAATGCTTATCTTTTGACCTTAATAAAATTTCAACGTCATCATTTTGACTAGATACTTCCTGTAACAAGATTCGGATTCCCGTAGGATACTCGTATGGACGAGTGCATTGAAATGTGTATGAATCTTGTGCATTGAAATGTGTATTGAAATGTAAAATATATATGTTTTATCTAATCTTAAGGGGACCGGGAAAGCAAAATTTAACTAAAAAATCGATTTTTACTATTTTATGTCATTAAATAGTATAAACTTTTATCTTTCCAATGATGCGTCACACATGTTTATATATAAAAAAAATAAGTGTTGAAATTATTCATTCTTTCTAAGAGTACTTCACAGCTTATTGGCCATTTAAATTTTTAATTGACTTTTTCTCAAAACTTGGATTTTTCATGTTTACGTTCCTTTTTTTTCAATATCTATTAAACTTTAGAACACGTATTTTTATTTAATACTTATATAATGATATATTGTATACTTTAACACAGGGATTTAATGATTTGTTGAGAATTATTTATTTTAGGCAGTGAAATCTTACCAAAAATGCTAATTTAAAAATGACTTTCAATAAATAATTAATAATTAACTTTGAGTTTCAGTTAGAAAGAAAATGTCTGTTAAAATATGTAAATCATGTTATTTTAACTATTCTAAAAAATCTAGACCTCTATCTTTCACCATTTCTGAGTAAAAGGTACATAAAGTTGGTGAATTTAACATGGCGGAGATTGGGCTTTCTCGGTCCCCTTAATATGTTTAAATCTTATCAAGAAATTAAAATTATTAGATTATGCTTTTTCTATAAATGAAAGTTAAAATTCTAGTGCTAATTCTAGTATTTTTAATGGTATTGTCTTAAGAGGTCTTGTACCTTTTAAACGCTTCGAAAATTAACGAAAAACTTGAACGTTTGAAGTAGTCTATCTTCAAAATCTTTTTTATGTATGAACATGAAATTTTCAATATTGATTAAAAGATTACGTTTCGTAATATGCTACCATTAGAAATTTATTTGCCTTTTACAGAATTTGTGTATTGTTAAAATCAAAATAGCTCTCTTTTTTTACTCCAGAAGACATTGCGCGCATGATATCTTGAAAAAGTATGTATGGATCGTCAAGAAATTTTTTAAAGATACTAAACACATTTGTGTGTTTAAAATGAACTACTTTTAAGTGTTTAAAATTGTAATAGTTTTAGTTATGACAGTTTTTATTCATAAAAAATATTAAAAATATATATATATATATATTTAACAAAAATATTTTTTTATATAGCTAATGAAATAATTTTGGCCTAAGAGTAATTCATTTTAAACTCACATATATGTTTAGTATGTTTACCAAACTTCATGACAATCCATACATACATTCTCAAGGTATCATGCGCGCAAGGACTTCTGGAGTAAAGAAAAGTACTATTTTGATTTCAACAATACACAAATTTTGTAAAAGGCTAATAAATTCCTAATGACAGCATATTACAAAGCACAATCTGTTTAATCAATATCCGAAATTTCATGTTTATTCTTAAAAAAGTTTTTGAAGATAGACTAATTCATAGTTGGACGTTTTTCTTTAAATTTTGTCACATTTAAAAGGTACAAGACCCCTTAAATAATTAAAATACTTATAGTATTAACATTAAATATATTAATTATATTACAATCAAATAATTCAAATAATTGCTAATGAAGATACAGCATGTAATGATGCACTATCATACGATATCCATGGAGTATAGCGATATTTGTTGCATAATAGATGAATCTCGTTTTGTTGAAAATTTGGATAACTTTATCTGGCATCTCATCTGACGTACAATACTTAAATAACAATGTTTTTCTTCTGGACAATTCTCGAATAAGCGCAAAGAAAATAATAACAACATTTAAATCCTACTGACGACGACCTTGTAATGGTTGAAAACATTCTAGGTTTTTCTGATGTATTTTAAGATATTTTAATTTTGTATTTTAAATAGCTTTATTTAAGTATTGAGCGGCAGCGCAATACTTATTTATTTCCAGTGTCACTTCTCAATGTTAATTTAACACAGAAAAGCCTATGGAGATGGTAACTTTTTCATTTTTTCTTCCCACCTTTTTGTCCCTGATGCCACTCATTTTTAATTCTTTGCTAATTCTAATAATATTATAAATTCAAAGTGTAAAAACTTTTGCCTGACGTCAGGGGCAAAACGGATCATAAAATGCCTTTGCATGTAGGTGGATTATAATCTAGAGAGTAACATGGGCTAATTTTTATTTACATTATTCAAATATTTTTCTTAATAATTCCAAATTTCGCTTTTTTCATTGAGAATCAACGGACATTTTCTCATAAAATTTAACTTTTTCCCCTTCATTGTTGTAAATAATTCAAAAGCCGTAATAATAATTTGCCTATATTTAGTTGAATGATTTTCACGTGAAACATGAAACTGAAGAAACTGAAATAGTTTTTTTTTTTTTTTTTTTTTTTTTTTTTTTTTTTTTTTTTTTTTTTTTTTTTAAGAATTAAAAAGAAGATGAATATGGCGTCATAGTGGAAATAAAAATGACATTTTCAAGAATTTTTTTAAGTTCAGATTGTAATTTTTTGACCAAACTACAGCAACCTGCATTACTGCACTGGTGAAACATTTTGAATTATACATAGGTAAATTGCATCACAAATTGTGATGCGATATCGCACAAATCAAAGCCTGATGATGATATCCATTAATTTTGAAATGTGTTCGTCTGAATTCAGTAGTTATTAAAAAACTTGACATATTAAACAAAAACCTAATTTGCAGAACAAATTAAAAAAAAAAACAAAATTTATTTCCTAAATTGTTTAAGCCCGAGAAGGGGCAGATATTAAGATATTTCATTCAATTCGTTCTACATTTAATGTTAAATTTTTGTAACAAATAAGTTAAACCAATTGAACATTAAAAAATAAAATGAAATTCATACAATATAATACTTTAAATACCTATATACTTAGATTCCGTTCAAATGAAATCGAAATAAATCTTAGACTTTTTCCATTTTTAAGTTGTATTTGTACTGCATTATGTTTATGACGATCGTACATAATATGATAAGTTACATCCAAAATACAAAACTTTAAAAAAGTCTAAGATTTATTTCGATTTCATTTGAACGGAATCTAAGTTATATAGATGTTTAAAGTATTATATTGTATGAATTTCATTTTATTTTTTAATGTTCAATTGGTTTAACTTATTTGTTACAAAAATTTAACATTAAATGTAGAACGAATTGAATGAAATATATTAATATCTGCCCCTTCTCGGGCTTAAACAATTTAGGAAATAAATTTTGTTTTTTTTTATTTGTTCTGCAAATTAGGTTTTTGTTTAATATTATATTTAAGCACGTGAATTAATTTTACTACAATTATTTGTGTTTTTATGTGTATTTTAATTATGCTTCTTCTAATTTCATTACATATATTGCAATATCTTTTAATGTTAAACACTTAAAATCGGCCCTTGTTTAAATACAGATACCATTCCATACTTTTTACTCTTTTTAAGTTTTTTTGTTCTTTAATAATTTTAAAAGTATTAAAAAATAAACTAAAATGGAAATGTATATAGGTCTATAATTAAGATGTGTCCCATGTTAAAATAATCTTATGATGATTAAAATTTTGAATTCAGAAAGCAAACTACCTTATTACATTTTTCTAAATATTTCAGTTTATTATAATATCAAATTTACTCTATGAGTATTTTGATGCATGTCAAAATAGTTGTTTTCCTTCATTTAGTGCGGTATATATAGTAAGTATCCATAATTAAGAAAGTGGCGAAATTGTGTACGTTCATAGGAATTCATTAGATAATTTGGTACTTTTCCGTTATACGGACACCATTGTCGCCAAGCGTAATAATTCGCGCAAAATGAAAATCACGTGAATTGAAACATTTGAAAAATAAAAGAAATAATATTGTCGATAGTAAAGTGAGTATTTTAAAAATATGACATTTGAAAATTACAGACTTTTACGAACTATTTTATTAAATAACATATATATACTTAAAATATCTCAGCATCAGCAGCAAAAGTAAATTATAACTTTATAAAAATGTATTTTTAATTCTAATAATATAGCAAATTAAAAAGTTTTCCAAGGTTAAGGTTAAATAATAATCATTCACGTTTCATAAATAGCAAATCACAATACTTTGCATGGTTTACAATAAAAACCCTTTTCGCGATCAGGGTTGAAATAAATGGCGGATTAGCATACACTTTGGCATGGTGTCCGTATAACGGAAAAGTACCGATAATTTTAAGATTTTGATATTTTTTTCTATCAATGGTGCCCGGGAGAGTAAAATCTCAAAGAATATTTTTATCTGCTTAAAACTCATTTCAGAGTTTTTAGTGTTAAATACCGCAAACTACATGCTTTCATCATGCTTAGCTCCAGTGAAGGTTAAACTCCGGAGCTTGAGTAAGAATTGTGAAAATAATCTAATTAATGCAAAATACACTTAGGAAAAAAATTCATTTTCTAACTATAAAATTTATTATGAACTTTATATTTAATATATTATTTTAAATACTGAAGACAAATTTATATTACATATTTTCTCTACACAACAGTGCAGAAACTTTGCAAATCAGGCTAGTGGTTCAAGAGTCGTATCAAAAATAAAATATATTTAAATTTTTTACTTCTAATTATTTTTAAATATTTTTATCATTTCAGCATTTTTCAGATGTAATGCGTTCATTATATAAACATATATTTTACAAAAAACTTTCATCCGAAAATACCTAAAAAAAGAAATAGGATTTTGTGTCTCGGACCCCCATAGTGCGGCATACATTTGACATTAGTAAGGGATTACATTTAGAAAGTTCGTAGAAATCCATTAGAGAAATTTTAATATTTTGCTATTTTTTTTCTGTCAACATAATGAAAAAAGTGTCTTCATTGATATTCTTTTTATTTCCAATATTTATTACACCATAATTTGTTTTGTTTTTTCAATCATTACCTGTTACGTGAGTTTTTATCCTGAATCATTTAAGGCGAAAACGGAGGGAAATTATGATGTTACTATCTTGTGAAATTTTTTTATTCTGTATTTGTACATAGAACCTTCTGATATGTAATTTCTTTTTAGTAAAAGCTTCGAACATTTGAGAATTAAACAAGAAAAATGTAATTTAAATCGTCATGTCTACCATAAAATCACTATCACAATCCTCACATGCTTCATAATTTAAATTCATAAAACGATTAATAAGTTACATGATATTTCGAATATTTAAACTAAATAATGCAAATAAATATTTTCCATAAAAACGTGAAATTTAATTATTATATGTCTCATTTACAGAAAACAATCCACGTCAGTTTTCTCTGTTATAAGAATTTTGATATCTTTATTCTTAGACAATTTTAATAAACACTTCAGTGGTTGATAAAAATATTTAAAGTTACTCAAAATCATATTAATGCTAAGTATCTACTGTAAAAAGGAAAAAAACTGTAACATAAAATATACATATGCAGCTATCAAAAGTTCTTTTGTTTGAGAATGGACGATTTTTATATTTATTACTGTTTCAATAATGTATTTTATTGAAATTTTGCGTATCCCCTCTTTTAATTATAAAAGAAAATGAATTATCGATGTCTCCAGTGTGCTTAACGGTGGTGCATTTGATATTTCCTCTGGTAATTGCAAGAAACAAATTTAAACCAAATAATCTTACAAAAGGTGCGATACAGAATAACTCCTAGAACACTCCTAGAATAAACAGTAAAATCTTCGTGGGTATTTTTTCTGCATTTTGAAAAATACAGGCATGAATTTTATTTTTACTTTTACTGACAACTGACACCAACGCAGAATCTGATGTTTATTTTAGAAAATAAGCGGTCGTTGCAGTTTGAGAAGAACAATTTTTGCAGACTAGATTTTTGCTCGAATTGCTTAAGTTTAAACAAAATTTGTGATACAAAATTGATATGCATTACATAAAAAAAAAGCAATCTGTAAAGATTATTTACCATCTTCCACTGTAAAGGGCAGAAGATTAAAAATTACATGTTTCTAACTATATTAAAACACCTAAATGTATTTTCGAAACACCAGTAAAAGTATGTTTATTTAAATATTATTTTCATATATGTATTTTTCCATTTAAAATAAATATAAATTGAAATTTTTATATAAATCCGTTTTTTAATGAATTGTTTGAGTATTTCTTAAGTTTGAGTATTGAAATTTCTTATTATTTGATCTGATATATATATGTTGGTTTTTTTTTTCTTGAAATATTTTATGTAAGTATATAAATAAACCTAATATATATACTATAAATATTCAGGATTTACCAAAAAGGATAGTACATGGATTATTTGCGTAAGTATAAAAGATAGATAAGTAATATAAACTGGAAAAAATTTCATAGGAAGGTAGAACTAGTAAATTCTAAATTTATTTTTATGCTTCCCCTTTTATAAGAAATGTCCAATTACAAAAATATTCCTAGCAGACACTTACGAAACGAAAAAGTATATTAGCTTCAATTATCGTAAGATTTTACAAGATTTCGCAAGATATTCGCAGGTTTGAAAAATAAGCATTGTTTTAGGGGGCTGTGTAAAAGGTAAATTTCTAATTTTTAATGAAACCTTTTCATAAAAAATCTTAGAAATGACATATATTGCTGTTACATTCCAAAAGAGTTTATGTAAAAAAGTTAATCAGAATAAAACCCCCATTATTTTAAATCCATTATATAGAAGGTTCATATATAACGAAAAGGAAAACATGCCCCCCCCCCCCCCTCAACCAAAAAATCAGTACAAATTGTATGTTAAAAAATTTATTATTAATTAATTTTAATGAACTGTTGTTCTTTACACTCTCAGACGACAGCCCACAGTCCCAATAACAGTTTTTCCCCCGCTTTAGAAAAAGAATCCAATAAAGTAAGAAGCAAAAATGCTCTTCACTTTTCACATTTTTCTTTTTGTTTCCTATTTATCGCTTTTTATCGTATCTGAATACATTTATTTACATAATTATGAATGCTCTAATTTTAAACAAAAATTTCATAAAAAATAAAATGTAATGAATTTAGCAATGTGTATTTTTTTGGAATAACTATTTTTAATAACTTTTAAAAAATTGTCTTGTCATCAAAATCCTTAATATTATCAAAAAAAAAAAAAAAAAGCTGTCGGAAATAAATTATTTATGAGCCTCTGAAATACTTTATAAAAGGTCTGCAATGACAGCGACAAAAGAGTTTTTGAATTATTCCAGAACTGGATATCACTAAATATTTTAATTACCGAATTCATCTTTATCTGATTATCGTCACCAACAAATGTATAATGTTATATTCTAATTCTATTTTATAAGGTTTTTAAGTTGTTACCAGTTTCGGTTGAAAGGATTACTACATTCACCAATGGAGAACTTTTTGAAAGGGTTATGATTTACGCTGCGTGCAACAGAAACAATTCTAAAATGGCACAAGAGTTCTTAAGACGGTTTCCCAGTTCCCCGAAGCTTAATTGAATGTTTATTCATAGAATAATTGGACTTTTAAAAACAACGGGATCGTTACAGCATTGTACAGAAACAGGGATCAATCGTCAGCATAGTGACAATGGAAGAATTGATATTTTAGGCTATTTTGTTACCAATCAACGTAATATTCTCTCAGTAGAAGTTCATTTTTAAATATTCCATGCTTTACAATTTTGGAAGTAGTTCGTGAAACTAAGTGGAATCCGTACCGTATACACAAATACTTAAAGATTCCGATTACGCACAGTGTGGATTTTTGCAGTTGGCCTCTAATACAGCATTCAGTGAATCCATGGTTCGTATTTTGTAGAATAAAAAATGTTTCTTTGTTGTTTTGATGAAATTCTACTACCTTGATCATCCTTTTTCTTTCCTGGTGTACATCA
Source organism: Maratus speciosus (assembly GCA_963932465.1). Classification (NCBI taxonomy): domain Eukaryota; kingdom Metazoa; phylum Arthropoda; class Arachnida; order Araneae; family Salticidae; genus Maratus; species Maratus speciosus. Next base: position 42,177,484 of record OZ010789.1, read on the forward strand.
CCAACAGCGATTTTCTGCATCTGTATGGTGTGAAATATGAAACAACACATTAACTACTCCTGTTTTAAATCAAGGAACACTCACATGAAATAGATACCATGAGCTTATTCTAAAAGTTGCTATCAAAGATTTTATGGAAAATACAACACCATTAAAGGATTACATTGTATTTGGTTTCAACATGACAGCGCTCCAACTCATAACTCTCAAGTAATGAGTAATTACATTAATAAATAGTTCGAAAATTGCTGGATTGATCTGCACCGGTCGTTCCCTACGAGGGTAATTTGAATTACGGACTGAAATTTATTGTTGTTAGTCACAGTTTATTTTCTCATACGAAAGTTCAAAATGCAACAGTGGTCGGGAAATTTTTTGACACAAATTCTGTGATATTTAAACACTACTTTTGATTCGTAAAATTTGCAAACATTTCTTGTTAAATTTGTAGTTTATGTATTTCGCACAAATTCTTCGGGTAGCATTTATTGAATGAGACATGTATGTCTATTTGTTTTCCAATATGTCACACTGAGACAGTTTTATGCATGGGTCATACCTCAAACTTCTGTCTGGAACATATTTAACGTAAAAAAAAACTTTTAAATGCACTCAACAATATACTTTTTATAAATCCCATAATAACGTCATAGAAGGGTATCTGTAAATAGAAGGATATGCCGATAACTAGTAAATTTCTCATGGCTGTGGGGCAGGCCTTATACAGAGAATATAAATACTATACATTAGTACAAATAAACTTTTAATTTAATTTGGGTTTATACATGACACTCAGTTGCCGATAATGGGAGAGAGAAACTCCACAAACAGAGAAGTGTATTATAGTGGGAAAAACAAAATGGCCACTTAAAATTGATAAAGGTGAGAATACTGAAATGCTTTTTGTATATTGTGTTATTTATAGATATATATTACAATTTGAAAAAAAATCACCTTTTCTTAATGAAGTACAAAAATCAATTATGAAATGCATCAGTGCTTTTAAATTTAATGGCAAATTTAAGAGTATGTTTGAGAAGTCTTTTGAGGATAACAATGGAGAACATATAACACTTTTCTTTCACACTGAGGTGAGTTTGCAAAGGAACACAAAACTTTGCTAGGTATAAATGAGAAGATCTATAACTTGTAGAATTTCGTTAAAAAATATTTTATACAAAATTCTGCTTTGTAAAAAAATTTCAAAATTACTTTTTTAATACCCTTTTAGGCACTTTCGGTGTGAATATTTTTTTTTTCTTTTTGAACAATACAAATTATATGTAGGATTGTGGGGACGTCATGATTTTAGAGATTTTTAATAGAGACATAGCAAAAAAATGTTAACAACCACTGGTCTATATGGAACCACAGTGGTGCGACAGAATGGCCACCTCAATTAACGAATTTAAACTAACTGGATTATTACTTGTGGATGTGAATTTGTGTGTTTTGTGTATGCTCAGCTCCACTAAATACGCAAGTTCCTTTTACAAAAATAACTAATGTACTCCAAAGTATCACGGACCAGGAACTAGAATCCCCGTTCTCAATATTTTGTGAAGTGCACAGATTTTTATTGGTCATAACGACAGACACTTTGAATCTGCTGTTTATCTAACCTCGCAAAACTTTTTTTTTTTTTTTTTTTTTTTTTTTTTTTACAAATGAAGCCTGGACTGGAATTGGACAGTGACCAGTTTGTTTTCAGGTTTGATTTTGTGAAGCAAAATTTTTATATGGTGAGTAGGTATTTTCAATCAATACTTTTAATGGAAATGAGTCTCCACATGACTTTTCTCATGTTTAGTACAGTTAACTTGTTGAAACTTGTTTTAAAATTCAGTGTATCCGTACAACCGCGTTATACTTGCCTTCTACCGTACTAAACATTTTGTTGCATAAATTCTGTACGGCAATATCAAAGCCCATTCAAAATATGATTTTATTATGAATCGAATTATGCTTTTTTCAATCCTTATTATTATTTTTTACATCTTAATATTTGCAAATTATATTTTAAATTCATGAATCAATGGCCTAAATCTGATTTACATTACGCAAAAATATTTTTGTAGTTTAGAAAATTAAGCAGAAAAAAAACGTGATTCTCCTACATGTCATAATTATAGATTTGTAGACGGTTTTATATTTCGCCAAGGCTTTATTATTTTAGTTTTGACGATAAATGAGCTCAATTTACCATTTTTTGATTTAAAGAGATTTAATAGATCTTTGTCTCTATAACTCCATTCAATTTGCAGATATGCAAATCAAAATTTTTGGATATGAATAATGTTGTGACATTCCTGCAATTGGGTATTTTTTTATATAAAGGGGACGTATTAAAGATAAATTTTGAATTTTGTCTTAAATAAGACGTATAAAAAATAAATTTTGAATTTTGCCTGAAAGATCACCCACTCTAAAGGAGATAAAAGAATTCTCTACCTTCTGAAGAACATTTTTCTAATATGCATCATTTATCTAACTCTTATATGTACATAAATAAAACCTTTGACCAACGTTTTTGGACTTTTGATATATTTCATAAAATAATGCAAAACATTTTTTTTAGATTTTTTAAATTAATAGCACAGCAAAAGTAAAACTAAATGTAATGAAGCAGTAACGTCATATTTACTATATTTATAAAAAATGTTTGCGAGGTCTTCCATATTTGAAATTCACTGAGGGTGCGATTCAGTTTTTCTTATGTAGAATTAAAAATTAATAATTTAATACGAAATGTCATGATTAATTTCGTTGTGCATTCGAAATGAACTTTGTACATTTAATATTATGATTAGTTTTACTAGCTTAAAAAAGTGGGAAAAAATATAGGTAATTTTGCTTTAACTTATTGCGACTTTTCTACCTTTGTTAACTTAATTAAATATGATTTCTATCGCTTCATCTATGAAATTGAAAACTAACAGCGTGTGTGTCATTTCCTTCAAGAAAGTAAAATTACAATTTGTCAGTATATGAAACTTAACACAAAAAATGGTATTAATAAAAATAAATTAATATATATTTATTTTATATCTATTTGACAAATATAGTTATACTAAGATTAATTTTATACGTTTAAAAAAATGAGAGAAAAAAAGGTAATTTTCCTTTAACATATTGTGACTTTTCTAGAGTTTTTAACTGGATTAAATATGATTTTACCTTTCTGCGGTTCCCTTGCAAATATTACAAAGAGGCTTCCTTTGAAAAGTCCTTAGGTTTCATTTCTTTCTTTCATGATTTCAAGACGCCAAGGCATTCCTTTGAATTTTATTGGCTGGCGTCAGTGGTCTCCTGGAAGGTTGAAATTCAGCCTGGTAAAATCGCGACCAACCTCATAAAAGGCCAATTCATGACATTAAAACCGTCGCACGGAGAGGATCACCTTTACACGGTGATTGGTAAAAAGCGACGGATCCATTGTTTTGTGCCAATCGCCGTGTAAAGATTATCCTATCCGTTAGACGTTTTAAAAGTCATAAACTGGCTTCGTAAGTTATTGGTCGTGGTAAAACTTATAAATTACTGCTAGGCAGTTTGATAGACAGTTGTAAAGGAAAAATATTATCGATGAAGGACAATAGTGTTTTATAACAAATGGATTTTTAACCTAATTCTACTTTTCGCAAAAATTAACATTGAAATAAATAGATGATTATCTCGTATTAGGCTTGATCCTGCTTTTGCTTCGTAAAAAGCTTGAAAAACAATGCAGTTTAATAAATGAACCATTTCAAACGTGCAAACATTCTTTCTAACCGTGTGCTCGTTTTGCTGAGCTCGCATTAAATAAGCTAGACCGTATACTCTATTAATTGAACAAAAAAAATAATTTATTAAGATCTTATCTTAAGATTTTATAAAATCAATATTCGTAATGCGAGAAAAAGACAATTATTGTCTTTATATTTATTTGTATTTGCATTTTATTTAATTGGAAAAGAGTATTTCAAAATTTCCAATAAATATACAAAAGTACATTAAAGGATTTTTTATGAAAGAAGTTGTCCAAATATGTTACAATGTATACCAATAAGTTATCTAGGTAATATATCTCCGGTATTGTTTGCTACAAAACGTACAGTTGGCGACTGGAACAGTCATATCCCCGTTAATAATCTAATCTATTTAGAGTCCCACTTATCGATATCATAACAATATGCAAGCTACTTAATGTTTCTCATTACACAAACCGTTTGTTTACATGTTTCCTCTGTCTATATACATAAACCGCTGATGCTGCAGCACTTCAGATAACATTATGTTCCACAATGATTACAAAGTGTCTTGATTTGTAATATTCCACAGAAATTGTCTGTTAACATACCATTAACTTATAATAAAACTATAAATTAATTTTTTTCAAATTTCATTAATTTAACATTTCACACATTATATATATATATATATATATTACCTGACAAAACTACATTTAATCACTTTATAATTTATTTTTAAGGAGTGAATTTCTAGAAATATTATACTAATTATGCACATTAATTATAACTTTAATACATATTATGTATTACAAATTATTTTAATACATATTGTAATATTCTATATATATATTCAATTTAACTTTACTGTACTCCACTTGACTCTTTCGTAAGTTCATAAGAAACTGGTATAACGGGCCATAAATAGAAAATTTCCCATCGTATAAAGAGTACCAAATGTATAGAATGTATATAAAAGGTTTAATTTAGATTAATAAATCCGTGTTTTTAAATAGATGTAGATATGTTATTAAAACGCTACAGAAATGTAAAAATAACTTTGGCGTTACGCATATAAACATCTACATAAACATTTAAAAATACATTTTTTGTAAAAAAAAAAAAAAAAAAAAAAAAAAAAAAAAAAAAAAAAAAAAAAAAAAAAAAAAGACTTTTAGTACCATCTTTATATGAAATAAAACAAACATTTAATATAAAATATTTTCAAAAAATATATTTTTTTGTTATTAAAATAATTATTTAAAATATTAAATAAATTGCTCAACCGCCTATAATGATTTTCTTAAATTAACCTCATGTTTCTGTGATTTTATATATTTAACTCAGTTTTGTCAGAATTAATATTTTCAAATGAAAAGTCGAGAAAAAATACTGAATTGAAAGTATATCTTATCTTATTTGGTATTTTATTTTTTGTGTAATTTTATTTTTGTAGTGTATGCGTACCAAAAGCGCACGAATCCGCGAGGAAACACTTAGGTTTTTACAGATTTCGACGAAATTTTTACACAAGTTATATTGTAAGAAAATATTTCTACACCTCCGAACGTTTCAAGATTTTTTTAGGGGAGGTAAATTTGATCTGCCGAAATGCTCTAAAAAGATTGTGCTTAAATACGTATCTTGATTTACTTTTAACTTTAAAAAATATCGTCTCAGTGAGGCGCGAATTCGCCTGCGTTCGCCAATTTATTTAAATGGGTAAACATTCATATTTTTAAAACCAATTACACCATTGATTAGAAGAAGGAGTCAGCTTTAAAACCATTTTTTTTTCTCAGTACCTCTAAAATTGCACCACGGAGAGGCGTCAAAATAAGTGGTAAAAGAAATTCTGAAAAACACTTTTTGAGATTTTTAGAAACGCTAAACTGCGATTTTTTTATTGCAGAATTTTATGCATAATAGTACGATCTTTCATAATATGTCTTACGTTTTTAACTTTACTAAGCCGTTTGGCCGATGTAAGTGAATAAATAATGTCAGCCAAAATTCCTTCTTTTCGATCTTAATTTCTTTCCCAATACGTAAATAGGCCATCTGTTCATCTGCGAGAGATTTTTCCCTCTTAAAAGGACACAGATGAATTTTTAATGAGACTTCGTTGTGACTTTTAATTAATATATACTGTAATAATTAACAAAAATTGAAAAATTATGAGCTTGAGAAGCATTTTGGACCTTGATCTGTCCTCACAAAAACTTTCAGCCTTGTACATGTGGTAGATTTCCCTTGCCATCGCACACGCAAACACACACACAGACACACAGAGAGAAACTTTCTTTTATTAGTATAGATGCTTATTAATTTATTTCAATAAAATAAAATTCAAGCGAATATGTTTTCCCCATTATTTTGCCTGTTACGATATGATGACGACAAACCTTATTTTTCTCAAAATTATCATATAATCATTACATTTATATTCGTTTACACTTAAAACACGTGCACAAGAAAGTGAATATAATATTAAAAAAATAGTATTATAAAGATTACCGTATCTATGACTTTAATAATATAACACATGCGTCAATAAGATTTCGTTCTGGCCATAAGCAGTAAAAACAGTCTATCTTGCCTTATAACTTACTGAAATATTTGCCCGTTTAGCATATTTCCTAAGGTATTGTATTATCTGAAGTTCTTTGACCTCGGTTCGATATGTCATATTATTATGACAAAGATCTTTGTTGAAAGCGATATTTCATATTTATTGAGGCTGAGACACTCCATTATACTAGATATAAGATACATATCAGGTTAATAATGCTGCAGAAATATTTTTGATAAAATCATCCTATGTATTTTATGGAAAAGTTGTAGTCTTTTTTTTTATTAAACATTAAAACAATGTTGGTTATTTTCTACATATTGAACAAAATGAGATATGATTTTAAAATAATAAATAAAACACATTTAGTTTAGTTTTAATATTTTTGCAATTTGGTATATCCTTCAAAAGAAAATTTCTAAGTTCTTTACATAAAAAAATCGTATATATATATTTTTTCGTTTATTAATTCATTAGTACCATCTATGTAATCGAGTAATAGTCTCACTATTCTCGTATTTGTATAAATATACTCAGATTAATGCGCAATTTTTTATATATTAAGGAAGGCGTCGTACTCTTCCTTAAATTTCAAGAGCAGGAAATTCTTCGGAATTAGTATTATCACATAGATAATCTCTTCTTAAATAAAGCGAAATTTGGCGCGTTTAACCTAGAATTATATTTTGCTTAAGAAAATACTGACATTTGTCCTGAAAAATTTGTCCCCGAAGCGCAAGGCTGATTAAGGGTATGTTCTATAGAATGTTAGCTATAGAAAATTCAGTTTATAGCTTTTGTAGTTTGTTTGCAGGGGCATACAAAAGAATGCAGTTACTTTATGGTCTATGGTGGAAAATAGTTTGCGGTGAAATTCATTTAACTTGCTTATAAAAATATCACACTTGAATGTATAAACGAGTAAAATTTCTTTATCATTTTCTGTTAACGTTGGACGATGATTCAGAAATAAAAATTTATGCATTATTTTTCGTCCTTGCTTAAATTCTAATAATAATGTGCGCACAAATACAGCACATGTTGATAAATGGTGAAAAAAATCACTGTATCTCTGTGCGAAAAAATATAATATTTTGAAAAATACCTGAATCTAATTTATGTTATGATGTAACCAAAAAACAAACAAAGGTGCCGTAACTAAAATAACTGCCAGGTTAGCAATTTTTCTGGGTTATTGTATTGTATGAAGTTCTTTACCCGCTTCTTTATAATACGATATTTTCCAGAACGATCTTTATCGATATTGGCATTTCATTTTATTGATCCAAAGATATTCCATTATAGAGCTATAAAAGATGAATAAAGATTATAATGCTTAATTCTGAATCATTTATTATTAAGTGAAAACGTTTAGAGATGCTTTTTAAACATTAGAAGAACACATACATTGTTCAATATATTTCAACTATCTGGGTTAAAATATTAAACAAATAAAAATATTTCCCGTGCCTTTTCAGTTCAAAGGCAGAATGTAAATGTAACTTCCAATTTTCCGTCAAAAAATCTGCAATATTCATGTACAAATACATGTGCAACCTATATAATTCTCTCTACTGATTCAAGGAATTACGTATTTGTAAAAAAAAAAAAAGGAAATTAAAAATTTGTTTTGAAAATAAATTTATAAATCGGTAGCCTGCATGTTATTTTTTATGCTATAATCAGTAAATATACAAGATCCTGATTCGTAGATTCAATGAAATATTTAATGTATAGTATTTTTAATTGAGTATTGTATTATGTGAAGTTCTTTGTCCTCAGTGTCATGTATTATCATTTTCATAAACGTCATTTCATGTGATCAAGACACAATGTATTTTGCTTTAATGTAACATACAAAACAAAAACACAATGCTTATAAACGAAATGTGATTTACCAATCTTTTGTAAGCTGTTATATTAAATGATTTAATGTATTTTTGAGCTTAGAATCCTGCTAAATATTTTTATCGTATAGAATAAAATAAGTGCTAATCTTTAAAACATTACTGAAAAAATTTCGTTTTTAGAAGTTTGCTGAATATTTAGAAAAAAGTGTGTTAAATTTTTATTATTTCATTCTAAATAATTATAATTGTATATATCTTAAAATTTATTCTTTCATAATAGACAACAACATTTTTTTAATATTTTAAAAAGTTTTAAGGTGATCTCCCCCCTTAAGCAAGTTGCATAAATTCAAAATGGCAAATAACAAATTTTTTTCATTTAAAATTTCAATAGTAATGTTCAATAGAAATTCCTTTTAATTCTAATACTAATGTACGCATGAATGAAAAAAAAAGTAAAAAATGTAATATAAATATTCACATCTTTTGAATATGATTTCTTAAGATATATATCAGAAAGATTTATTTTACCGCTTAAGCAATAATAAAGAAATCGGGATTTATAGCTTTACTAAAATATTTGCCATTGCATCATATTTTCTGCCAATTTTTTTTTTTTTTCTACGAAACGAAGTTCTTTGACCTCAGCTCATTATGTCTCGCAGTATTGTGATAGAAGATCATTATCGTAAGTTGGATTTTACAGCTATTGATGAAGTTTTTCATTAATCTGTCTGTAACTGATGAATAAATATCGAATTGATTTTTTAAATAGTCTGCGTATTTATGAAACATTTCAAGTCGTGTTTTAAAATTAATAAAAGTAGCTTCGTTTTCCTTCGTCTCCCAATGAATTAGAATAATAACTAAAATTATTTTAGCTGATATTTAAAATTAATATAATTTTCTAAATTGTTTTAGCAGAAAAACTAATTATAGTTTATTTTAATCCTGCAAATTTGAAATAGGAAAAAATTGTTATTTTGGATTACTTGTTTGATAGTTTTTAAGAACCAATGATGTACGACGTTAAAAAAAAAATAAAACGTGATCTTATTTTTATGATATTCTTATTCTAATGTTATAATGAAATTCGAAGTAAACTTAAATGTAATAGTAATAGTTTCTAAATTGTACATTTAAAACCATTTAAGGTCTTAAAAAACGATCTTTGTGTAATAATTTAGAGAGTAAGTGAACGCAATTGCATAAAAATAATTTATTTTAATGGGATTAAATACTTTCCTTAAATATATACTAAATCTGGTAAACAGCATTAAATGTTACAATTTATAGAATCATACAAATAAATGTATAAACACTACTTAAAGGTGCGTAAAACGTGATATAAAAACATTAAAATATGTTAAAGTCCTTTAAAATCACAACGTTTTCATTTGAAACTTACTCGATCTTCATCAGTGAGAATTAAAGTTTGTTGTTTCTTTGCGTCTTCTAGTTTCGCCCGGGACAGACTATTCTACTTCAAGGGTGGTATGGAAAAAGGTGGAAAGGAAAAGGTTATTCAAAATTACAAAAACAAGCAGAGATTAATCCTTTCAGTTTATTTTTTCCAGACTGCGTAGATATCCACGTAGTCTGGAAGTTAATGCATAATCGATAAAACCCGTGCTTGTATTTGAAATTTTGAAATAACCTTTTTATTTTACATCATATTCGATACCACCCTTGAGGCTAAATGGTCTGTCCCGGGCGAAGCTAGAAGACACAAAGAAAGAACAACATTTATTAAAAAGCAGAAAAGCCAACGTTTAAAATGCACAAATAATACATGAAAAGCAGCAAACAGCTGTTTCGAATCTACTAGCAAGATTCTTCTTCAGTGCAAGATAAGGCAAAGGGAACAGCGTGCTAGAAAAAGCAAGGCTGAGCGACCTTTTGTTCCCACTGATGAGGACCGCGTAAGTTTCTTTTGAAAACGTTTTGATTTTAAAGGACTCTAATGTATTATAATGCTTTTATATTATCTTTTACTTACCTTTAACTAATGTTTATACATTTATTTTTATTTATCTATAAATTTTAAATATTAATCAAAGTGACTTTTGCACTGAAATTTTTCTTCTTTTTATTGAGCCTTAAATGTTTTTGATAATTAATTAGCCATAAGTATATAAAAAGATATTGGATAATTTTTCAATTTTGATAAACGTATGCATATACAGTCTATTGTAAGATAATTGTTCTCTAGTGTAACATAATATGTATTTTTGAATAAAGGTATATAAAATTCTTTTTTCAGATTTATTGCACATGACGTGATAACAAAGACACGAATTTATGAAAGATATAATCAGATATTTTTGTCATATTTATTTGAGAAAAAAATTATCAATACAAAATATATTAACTACAAAAAATATAATATACAATGTAATATAAATAACCTATTCACTGAAATGAACAAGCATAGTTCACACTGCAAATGCTAAATAAAGGAATATAACTTTATAAATTCCTATACCCGCCATAAACTTTTATATTTGCTATTTGCATTTTGTGCATCGACGCGTGTACATTCAATGAAGAAATTGTTCGCACACTTAAAAGAGGACGAGTGTATGTGGCAAAAAGTGGATATTTCTAAAGTGAGGAAGAAAAATATTTCGCGTCTTAAATTAATTACAGGAAAATTTTAAAGTTTGATATTACACTTGTTTTAATTTCTCTATACATCTTGCATTATTTAACATATGCGGAAGTGGTAAAAAGAATGTTATACAGTTTTGGTTTCTGTAGTAAAAACAAATATAACATTCAAATTCAAATTAATACAAATGACGTAGTTTTTATTTTATTTCATAAATTAAAATTAAGAAAATGCCTCATGATTTTTTTTCTTCTACTTTTGCACATTAATGTAATATACTTTTTACTGTGAGTATCCCGTCTGATTCTTGTTGTTTATAATTTCTTTAAAAACAATGGAACATCTAATTGTAACAAAGAAATCTATGTAAATGGAAATCTATTTAAAATTTCAAAAAAAAAAAAAAAAAAAAAAAAAAACCGACTGCGTAAAAGTGAACTAATTAATTATTTCTCATCAATGTGAAACTATTTTTTATATTACTTACCTATTTTTTTATTTACTTGTATTGATGACTTTTAAGTTGTGTTTAATTGTTTGTTCCTATCAATAAACACGGTTCTGATGAGGCCTATGAAGGTTGGAGTTGCGGTGAAGTTAGAGATACTACCTACACAATTTCCAGGTTCTGTAATGTTTAAACGGAGCTTCTGACTGTAAAATAGTCAATGAAACATCGTCTTCATTTTGAAAGACCTATCCAATGGTATGCCACTCAATATGGTGCGTAAAAGTTTTGTCTCATCTCTACCGCTATTTGGTATTTTAGGGCCGCAATTTTGAACTTATAAAAACAAAATCTAGCCTATAACCATAGGACGCTTAAGACGAATCGATAGCGACCTCATTCATTAAAATCCATCAAGCCGTTGGGTTGTTTCGGGGGTATAATTAAATGTTACATCATTGAAATGTTAAATCAATTAAATCTATATACGTAATTTTGAATCAATTTCTATATTAAATCGTCTTTGCCTCAAAGGAATGAATGGGTGAAAAAATAGGTTTAACAATACCTTCTGTGAAGTAATGAAAATGATAAGCTATCTTTATTTAATTAATTAAGTATACAAATTGGTATACTGAAATACGTAAAATGTAAATTACATTTCCAAATTATGTGAATAATGTGAAAACATGCTACAAGGCATTAGAAAATGACAAAAGGAATATTTAAATAGGCTAAAAAAATTTAATTGTGCATGGTCTTCTACAGCTGAAAATTAACATATGTTTTACGTAAATGCGATGAGGTTGTCTATAAGACAATCTGGAATTTTGTTCCATTATTGAAAAAATGCAATTTAATTGTCACGGACAGGCAACGAAGGCATTGTACTCGTTGCAGAACGTGTATCCTAGAGATAGGCAACTGGATTTATGTGATAAGAACATGCTGTTCTTTCCATACGCTGCATTGTTTTACCGCTTCAAGCATGCTATCCACATATCGAGCTGTATGAGGTCTAATATTATCAAAGATTTAACTAATGTACCCGTCAACGATAGAAGATCTGCATATCACTTCTGCGTACTTTTGTAGCACCAAAGCGTCATTCCTGATAATATTCTGGTTCAAACGTCCACCTGTGCTGAATTTGTATGCATACCATCTCTCCACCCTGTTTTGCCAAGTAATCGTTCCTGTAAAAAGTCAAGTTCCAAGTGCCTATATCCGCCTTCCATAGACCACTGGATGCCACACTCCATACTTAATCACGACTGGTCATTGAAAAGGGTTTGACTCCAAGCACGGCATACACAATCTCGATGTTCAGCAGCCTAACCTTTTTAAAACTCAGTGGGTATGTTATACGGTAAAAGAGTATACACTACTGACTTACGTCCATAGAGATCACCCACCGTAACAAAACATATATCGAATTATTGGGATCGTCTCGTTACATTCAACTTCCCAAATATATCTTTTCTGTTAAGTAGCATCGTGTGTTTTGCTATTAGCTTTAAGTTACGGTCATTAGTTGCTGTGACCGCGCATGCGCGGCCTTGCCTTTGACGACGTCTAACATCCCATGACTCATGGAAACGATTGCACTCGAGTGAACTCACATCGCTTGCCATACCAACATATTGCACTGTATTCAGCTGCATTTGGCCAGGTTCCAGTCTGGCTGTAATTCGTCAGGCTGTGGGTTACAGTAAAAGTACGAAACTTTGAAATAGCATATTTCCAAAACAAACTTATAAAAAATGCTTTGTACGAACAAGAAGGTTAAAAAAAAAACTTCATTCTCAGATATATTTTGTAACTCCGAATTATGTTGTACTGTTTGGTGTAAATGCGAGATTTCTTTTTTCTGTCTGCCCCAGTTCTAATATTGGTGTCTAGAGTAAACTTTCGATGGTGAAAATTACGCCAGCACTAAACTTTCTTGACGTCTGTCAAAAAGACGAATAATTCGAAAATTTAATGCAGTTTTTTATATAGTTTGTATTTAATTTACCAATAGTTAGAAATTTATTCTAGGTAATAGGTGGTTTTCTTTAAAAAGTTGTCCTCCTGGGAAAAGAATAACGAAATTCCTCAGAACTTTTCCTGTTATGCTTCATGGTGTAATTTAATATTTACCGTACTACAACTCCCAAAAAAATCATGATTTGTGGATTAGTTTAAGATTCCCTCAATTCAACAAGACATAATAGAAATTTTCAATATGCACAAAAATTTGTCCTTTTTCCAAACCAAATAATTTTGCTTCATCACATTTTAATTTTTCCTGATAGAAACTTGCTTGAAAACTATTTCAAGAGAAGTACATTCAATTCTATTTTACAAACCACTATTTCAAAGAAATATTCTGATCCGGATGTAAGGGATGTGCTAATATCTAAGAACATTCTAATCACAATACGAATTACAACTTTTTAATGAGGATATTTATTAATACCTGGAGATCAAGTAAATGTAATAAAAATAATATGCTGTATCTTACAATCGAAATTAACGTACACTTTATCAAACCATCACATTTTAATGCATCTAATAATCCCTTTACTAGGAGTAGAAAAAGTTAAATGAGTTAAAAATATTTTCAGTGTATATGAAATATCTTTTGTGATACAAAAGTTTTTTATTCAAATAGAAAAGTTTTGAAACTCATCGTTTTTACTGTAGGATTTCACTCACTATTTAAATAGATGTTAGGGCTAACTTAAATCAACGTTTCATGCTATAACTTACTGCTGAGATACGCTATTTTGTTTTTATAATTGTCAAAATATTTGGACTATTTAGTCGACTATAAGATCTTTCTTTTAATTACCTCTCAGAACGTACTTTGAAATATTTATTTTATTAAAAAGGTGTTTCCAAAGTTATGAATACTATTTAATGAAGCTCAAAATATTAAACAAGCAATGTAATTTGTGATACATTTCCATTTGAAATTTCTGCAAATATTTTTTCTAATTATTTTATATATGATTCGAATAAGCATTATTTTAGAGAAATTTAATTAGAAATATCCATTCATAGTATGAAAAACAAATTTGATCGTTTTCAAAGCAAAAATTATGTGCAATATCTTTCTAATCAATTATATTTTCATTGATGCAAGCATATACATTTAGACAAAAACATGTCATTGATTTAATATATTTGTAATAAAAGTATACTTTTAAAAAATGTCCCTATAGATTAAATTATTTAAAAATATTTTGTTCACTTGAAATAAAATAAAGTACCCATTTACTTTAAAAAGTGAAATTTCCAGTACTTATTTAAGTAAATGGGTACTTTATTTAATTTTCTAGAATTAAAAAGGCGAACAATAAAAAATTACACATATGAAATGTATCACATTTAAAATGAATGACATAAAGCATCAACAATTTCTTAAATCCGTGTTTTAAGCTTTGAAGATTACTTTCAATATAACTGAAATTGTAATTAGATACACACGGAATTACATGGGCATTTTCATCAGCACATGCCACTTATTCGCATTTAGCTAATACTGCACCATATAATTTATGTAACAAGTTAGTTCAAGAACGGAAATGGTGTACTACATCAAAATGCCTTTAACAATGTTTCCTTTAATAGTCCTTCCAAGTGATGGACTTTGACGTATACAGTTGCCCGAAATTACTGTAGTTTAATTATTAAACATGTATATTCAGGAATTTAATTATCTAAGAGTTTACTAAACAAAATGTATAAAACAGACAATTAAGGAAACATTATTTTGATTTATTATTGATTACAGAAATTGATTGCGAAACCTGGAAATGTTAAGTGTTTTGTATTTTCTTTAATTGTATTATTTAATCAAAGGAGTAAGAGAGTAAAACCATATAATTGTGTAAAATTGCTTTTCTCAGATTTCAGCACACCACTAGTGGTAAAATTTGGACTTATCGTGGTAAAATTTGGATTTATCACAGGAGATGCAGCGGGCGTTACGGCATCCTTAAAGAGTTATTTATATAGATTCTGTGTATATAGAAATATATTTTTTTGTTTGTTTTAATATTTTGTAGTTTTCACAATTCTCAATTGTAAACGCATTTTACGTTACTGAAACTATCATTATACGTAGCATATTTATGAAGGTTTTAATTCCCAAAATTAAACTGTTGCTGGAAAGATAAACATAGTTTGGAGCCTTTCTTTCGAATACAAATTGTTTTGGGGATAAACCTCACATCATACATAGTATAATAAAATATGGGAAATCAATAACTGAAATTCACATAAAAGAAACGTGGAGAATATGTAATCAAATTACGCAGACAATTGTGATTATAATAATAATAATAAAACTAATAAAGAAGTGAACCTCTTTTCTTTAATTTGTCAAATTATAGTGAAAAATAATGTACCTTTATCCTTAAATAATATATCATTTGGGTTTTTTTCACCGTACATGCAGTTGGGGGGATATTGTTTTTAAAGTTTTTAAAGTTTTTACACTGAGGATGTGAGTCCTAGTACTCACGAAACGTATGCGTATGGTCAAATCTGCCTGTTTTATTGTGTGTTTAAACGTTGTTTTCAAATAATTAATATACCTTTTCCTTTAATCTTAAAGCATTAAATTTATAATTGAAATAGAATTTGTTTAATGTTTTATTTAAATCGTTAAATTGTAATTATAATATACAAGATTGCCATAATTAAACTAACGGTACTCAGAGTGTTCTGTAGCTTGATCTAATTGCGAGAACGGCGCCAAATTTAGTAGGAAGATTAGACAAGACGTGGGACGAAGGATTCCGCGAAAAAAAAATAGTTCCAAAAGTCACCGCCAGGGGAATATGTAGTGCTGTGTATTAGAAAAAGAAAGTTTCAAAAAATGAAGAATCAATACCGAAATAAAATTACCGTTTATTTAACGAATTTAGCAATTTAATCCAAGCTCAAAATGGTAACAGTTTATAAAAAGCTAAAAATTTACATAAACACTGCTAAAGTTTCTTTATCTGCAATTTCACTTACAGAGCCTCAAATTAAGCAACAGCAGGACGAAGTTCTTTATTCAAATTTGACATTACATCTTTTGGCCCAGTGCCAGCTTGTTCGGCTTTAAAAGGTAATGTGCTACTGTTATAAGCAATTTCATTGAAAGTTATCTTTCATTATGTCTCCTTCTTTAGTCGAGCGAGCTCTACTAGTCAATTTTTTTTTTTTTTTTTACCTCAACCAGTGCAATGCGCCAGCCACTCTTCGTGCTTTTAGAAACCACAAAACAATGCGTAAAGGTAACGGTCATTAGTCAGTTAATGGTTTAAAAGCAATGGTTGAGAAGTTTGAGAAAACAGGTTCTCTAAATATTCAGTCAGACAGAGGACGAAAACCCGTATCACAGGATACAATCGAAAAAGGGGCAATGGCGATTGTCGACAGAACACCAGACAATATTGCTACCACTTCTAGCGCTCGTGGGATAGCTCGGAATCTGGATATTCCTTATTGTACGGTATGGAAAATCCTACGAAAGCTTATCCACTTCTATCCGTACAAGATCAGCCGTGTACAAGAGTTACGTCACACCGACCATGATATACGATTGACTTTTGCTCTCACTTTTCCTGCCAGAATGGAGTTGATGATGCTTGGAACTGGAAAATCTTGTGGGGAGACGAGGCCCACTTTTACCTGAATGGAGCTGTAAATACCCAGAACTGCCGAATTTGGAATATCAAGTCACCAAGAACATTCAAAGAAATTCCTTTGCATTCACAAAAGATAACTGTTTGGTGTGGTTTCACAACAGGTATAATCATAGGTACATTCTTCTATGAGAATATTACTCCGACAGGACATGCAACTTGTTCTGTTACCTGAGCAAATATAGCCAAATGCTAAACAACTTTGTTATTCCGGCACTGCATCAGTGGCAGGGCCTAGAGAAAATCATTTTCATGCAAGATGGAGCACCTTCACATATTGCTTTGCGGGTACAGCAGCTACTACGACAGAAATTCACAATAGAAAGAGTCATTAGTCGCTGTTTTCCAACTGCATGGCCACCTCGGCTCCCTGATTTTGCACCCTGCGACTTTTGGCTATGGGATTACCTAAAGTACAAGTTCTATCACAGAGGTGTCCAGCTACGTTGAAGGATAACATATTGCGAAATGTACGGGAAATTCCTGCAGATATGTTATTCACTGTTGTTGTAAATGCTGTGCAGAGAATGCAATATGTGGTCCACAAAAACGGCGACCACATCGAACCTGAGTTGGATACCTAATAAACAGAACAAAGTACAAATCAAAGGTACTCGTTGAAAATGCTTTTTTTTTGCCCAAGTTTCTGCTGTATTTTTATATTTACTAGTTAATTATTTATATTTAGTAAAAATCTCTGATGTGTAATTTGTTTTGAGAAAATTCATATAAATTGAATAGAGGGAATACATTGAGAATGATAATATTTTGAATGCATGATATTTTACAGATTATTTCCGTTTGCTTTTGAATTCAGTTTCTCTCATAAATTTCCAGAACATTAACTGCAGATAAAAATACTCCCTTGCCGTACGTTACCCTGCCAAATGGGTGTTTATAAAAAATCATAAGTACACTCAATATGTCTCTTTTCACGTATCTCCGTGTAATGGTTTGGAAATTTTTATATATATAAACGTATATATCTACCCTATATATATAAAACCCTAATGAAACGAATTTACGAAACGACTGAAATGTAACGAATTTTTGAAACGATTCTACGAAACGACTGATTAAACAACTGATTATGTTTCAAGGCGATTTCTCCTAAAATATGGAATACTTTGCGATGAACTTAACATCAAAAATTCGTATTGATTCGCAGATCTCAAAACTGGTATTAGAATTTTTAAATTAGAATTAGTTTTCGAAATATTAATTTTTTTTCTAATTTTCAATACTTTTCTCTAATGATGGCATCTCAAATTTTAATCATAACAGATTTTTTTTTTCATAGTTTAGAAAAGGTTGTTATTTTAAACTAATCTGGCGACCAGTTTGGCCTCCCTTAAATGTATGCTAAGAAATGCATCATGTTACTTTTATTCATAATTCAATTTGTATTTAATTATCATTTTATTTAATACAAAACTTTTATTTAAAACTGAAACATTTAAAATAAATGACTTTCACTTCTTTGTTTTTTTTTTTTTTTTAAACGAAACGAAAAGAAAAATATTAGGCACAGATGTCATATACGCAACGGAGTTCTTAATTTGCGCTAAAATGGCGTTATTTAGCCTGACATGGCAACCGTCTATTGTTGCGTATTTATTAATACAGGTTTATTTGAATTTATTTTCTTTTTATTTACAAAAAAAATTTATAAACTGTTTTATTCTATAGTTATTAATTAAACTTTTTTAATTTATTGTTATTTCATTTTTTAAAATAACAGAAAATGATTTAAAATTACATATGTAACAGGTATTCGAAAAAGAGGTTTTCGCCAAGTTGTCGTAGAAAAAAAAATTCACGCCAAATCCGGTGTCATCGAACCTGAGTTGGAGCACCTAATAAACAGAACAATGGGCAAATCAAAGGTACTTGTTGAAAATGCTTATTTGTTTGTCCTAGTTTCTGCTGTATTTTTATATTTACTAGTTAATTATTTATATTTAGTAAAAATCTCTGATGTGTAATTTGTTTTGAGAAAATTCACATAAATTGAATAGAGGGAATACAATGAGAATGATAATATTTTGAATGCATGATATTTTACAGATTATTTCCGTTTGCTTTTGAATTCAGTTTCTCTCAAAAATTTCCAGAACATTAACTGCAGATAAAAATACTCCCTTGTCGTACGTCATCCTGCCAAATGCGTGTTTATAAAAAATCATAAGTACACTCAATATGTCTCTTTTCACGGATCTCCGTGTAATGGTTTGGAAATTTTTATATATATAAACGTATATATCTACCCTATATATATAAAACCCTAATGAAACGAATTTACGAAACGACTGAAATGTAACGAATTTTTGAAACGATTCTACGAAACGACTGACTAAACAACTGATTATGTTTCAAGGCGATTTCTCCTAAAATATGGAATACTTTGCGATGAACTTAACATCAAAAATTCGTATTGATTCGCAGATCTCAAAACTGGTATTAGAATTTTTAAATTAGAATTAGTTTTCGAAATATTAATTTTTTTTCTAATTTTCAATAATTTTCTCTAATGATGGCATCTCAAATTTTAATCATAACAGATATTTTTTTTTTCATATTTTAGAAAAGGTTGTTATTTTAAACTAATCTGGCGACCAGTTTGGCCTCCCTTAAATGTATGCTAAGAAATGCATCATGTTACTTTTATTCATAATTAAATTTGTATTTAATTATCATTTTATTTAATACAAAACTTTTATTTAAAACTGAAACATTTAAAATAAATGACTTTCACTTCTTTGGTTTTTTTTAAACGAAACGAAAAGAAAAATATTAGGCACAGATGTCATATAAGCAACGGAGTTCTTAATTTGCGCTAAAATGGCGTTATTTAGCGTGACATGGTAACCCTCTATTGTTGCGTATTTATTAATACAGGTTTATTTGAATTTATTTTCTTTTTATTTACAAAAAAATTTTATAAACTGTTTTATTCTATAGTTATTAATTAAACTTTTTTAATTTATTGTTATTTCATTTTTTAAAATAACAGAAAATGATTTAAAATTACATATGTAACAGGTATTCGAAAAAGAGGTTTTCGCCAAGTTGTCGTAGAAAAAAAAATTCACGCCAAATCCGGTGCATATATGACAATGCAATAAATCATGACATTTAATTTCCACTTCAATGCTATCTTTTAATGATACTTACTTCTCCCATCGACCAATTTCACCAAATTATATAAATAGCCAAATTATACAAATTGACATAATTTTTATTTTAAATAACGAAAGAACAAATAAATTAGTAAAACATTAATAAAAATACAAATAAAACGTCGAAATAAAAATCACTTGATGGCGTAAACACGTGTAACTTCCTTAAAGTCAAGTGAATGTGACATTTGCGACCAACCATTATTGGCATTTAATCTAATAGTTTGGAGACAGATTTTTGGTCGATGGGATAACCAAGTAGCACAGTTTTAATTTACCACTCGAAAAAAAAAAAAAAAATGCTAACTGACGAATTATAAAAAAGCTATTGGCGAGATTTGCATCCGGCTAACATAAAAGTACCACGAATTCTTTGCGATCATGACAACTTTTATGCAGTTTTATTTGAAAAAATAATTTTGATTCTTTAATCAAAATGGAAACATTTCTTATGAAAAGCGAAGGGATCAGCCCGTTGTTTATGGCAGTTACATGACTTGGACTATTATAATATAAATAAAATAATGGCGATAGAATAACATTTGGCAACTTATCAGACCTTTGGCTGGCTAACATTAAAGTACCAATATGGCATCTTGGAATATAAAAAGCGAAGGGATCCGCTGGAACTGTTGATGAAGATGATATTTTACATGACTTAGGCTATTATTATAGAGATTGTTTTCAATTCTAAAAACAGCGTAAACTATAATACCTCCTAACGATTAAATTTTATTTGCGCGTAACTATTAAAAAGAGGATAACAACTTTAAAATTACTATTAAATGAGTACGTGTTAAAAGCACCAAAATATTGAAAATTATGCCTTGAAAATTGTATTTACACGGAACATTAAAAGAGAAAGGAAATTTAAAATAATAAATATATTAATATGCGTTTAACCCTTTCAGGGGCAAGGTACTTCTATGCGTAAAATCTTGAAATCAGTGAATGGCACTGGAATTTAAAAACAAATTTCGAAATACAAAAATGCTTTTATTCACTTACTGATAAAAGGAAAATTTTCATCCCAATATTCTGGTGCCAATGTGGCATTTAAGTATTAAAATTAAGTGGTCCAAAAAAGATCCACCGCCCTTGAAGGGGTTAAAGCAGCAAATTTTAGTAATTGTAGTAAATTGTATTATGTCAATTGTTTTATAACGCTGTTAAAAAATACCGGGAGACAAAGACTCTGTTGGCTTAATTCATTTTATTTTAGCTTCTTTTCAAATGTTTAACAGATCATCTTTAACAAAACATGAAAACAACCATTGGAATTCTTTAAAGCAACTGATTCGGTCTTAAATTTTTGAAATAAAAGTGAACTGAATGGAAACCCGTTTACAGAGAGATCGCTACAGGTTTTTTCAGTATAATTCAATCTTCTCTAATCTTTTTAAAACCGATTAGATTAACGTGCTTTTAGATTCTGCAGTGTCTGAACGGGGGTTAGCCAGCGTAGCTTGCAGGGGCCAGAGCCCCCTATCATATATATATATATATATATATATATATATATATATGTATATATATATAAGTCCAGGATGTATATACACGATTTGAGAAAACATACCTAAACATAAGTAAAACACTTTCAATTTATAAAAACATGTATAATAATCACTTATAAACAGATTAAGTAAAATAATGCTATAAAAAGTGATAAAATATCTTTATTAAGATTGACGATCGTTTCGTCGCGCAAACGGCGACATTTTCAAAATCATTCACGATGGAAAATATTTTCGCATAATTTAAAAAAATAAACACAGTAAACAACATCACGAGACATGATGCATAAGTCTTATTATGCATCTTACATAAAATCTTACATGAGACATTATGCTTCATGTCTCGTGAGATTGTTTAATATGTTTATTGTTTTTAAATTATGTGAAAATATTTTCTATCGTGAATGATTTTGAAAACGTCGCGGTTTGTGCGACAAAATGATCGTCAATCTTAATAAAGATATTTTATCACTTTTTATAGCATTATTTCACTTAACATTCAATTTAATTAATTTAAAATGTCTCACATATTTTATACATAAGTCTTCAAACATTGTAAACTATATTAATAGTGATTTTTATTTTGTAAAGTATTCGAAACCGAGTAAACTAAATCAAACTGAAAAATGCTCACTTGAACAGGAATTATAACTGAAACAACAAAGAACTATCTGCTTAAATTTAAAAAAACCCCTTTAAATTGCCTTTCTAAAGACAATAATTTTGATAACGATTCGTAGGAATTTCTAAAATACCTGTTGAATGGCTAAGCCTTATATTATTCGCGAGCGTATATGATTTTGCTTGCCGTACAATAAATTGATACTAGTGCGATCGTTGAAATTTCAATTACATTTAATGGTTAACTAATTTCAATTTTAATCTGTTTAAATGTTTCGATGACAATTACGACATATTCAATATAAAAATATGTATGAGAATTTTTAAAGTAGTTTTATATTGCATGATTTCATTTATTAGTGTCACAAATAATGCATAATTTCCTAAATTAGTGCATAATTTCTTAAATTAGGGACATTTTAAAAAGCTTAAATAAAATATCGATAAAAAAGATTATAACCCTTTAGTGTGCAACTTTACATATATGCAAACAACAGCGTTTTTTATTTAATAGATCTTTTTTATCCGTATATACCTAATTCACACTAGAAAATTAAAATAGCCATATTATCTTTAATTAATAACAGGCATTCCGTATTTAAATTAAGCGAAATTAAGCATTGAACCTTTTTGGTATTAAGTCAGATTCTCTGAACTACGTAATTTCTAGAACGTATTCTATCATGTGAATTAAAGGGTTAAATATTAAATTTTATAAAATAAATAATCATATAAAATAAGGTATTTGGAGACATACTTGTTAAAATATTTACTAATTTGCAATATTTTAGCGTAAAATAGCCACACGACTGTAGTTTTTACTTCTATTGCAGATGTGCAACAGAACAAAAGATTGACATATTATATGAAAAGCGTATCTCTGATTTTTTTTCATTTTTTTTTCCTGTGTAATAAACCTTTCGTAGAATTATATATAATTTTTTCGAAACTAAATTAAAAATCGCACATTTAAGGGTTAAATAGTATATGTCGTCGTTATTTCTATGAAGTTTGTAGGCAAAGGAAAATCGTGATGTATTCTAATCACGGAAAACGCGCTGCATTTTAAAGCGTGTTGTAACAAGAGGTATCGGAAAGTTACAAAAATGTAACTTTTACATATAAATGTTTAATTTTTGTTTAATAATTCTATTTCATGTTCATTAGATAAATTTCCTTATAAAATTGACAAAAATGGATAACGTTTGCGTTAATGGAATTTTTAGAAAATTCTTAACAAATTTAATTAACTTTATTTGCCTATGTTTCAGTCTAGTAGGCTTTGAATTCGTTCATTTTAGAGTTAAAAGAAAACTCTACGTGTTTTTTTCTATTTAGGTGGGTCCCAAAAGTAATATTTGCAACAAAAACAAATTTGAAATCCAATTGCCCACAAGTTTGTTATGTGGGGATATGTATGTATATTACTTTTAAAATTACGAATTTCTAAACAGAAAGATATAAGGTATATTTTTCGTTTTTCTTTGTGCGAGAGAATGGTTTACGATTTTCATTAAAACTTACGTTTTACTTGTTTTAATTTCTTTTATCTGAATTATTGAGTTTCATGAAATATTAAGAATTTTTCAGAGAACTGAAACGAATTATATGGATTGAAAATTATTTTTAATGGTTTCATATCTGAACTGTTTCTAATATACCTTTTATTGCGATTTGAGGGTTTTTGATAAGTTTCATTTATTAAAAATGCTTAGAATTATTATATTTCAGTGGAGTTTTTTTAGTCGAATTTTCCTACTTTTCTATTTCATTAAGACATAACATCTCTTATTTTATAGTGACTAATGAGATTAAAAAATAATAATGAAAAATATATGTTTTAAAAAATCAATATAGAAAATATAACTTTTAAAACAAATGTAAAGTTACATCCAAGTAAAATCTTACATGAGTTACTTTTGAAAAGAAAAACGAGAAGAAATTTCTTGAAAATAAATACTTAAAAAAAATTCCCGGAACAGATGTTATATATTCCCGCAGCCGTGATCATAATTTTTTCTTGGCGTGAAAAACCCTTTTCCGCCAAGTAAATGTCGCCAACCAAATTTATGCGCACGTTATGCTTAAAGGGGTTGCCAGAACATGTCACTCGTCGGGGTTGCCTTATCAATAAACTCCAACAAAAAATCGCCCAAAAATTGAATATGGCGGCCGCGGGAATATATAATAACTTGGCGAATTTCCTTTGGTATGATACAATTGAAAACACTGTTGAGATCAAAGTGCTCTATAAAAAATAAAGGCGTGCAATTACACATTAACAGGATACTGATGATACGAAAACGATTTTCCTATATGTGCAAAGTTGTGTGTAAATTGCCAAATACGCGCCCTGATGTATTAATTTCAAAATTTGCAAATTAGTAACATATACTTACTAGATCCAAAAAGTATACCTTATAATTTTTCAGATTTAATTTAATCTACTATGTAACAAAACATACATTTCAAAATTATCATTACTTAACTTACTCTATGATATAAAATAAAAGTATCAACAGTTAAAAAAAAAAAAAAAGTAAGTTCACGTTATTTACAATGTATGAAAATCATTACATTCGATCATCATGAATAAAAAAAGGGATTATTTTGATACAAACATTTCTGACAGATTTATATTCGCTGTAATTTCAAGAAAATTTCTGCATTTAATAGTTCTAAAAAGTATACTTGTATAAATATAAATGCAATTAGTTACGCACCTAATTATTTTATGAAACTTCTTTATTTCCTATTACCCCTTTGCACCATGGAATGAGCAGCAGGTAAATGCGTAAATAATAACATTTTATAAAATCAGTTCCTTTATTTCAGAATTAAAGAAAGTTAATATTACTGTTCTTTAAATTTCTAAAAATTCCAGTTCAACTAGTTGCAAAACACTGAATTCGAAGCGAAACAACAACTGAATTCAGAGCTATAAGTTTTAATTTGACAACATTTACTATTTATAGAAATACTTTTTCCGTATCTTTACTGTAATGTATAAAACTCGTGTTCGTATAAAATCTATTTTACTTTAAATGAAATCATTAGCATAAAACGGAACAAGCATTAAAAAGTTTGAACAAGAATGACATTTTAAATGTGTTGCATTAAATTTCGTTTTCATATAAAAATGCCATGTATTTTATTAAAAAATATTTATGAAAGGTTAGTTTAAAAGTTTCATAATGTGTTTTTCTGAAACAGTATTTTCATTTCTACTACATAGAATTACAATATATATGTATTAGTAAGTACAAAACTTGTGTGGAAATATAAATTATTTAAAAACAACGTTTAAACACACAATAAAATAAGTTAATTTGAACAGACGTATACGTTTCGTGAGTTCAAGGACTCACATCCTCAGTGTATAAAACTACAAAAACAATATCCCCCAACTACACGTGCGGTGAAAACCCAAATGTCTAAACACAATACCAAAAGACCATAGAGTTCCAACAGCGAATGAAATTAAAACGGAAGTGACAAATCAACCCAGAAAGTTGACATGCATGGTACACTAGACATGGTACATTAACCAAGGAATTTTTAAATCTATGGATATGAACAGCCTCAAAAAAGACTAAATCCAGAGGAGTAATGCATTTCTTGATAATGGTAGCTGAGTCAAAATTGAAATTATGTCCCTACCCCCAGCAATGAGAGGCGATAGAGGATTTCTGCAATTCTTTTTTCTTTACATAGTTTATGAGTTCTTTGACTCTGTAACGGAGTTTTCGTTTAGTTTGTCCAATATAGAACAAACGACATTGGCACTGAATATTGTATACATTCAGATGCAAATGAAAATGCACAAATAAATTATATATTAAGAAACATATTTTTTTTTTCAAAATGAAACAGAGAAAATGCAAATTTTTAAAAATTGCCAGAGTAACTTTTAAAAAATTTTACTTCCTGAACATCTTGAAATGAAGAGTTTAGATGATAAATGTGGAATTGCCACAAGTGGTTTGAAAAAATGAACTTGAAAGCTCTAAATATCTATTTGCGTTTATTGCCAAATGCCTCATTTAACAAACAATTTAAATCTCTGTAAGTATTAGGTGTTTTAAATAGTAATTTAGCTGATGGCAGAGGGACCGTTGTTAATATGATTAACTATTTTTTTTGGTCACAAACCACCTTTATCATCTGAGCTAGTAAAATATTTTTTTGTACTTAGTATACCCAAATAATATACTTTTTTAAATATAAATGCAAGTCGTTTAACTGCTAATTTAATTTTATAAAACCACTTGATTTGTTTCCGCGTGAATTTGAGTAAATCATTTTCAAAATGTCCTTTTATTTTACTTCCAAAATATTGATGTACATCTTTTTTATTCTCACGCTCCATACTATTCATGGTAATAATGTTTGTACATTTCTTTAATGTAAGTCACAAATTCCGTGCTCCTTTTAAATGAATTTAACTTAAGATAAACATTTACATAAAACTAAAAAACCATTGAAAATGATTGTTCTTTTTAAACGCCTTTTATTTTATATAATTATTTACATAAAACTAAAGAACCATTCAAAATGCATATTCCTTTTAAATGTATTTAAATTGATGTAATCATTTACATAAAACTAACAGACCATTCAAAATTTCAAATAGGAAGGATCTTTTATATACTTCAGTACGATTATGCTTTCAGTAATAAAAAACTAAAGCACACTTGTTTCGGTATATATATATCTAATTGATTTATGTTTGTAAACAAGTGGTGTAAATGGATTTTTAATTTTTATAAAAAAAATTTCAGAAAAACATTTTTTTTGTACTTCCTGGAAAAATGGAAATTATTTGTATCAATAGAAAGGAAAGGTACATGAATAACTATATTTCATCTTACGAAGTAAAAAATATCTTTATACCAGAATGCTACAGTTCAACTAATATATTAGTAAAACGCTCAGTAAACTATTTACAGCAGAATGTAATCTATTTAAATTTCAAATATATTGAATCCCACAGTAAAAAATAAAAGCATCAATGCAGTAATACATGTTTAAAACAGAGTCACACATTTTGTATTGAAATCATATTGGTAGATATTAATTTGCCCCTTCTCCTGAGTTGGAATTACTTTCTGTAAATTAAGTCCACTAGTGGACACATGAGGACAAAGGATTAATACAAGTTATAAAGGGCATTTTCCATTTTAAATTCATTTGATTTGAAATTATTTATCTAAAGTGAACGTTCCTTACAAAAATTAAATAGGAATGACTTTAAATTGTTTTAGTTAAATTATTAACTAGTGCACTAGTGCTCCACTATTTCAAAATCGTACAAAGCAAATGGCGGCCTTTTTTAAAAACATACTTTCATTAATTCCTAAGTTACAACAAAAATAATTTTTTTATAAAAAATGTTATCACAGATATATTCTTTATTATTATAGGGTAACTCTAAGATAGATGGCCATAGTTTTTAAGGAATGATACAAAAATTCGTAGGACGCAAATACAAGAAATATTTATGCATGTTTAAAGTTCTTACACATATACTCAACATATTTTTGGCAAAAATGATTGAATACTGAGAACAAAAAGTGGCTAACAAAAATGAAATTAAAATAGGAAATGCCATCTCTCCTTCAAGCCTAGGAGAGATGGCCATCCAATACAAGTAAGGAAAATGAAGCTAAAATACCAAACAAATAACACATTTAATATAATTAATCATGAAAAACACATAACAATTCGTAAAGATGCAATTATATCACGGAAAATCAGTAAATAAAATTCGAATAAAAAAAAATGTGAAATATAATTTCAATCCTTTACTTTTAGTAAAATTTTACCACGTTTTTGGCAAACATTTTGATAGTTTGTACACGTTTTATTGAACCACTTCAGGCATCTTATGCATTGTATCCGCTTATGCTTTTTGGTTGTGGTATTATATTCTTCTCCACAACCAATACAATCATCCTCATCCAATTCTATGCCTTTGGAATTTGTAGAATCTGATAATTTCAAATGTATTTTATCTTCGTTGCTGCTGGAAGTGTCGTGTTTTTGTCGTTTTTTCTAGCGTGTATTTTATTTTTTTGTTCACGGTTTTAAGTTACTTTATCAACTTTCTCTGTTCTGGAATGAAAGTTTCCGACATTTTTCAATATTTTCTGAAAAAAAAAAATACATCGTTAGGTCCTATTATATTATTATTATTGAAATATTGATTTTGGTTAAAAATTAAACAATTATATTATTTAATATAATTCTAAAAATAAAATTTACTTTAAATATAATTATATTTAGTTAAAATCTTCACTCCATATAATTTTGAAATATTGATTAATAGTGGTTATCTCTCCTCGATTTGATGTGACTATCTATCTTCAAATTGAAGGAGAAATTGCAAACCAAATTAAAACATCACTCCACCCTTGTACTTCTTTATTTTAGGCTTAAAAGCGAAGATTGTATTATATAGGTGCTTTAAAAGTCCGTATAGTAAAAGAAAGAAAAAAATGTAACGTACGTGCTGCAAAAAATTCAGTTACCTAACGCAACAAGAATATTCAACCACTAAATTAAATAAGCATTAAAATTACACTTACATTTTATAATCGAAAAACACAGCTCCACGTCGCAATGAATGAACTCGTTGAACTATTTCTTACAAACAAAGGTTATGCTACAATCTATGATCTATACTGCAATTTTTAGAAATATTAACCCATTTCTGCCTGAATTTTTTATTTATCAAATTTGTTGGTAAAATCACTTTAAAATGTTGCAAAATGAACTGGAAAAATACTAAAAAATATCACGGTAAAATATTTTTGTATTTATTTCATAAAATGTAAACTTACTAAATATGGGAATACCCATATGTGGAAAAAAGCATAATTGTATATTTTGTCTAAATTTGTATAAATTAAGCTTTTAAATTGTATATTATATACTATAATTAGTATTTTCATGAACTATTTAAAAACTATATTTATTTCTTTACAGAGACTAATAACATTATAAATATTATTAATAATAAATTAAGAATAATCGTATTTAAGGCTAAAAAACAATTTATTTCAAAATCATCTTGAAAAGCACTTTACATAAATAACTGGGTCCTAAATGAATGGTTAGCAAAAATATTTACCCATTTGCGCCTAGCGCTTTACATTTTTTATATTACAAACATGCATAAAAAAATAGGCTTGAACATATAATTTCGCAATTTGAAAAATACTTATTTGAAAGAAGTCTATGATTATGACTTACTTATTTGGATCCTTGATACGAAAAATGCAAATAGACTTAATTTTTACTTTTCGCTATCTTGAAAAATGAAAAATCTATAAACACCGAAAAAAACCTTCATTTAAACAAATAAATATCATTCTTATGCCGTCATCTCTCGCTAATAGATAAATATATTTATAGACAATTAGTTCATACAATTTTCATGTTGTAAAGGAGCAGAAAATTATGAAAAATTATTAAAATACGAAACGTCCCAAAAATGGGACGCTAGGCATAAATGGGTTAAGACTGGCCATCTTTCTTCTATGGCTATCTATCCTAGAGTTACCCTATTGTATAGGAATTATCTGTTATAGTTCATTACAATTTACCAACACGCAGTTGAAGTTATTGAAGCCAAACTGCAGTAGGTGGGTTGCTGAACAGAAATGCGTAGTTCACGGGTTAAGTAAGATATTCATAAATAGAAAGACAAACGGATTTGTATAAAAAATAGTTTTGATGTATAAATGCTGGCATTCAACAATTTATTTATTTATTTATGTATTTTTTTTTTAAATATCATTTCTTTCACTTTTTAGAAACTAATATTGTATCCATATAAACACGGAAACAGGAGGTAAATGGAGGTAAATACATAACTAGATGACATTTTACAAATCAGTTCCTTTATTTCAAAAGAAAATAAATTGAATATTACTGTTTAAAAATAAACTAAAAAATTGCATTTAGCTTACTAATAATAATCTTTCCAACTCACTGAATTAAAAACGAAATAACAAAAACATTAACATCGTAAAATACGTTTTAAGCTGGAATCGTTCACTATTTATAAATATATTTTTTTCTCTATTTCTATACTGTAATATATGAAACTCGTGTTCATTTAAATTGGATTTCAATTTAAATAATATTTTACATAAAATGAAACAGTCATTCAAAATTTTAAACAAGAATGATATTTTAAGTGTTTTACATAAAATTTTATTTTCATAGAAAAATGAGATGTATATTAATAAAAATATCTCTCATGGAGTTATACTCACAGGATGCAAGTTTTAGAAGTTTTATAATGTGTTTTTCTTAAACAGTATGTTTATTTCTACTTATATTCATTAATATATATATATATATATATATATACATTCGAATACATTTAGATGCTAATGGAAATGCAATAACTAAATTACATTTTATGAAGGATATACATTTTTTTCCCCAAAATGAAAATTAAATAAAAATCTTTTAATATGTCATTAAGATTTTTCAATGCAACATTTCAAAATGTTACTTTCAAAACCTTAAATTCCATACAATAAAACAAAAATATTAACAGCATAAAATATTTTTTGAAACCGAATCATTTACCATTCTTCGAAAACAATTTTGTGAATTCCTTTAGTGTTTGACATGTGCGATCAGTTTTAATGCAATTGATTTCAAATAGTTAACTTCATAAACTTAAAGAACCATTTAAAAATCTAATTAAAAATTATCTTTAGTGATCCATTAAACTACGTTTTCACGAACACAAAAAGCAAATGTAATTGGATGAAAATATTTTTTTAGGTTTATATATGCACTACATTATATGCAGTAAGGATACTTTATACCTTTATTAATTACTTTTTCTAAAGTAGTATTTGTATTTCTTCTGTACAGGTAATAAACATTTGCATAAATGAAACAGTGATTCACAACTTTAAAAAAGAATAACATTTTAAGTGTTTTAAATTAAATTGCATTTTCATAGAAAAATGACGTATTTTAATAAAGAATATTTCTCATGGATATACGATGCAAGATTTAAAAGTTCTATAAAGAATTTTTCTGAAAAAATATTTTTATTTCTCGAACGGAGAATTAAAAATATTTATTCGTTTATAATCAGAGGGAAATGGAAATTTGTAACTAATTTATATTTTATGAAATGATTTTATTGTTTCAAAAAAAATATATATAGAGAGAAAAAATAAATGTGTAAAATGTTATTAAAATGTTTTCAGCGTAACTATTGGAAAATGTAATTTTCCAGAAGAATAAATTT
This sequence comes from Maratus speciosus, assembly GCA_963932465.1. Taxonomy (NCBI): domain Eukaryota; kingdom Metazoa; phylum Arthropoda; class Arachnida; order Araneae; family Salticidae; genus Maratus; species Maratus speciosus. The sequence goes on from OZ010789.1 coordinate 42,208,980, forward strand.
CATACAATAAAACAAAACATTAAACAGAGTAAAATATAGTTTAAGACATGTACTATTTATGAAGGCAATTTTGTGTTTACAGTTAAAAGTTTTTCCAGTTAAATTTATAATGCAATTTAATAAATATTCAGAACACATATGCTAGTGGTCCGGAGGATGAACTCGACGAAAAAAAGGCAAAATTTTGGCGATTAATTGTTATTTGTGGTAACTCGGATTTAAAGCTCAGTTTATCGTTTCGGGAAAGTTACAAACTTTTATATTCTTCTATCTTTACAAGAAGATTGTATTGGATTTGTGAAAATTTTCGACTTCCGCCATTGCAGGGTTTGATACGTTTTAGGAAGTCCTGAACACGATTTGATTGTCTTTACAAAATGTCTGTCTGTGAGCCTATCAGTCTGTATGTGATAAAACAATTGTGGGAGCTCTATATCAAGAATTAATGCACGGAATTTCACAAAACTTTAAATTCAGTTACAGGTTGATATAAAGTTGTGCTGATTAGTTTTTGATATGTACCACCCAAAACGTAGCGCTGCTATGCTGCATTATTCATGATTAAATCAATACCCCTATCTTAAAACCTAAAGCATGCATTTTCCTGAAACTTCAGATTCCGTTTGTCTCTGATATATATTAGTTCAGTTGAGTTTTTGGTATAAATCGTCCAACAGGTGGCGCTGATATGCTGCATTTTTCACGATTTCCGTAATATCTGTTTCTCAAGAGCTAATGCATGAATTTTTATCAAACGTCTGATTTAGTTTATACTTGATATAAATTCTTCCTGATTAGTTTTTTATGTAAACCGCGCAACAGGTGGCGCTGCTATGTAGAATTATTTACTATTTCCGCAATAGCTCTATATCATAAACTAATGCACGGAGTTTCATCGAACTTCAAATTCAGTACTTCTTCTTTTATTGCATCCTGTATATAGTTATTTTTACATTTGTATCTTTAAAATCAGAATTATTTTATTACATTTTTTAACCTGGTACCAAAAACTTACTTTAAAAATCTGTCTGCAGAATATAAGTAATATTTCGGTATTATTTCTTATTAATTTTATGATCTGATTTTCTACAATTATTAAAATCGAAGCTTACTCTTGTGATTTTTAACATTTCTTTAATTCAGTTATTTTTCTATCTAAATGTACACAGAAGGTCGTTAGTGAAATTAATTGTAATTAGGAAAGTATGAAAAAATTTTGTTTTGAAATATGGCGATCACTTACAAAATTTGTTCCAATCCAAAAGTGCTGATAAAATTACCTCAGCTTTGAAAGTGACCATATTGGTGTATCTGGAAGTTCCATATTGGCGACCATTTTGTAAAATGGCATTTTGACGCTTTTTGGGAAAAAGAGCAAAGTTTATTCTGCTTACCAACAACAGATGTGTTCCAAAAATTCATGTATAAACAAATGCAACGGTCATTTTAAAATACTTGTTACTTGTGAAGCCACGTTAAATGTAAAGAAATGTAAGTTTTTTGTAATATTTTCGTTATTATTTTTGTTTCTATTTCTTATTTACAACTCTTACAAGTAAAAAAAAATATACATATAAAAATCACGCTAGACAGGTGTAAGTTTATAACGTTGCATAAAACTATATGAATAACTCTCTTTTGCTTTGAATTTTTTCAGCTTTTTAATTTATCTACTATTAAAAAAATAAGCAGACAGACATTGCAAAAATATTTTCCTTAAACTTTTACTTTTATGCACTAAAATGAAAATGGTTAAGAGCATCAAATATGTTTTCCCCCTAAGTTATTAACTATTTATGGAAATCATATTTTTATCTATATTGTTTTACCCTTTCGCCCATGATTGATTTAACATTACGTAAATTTTCCACACTAAAGGATACGTGGTAACAAAACAGTAATTACAATGTATAAACGAGTTTCCTACATGCCAGGTAGGTCAGATAAAAATCAAAATTTTTCTAGAGAAAAACTCGCTTTTTGCCAAAGCGATATAAGTAAGCGTCCTATCTTAAATGGGAGAAGTAAGCGCAAGATTAAAGGCGAGTTCACATCAATCAAGGTCACACGCCAAGTAGCGGAAGGGGTTAAACTACAGGAAGATGCTTAACTGTTATCTTACTTCACACCACTAAAATTGTAAATTTTTTTCACCTTGATTAATAGCTGTAATGTCTCTGGCAAGGCGAAGAAAACTCCATGCTGTCAAGAAAATCTGGACGCCCCTCTGGCTACGCCATTATTTTGCACTAAATGTGGTAAACAAAATTCAGTTCCATGAGTGAGTAAAGATGTAGAAAATATGCGTAGATGGTAGATATCCTGTCATATATGACGTCACACTAAAAGCCCGCGTATGTGCATTATCACCCCGTCCACAAGATGGCGCAATTGTGTTAATTTACGCCCGATTCCAGCATTAAGTTTGTACGCTTACTTATATCGCTTTGCCTTTTGCAATCGCCCGATAGCATAAATCGAGTTTTTCTGCATTAAAATACTGGTATTTCAGCTGAAAGTGTAGAATCCGTGATAATGTGTGTTTCCGTTTTAAAAGCATTTGATTCGAAGTGCTTTAAATAAAGCGAAACTTCCATACAAAAATTAAACAAAAAGGATTTTTAAGTGCATACGTTAACCCTTCCACTTCTCACTATGTGCACAAAAATGCGCGCAAAAGAATATTTGAAATACCGTTATTTTTTTCAAAAATAACTTTCATTAATCCACGTATCTAATTGACAAAAATAAATTTTGATAAAAATAAATTTCGCAGTTTGATTTGTTATTAAATTTCGTCTAGAAATAACCTGTTATATTTCACTATCTCTAAATCGCCAAAAAAAGTATGCACAGGAGAAGTTACCGAATCCCTAATACTACTAGTTTAGCGGTTGCTGAACAGCAATGTGGGGTCCACGAGATACATATGATTTTCATGACTAAAATGTGAGATAGATTTAGAAAGAAATATTTGTGATGGATGTACGATGGTATCAAACAATTTTTAAAATATCATAATTATTTTTAAATTTCAGTTTTGTGGTAACTAAAAAAAAAAAAAAAAAAAAAAAAAATCAAATATACACTGAAAAAGAATATAAATGGATAAATAAGTTAATTTAAAATCAATCTCTTTGTTTCAAAATAATTTAAATTGAATGTTACTGCTTTAAAATTCACTTTAAAATTGTAGTTTAGCTTATAAAAAATGTTATTCCCAAAACAGTGAATTCAAAGAAATAAAACAAAAAAATTCACATCGTAAATAACTTTTTTAAGCTCACATAATTTACTATTTATTGAAAAAAAATTGTGCATTTCGTTAAAATGATGCATAAAATTAGTTTTCATTGAAAATGTATTCAATTTGAAGTAATCACTTACATAAAATGAAACAGACATTTAAAAATGTAATTAAGAATAACATTATAAGTTTATTACATTAAATTGCATTAAAAAAAAATTCTGATGGACATATGGTCACAGGATGCCAATTTTAAAAGTTTTATAAAACACTTTTTATTATTCTCTCCAGAACGAAAGACTTAAATAATATCCTTGAATGAAGTAAAATATCAATTTAATTTATATAAACTATTATTTTCAGTATTCAAACACTGAATTAAAAACTTTAAAATAAAGGAATTCACAGCGTAAAATGCGTATAAAGCTGACACCATTTACTATTTAGAGAAATTATTTTTATGAATTTATTTAATATAATGTACAAAACTGGTGTTCACTTAAAATGTATTTGCGTTGAAACAATCATTTGCATAAAACGAACAATTTTTCAACGCTTTAAACAAGAATTACAAGTTTTTTACTTTAAATTTGCTTTTGACGGAGAATTTTTGATTAAAATATTTATCATAGATTCATGATCGTTGGTTACAAGATTTAAAAGCTTTATAAAGTATTTTTCTGAAACAGTATTTTCATTTCTACTACCAGGAAGAAAAAATATCGATCTGTATATATTCAGATTGAAAGAGAAATTCGTAACTAAGTTATATTTTATGATTTTTACCTATTTCTTATGATATCTGAATATTTTCAAAATAATATAGAGAAAATATTAAATGTTCTAAATGGCATTAAATGTATATTTAATGATATTTCCAAAACATTAAATTCCATACAATAAAACAAAAACGTTAACAGCGTAAAATATATTTTAAGATCGCGTTCTTTACCAGTTTTAAACATAATTTTGTGCATAATTTTGATGTATTACACGTGTGTTCATTTTAAATGCAATTTTCTTGATATAGTTATATTCAGAAAATAAAAAAAAAGTTCTAAATCACATCAAAAGTTATCTTTTTGAGGGTTCCATAAAACTACAACTTCATGAATAAAAGAAGGGATGTTTTTGGATGAAAGCATTTATTATGGCAATATGTTAGTAGTAGGCACGCTTTAATTTATCTTTTCTAAAGTAGTATTTTTCAAAGACTGGAATAATATTGTTGAATGAAATAAAATATCAATTTAACTAATTTGAAGTATAATTGTCAATATAAGCACTGAATTAAAAACTTTAAAACAAAAGCATTCACTGCGTAAATTACGAATACTTTTCTATTTATAGAAATTTTTTCTACGAAATTTTTTAATACAATGCAGAAAATTGATGACCATATCATTACAAATGTATTTCAGTTGAAATGAAAGTTTATTTACATACAACAGTTGTTAAAAACTTAAAACAAGAATGACATGAGGTTTACATTGAATTGGAATTCCATGAACGAATTAATTTAATAAAAAATATTTACCATAGATTTACGTTCGTTGAATGCAAGATTTAAAAATTTTATAAAGTATTTTTATAAAACAGCATTTTCATTTCTACTACCTAGAAAGAAAAAAAAATATATATTTGCTTACATTCTAATGGAAATGGAAATTCGTAAGTAAATTATATTTTATATATATATTTTTTTTCAAAATGGATTAGAGAAAATATAAATGTTTCAAAATTTCTTTAATGTTTTAAAATGTTACTTCCAAAACATTAAATTCCATTAAAAAAATATATTAATAGCATAAAATATGTTTTATAATCGCGTCATTTACCATTTATGAACGCATTTTTACGCATTACTATAATTCATTACACGTGTGCTCATTTTAAATGCATTTTGCCTGATATAATTATCTTCATAAAGTAAAACGACTATTCAAAACTCAAATCAAAAGTTATCATTTTAAGGGCTCCATTAAACTACATCTTCGTGAATAAAAGACGAAATGTTTTTAGATGAAAGGATTTATTATTCCAGTATGTTAGTATTAAGCACACTTTAATTTTTCATATTTTTCTTTTCTAAAGTAGTATTTTTCTTTGTTTTCTCCATAACCAAAGACTTTAATAATATTCTTGAATGGGGTTTCATAAAAAGTATTTACAGGATTTGCAAGTTTTATTATAAATTTAGTACTATAATTTTATTTTTATAATTTTTATTATTAATATTTTAGTTTTTTTTTTACATTTAGATGGAAATAGAAATGCAAAATTAATTTATATCTTATGAAATAAATTTCTTTTTTTCAAAATGAAATACAAAAAATGCTAAATTTCTGAAAATGCCGTTAAATTTTTTCTGTTTACTTCTTCAGAAACGATACTTCCAAAACATTCAATTCCGTACAATAAAACAAAAACATTAACAGCGTAGAACGTATTTTACTATCACGTCATTTACTATTTATGGAAAATTATTTTTTTTATTCCTTTAATGTATGAAATGTGTGTTCATTTCAAATGCAAACTGACTCTAAATATTTATCTTCATAAGATAAAAGAACCATTCGAAATGACATTTTACGTACTCTATTAATCTACATTTTCTTGAGTAAAAACGAAAGGTATTTTGATGAAAATATTTTTAATGGCTATATGTTAGTAGTAAGCACACTTTAATTTTTCCTATTTTTCTTTTCAAAGTAGTATTTTTCTTTGTTTTCTCCATAACGAAAAACTCGTATAACATTCTTGAATGGAGTTAACAAGTTTTAATATAAAGTATTTACCGGATTTCAAGCTTTTGCTATAATTTTAGTATTATAATTTTATTTTTTAAATTATTATTATTATTATTTTAGTTTTTCACATGAAGATGGAAATAGAAATGCAAAATTAATTTATATTTTCTGAAATAAATATCTTTTTTTTTTTCAAAATGAAATACAAAAATGTTAAATTTTCTAAAGTACCGTTAAATATTTTCTGTGTCGATTCTGAAACGATACTTCCAAAATATTTAATTCCATTCAATAAAATAAAAACATTAACAGCGTAAAACATATTTTATTATCACGTCATTTACTATTTATGGAAACAATTTTTTTCATTTCTTTAGTATTTGAAACGTATGTTCATTTTAAATGCATTAAATTAAATGACTGCAAATAGTTATTTTCATAAGATAAAAGAACCATTCGAAATCATCTTTTAAGCGCTCTATTAAGCTACATTTTCTTGAGTAAAAACGAATATTTTTAATGGCTAAATGTTAGTATTATGCAAACTTTAAATTTACATATTTTTCTTTTGAGAAGAAAAATTTTTCGTTGTTCTCCCCATAATCAAAGACTTGAATAATATTCTTGAATGAAACAAACCAGTTTTCATAAGAGGTATTTTGCGAGTTACTCAAATTTTAACATAATTTAGTAATTAAAGAGTTTTCAAAACGCTAATAAAAGTACCTTTTATGTATAATTTTGAGCTCAAATAAACGCTATTGATCCTTTATATTCTATTGTGTCTGTCGAGTATTTAGTCATTAAAAATATAGATTATTAAAATACATAAATTGTGTATTCCTATAAATTCTCTTTTGCATTTTCAAATTAATGTAAAAAAAAAAAATGTACTTCCAAACTATTGATTTTCATGGAATAAAACAAAAGCATTTAAAGCCTGAAAGATGTTTTAAGCACTCGTTATTTTTTATTTACTTAGTTGCATTCTGACAATTTCTTTAATACGATAAATAAAATGCGTATTCATTTTAAATCCATTTGACATGAAATAAGCATTTTCATAATTTCATTTCACCATTCAAATTTTCCAAGATAAATACTTTTTTAAGTATTTCATTAAATTACATTGTCATAAATAAGAAAGACATTGTTTGGATAAAAAATTATGTATAAGATTTTTGCTTGCAGTAATTTAATTTTTGTTTTTCCTTTTTCATATTTATTACAGCAGGTAAATATACTTGTTTAAATAGAGAATTAAGTAATTGCGTTTCTAAATAAGTTTTAGATACTCACTTTATTTACTTTATCATGAATTAGAGTGAATGTCGCTATTTTAAAATGTTGTGCTAATTTAATTACAAAACATGAATGAATACAACGATTACAATGAAACAAAAACATTAAAAACATAAAATATTTTTTACTCTTGTTTTCGTCATAGTAATCACTTTTGAACCTTTCTTTAATATAAATAATAAAATACATATTCCTTTTAAATGCTTTTAACTTGAAAAAATCATTTACAATAAGCTTAAAAAACATGCAAAATTTAAAAAAGAATAATTATTCATATTCTTCCATTACGATTACATTTTCATGAAATAAAACAAAAACAGACATGTTTGCATAATTATATCTTTGAATGTATAATACGGGATTTATCACATTGCTAACGAATCGTAGAACCAACAAAGTGAAAAATGTCCAAGCCAGGTGTCGAACCCGGAACCTTTGGAATATCGCTCCAAATGCTCTACCATTTAAGCTAAGAGAACGATGTCCTGCTTAGCATTCCTCACGTATGTTGGTAAGGCTGCAACTGCAGCTCATGAGGGAATAGTCTTCACGGGAACACAATACTGCGGCGAAACATGTCACACAAAAAATCCAGCATCGGTGAACACATATGTAATTTTAATTATTTTTTTTCAATTAATTTTCAGCGGAGAAATTACGCTCGAAATAATTGAATATACGATACGTGATTTATCATATTGCAAAGGAATACATTGCTTTGTTGTTTAGTTTATGTTTCCTTAAAAATATATACATATGTACACATTTCAAAGATGATTTTATTAAACGTTTAATTCAATGGAATAATAATTAATCATTAATAACGTTAAATGTGTTTACTCATATTAATTACAATTTATGGAAAACATTTCATAATCGTATATTGGTTTACCCCTTTTTCTCAGATGGAATCAACTTCAAGTGGCCTGTATAGTCAAATAGTTACATGGGTACAAATCAGATAACATAATGTAAAAAGACTTTTCATACAAACATTTAAATTAGAAGCGTTTTTAAATGTTTCCATTAATCCTTATATTCGAGCAATTTCGCGCAAAATTATATTTAAAATATCGGCGGTTTTTGAAACAATAATTTCTAAATTTTCATTCGCATTTTACATTTGCAATAAGAATTGGCTTAGATGCTGTATATTCTCGCGGCAGCTATCTTTGATTTCTTGGCGATCTTTATCGATATGGTAACCATGTTGATTGTTGGTTCTGTTAAGTCCGTTTTTTTTTGGAGATTGTCTTTTGCGCTAAATTTATTTGATTGACTATGGCTTCCGTAGTTTGTTTTTTGTTAAAGCGTTAAAAAAACAAGTATTTGTATTAAGTGATTTGATTTATATTTGTTATTTTTGGCTAATTTATTTCTTAAATAGTGTTATTTATGTGTATTCTTTCTGCAACATTGCTTTTGTTTGTTAATGAAAACATCGTTTTATTGACGTCATTAATGATGTATTCTGATATTCGAGATTGAAATATTAGCAGAGCGGCGATTTGACAACTCAAATCCGCATGTTTTATAATTTGTATTGAGGAAAGTTTTAAAGAACGGAGACATTTTGTATTGGTTTTTGATTGTAAAATTAAAATCACGGTAATGCGAAGTTTGACATTGGTAGTATATGATTAATATTGCAAGTTAAAGTTCTTGTGTGATTTAGTTTGAAATTGTGAGCATTTATTCTGTTATTGTTTGTTGTTGTTGTTGTTGTTGTTGTTTTCTTTTTTGCTGTAAAGTTAAATGACAGTTTAACGACGTCTTGAAATTTAAGAAATTATGGGAAGTGACCATTTTTTTACAGTTGGGTTTTAAGGAACGAGATATCTATTAAGGTATGTTGATAATTCTATGTATATTTTGTTACAATGTAACATAAATGTAATATTTGCCGTTATTGTATATTTCACATGTATTTCATGCATTTTTTAGATTCGTACACAGCAACAAACGTGCATTAACTAACTGCTGCTTTAGAGAGTTTTGTGCATTTTTGTGATTGCTGCAGAAGTAGTTAGCTGAATCCAATGATTTTTTTTTTCGTTTAATGTATGCGTAGCGTTCATATGTTCGTTTACTAATTACCACTTTAACGAGTTTCATGCATTTTCCAGATTTCTGCAGAAGTAGTTTGCTGAATCCAGTGATTTTTTTTTTCGGTTTATGAATACTACGTGTTCATACATTCAATTATTAATTGCCGCCTTAATGAGTTTTGTTTATTATTTACATTTTATTTTCGTTAAGCCAAGCTTGCGCATAAATGTGTTCTTGGCGACATTTATCCTTGGCGGAAAAGGGGTTTTCACGCCAAGAAAGAAACCGAGATGGTGGCTGTGGGCATCTATTCCAAAGAATTTTTAATAAAAATAAATGGCACAGTTCGATTCTTTATTAATTTTTGCATAGGAATCATGTGTTATATTTTATTATCGTTATTGTTTCGAGCTCGCACTCTTTCTGCACTGGACTAACTAAAACTAGATAAAGCGATCGTAACTGTCTCAATCACAACGTAAACAGAATATATTAGATTAGAAAGATATAAGTATAAGATGTCTGACATTGTACGGGTAATTAAGAAGAATAGAAAGGATTAAAGAACGTCTTTAATTGAAACTTTCTAATAATACAGTTTTAATGTAGAACTTTAATATAAATATTTGAGATGAGAAATTACGTTTATTGCATGTTTGAGTCAATGTGTATTGAGTTTGTATATACCAGATCTTAAGGTGTATTTTTGTAATAAACATTTATTATTTATCATAGAACAATCTTTTTAATGTCTTCATTAGCCATTATTTTAATTATTTAAATCGAAATTTCTATTCAAAAAGAAGCCACCCGTGACCGAGACATTTGCAAAGAAATAGGTGAGATTAGATTCTTTTAATCTATATTTTAAGAAAACACATAAGACTTATTAGAACTAATATCAGTTAGATAGCACCCGTAGTAAAAATTATATTTTCAGCAATATTATACTTATAAGTTACATTTATTTTCTTTTTTTTTTTACAACATTCAAGCGCAATTATACGTACAACACCATGACGTTAAAAACTACGTATGGCCGTTTGAAGACTTCTTAGATTCCCTTCCTGAGCGCAGAAAAAAATAGATAAAAAATAAAATAAAAGTTGAACACTTTATCTACAGATGGTACTTATAAGTGCCATTAAAATAACATGTTATAAAATTCAATTAATCCATCGATTAGAAGTAATACAATTTAGAATGAGTTATAGATACATTATATTGTTGCAAAAGCAATATTGATTACACAAAACAGAAATATTTTTAAAAGGATGATTTATTTTGTCATTGCATCTTTTTAGCTTTCTTAAAGTTGGGGGGGGGGGGGGATTATTTCAATTCGGAAATATTGCACAAAATTCCAATAAATTAGAATTTAATTAATTCTTCTAAATCCTTCAATGTTTCTAAAATCATTCTAAAATTTATTAAATAGTTATGTAAATCTTGTTATGTGGTTACAAAAATTCACGAAAAATGCATTAGAAATAAAATTTTCATGAATTCATATTTCAGTACTTAAAGGGTTAAACGGGTTCAAAGAATCCCTTGGTTATATAACGCAGTACTGGCTAATGAATTGATTCGTTAACATTTATTTTGTTTCATAGATTTATTTTATTTTAGTTTTTTTTTCCACTGAGGAATGTGATCTAAGAACCGGTGAAACGCCCGCGTGTAGATTTTAATTTCATGGTGTTGTACGTGTTTGTGCGTTTGGACGTTGTAAAAAAATGGCTTATATATTTAACTCGCACAACGTAATTGGTTTATGAAAGTTATACTTAGTTACTAAAGTTACGGAATCCCAAATCATACTAACGTGACTGCTGGATCAAAATATGAAGCCCACCATTTAAATAAAATTAGCATAAATAAAAAGAGAAAAACATTTTAATAAAAATATTTATGATGGATGAATGCTGTCACTACCCAGATTTAAAGGTTTCATTATTTATTTGGAGGAATAGCATTTTTTGTACTTTCCAGAAACAAATATTGTGTCCGTATAAATACAGAAGAAGAAAGGAAATGCATAACTAAATTAGATTTTAGAAAGTCTGTTCATTTATTTTAGAGTGGAATAACATGAATATTACTGTTTTTAAATTTTCTTAAAAATTTTCATTTAAACTTATCAAAACTCATATTTACAAAACAAAGAATACAATGCGAAAAAAAAAGCATTCACATGGTAAAATAAGTTTTAAGATTGCATCATTTACAATACATATAAATAACTATTATGCATTTTTTTTACTATAATTTAGAGAGTTCGTGTTTATTTAAAATGTTTTTGGCTTGAAACATTCATTTACATAAAATGAAGCAGCCATTCAAAATATTAAACAAGAAAGACATTTTAAAGGTTTTAGATAAATTTTGTTTTCATAAAAAAATGACATGTATTTTATTTTAAAAATTTCCCCTTGTATTTACTCTCGCATGATGTAAGTTTTAAATATTAGTTTTTAAAAACAGTATTTTCATTTCAATTACCTAGAATTAAATTATATATATATGAATTATTACATTCGAATGGAAATAGAAATACAAAACTATTTTATATTTTATGGTGTTAACGCTTAAAAATACCTTTTAAAACGTTTAGTGTAATTTTTTTTAAATGTTACATCCAAAACATTGAATTCCATAGAATAAAACAAAAACATTAAAAACGAAAAATGTATTTTAAGATCGTGTCAAAGAAAATGTTAACCCTTTAAAATACCTTTTGAAATTTTCAGCGTAACTTTTTAAAAATGTTATTTCCAAAACATTTAATTCCATACAATAAACCAAAATATTAAAAACGTAAAATGTATTTTCAAATCGTGTAATTTATCATTTATGCACGGCAATTTTTTTCATTCCTTTAATGTATGAAATGTGTTTTCATTTTAAATGCAATTGACTTGAAATAATTATCTTCATAAGGTAAAAGAACCATTAGAAAATTATCTTTTAAGTGCTCCATTAAGCTACATTTTCATGAATAAATACGTGATGCATTTTTATGAAAATACTTGACTATAAGTTTTCGGTAAACACATTTCAAATTTATAGATTATTTTTTTTTTGTAGTAGTATCTTTCTTTGTTCTTTGCAAAACCAAAAACTTGAAGAACATTGATGGGTGGAATAAACCAGCTAACTTCGAATTTCATGATTTTATTAAAATTTTAGAAAGTAAACCATGTGTAAAATCGCTAATAAAAATACATTTTAATGTAAATTTTATAGCTGTAATAAATTTCATTCATTATGTATAATTTATTGTTATGTAATTTATTTAATTATTAAAAATATATATGATTTCAATTAAATTCGAGTTAAAAAATATATAAGTGTTCTTTTGCATTACCAGATTAACGTTTCAAAAAATGTACTTTCAAAACATCAATTTCCATGGATAAAAACAAACCCACTTAAAGCCAGAAAGTTGTGTTAAGTCCGCGTCATTTATTATTTACTTTAAATTTTTTAAGCATATCTTTATTACGATAAATGAAATTGCGTGTTTATTTAAAATGTAAGCATTTGTAGAAAATGATGGTGTCATTGAAAATTTACAACTGAAGTACTCTTCTGACTGCTCTATTAAATTACAATATAATGAGTTCATTTGGAATTTTTTTTTTAATTTATCACTGTACTTACTAGAGTAAAAAACTATACTCATTAAAAAATAATCACATGAAGATATCGCTTATTTTCGAAGTGATAGGTGAATAGATAAAAAAATACATATACATTGAATTGATAATCACCCCCCCCCCACACACACACACACTATTTTGAAGTTGCTTAAAAATATATTATTTAAATGCAAATATTTGTGATAGATTTATGCTCGCAGGAACTTGAAGATCTTTTTCTTATTAATTATTATTTTTTCTATATCTACTACAGCCAAAAAGAAGCACTTTTATAAATACAAAGGCATGTAGTTGTACAAATAAAATAATCTTATATAACCACTTTATTTCTTTGAATAAGACTTAATTTGAATATTTAATATTATTATTTATTTATTAATTCCATGGCATTGACGTACATACAATAAAACAAAAGTGTTAACAACGTAGTAGATTTTTTATTCTCCGCACCCCTGTTATTCATGGAATCACGTTTGTATATTTATACTGGCGGTACTTATGAGTACCATTGAAATAACTTGTTATAAAATTCATTTAATACATCGATTAACTGTAATACATTTTAGAATAAGTTACAGATACAGTACTTTTTCTTGTTCCAAAGCATTATTGGTTACACAAAACTAAAATATTTTTAAAAGGATGATTTATTTTGCCTTTGCATCTTTTCAGCTGTCTTGGCTTTGGAAGGGGGGGATTTTTCAATTCGGAAATATTTCTACATTTCTATTGTAGGAACATTATATTTGTACATTTCCTAATTCTACAACGCACTAAGAATTTTTTTTAAATAAAGATTTCAGTGGTATTCTAAATATTGCACAAAATACTTATAAATTCAAATTTAATTTATCCTTCTAAATCCTTCATCCTTCTAAATTCCTTCTAAAGTGTACTAAATGATTATATAAATCTTCTAATGTAGTAATTTAAAGAATTCACAAAAAATGCTTTATAAGATAAAATTTCATGAATTCATAATTCAGTACATGAAGGGTTCATGTACTTATAAACTGCGTATTGCTTTTTGAAATACACCTAACTTGAAATATTCATTCACAAAAAGTAAAAATTATTTTGAAAATTCCAACAAGAATAATCTCCCATGTACCTCTATTACGATTAGATTTTTCAGGAATTAAAAAAACAGACATGTTTGGAAAAATATGTTCAAATTGAAATATGATCGTAAATAAATGCTATAAGGAAATATTTATAAAGTATTTTTCAGAAGTACTACAATAGAAGTACAATAGAAGATATTTGTATAGATAAAATTAAAAGGTATTTGAATAGCTATAACTTAATGGGAAATATCCTTATTCAAACTGATGTAGTGTGAATTATAATTTTAAAAGCGTTTTCTAGTTTAAATGATGATAACATTTTTACAATCTCTCTATTCTAAAAAAAAGTAACTACCGCTGTCACCGCCGCCGCCACCGGTTTTGATTTTTTTGTGACCGGAGGCCTTTCTTCGTTAATATTAACAAAAATAATGCATACAAAAATATGAAAATCAGTGGTTTTATACAGAAATGTTTGATAAATACGCTGATGCAGACAGTTTTCAAATCGAAGAATTATTTTAAGAATTATTTAATGCTAAAGTTGGACAAAATCGTTCCACTAAAAAAGTTTTATAGCAGCAAAAACTATACATGGCAGTGTAATCATTTTTAGATCCTTTTATGCGTTAGAATTTGCCGGAGTGCAGATTGCATTAATTTTTTTTATTTTGACTCATTTTTTCAGGTTTTATTTCTATTTTAAATTAAAATTTTCAGCATTTCTAGAGATATTTTTTACAGATTTCAGAAAATTGTACTAATTTAAACTGTTGCCAACTGTATAAAAAGCGCAAGCAATAATGTTTGCTTCAAATTAAAAATTTATCTATACGTGACTATTATAAACAGGAAAAAAAAACTTTCAAATTAGAATTAAATAATTACGTATAAAAAGCAGAAACTTATTAAAAATTACGTCATAAAAAGTATACACGTGAATTTTAAAAGAGAAAGGATATTGTAAAATAATAAATTCATTAACATGCGTTAGAAGTCTTAGGAGAAATTACGGCATATTTACGTCACATTATAGTTATTACATAAAATGAACACAAAATAATATTGCAAAAAAGTTTAAATTTAGAAATTGCGCTAGACATTTATTTGATATTTTGAGAATTAATTTAAAATGTCTCATTTAAAAGAACATTCTTTTCGCTTTGTTAAAAAATACCAGGAGACAAAGACTCTCTTTACTGAATTCCTTTTATATTAGCTTATTTTGAAATGTTGTTACAGGTGTATACCTCATCAAGTTATTTTTATTTCGACGTTTTATTTGTGTTTTTATTAATGTTGTACGAATTTATTTGTTCTTTCGTTATTTAAAATAAAAATTATATCAATTTGTATAATTTGGCAAGTGGTTTGGCGATTTATATAATTTGGCGAAATTGTTCGACCGGATAATCAAGTAGTACCGCAGCGGATTTGGCGTTAAAATTCCCCAATCAAAGAGAAATGAATAGAAATTCGTTTATAGGGAGATCGCCACTGTTTTTTAAATTATAATTCAATCTTTCGAAATCTTTTTAAAGCCGATCAAATTAGCGTGCATTTAGAGTCTGCGGTGTCTGGACGGGGGTTGGCGAGCGTAGCTCGTAGGGGGCCGAGCCCCCTAGTAGAATAAAAAAAAATACATATTTTCAATTATGTTGAATCCCATACTATGCATTATTATCGCAATAGATGTTATAATCTTCCTTCACTTAGTATTTAGAGAAATTAATTTCTAAATTTGTTTAAAATGTAAGTTCATTTTAACACTCTCGTGCATAAATTATTTTCCCTTATTTTTCATTATTCACAAAAAAATCTTTTTTTGTGATAAATGAGAAGCCATTATAAAATAATTTTATTATTGTACTGCATGCTAGGTATTATCTGTCGACAAATCAAATCTCCATAAATGATTGCTCCAAATTATTTTGCTTAATAATGCAATCATTATACGACATCATATAAGGTCCGTGTGATACCTTTATATAATCATTAAGATTCAATTTGTCTAAATGTGACGACTTATAATTACGATAATGTCCTTATATATAATATTTTAACTCCAAAATCGTATACAAATGCTATATAATGACGCATCTGAACTTCAGGTTCAAAGTACAAATCAATTTACTGAATGTCAAGCGTTTTCTTTAAACCAATTTCTCGTTACATTACACATCGTTCATTGTAAGTGTCCCATATCTCCCTTAAAAAGTCGAATTATCTCAAAGTGACGTATCAAAGTTTCGGTATTTTAACGTTGAAGATCAACTAATTCGGTAGATGTTAAGGCCACAAGAATCTATTTCATCTACCTGAATTTAAAAGGGAAAAGGCGATGCCTTTTCAAATAAGAATTGTACTTTAATTTTCTACTCATTTTGATGACTAATTGTTTTAGGTATCATTCAACTACGAATTGATTTCATAAAATGCGGAGATCTTTTCAAAGATTTACTGAGATGAGTGTACACTATGACGCAAAAGTTTAGACAATGACGTCATTCAGCTTTAAAATGTAGAATTATGACGTCAGAATTACAAAAACCTGTAAATATATTCAAAAAATGATTTAAAATGCTATGTACAAAAGACAGTCGTTTTATTTGCTATAATACTAATTTTTTTCATAAAAATTCAAATGTGCTTGTCGCAAAAGTTTAGACACTATTCTAAATTTCTTTGAATATTCGCTGGCATATGCAAATTTAGAATCGATGATGTCACAAATTTGGAGTACTTAAGTTCTGCAAACGATTGCGCTTCATAGTCGACATGCCGAGAGCTAAAGAAATTCAAGTGAATGAGGTTTCAAGGATTTGGCAGTTGAAAGGTGAAGGGAAGAGCGTTTCTGAAATTTCTGCTATTATTAATAGGTCAAAAAAATCTATTTATCGAGTTTTATCGAGTGGTTCCGAATATAAAGCAAAATGTCGGTCTGGGAGGCCACGTGTGACAAATGTACGAGAGGATCGCCTGATACAAAGACTAGCGAGTACTCAACAAATGAGCGTACGTGGAGTTCAAAGCTGATCGGGACTCTCTGTATCAAAGGATACGATTCGTAGACGAATTTTGGAAAAAGGAACAATCGTTTTTAGCAAAATGCAGAAGAAACCAGCTCTGAAACCACATCATAAGTTACAAAGACTTATGTGGGCTCGAAAGCATATGTCATATGGAGAGAAATGGCAGTCAGTCATATTTGGCGATGAAAAAAAGTGGAATCTGGATGGTCCAGATGGTTGTTTATCGTATTGGCATGACTTGCGGAAGGAACCTCGACGTTTTTTTAGTCGCAGACAAGGAGGGGGCTCGGTGATGGTTTGGGCAGCCTTTTGCTATAATGGACAAGTATCTCTGACCTTCACCAGTGATCGTCAAACTTCACAGCATTATACACAGACATTAGAAGAAAACCTACTGCCATTTGCTGAGCTTCTAGGGGGTCCTCAGTGGGAATTTCAGCAAGACAATGCTTCAATTCACACTGCAAAACATTCAAAATCTTGGTTTAATTTCCATAATATAAGAGTTCTCGACTGGCCAGCATGTAGCCCAGATCTTAACCCTATAGAAAACCTTTGGAGCATCATGTGTCGCAAAGTTTATAGCAACGCTAGACAATACTCTTCTGAAAAGGAACTTAAGACATCTATTGAGAATGCATGGTACGATATCGATCCACAAACTATGCAAGATTTAGTTTCTTCCATGCAATCTCGTGTATATGACGTAATACATAAGCATGGATGCGCAACCAGGTTTTAAAAATTGTTTATTTCGATTTTATTTAATTTGTGTCTAAACTTTTGAGACAGCAGTTTATTTTTGTTACCATTTAATTTATTGCAATATGCACAATTCCACTTTTCTTTGTTATAAATATTGTTTATATGTACAGCACATTAATTTCAAGCAGTGATTTGAAAATTGAATAAATATTTTTCAAAGTATGTAAGAATTTCTTCATTGTCTAAACTTTTGCGTCATAGTGTATGTGACATTTGTATTATATTGCAATAAAGTGGTGTTTAAAGGGGAAATTATGATTTAAAAACTATTCTGAGAGTTCTTAAAATACAATTTCTGCATAATCATGCACATGTAATTTTCTATGATTAGGTACTTATCTGTATTCCAAATGATGAAATTATAAAAGTAAAGTCTCTAAATGTTTTAAATAAAAATATGACTTAATAATATCTTCATATAGTTAAGCAAATAACAAAGACCTCAGATCACAGAATATTTTGTATCACTGAAGTTCTGAAAATTCCTGCATAGATAGAAGATATACATAAAATTAAAATGTATTTAAAAATTTTCGCTTTTACCCATTCAATCGGTTTACTAAATCACCTTTCCAGCCCAATGTCTTTCAGTGCCATAAAAAATTACAAATCGGGAAATAGGAATTAATTTGATTAATACTTACCTACAGATGACTTGGGTGATGAAACTTTAGTTATTACGAATATTTTTGCATTGATAATTTTCCTGCCAATGAATCGATTTTTAACGATGACTTTTCGTGTAAATGAATCAACTATTAATGGTGATGTTTCTGCTAAAGAAGACAATATTTATACTGAATTTGACGTTAACGATGATTTACTAAACATAGTTAACGATAGTTTAACAACTGAGGCGTTCAAAACACAATCTGACTAATTCCATTTCAGTGGCGTTTTTTTTAAACAAAGGAACATTGAAAATTTTATATAATTTTATATCATGATAAAAAATTACCCTTGATTAAAAGAAAATTAACGATTTCAATCAATCCCGAGAAAAAATATATAGATACAATATTTTTATAGTTACAATAACTTTAATTGTTTATACTGAACATTTTCATTTGATGAAGTTAATTGATTTGTGCACTGAATGGCTCAATTAATGTTGACTGCTATGTGAGCACAAGTAACCAACTTGAGGTTAAGATGGAAATACGAATTCTCCTTTAATGTGTAACGTGTCTGTCTAAAGAAATTGAACATTGAATGGAAATGTATATGATGAAAATTTCGAATTTTTGCAAATCAATGAAAGCACATTTAAAGAAAACGTAATGGGATATTATAAATGCGATTCTATTCAAGAACAGTATACAGTGCAAGCAAAATCCCATTTACAAGTATCTCTTTCCAAAGCTAATTCATCGCATGATTTTAAAAGTTGTCTATTAAAATTCGTTTAATCAACAAATTAATCGAAAAATAGTAGAATCGAAATTTTCAGAATAATTAACAATTGAAGCATATATGAAAAGAATAAAGGAAGCAAATGACGTGAAAAAGGAAAAATAGATACACAAATGGTAAAAGAAAAAAAAACAAAGCATTACAAAATCAGAATTTAGCAAAAAATAAAAGTCAGTTGCTAAAATATTCTTGAAATAAATGTACAGCAAATACAGAGGTCATAAAGAAGGCTAAAGCTCAAACATTTTTATATTTATTCCTCCAGAAATAAAAAAAAAGTATATCGAAGACTGCACAAGATGAAAAGCAAAAATGAGCTAAAGGCAAACTGAAAAAGGTAAATATCTGCATAAAATAGTCAGTAACAATTGTTTTCGGTAAATTGTATTCTGTATATTTTATTCATTAATTACACCTTGTTTTATATATGGTCAAAGTTAAGCGTTTTTAAAGAATGACTGTTAAGTATTTATTATCTTATAATAAAAATTTTAATATTATATAAGTGATTATAAAATTAACTTACAGTATATTAAGTAAATCAATAATAAGTGTCTCAACTTTCAATTTTACGTGTTTCTGTTCTTTATTGTATATTTCACAAATTATTAGAATGTGAATTAATATTTTATGATGCATTGAGATGCTTATAAGGATTGAAATATTTAGTTACTTTGCTTTACTCATTAAGGATTTAACTACTGTCAATTTGACAAAAACGACATAAATTTGACAAATATATATTGTTTGTTTAAATCACAAATAACGATTCAATATTTACAAAATAAGTTAGATTTGAATTGAAAGCTTAGTATGCCATAATTTCCTACTTAAATAAATAAATATTTATTTATTTACTAAAATGCCAGATATCTCCTAAAATGTTGCGAATCTATGAAGAATCTCATTGCACTTAGGCAAGGTACATTATTTTTTTTATGTATTATTATTATTAAGAACTATTATTAGTATTATCTCTTATTCATAGAGTGTTGTCGGAAATAGAGCTCCGAATTAAAATGTATACAGGCAGATGAAAAATTTATTTTGGGGCGTTTAACTTTTAATTACATTTTTTTTAAAAATTAATTACAAATTGCGTGTATTGTATGACATTGCGTGATTATATATAATTTCTAAACTTATTTTGCATACAATACACTCTTCAACCTCAAACGATGAGGTCACTTGTTTGCATAGAATGACATTTGAAGAAAGTTTCTCCCTTATTATGACCTTTTAAGTAAAACGACGAACTTTTGAAATTCTTGTTATATTTTTGCGATTAACGCAAGGTGAAATTTTCGCATTTCTTCTTTTGATTTTATAGATAAGGACTATTCAAACTTTAAACAGAGAAAGACATTCTATGTGTTTCCATTACATTTCAAGTTCATGAATGATAAAAAAAAATGTGTATTAAAAAATATTTTATTAAATAAATATATATTTATTTAATAAAATGCCAAATATCTTCTAAAAAAGGTGATGAAACTAAGATGAATTGGGTCGTATATAGGCGTAATGACATTATTTAGTAAAAAAAAAATTCAAAACTTCAAAAAGAAAACTTCAATGAGAAAGACATTCTATGTGTTTCCGTTAAATTTCAAGCTCATGAATAAAGAAAGAAATATGCATTCGTGCAAAATATTTTTCATGAATTTAATCTCGCAGTAAACAAATTTTGAAATTACTTAAAATATTTTTCATGAAGAATACGTTTTGAGATTGGGGAAATTTAAAACATATTTCTGTAAAGACGAGTAACTGATACACTTATAAATAAATTACATTTGTAAAAGCTTTTTCTTTTTTGATTTACTTGACATGTTAAAGTTTTAAATATAAACGCATAAGATGCATGCATTTTTTATTGTGATTAAGACCTCAGTTGCTTTCATATAAATGATTTAAAGATTAATGTATGTAATTTAGATATATGAGATATATTGTTGTAGATATACCATTATATGCTTTACAGGTAGTAATTAGATGTATTTTAAGTTCTTAAATCTTCTTAAACCTGTTTCAACAGTTTTAACATACCTTCATTTTTCTAAAGTAGAATCGCATAATTTACACCTTTCCCCATATTCTGATATCGACATTAAAACGATACAACAAAGTTATAACCTTATACAGTTTCTTTTAAAAAGGTTGTAATACCTGAGAGACTGGAACATTTAAAATGGAATTATTTGTTTGCATTCAACAAAAAACAAATTTTCCGAAGAGAAATATAGACATACAATCAAGAAGTGACAACGGCATAATTTATTTTGTTATCATGAGATTTATCCTAACTATTTGCATTGCAAACATATATTCAAGTTATCAAACTAAATATAGCAATTCTTGCAAAGATATTGTTTTACTGTGCACTAGCAGTCCAGTTTTACTATAAGAAGAAGGAATTCCCCAACATTTCCACAAAACACTGTGAAAAGATTAAAAAAATAAAAACACTTTAACAGTCTCTCTCATGTACATGAAAAAAGAAAAAAAGCTTTTACAAAATGTAATTTATTTATGGCTTTATTCTCTACATGTCTTTAGATAAACATTTTTTACTGTTCTAGAATCTCAAAATGTAGATTAAGGAAAATAAAATGCAGATGATTATTTTTCATTAGGATTATTTCAGTGTTTAAACGCGTAGTTTGTTTAACTACGTGCTGAATCTGTTAAATAATAATAATATTATTATTTTTACTTGTTGATTAACTTTGAATTTCGCTGTGGGATATTAATCATTTTTTAAATCAAACTTATAAATCAAATTTCGAAAAGGTTCCGATATGCTTTACGTAATCAATCAGAATAAAATTTAAGAAAAGTTTGGATCTCACCTAATTCAGACCAGGCTCTTTTCTACAGATTCACATTCATTGGGAGTCATATTTAACAAACGAAATTATTTTATTTGCATGAGCAAAGCATATTAATATTAATATAACGATCATGCAACAATTATTTACTATTTACAAGACAAACTTAACAACAACAGTTCTGATGCCAACAGTTTGACACGCTTAGCGCCGTTTGCTGGCCTTTTTCATTTTCGAAACACTCGTTTTGGAAGAACAATATAATTCTTTTAGTTTGAAAATGTTTAATACCAAAAAATGAGTAATTGAAAAACTGTTTTTATTCATAAACAGTTGAAAGTTCGTTTTTCTGTTAGATTGTGTAAAATTGATATATTTTTATTTTTAGAAGTAAATATATAAAATAAATATAAAAATTTAAATTTTCTATTAAAAGGGCTCAGGGCTCAAAAAATCGATTTTTTGTAGTATATATTTTGATTATACAATTAATTTTAAACACAATGCAAAAAACCGCATAAAATATTTGCATTTTTAACGGAGTTATAAGCATTTATATAACAATCGCTTTGATAGCCGCACCCATTTAACTGCATCTTTAAGTTGCGTTTTCTCAAAACTAGATTTTCACGACTATCCGTAAGAATAAATAAAGACTATTTGATGGAATAGCTTTGTTTTTTCGCATGCATATAACATCATTATCTGTAAAATAAATTAATATATTTTAGATAGTTTAATATTTTGTGTATTTTCAATGAAAAAAATGTATTTGTTAGTGTTTTTTAAATTTTCAAATTTGAGAGTTTTTTTTAATAAGGTTTCCTTTGAGTGATAGTTATATCCTTAATTCATTCTATAGAGTAAAGTTGTCTGATCATTGTAAAGCAAAAATTAAGTTCTTATGTCTATTCAACGTTAAGATATCTTACGGATGATGATATGATACCTAATTTTTTTTTCGAAAATTGTGTTATATAAATTTTGCATTTTTTTTTTATTTTATTGCATTGAAGTACTTTATTTTATAATTTTATAAGATTACAAACGTACCTTAAAAATATCAGAAAAATTAAATATGCTACAATGAATACTTCTGTTTTTATACGGACACGAAACGAGAGCTCTGTTTACATGTTTTTCTGTATCGATAAAGCCCTGAGCCTTCTTAAAATGAAATGCATATACGTGTAGCGCGCTGGTTGAAATTAAATAAACACAAACTCGTCAATAACTCACAACACTTAATAAGTAACAAAGTGAACTGTATCACACGTTTAATTATAAACCCTCTTGGTTTCACACTCTTAGAATAGAATAAATTACATGTCAACAAAAAAGAACGTTGCCATTTTTTAGAAATTAAACTTACACAAAAATGCTCGCACTGAGCGTTGGCAGACGATAAATAAATTTCGAACATACACCCCCGGCCTTGAAATCTTCAAGGGGTACAAATAAAAGAGTTATATATGTTAATGAAAGGGCAAAGGACAGAGTTTATGAACCGCTCGTTTAAAATTTCCGGCAGCAGTTCTTACTATGGCGACTCTCACACGACCGTCATGGCCTGGTAATGTCTGAATAATTCTTCCTAACTTCCACTGAAGAGGGGGAAGAAGTTCATTTTTAATTAGCACTAAGTCACCAACATTTAAATTTGCTGTCGCACGCAACCACTTGGGACGTTGCTGGAGTTGAGACAAATACTCACCACTCCATCGCTTCCAGAAGTGCTGAAATACACTCTGGGTTAATTGCCAACGGCGAAGTCTATTAGGGGGAATTTCAGAAACGTCAAGTTCTGGAATAGCCGTCAAGGCAGCACCAGTCAAAAAATGACCTGGTGTCAGGACTTGTAGATCACTTGGATCGTTCGACACAGGACATAAAGGTCTAGAGTTCAAACAGGCTTCAATTTGTGACAATAATGTAGAGAATTCTTCAATTGTAAATAGTGAATTTCCCATTGTTCTACGTAGATGATATTTCACAGATTTTATGTTAGCTTCCCACAGCCCACCAAAATGTGGAGCAGACGGGGGATTAAAGTTCCAGATGATACCTTCATTAGCCACATAATTCTGTAATGTTTGATCCTTACTAATGGAGGATACGGAATTGTATAACTCACGCAGTTCCCTACTTGCACCCTTGAAATTTCCTGCGCAATCACTAACCAACTCAGCTGGTTTACCTCTACGGGCAACAAATCTTTTTAGAGCAGCCAAAAGTATGGAAGCTGTCAAATCCGAAACCAATTCAAGATGAATAGCACGAGTTGAAAAACAAATAAAAATAGCAATATAACTCTTAAACGACTTGATATTTCTACGATTTCTCTCCTTGCACATAAACGGGCCGGCATAATCAATTCCAGTCTTTGAGAATGGACGACTTGGCCTAACACGTATGGCTGGAAGATCCCCCATTATTTGAGTGCCAACAGATGGTGAAGCATGAAAGCATTTTAAGCAACTCCTCACTATTTTTCTTACTGCATCTCGACCACTTAAAATCCAGAAATTGTTTCGAAGAACAGCTAAAAGAAGCTGTAGACCAGCATGTAAATAAGTTATATGATAATGTTTGATAATTAATGTAGTTATATGATGTGTCTTAGGCAATAATATTGGGTGTTTCTGATCTTCTGAGACATTAGCATGTCTCAATCTTCCACCAACACGCAAAATACAATTACGATCCAGGAATGGGTTTAAAGACAAAAGTTTACTTGAAGATTTCAAATATTTGCGATGACTTATATCAGATATTTCATCACGGAAACATTCGTTTTGAACTATTTTCAGAATTTTCGTTGTGGAATTTGAAAGCTCTAAGACTGAGAGAAAACCATTTACTCGATTTGATAACGACTTTCTTGCATTGTCTACAAATCTTAAGCACCACGCGACGATTCGTACTAGTCTATTCCAAGAAGAATATCTGAAAATCAGATGATCATCATTAAGTTTAGAAATATTAACAACACAATTCCTCTTTTCTTCCTTTAGGATAATTTCTTGTACATCCTTGCTTTCAATTGATTCATTAGACGGTTTATCCCATGGCTCACTTAACCATTTAGGACCATGAAACCATAGCTCACAATTCACTAATTCCGATGGTAGCATACCTCTTGTTCCGCAGTCAGCTGGATTTTCAAGCCCGCGAACATGATTCCACGAAATATTAGGCAGTATTTCTTGGATTTTAGCAACACGGTTTGCTACAAAGGTTTGCCATCTATGAGGCTCTGAAGGAAGCCATGCCAACGCAACTTTAGAATCAGTCCGCGCAAACACTTCACTCTCCTTGAGACTTAAGTGATCCAAAACAACCTTTAGCAAATTTGTCAAAAGAAGAGCTGAACAAAGTTCCAACCTTGGGATTGACTGAGTCTTAATGGGCGCGACCTTAGTTTTAGATGTCAAAAGATTTACGGTGATTGTCTCATTCTGAGAAACTGAACGCATATATATTGCTGCACAATATGCTTTTTCAGACGCATCACAAAAGGCGTGAATTTGAAGGTTTATCTTATCTGCAGATAATACAAATCGAGGAATTTTCAACTTAGAAATTACCTTTAAATCATTCCGAAAAGATGTCCAACGTTTACTATGTTCTTCACTAATTGGCTCGTCCCAGGTAAGTGAAAACTTCCATAAGTCTTGCAGCAGTATCTTCATGAAAACAACACAGGGGGAAAGCAAGCCTAGCGGATCAAACACCTTTGCAACTTCTGACAAAATATCTCTTTTAGAATATCTGTCCTTTTTCTCATGGTCTAAAGCAGTGAAACAGAAGAAATCGCCCGTTAAATTCCATTGAATCCCTAAAATTTTTATCCCGCCATCATTAGTCAAGAGCAATGACTCTGTACTTTCCTTACATTCTTCAGAAATATTCCTCAGTACTCCAGGTACATTTGAAATCCATTTTCGTAAATTAAAGCCTCCTCGTTTCATTAATAATGCCACTTGACTAATTAGTTCCACAACTTCTTCCTCATTCTGGCCGCCAGAGAGAAAATCATCTACATAAAAATCTTTCAACACAGCTGCAGATGCCAAAGGAAAATCGTTTTTCTCATCTAAGGCAAGCTGATGAAGAGCTCTTGTAGACAGAAACGGGGCAGATGCTGTACCATAAGTGACCGTTGTTAAACGATATTCCTCTAACGGATCCTGGGAATTCTCTCTCCAAAAAATTCTTTAAAATCTCTATCTTCTGGATTAATCAAGATTTGTCTAAACATCTTCTCTATATCTGCTCGTACAACAATAGGCAAAACTCTAAATCTTAAAAGAATTGGAAAAAGTTCCTGTTGTATACGGGATCCGACCATTAGAATATCATTCAAGGACACACCAGAGGTAGATTTAGCAGAGGCATCAAAAACAACTCTTAATTTTGTCGTCGTACTTGATTCACGAATTACCGCATGATGAGGTAAATAAAAACAAATGTAGGGACTCTTTCCGATTTGGATATTCGTTCCATATGACCCAAATCCGAATATTCCTTCATAAACTCTCGATAGTTTTTATAAATAGACTGTTGTTTTGAAAGCTTACGTTCCAAAGAATGAAATCGGTGTATGGCTAATTCCTTAGTATCACCTAATTGCGATGGAGAATCTTTAAATGGAAGTTTCACAACAAATCTTCCAGAACTATTTCGAAAATAATTGCTCTTAAAATGGTCTTCACATTCTTGTTCTTCCTTAGAAATTCGAACTAGCTCAGGAATGGAATCTAAAGACCAAAACTTTTGAACTAAATCATCTAGTTGAAATTGAATATTATTAACAGAAAATGTACGTTGACTTGTATCAAAAGAGGTAGTTCCCGTAATTATCCAACCAAGTTTAGAACATACGGCGAAGGGTAGAGTCTCTTCTCTTTTTATAACTTCCCCTTTAAGGGGTCTTGTACCTTTTAAACGCGTCGAAAATTAACGAAAAACTTCAAAGTTTGAATTAGTCTATCTTCAAAGCCCTTTTATGTATAAATATGAAATTTTGGATAATGATTAAATAGATTGTGCTTTGTAATATACTACCAACAGAAAGTTATTAACCCTTTACAGAATTTGTGTATTGTTGAAATCAAAATAGTTCTTTTTTTTACCCCATAAGTCATTGCGCGCATGATATCTTGAGAATGTATGTACGGATTGTCATGAAATTTGGTAAATATACTAAACAAATATGTGTGTTTAAAATGATCTACTTTTAAGTATTTACAACGGTAATATTTTTAATTATGACTATTTTTATTCATTAAAAATACAAAACTTTTATTTTTTTTACGAAAATATTTTTTTTTATATAGTTAATGAAATAATTTTAGCCTAAGAGTAGATCATTTTAAACACACATATATGATTAGTATCTTTACCGAAATTCATGCGAATCCATACATACCTTCTCAAGATATCATGCGCGCAATGACTTATGGGGTAAAAAAAGGGCTATTTTGATTTCAACAATACACAAATTCTGTAAAGGGTTAATAAATTTCTGTTGGTAGTATATTACAAAGCACAATCTATTTAATCAATATCCAAAATTTCATGTTTATACATAAAAAGGCTTTGAAGATAGACTAATTCAAACTTTGAAGTTTTTCGCTAATTTTCAACGCGTTTAAAAGGTACAAGACCCAAGCAATGTAAAGAAAACGTTAACACCTAACAAGATTTCTACTGGTCTTGATTCAAAGAATATTGGGTCTGCTAGAACTAAATCATTGAAATTATTCACAATATTTGAAGGAATAGAACTATACGGCACATTTGATGTGATTCTTTTTATCACAAATGCTCTAGTGGCAAATCTCACTTCAGAATTAAAATGGGGAGTAAAATTTAAATTTACCTCTTCATTAGATTCAGCATTA
This sequence comes from Maratus speciosus, assembly GCA_963932465.1. Classification (NCBI taxonomy): domain Eukaryota; kingdom Metazoa; phylum Arthropoda; class Arachnida; order Araneae; family Salticidae; genus Maratus; species Maratus speciosus. The sequence continues at coordinate 42,237,004 of OZ010789.1, forward strand.
TAAGAACCTAAACATGTAAGCTGTACTTTAGTAGATTGCCTTGGCAAACATAATTTACGCATACAATTTTCACATATGAAAGAGGCCTCACTGCCACTATCCAGCAAAGCGCGACAGTTTACAAGATTACCCAGTGAGTCACGAACCTTAATCATTGCTGTACAAAGTAGAGTTTGCTTATTTTGAAATGAATGTAATCCCGACACAGAGTTGTTTGGAAATTCAAAGATGCTAGTACAAGAAGTTTGATTTAATGACTCAGTTGGTCTCGGCTGAAATTCTGGTGCGTTCGGAGACAGAGGGCCAGTCGGCGTTTCATTTACACTATCTTAATAAGATTTCGGGTCTCTTGGAAGATGTAAAATTGTATGGTGAGGCTTATGACACACTTTACATTTACTTAAACTCTTACAGATTTTTGCATGGTGTTTATCTAAAAGACAATTGTAACACAAGTTGTTTCTTCTAATCAATTCTATTCTTTTATGTGCACTAAACTGCAAGAACTTAGGACATTTATACAACGGATGTGATTCCTTGCATACACAACAACTATTATTAGAAGACAACAATGTCGTTACTTTACCTTTCTTTATTTCCCTTAGTGAGGATTTGTTGTTTTGAAGGGTTCTAGCGTGATCCTTAAAGAAAGATAATACGTTATCAAGAGTTCCCACCTCCTCCTTTTTTAATGTTCTTTCCCATCAATATCTCGTATTTTTATCTAATTTATCTGTAATTACATAAACTATCATTACTTCCGAAAATCCACTAACGTCTTGTTCAAGTACGCTTAAAGAACGCACACATTCGTTTATAACATCTACACTCTCTAAAATAGACTGTGCATTATCCGATATACAAGGCATTCCAATTAATTTCTTAATTAATCCATTAATTAACTCACGTTTATTTGATTATCGCTCCTTTAATAATTCTAAAGCTGTTTTATAGTTTGAATCAGATATTGGAAGACTCTGAATAATTTTAAGTGCGCTGTTTTTGCATGCCGATTTCAAATACTGCAATTTTTGACAGTCTGATAAACTCTCATTATTATCCACACTAGCTTTAAATAAATCATAAAATGATATCCATTCTTCTAAATTACCACTAAACGAAGGAAGCGTCAATTTTGGAAGCTTTACTTCTGGTATTTGAGATTTAGAAAGGCTATTATTTTGATTCGATTCATTTAAAGTAAATTTTGAGTTTTTCCGGTTAACACTTAACCAAAGATTGTCAAGTTTATCCTGTACGGATTGTTGCTCATCAACAAAATTATCTACATCTTCTTCTTTGCATTGTGAAAAAATTGCATTAAAAATTTCATGTAATTCCTCATTTAATTTTTCGATTTTATTTTGGAATAAAGCAAGCTGTCTAGAATCAGCATCATCTATCGAACTAATAATATTATTTTCGAGTTTAGTTACAGTAGCTTTTAATACTCGTTTTCTAACTAAAATATCTTTAAATTCTGCCATAATGAGATAATATTAACAAAAAAGACTCACCGAATAGTATAGATGTTTAAATGACGCATCTTCTTTATTTACTTATTGCATCATAACTTCAGAACGATGACATGATTACACTTGAAAACGAAACTCCTCTTACCGTTCGTTCTATCACTCAATTCAACAACAACAAAAATATCAAATCTCCGGTAGACGTAACCAAAAATTATGTAGCGCGCTGGTTGAAATTAAATAAACACAAACTCGTCAATAACTCACAACACTTAATAAGTAACAAAGTGAACTGTATCACACGTTTAATTATAAACCCTCTTGGTTTCACACTCTTAGAATAGAATAAATTACATGTCAACAAAAAAGAACGTTGCCATTTTTTAGAAATTAAACTTACACAAAAATGCTCGCACTGAGCGTTGGCAGACGATAAATAAATTTCGAACAATACGAAGTCGATGCCAGCGTCTATATGACATCAGAATTACTCACAAACATGCTTTTTTATTATAATATAGCCATTTGAAATGAATGAATTTCCTTACACCCATCCACCTTCACTGACTTGCCTGTTAAATCTTTAACGATGTACAAGATCCAAGAACAGAACTTGAAAGTTATCACTTACTCTATACTAAATTATTTTAATAAAGACATACAGTCAGAAGCTTACATAAGTAATATTTAGTTGTATTTTAAAATGTTTATTTAAAAATTAACCCATTTAAAGAATTACATTTTAATTCTAAAATAATTTCAAAAAAATTACCTTTCTTGGAATATGCTCTCAAATACGGCATGTATATCAGTAAATTGACCAAAAAGGTAAAAATTATATTAATTACATTTAATTTTTTTGTCTTAAAGAATAGTAAAAATTCATTAACTGAAAAAACACAGCATTTTATATAAAAAAAATATATATAAGCAGTTTATTAAAAGAATCAAATTAGTTTAAGTGTGTTGTGAATTTTTATTCTGTGTAAAACGAATATGTTGTCTTTTTAAACGTTTTTTTTCTTTCCAAAAATGTTTGATGATGAAGTGGATTCCTTCTACTTAAAGCATAAGCAAAATTGCAGTGGAGATAAATTTCAAAAAGCTAAGTCGAAGAAAGAGTTTTAAGATAAAAATTATATCTTAATTTTATTTCAGTTATGAAACTTATTAAACTGTTGATATTTAAAACAATATGCATTTTGAGGTTTTATTTCATAATTTTCGAATTTAAAATTAAAAAGAATATTTGTCTCCGTTAAAATGCAGTATAGTATTATGGAGAATTTATACAGTTATTATTTTAAATAGTTAACATTAATCTAAGTAGATTTAACGTTTATTTAAAAATTTTACTATATTGTTCTTTTATAGAGTTAACATTTTGTTACAAACTTAGTAATATATGTATATATATATGTGTGTGTGTGTGTTATATAAAAAGTTTGACTACGCGATATTCTTTTAAATTATTCTGATTTTCTGGCATATTCACCATTTTCCTATTTTTTATAATATGTCTTATTTGTTCCTATTTAATTGTCCTTTGATTTTAAAACGCGTATATTAATAATTATCTTATTCAAAATCTTAATCAAAAGGTTTTTGTCTCTTGATAAAATTTATCAGCTATCCGTTCTATAATATTCTGAGAGAAAGTTTTTTTTTTCAATGTTTCGAGATAGGCATTTTGTTATTTTTTTATTTCCAGTCTTCATTCCACTAATTTGGTTTCCCGCGCATTTCGATGCTATATTGTTTACTTCAAAATTATTAATCTACATGGTAAGGATTACTTTTGCCATAGGAAATTCCCCTCTTTCGTCATTAGCTTAGCTGCTCATCTGCGGGCGGGCGCTTTTCTTTGATTCTTTCTTTGCGTGCTACATCGACATTTGTTTTCTTCCGCGAGTTTAACAAAAACCCCATGCACTGAACTCGGAGGACAGATTCTGTTTTGTTTCCAGTGCTCAAGAAAATGCTATCTGGGTTCTATTAAATCTCATAGTTTTATAATTCGCTCCTGAAGATCTTTCAGCATGACATGCAGCCTCTTGCCAAAGCCTGAAGGCTTCATGGAATTTTCAATATATTGTGCGCCTTGTTTAATTTTTTATGTCTGATGAATAATCTTTTTTGAACGGCAAGCTGACTTCGTTTTTCTTTTGCGGAGAAATCTCTGGATTCCTGAATTCATTGCCTTATTTCTACTTACGCTACGACCGTATGTATTAATAATACGACTGCAAACAGCCACAATGTTTTCTCTCTTGGAGCTATATCTTAAAACATCGAAGTATTCTTTCCATCGAATAAATTTGTATCCTAAGCCACGATTTCCCAACTAAAATGTTCAACCTGATATTAGCCTGAAATTAACTTCGCATACATAAGAGTTTGGTGCGCGGTAAATAGCTAACAATTTGCAGAACACTACGTTTTCAAAATTTATTAATATTTCAGGTAGATTTTAAAACATTTTTAACTATCTTTAATCCAAGGCTGAAAAAATGGCATCACCGACTGTGGGATATTTTAGCGACTCCGATTCCTTTTCCGAATCCGGGCTGTCAACAATAGTACCCGAACTGGTGTATTAGTGTTGCTTGTTGGTTTAAATAATGTCAGAATATTTAAAAAAGCTAAAATCTCACTATTTCGACATTGATTATCTTTTTAGGGCTTTAAAAATAAAAAATAAAAAAATATATATTATCTGTTTTTTTTTTTTTTTTTTTTAATTTACAATTTTACACCCGAAAAATCTAACTATCGAAGTCCAAAGAACACAAAATGGAATTTTTTTACTATTTTGAATCTGAGGACTGAAAAGAAAAATCGAATTTTTTACAATTTTTTTAGTAATTTTTATGTGCTGTCCAGACTAGACCTAGACTAGAGGTTCTATGGAAAGGAGGAAAAATAAAGATGAACATTTTATTATTTTGTAAATAATTTGGATTCTGGGAATTCTAATGAAAAAAATAAAAACAATACATTTTTTTTTAAATTAATTTACAAATTTGGCTTTATTTCGGGCTCTGCATCTGCAGATCTGAGGAATCTGCAATTCAAAATTTTAAAGATAATGAAATTTCACTATTTTATCGTTATTTTGGGTACCGCAGATTAAGAAAAAAATTAAAATTTCAACTTATTTTGACTACTGTGCACAAAAATACATAAATAAAAGACGGGTATTTTAGAATTTTGATTTTTGGTCATACATATCGGAATAATTTGAGAAGAAAAAGGGAAAAAGTCTTCTATTACAATGCTATACCGGCTTTTTAGTTCTTTTGCTTCCAAAAATAGCTCGAAGTTATAATTTTCGCATTACTTCAGGTAAGAGATCCGCATGAGTCCAGATTTTAAGACCTGTACCTAAAACGCTTGGCCATGCTTTTTTATTTATTCTCACCCCAATCTGCAAATTGTAATTTTTTCCTATTTTATCGGCGTAGTTTGATTCTTCCAAATTTCTTAACTTGGTCCTGTCACCTTGCTTAATTTTTTTAACAGTCAGATCCCTGCCATTAACATAAATTGTCTTAATTCTACTTACACTGCCAACTTAAAAAATTGCTTTCATTTTCTGGGCTTTGGGTTCTTCCCGACTTTTGTACCTCGGATTTCATCCGCAAACCCCTCAAATACGAATGGAAGAACTTATATACTAAATATAAAATATCTAGTACAGTTATGAATTAAATCAGTTTTCATGTACTCTGTACACGGGTACTCTGTACTTATTCTATACCTAATCCTGTATCTACATTGTACACCGCAGTAAATCGGTCTTCTTTAACTTGAGTAGCCCTGATATAGCCCGTGAATAACAATAATAATTCATTTTATAGATTTAAAATTGCATATAATTAGTTTAATTTCACTTTGAAATGTCCAACAAAATAGATGGAGTCGGAGTCCGCTTTTTTCATAGTGACTACGACTCCGACACCACGACTCCGCAGCCCTGCTTAAAAAAAGTACTTGCTTAAAAGTTGTACTAGTGTATTAGGGATGGAAATGCATCAAAATTATATTTGCATTAAATAATAATTACTTTCTTTCAATTTCGGCAATCTAACACACTGTAAAAAAAATCCGACTAGCTTTCCTGTAGGAATCGGAAAAATAGTTGCCCTTATCGTACCGGAAAATTTTCCTACCCAGCTCGGAATAAAATCCGTAAAATCGGAATAAAATCCAAAAAATGCCGTTTTAATGAATGTTTCCTTTTTTTACGGATTTTATTCCGAGCTGGGTCAGAAAATTTTCCGGTACGATAAGGGCAACTATTTTTCCGATTCCTACAGGAAAACCCCTCGGATTTTTTTACAGTGCAGATTACCGCTCAAATATATATGGGTTACTACATACATTTATTGAAATGAAAAAAAAACTATACATTAAAAATTACAATATTTATGTGTTTGTTACTTTTTTTCTGAAGTGCACGAAATTTGATATAAATATTTGAATCTGACTCAATTACTGGCTAATTTAGAAATCTCACCGTCTACTCTCTAGCTCTACATTCAACAATTTACCATAATCTATCTTTATAAAAAACTATTTTCTTTACAATTTTCAAATACATTGTTATCATTCTATTTCCATACACACCTGAAAAGGATCTGAGATATTTCCGCATTTGAAAACTGATTTCACAAATAGCGGATAATGCGCGTTTTGGATACAAAATAAAAGAAAAGAAAGTACTGAAAGTGCGATAAAGTAATGTAGTACTAACAGTTAATAGTGTTTAGTGTTCAAACAGCTGCTATATTTCAGAAATAAAAATATGGAATACATTAATAAAAACAAAACAGCTAAAAAGATTAAAAGAGAAATCAATAAAATAATACCAAGAATAATGAAATACCCTCCGAAAATGGAGATAGTCATTTTCAATATAACGCATATTCCAATTAGGATCCTCTCTAAGTAGAAAAAATTACGTACTATTCCTGAAATCATCGTAGATATATTTTTTTACGAATGAAAATATAAATTATAGTTTTAAAATTATTTTTTAACGTTATGAAATTTAATATGTCATTTAAATTGTTAAAAATATATTGCATGATTAGACGTTCATATTTCCTATTAAGAAATTTCCAATTTTTATCCTATTTTTACATTTTTCTATTTCTTTCTACCTTTTACTATTTTGTCATCAGTTAAATTGCAATACTAATCATAATATATTATATTTAAATTTTTTTCACGATCAAATGCATTAAAAAATGTGGAGGAACAGCACAGCATTTAATGATTGTTCTTTCACTATGAAGTGATGAACCGATGTTTTTCCTTAATAGTGTGAAAAATAATATCTTTTATAAATTTGAACATGTTATTCACATGTTCAGTATTTAAAATTTTTTATTCCCTTTTAAGAATGCATAGATTAATAAAAGTGAAATAAACATAATTTCTGCATTGTTCTGTGATTATTTTTGTTTTGACAAAAGTATACATTTTATGGAATTGACAAAAATAAATATGCACTAATATAGATTCTACAAAAGTATTATTTTCTGTCTTAAATTATCGTATTTAAAAAAAAAAACAATTTTTTGGAAACAATGCGACTTTTTAAAAATTTTAAACACTTTCCAATATAGCTTAAAAGAGATTCTGACTTAGGTTTGCCTACACATTAGGGTGGATCGTAAAATCGAAACGTGGATAGTCCAATTTGGCGCGCGGTGCAAAAGTTGTATTTTATTAATATTAGTTTACATGATTTTTTTTAACCCATTTTAGGCCAAGCATAGAAATTTTACCAAATGTGGTATTATTTTCATTGAAATATGCTTAAATTACATTCATTAAGACAAAAAAAAAGTTTAGTGCATGATAAATAATATTTTATTTGAGAAATAAAATGCATTCGGCATTTTCATGCATTCGGTGAATGGTGCGCTAATGCACCATAAAGTTAATAATTTTTAAATTTTTTATGACATTTGTTTTATTAATATTATATTTACAGAACTAACAACTTTAATCCATTATAAAAACATATGATTAATCTCATGTGAAATAATTACACATTTTCAAAAAGTCGAATTTGTCAATAACCGTTTCAATTTTAAAAGACTAGCGTATTTTGAAAATTTCTCAACTGAAAGTGTTTACTCCAATTAAATTACCGATATTTTATAGATGTCTAGAGAACCCTTAAAAATAGCAGAAAAATAAAATTAGTGAAAAATATTCGTCATAGTGTTAATAAAGAAATATTTTTTGAAATGGTGCGTTTACGCACCTTTGACCGAAAATGGGTTAACGGAAATCCGTTCATACCTTCCGGTGCCTCAGGCGCCCCCAAAAATAGTTAAAAATTTAAATTTATAATTATTTTCCTTTTTTATTTTTTTTAATTACTTTTGAAGCGAGTTGTGAAAGTTGTCTTTTATTAATATTAGTTTATATGTTATTATTATTATTATTATTATTATTGAAATCCATTCATATCTTCCGATGCCCCAGGCGACCCAAAAATTAGTTAAAAATGGAAAGTTTCATGAAATTGTATACTTATTTTTTGACGCGGGATACGAAAGTTGTCTTTTAAGCATACTGGCATACATGCAAAAAAGTATTCAACTTAGATAAATTTCTTCCAGTGTCCCATGACACTTAAATATTTGCCGAAATTCGATTTTTAAACAAATTTTAAACTAAAAATTATAAGTAAAAATAACAGTTAAAGATCCATTTGTATAGCGTAAAATGTAGAGCCAGAGGATGAAAAATCGTTTATCGTTTATGATGTATAAAATAATTTTTTATAGTGTTTAGAAAAGACAGCATAAAAGTGCAAGTGATGAAAGATAGAAAGTAATATACAAACACCACAAATGAGGAACGTTATACTCTTGTAACGAAACATGACTCTCTATATTTGACACGTTACAGTTGCGTCAGGAGAAGCTAAAGCCATAAAAGAAGCAAGAATCAATTTCTTTTATGAAAAAACCTGCAAATATATGAGCTCTCACTAATTGGATGTGAAGGAACAAATGCAGATATTCGGCACAAAGAAGGAGTTATTAATATGATGGAGCTGTAACTCATTAGACCCTTACAAGGTTGGATTTCTTTGCTTCATAGAAAGGTGTTGCCTCTAGGACATTCACTATATTCCTTATATGTTGCAACAATTGGCCCTACAGAATTTGTGGCCGAACTGGTAGAGCAATCAAAATCTGCCAGGAGCTACCTGTAGCTTCCTTTTCTTCAATAAGTGTGCAGAATGAGGTAGATACCATAGATAGAATGGTTCTGAGCAATGATCAGCCATAGTATGAAATTTGCTTAGTAATACCATGTTCTGAATGTGGTTCTGACTTGGCATTAAACAAACCTGGTCCAGTTGTTTACTCAAGATGACTAACAACTGCATGTAGAATTTTAAGGTTGTGTGTGGCTACAGATAATCCATTTGAGAATCTCATAATTCTTACAACATATAGCATGAAGTTGTATGGCTCCGTATCAAGACAAAGCCCTCTATAACAGAAGGAGCGAGGAATATTTGGAAACTTATCACATTTTATAGATATTGGGAACCTAATCTAAGAAAATAGGACACTCTGTTGTTCAAGGAAATAGCTTTTTCAGTTATTCTAAAACTTTGTTATTGTCAGTGTTTTGAAGATAACAGACAGAAAATCAGGACTTCAGAAATACGAAAGCTAATTTGTGTTGGAAATGAAATTGGAGGATCACAAGAAGTAAGAATTATTCAAGAGCCAAAAATTCACTTCAAAGCAAAGGACTATTATGAACATATTAACTGGGAAAGAGTTGGACTTTTTAAACCACCTCTTTTGATGAACGTGCCTTGCGACAAGTTTGAGGCCATGGTAAAAGTAGGAAAAACAAAGGAATGGTCAAAATTTCCACGCCATACACAAGTTGTTGAAAGATGCATTCGCTTAGTGTCTGAGGAATCAGAAAGTGTACATTCGCTTAGTGTCTGAGGAATCAGAAAGTGTACATTCGCTTAGTGTCTGAGGAATCAGAAAGTGTACATTCGCTTAGTGTCTGAGGAATCAGAAAGTGTATCTAGAAAAGAAAAGAAAATAAATACGGTTTCTCAATGAATTGAATCAAACCAAGAAGCGATATTTTAATACCAAAAAGGATTAAAAATTTAAAAAATATGTAAATCTTCAAAATAAAAGATGTAAAATACTTGAAAAGTAAGTTAAATTTTTATGATTTAAATCTTTGTTTTTAAGTTTATATTTCGTGTATTATTATAAAATTATTATTATATATTTATAAGCTTATACATTATTAACTAAACACTTTTCCAGAGTTGTAAACAAGTTTCGTAAATTTAAAATGTTTAATACATTTTCTTAAAAATTTCAATTTTTACTATACTTGGGGTACTGGAAGATATGATTGGATTTGGATAAAAAATTATATAAAGTACACAATTATGTAGCACACCCAATATGCAACTTTCGGCGCGATATGGAATTTCAAAAACCCGTCGCAATATGGAATAAAAAAAACAAATAAACAAATAAGTAACAAAATATAAATTTTCTTACAAGTTTAAATTTTTAACAATTTTTGGGGCGATTTGTCCACTGGAAGATGTAAGTAGATTTCAATAAAATAAAGCATGTAAACTTATATACATAAAAGACAACTTTCGCAGCCTGCGTTCAAACTAATTAAAAAATAAAGAAAGAAAGGAAATAAATTTCATTTTCAAATAAATTTCGAATTTTTAACTATTTTGGGGGCGCTTGGGGAACAGGGATATATGAATGGATTTCAATAAAACAAAACGTGGAAACTAATCTGCTAAAATTCAACTTTTGCACACAGTGCCAAAAGTAATTTCGAAAAGAAAAATTTCCTACATTTTTCGATCCACCATACTGCAAATCTGTTTGTGTATATCTCCGTGTTCTAACTCAAGAATCTATGCTTGGATTATCATGTAATCATCAGATGATATTGATAATTATTATGAAACATCCACCATTGAAAATCATACTTGTTTCGTTTCATATCGCAATTCATAATTCGATTCATAATTCGAATTCATAATTCGTTTACAGGAACGATAAAATAATTCCTTTAGATTATGGTATATTAAAAAAAATCTTTACAGTGAATTTTATTGATATTACATCAATTAAAATATATTGAAATTTACATATGCCACTGATGCGCACCACTCGTTGGTCACTGTAGAATATGTTGTTTGTAGCGTTTTTTGTTTATTTACCGTCACAATCAAAAGGATTTTATTATAGCAATATTTATGAGCTGTGATTGCTGGTAGTGCGTTTTCTGAAATATCGTATTCTTATTTTAAATGTAAAATTCGAAAAAAAAAATCCATGTATAAACAGCATATCTAAAATTATGTTGTACAACTAAACGATAAATAAAGTTTCCTTCCATTCACATTTTACATATAAAAAGTAAGTGAAAAAAAAAAAAAAAAACATAAGCAAGTCTTACATTAACTTTTATGCATAAACGCCTTAATAAAACTGCACAATTTTTAAATAATATTTTTACAATTTTTCATGTCAAACAGTTGTGTTTCCTTTAAAATTGCTTTTGTATAACTAAGAATGCGGGTGATGAAGTGTCCTCTTGTGTTTAAAAGTTAACTGAACATGTAATAAAAATAAGTACCGAAAAGCGTAGTGAAATAAAAAAATCTTAAGAACAATGTTTTAATTTAATTTTAAGTTACGAAACGTTTAAATCCAGAAAGGAAAGAACATGACTTTGTGTCTTAATTTAAAATGTTTCAATTAAAGGGTAACTATGTCTCTGTTAATTAGGGACAGTTTTATAGTGTTTAATTTCCTTTAGAAGGGATTTTAGATATACATCATTTTGAAATTCACAGTGAGAAATCTTCTTTTTGCTTTTATTTGAAATCTATGTCAGAGCGATAGTTTTAAATATATATATATTTAATTTAAAACGAGGTTTTACATTAATAAACATTTTATTTTAAAATAGTATTCCATTGTGAAAGCAGTAAGAAAAAGAGACTACTTTACAGAATATGCAAAAAAAAAACCTTATTTTCTTTATGAATTATTATACAATGGAACTATACTTAAAAACATATAAAATTTGTTCGATTTAGAAACTTACATTAATGTATAATGAAAGTAAAAATCCTAAGTTTTTTTTTACATCAGAAACGTAAAAAAATTAGTTGATAATAAGATAAAGCAACCATTTAAATACAAGATTGCTTGCACAATTTTCTTATATCTCAGATATTTTACAATAGCGTTATGCAGTCAGTCGATATGGAACATTCCATAGATACAAAAGCACATATCTTCACTTTATATTTCGATGCCAAATTTTTGGAAAAGTGTTTGAATTTAGTAAACTACAATTTATTAATCAATCAAAAATATTATTGAGTGAATCGCTTCCATTAAAACTGCATTTAAAGTGCCATGACTAAGACGGTATAAATATATACTTCTTATTGGAGGTATTGTGCATAATTAAATTTGTTAATTACGTTTGTTAAATTGCGTTTGTAGTTCTTTCCTTCCCCCATTTTCTTTCCAATTTCATTATGTCTATTTTTAAAATTTTGATGTTCCAATTGCTGTTGTGCTGTGAGAGCTTCCTTTTTGTCGTTTTTTTTTTTTTCATTTCAAGGTTTATTTTATGCGGCGAAGATGTTAATACAGCTGTCTTATGGCTCCCCCTGTACTTTAACTGAATTTAGCAAGGGAGATAACATTTTCTAAAGATTCTTTGGCTTTTTGGAGGAATTTGTAGCTGCAGACTTCTTGCAGGTGAATTTCTTCACAGCTCACTCTCTCCTTTTCGTTTCCTATATCTTTAAGAGCTTTTACTGTAACGGGTATTTTTCATCCAGACAGTTTGTCTGTGTCCTTTTTAACATTTTTCAGTTGCATTAAAATGTGTTTAGAAATACGCTATATTGAAAAAAAATTCGCAACGATTAATCAAACGCAAAACATTATACAATCAAATAGTATTGGATTCAGGAGTTCACACGGAGTCTCGAGATAACCACTCCCGCACGAAAGGTTTGAGATTTTATGCGTTTTAAAGGCAAAAAAGAGTATTTACAACCTCCAGAACTGTAAAAATCTGCCCCTCACGCAATCGCAAATATCCTCCAGAAGGAAAATGTTTGAATCCAACTCTGTAAATCAAATACGCCGTAGAAATAAAGAATTCAAAGATAATAAATACAAATACAAACAAGATTAAAGAAATTGGAAACAAAATTTATTGCACAAACATATAAAAGTATTTTTATGTTTATATGAGCCTAAACTGTACAAAGAAATTGATCGAGATAGGGGAGACCGGGGCTAGTTGGCTACAGGGGTAAGTAGGCGCAGTCCTTATAAATCGGCTGTTTGTGGATAGATTACGCACCCAGTCACAGAGTACCTTTCTTCTTGCTTTTTACAATGCTCATTGTAGTTTTGCAGCGTTACTTACGCTCAGTGGACTTTTATTACATTTTTTCTGTTTTTTGCACTCATATCTAACTTTTTGTTGCTTCATTCTTTTTCTAATTTCTAATACTTATCTTAATAATTGCTATGTAACTTGCACAGTTTTTCTTAGTGTATGATTGACTGTACCTATCCCATATGTGATTTACTAGGATTATTTATGCTTAGATGGTTACATGTCCCTTTTGTGAAGATATTCATTATGGGGTTAGTAGGCGCATTGAACACGGGGCAAGTTGGCTGGATGTCTGGTGTGTACTGGTAGCTTGAAAAATAGAAAACACCGAGAAAAGTGGTTGCAATGCAAGATTTTGGGCACACAAGGCTTGTCCAAAAGGAGAAACTCTTTTTTTTTTTTTTTTTTTTTTTTTTTTTTTTTTTGACAACTGTAACTCTGATGATGATATCGAGTAGGATACAAGTTACTCATTGTTAATGTTTTATTCATTATTTTTATGTCTGTATAATTTAGAATTTACATTGAACAGCGATAACGCCTTTGTTTAAACTTACTGGTAATAATGAAATTGATTTCACTTAACTGAGTGTCTGATTTAAGTTTTTATAAAGCATGTGCCAACTTACCTCATAGGTATAGGCAACTTGCCCCGTGACGGGGTAGGTTGGCGCACAATTTTCCTTTTACTTAAGGCTTCCGCTAAGCATAAATTACAAAAGCTACAAACTCAAAACTCCAGGTATTTATAGCCCAATGCCTGTTCTTTAAAAGTACAGTTAAAGTTTCATGAAAAACTTAAACAAAAAATTAATAAAAATCAGTAACTGAAAACTGCGCCTACTTGTCCCTGTCTCCCCTATAATATATATATATATATATATATTCAAAAACTTGCATGGAGATTGTATAAAATATTATAAAACATATAAATTATATATATAAATAAGTACATTATAAAATATTAAAAACGAAAAAATAGTGTATAAAGCGTACAGCCTTCGAAATTCATTACTTACTTTTCAAATTTATGATCGTATATCTGGTACTATTTAACCATATTAAATTGACCCAATTAAGGCAACTGCGCCCTTTTTTAAAGCAGATAATCTCCAGATTAAGAACAAAAACGAAATCAAACAAATCCGCGTGAAAAATATGCGCAATAAACAGATGAATATATATATATATGTATATGAAAACATAACAACTTACCTCAGTTTAAAATTATTCACTTAAGTTTAGTAGTAAAAAAATTTATCAAAACCGCTAATTTTAGATTTTTTAAAGTTGTCTGAAAACAGCATGTGATAGGCGGGTGCTTCTTCTAATAAAAAATGACGTTATTGAGATGCGTATGATTTCAGCGGTAGATAGAGTTACTTTCTGTAATTAACGGCAGAATGGCAACGGTCCATTTAAAACAGTGGTCCAAATATAGCTACTCTCCCTTATATTCAATAGATCAAATTTTAGCTCTCAGCTAATATCTGTTTGAGAACATTCTTATTTGTTTTTTCATTTTATGTTTCAATATAATAACGTATTTTTTTATGTGTTTTGTGTTGGACTCTTATAGACAGTATTTTAATTCGATAATAAGATATTTCGGTTTGTTTAGTTTAAAAATTGTAATCGAAAGTTTTGTTCGGAATATAGTACAAACCATTGAGGAATCTATTGTCACGTGGCTTAGTAACCGCAAGCTGTAATAATATGTGCTCGATGGCTTAATATTCTATGTGCAGAGTTTTAGTTATTTAGACAACATTTTATTTAGAGGAATAATTCATGCACGTTTCATTCAGAATTCCAGAGTACTAGCGCCATTTGTTGTACTACTTGCTAAGCTAGGACTTAGATTTTTACAACTCTATAGAAATATAACAGATTTAAATTTCCAACAGGTCGAAAAAATGTCCGTACCAGGATTCGAACCAGGAATCTCTTGGCTGAAGCCTCCTATTTTCTACTATCTGAGCTATCTCAGACGAATCTCACGGAACTTTTTCTCCTAGCTGAGCGTCCGGGATAGTTCAGATGGTAGAGCATTGTCGGCTTCAACCAGTAGATGCCTAGTTTCAATAATGGTCCGTACATTTTTCGCACAGTGGGAAATTTGCATCTGTTATTATTTTTTTATTAGTTAGAATAATTGTGTTAAAATTAATCTACTATAGAAATAATTTATTACATAACAAACGTTCATCTTAAACTGAGTTTAAAGAAAATATGGAATTTATTCTCTTTTTTTCTAAATGCGCCATATATCAACTGCATATATATTTATCTTTTTGTATAAAATCAGTATTGCTAACATTATTTTTTATGCTATTGACCAAAAACCTGGGTAACACACACAGTTAAAAAAAAAAGAAAATCCCTGCATAAAAGCATAATTATATTTTTTCAATGCACTAAGTCACATATGCATTTAAATGTTTGAGAAATATATTTAATCTCTGAAAATTCAATTTATATGCAGTAATACGAGTTAAACAAGAACGTAAAATCATGCGATAAACACATATTACGAAACACTTTTTAACACATTCAGTATGCTATTAAAAAAAATTAACACTTTAATAATATAAAATTGTTGTTTAAATAATGAATTTTTTAAATACATAACAGATTTGAAAACAAAATTTTAGCAATTACAATCAATAAGCGGAATAATATCTGATTTTTTGTGCAACCCTGTATATGATCTATAGATTTATCATATAATACATTGTATGCTGATTATAATTTCAGTTAGGAAACCCATCAAACATTTCAAAATGCATCTTATTGAATTGCCATCATGAAACGAAAATGTACTTTAGATGTTTTGTACACCGTAAAACACCATAAATGATTTTTCCCCATAGGTCGCAATGTAACTTCTTTTGAATGTCCCATCCATAGTAAGCCTCGATAACATATCTTAATTTCATAGCAACTGCACTATATTTACGTGTGTTAAAGCATGACCAGACGGAAAGTAAAATACAAATCACAAACAGTTTTCAACTATGTTGAAAAGTGTTAAATACTTGTGCTATTTCACAGTTCCTTATTTATTCCTAAAACTAAAATTACATCGAAACTCCTATATCCCCATAGAAAAACTTTTTAAATAGGATAACTGTCGCAATGTATTACCCAACATTTACTTTTTTTATTTTGCAAGCAATAATTTTTAAAAGGAAGATTATTTATGAAACTTTTTTTCGGATATCTTTATTTTTCTAATATATTGTAAACGTAAAAGGAAGCAAACATAGCATTTAAAAGTTTCCTTTTATCTTTAGTACCGGAAATCTAAATTAATATAAAAAACAAATATTTTTCATGATATAATAAAAATGTATGGCCTATGCGTATGAAAAATATAAAATTTTGAAAAACGAGTATAATCTATGAATTATCAACTTCACATAAAAAAAGAAAATTTTTAAATATTTAAAAAATACGTTGAAACATTGTTTCCAGGGTTATTGATTTTAAAATCTTTCACGGCTTAAAATGGAGATATTTTGAAGTATTGACATAACGTCTGAAACTCTGCTTTTTGAAATATTGACTTTACAGCGAAAGCATTATTCTGGTAAATGAAGATGCCAAGGCTATTTCTGAACATTCTTTATATACTGTGACAGCTATTATTCATCGTTAACAAGCATTTTAAAGTTAGACTATGATTTATGATTTAGTAAAAAAGTACTGCCTCGTCACAACTTCATTCATCACACAGTCATTGTATACGATATTTTTGTTGAAAACGTTATTTTCATTTTAGTTTTTCATTCATACAAAAACACACTTTATTTGACGAACATAATATCTTTAAAAATATGAAATTACAAAATACATAATTTTCGGCATCTGTGAAAAAATGCTAGCTTAAAAATCTTATTTTTTTTAAAATAAAATTTTTTTTTATTAGACGTATTAAAGCGTGTTTTACTTCTGTAATTTTATTTCAGCATTCATTAACGAAAATATGTAAATAAATAATTAAATATAATAAATAAGGAAAAATGCATTTAATTAAGATTGGAATATTTAAAGCACGGTTTTTTTTCTAACGGAAACAGATTCGGATCTCCTGGCCAATTCCGAGTATTTTAGATGTAAACTTAGTAACATCGCACAGCCCGCTGCAAAGCAAAGTATATAGAATTCAGATTACGGGTGAATCCCGCTATTGTTGTGTAAAATCCTTAATCAGGATACTTTTAATGCATTTTTCAGAGGCCCATACGACGTTTCTAATCTGCTTTGTTCATGTCTGAACTCATTGACTTTAAACATTTGATTTTAATTAACTGTCTGTAAATTTATCCTGATTCATCAGGTTATGGAAAAGAAGGGTGAGTTAACTTAGACTAAAAAAAATATAAATGATAATTAAATCACATTCAATTCTTTTCTCGATATTCTGTTAATATTTATCGCTGTTAAAAACATACCATTTTCATTTAATCTTGCAGTTAATCTCTGAAAAATGTAATCCCCTCCCTACACGTTATAAAAACATTTAATAAAGGTATTATTTTATATCTGAGCTCTTCAAATAATATTTTATTTATTGTGAAAATAGTTCATATGTATGTAACAAATGCAAACTTAAAAAAAATAAATTAACTAATATTATAAAGTTTGTACCTATTTTAATAAACACAGTTTATACTCATCTTACAAAAGCTGTTTCATAATTAGTAAAATGTAAATAAATTGCATATAAATACGTAACAAAACAGTATTTTCCTTTAGTGTGATTTTTTCTATAAAGCTTTTTGATAATATTTATAGTTACATGTTGAAAAATATTTCCCGGAAAATCTGTGATCATTACCAAGGCATTATATACTTTATGTCGAGTTTCTTATTTGTATCAGCGAAAAAAAAAATCTGCAAAGTCGATTTCTTTGTTCAGAAGCTATGAATGATCTTATGGTTCTTGTAACTATGACGGTATGTTGCAATTTCGCTTTTGGCGAATTCAAGTAAATAATATAATAAGCTTCGTAGTGCATTATTTTCTTTTATTTATGTATTTCATGCAAAAATAATTAAAAATAATAATGTCTATATTTATATCACAAACATGATGTTTGTTACTGTTTTTGGTACAGTTTTACCACAAGCCTATTGTTTATTAATATTATTAATAATATCGTATTAAGTATTTTTGGATGTAAGACTTTTATAAATTCAATTTTTATGCTTCAACAAAATTTTTATTTTTTGTTATCCTCACAGTTATCTTGTAATAATTTCTTACTGACTTTCAGCGAAGTGTTACATTATATCCCGTATAACGCGCACATTTGAAACAAGAAAATTGGTTATATTTTACGAGGGGTGTTTTTTAAATAAGGGCCGTTTGAAAATAAAAACCAAGCGAATGAAAAATTTCAAAAACCAACTTTATTTTCAGATTCTACATACATTTCTCTATTTTTCAACAGAGCTGCCAAGTTTGCTTAAACACTTATCATACCTTACAACTAGATTTTGAATACCCTCTTCGTAGAAACTTGTCGCCTGCTCCGATAATCACGGCCGTTTTCACGTCTTCGTCATAGTTGTAGTGGTTGCAGCTGAGATGATGTTTGAGGTAGACGAAAAATGGAAATCGCTCGGTGCAAGGTCGGGCTGTAGGGGTGTGTATCCAAAGCTTCCCAACAAAATAGTCCAATAAAGCTCAGGTCTGAGCTGCGGAGTAAGGCCTTGCATTGTCATGGAGTAGCAAAATTCCCCCTGTGAGCATGCGTCTTTTGTTCTAAATCGCTCTGCGTAGCAAGAAAAAAAAAAAAAAAAAAAAAAAAAAAACGTATCACTGGCCGTACCTCGTACGAGGCGGGCGATTCACTAATCTTGAACATTTTAAAGATACAGAACAGACCGTACATGTTACCCACACAGCTGCAACTAAGCACAGTTGTTCCCAAGGAACGCCAGAAAATGAAGCAATCACTCGTTGCGGCGCCCGCGCAATTTAGTCAATGTTCGACAAATTCTCTCTCGCACAGGAAGCCTTCATCTCTGAGCTTTCAGCCATTTAACCATCATATTTTTCCTGAAGACGGCTGCAGAAACAGCTCTAAACGTATAATTTAACTTTTAACTTATTAAAGTTCGTGTTTTGTGTACCTTTAAGCAAGGTTGTGTCTTTATTTATTTATGGGGCAAGTGTCCAGTATGTGTTAATGACTAATAATTTTCTAAAAAATTCTTACTTTAGAGGAGTATATATTATGTAAATTCCGGATTAAATAGTACCAGAATTCATCTTTTTCTTTAAAAAAATATGCTTAAAAATTAAAAAAAAAAATCTTTGAAATTAATTCTATGTAAGCTGTAACAAAAACAATCCGGTGACAATTTGTTAAACAATTAATCAAATAATTTAGTTTTGAAAAACATTTCTCAAAAAAGGAAAATATCCGAAAAAGTATAACCTTAACCTTTTTTTATTCATATTATTGGAAAATCAAACAGTTTTATAAACATCAAATAAGGACGTTATTTATCATTCCTTCATATATACTAACTTCTAAATTTCATTCATTTATTTTTAGTTCTACTTTTATTTTTTTGCAATGGATCTAGTTTATTTTTTTAGAGATAAAGATTTAAGTACACATAAGTAAACAAGCAGCCTGTAATGGTTTTTCACCTGCTTAATTAATAAATTTCAACATATTTGACTAGCAAAAATAATGATACAATGTAAAAGGATTAATATCTTTATAGAAGTTGAATTTGGCTTGAAATGTTCCACAAGGCTTTTTGTTTCTACTATTTTCTGTTGAAAATATATTCGTTTATGTTATTCATTCAGGTTTCGTTAATCTAATATATTCTTTTATCCATTAAAAAAAAAATAACATATCATAAATTTTTAAATGTTATTCAAATTAGACTCAGTAAAACTATGTAATGTAAATGTAATGTAATGTAAAACTATGTATGTACTCTTGAATGTATAATACATTTTTTGTCTGAACGCAGATGTATTTTAAACATATCAAATGTATCTAAAAATCAGGCTTATTATTCTTTGTGTCTACATGTGGTGTGCATTTTTGGGTATTTTTTAAACACAAGATATGGGGCATTCTCACAATCTTTTGACTTTCATGTCCCTGAATAATAATTTTTATTTTAATATACTTTTTTGTGTTTTTTCTTTAATTTCATATACTGGGGAACATCCCATTGCATGATTGCACAACAATATTAACGAGATAAATAAGTTTTGGACGATGTTGGGGGTCCAAATACCAGGAAAATGCCTATACCGTCCCGTGTCCCTGATGCTGAATTTTAAGTTTGGAGCTGTCTGTATAAAACTGTTTCAATAAAAGTACTTTGATGCAATTTTTTTCCGAAATTGGGACAATTTTTTTATATAAATATGTAGCAAAAAATTAACCCGCACACATTTTTACGGTTGATATTATTTTTTGAACTCTGTCCCTGGGTTTTTTATCCTTACCACACCTCTTGCTATACTTATACATAAAATCACATCAGATGCAGCCACAATTTTTTTTTTTAATTTTTTCTCATGCAGAAGTAAGCTAGAGAAAGAATGCCTAAAATTCTTTGACAGGAAATTTACTGCAGAATTTAAATCAGCATTTAAATATCAATTTCAAGATCGTGGCTTTATTGGTAGTCTTACCATCTCCAAGTTTTATTCCTGCACTTTTTGAGGTAAATAGTAAAAAAAATGTAATTTAATCCAATGTTAACAACTGTTTCTAAAAATCAACGAACATTGTAGCTATCACTTAGTCTTAACATGATTTGCCTGAAAATAGGTGGTAATTTTCCGTACCGTTCAATCCTTACCGTCCCTTTTTGTCCCTTTTTTCCTATACCGTCCCCCTCTTTTAACCTTACCGTCTCTTCTTTAACACCCCTTTAAGATAATGTTATACAAACATTCTGTATTAAAATACTACATTTTTAATATTTCTTATTTGAATGTCTTGTGGGTACTATGCAAATTCATAATAAGTAAAAATTTAGAAGAAAATAAAAAGTTATATTGGTAAAATGGTAAGGAAAATTAAACTGGCAAGTTTAACTTAAACCTCAGTTAAATAAAATTTTTTTCGCTGCTGACCATTTTTTCTTTATTTTGAATATTAAGGTATTCGTCAATCAGATTAAAATGTTAGTTTAGCAAGTTTAATTTCGCCAGATTATTTTCCCCAAATTCAAAAGATTGTGAGTAGGGGAAAAGTATCTAGAAATCCAGAAAGTAGTCTAAATTTGCAACAAATTAGATATATGACATTATGACTAAGGATGAAGGGGAAGGGGGTATCTGCCTCGGAACATGCGCGCGGAGCTGCGTGGACTAAGTTGCGCAATTCCACTTAACCACTCACACGTTTACATTCGCCCTCCCATCTCCCCTCCGAACTTTCCTTATAAGGTTTACTTTAAGTTTATTTGGTCGCTGAATCCGAATTGTTAACTTACCCCCCAAATCCCCCCCAGAAACCTCCCCAAAATACTTGTTATTAACTTAAATTTCTTATTGTTTTAGGGGTAAAACATTACGAAATTCAGAAACTAGACAAAATTTGCAACAAATGGAATATATGAAATTATGACGTAGGATAAACGGGGAGAGAGAGGGGGCTGCCTCGGAACATTCCCCGCGCGCTTTTCTCAAAAACCAAATTTTTTCAAAAAATTAATTTTTTGGGGGGTTTGCCGGGTGAAATTTTGGTGGCAAGTTACAAATTCGGATTCAGCGACCCAAAAAACATAAAGTGAGTCGAAATCCAAAACTAGTATTAATTTTTCCAGGTAAAATCCCCTATTGCCTGGACTTCATAACTTAGTGCACGTAGCGCCGCAGTGCATGTTCAGAGGCATCCCTCCCCCTCCCCGTTCATCCTACGTCATAATGTCATATATCCTATTTGTTGCAAATTTTGTCTAGTTTCTGAATTTCGTAATGCTTTTCCCCTAAAATAATCAGAAATTTAAGTTAAAAACACTATTTGGGGGGGGGATTTGGGAGGGAAGTTAAAAATTCGGATTATGTGACCCAAAAAACATATAGTAAGCCTTTTTCCAGAACTACCATGAATTTTGCTAGGTAGAGCCCCTATACAGTCTCTATTGTCTGGACTACATATCACATGCTGAAAATTACGAAAATATTCATCTAAATTGGCAAACGTTTTGCCCAGGTATTATGTTATTTAGTTGGATATAATTTAGATATACGTATTTATTTAGCATGAAAGAAAGATTTTAGAATTTTAATTTTTAAAGATAAACTTTGTAAATTGCGCTTTGTCTAAATATCTGCCCACAGATTCTCAAAAATGTTTTCCTATTCAAAGTGATTTTAACACAATTCAAAGTAGTTCTATGCTGTTATTTGATTTTTACTTTCTTCTATCTTTACAAGAAGAAAGTATTGGATTCAAGAAAATTTTCGAATTCCGGTTTTCGACGGGTTTACACGTTTTAGTGGTCAGAGAACCCGAAAAATATGTTTTTACAAAATGTCTGTCTGTGAGTCTGTCTGTCTGTGTGTCACGCAAATTTTGTGAGCGCTCTATCTCAAGAACTATTGAATGGAATTTAATAAAAATTAATATTCAGTTAGTCCATGATATAAATTAGTGCTGATTTGTTTTTGGTGTAAATCGCTCAACAGCAGGCTCTGCTATACAGCATTTTTCACGATTTCCACAACAGCTCAATCTCCAGAACTAGTGCACAGATTTTCATCAAACTTCGGATTCAGTTTGTTCTTGACATGAATTGACGTTTTATATATTTTGGTGTAAATCGCTCAACAGGTGGCGCTACTATGCTGCATTTTTTGCGATTTCCACAATAGCTCTATCTCAAGAACTAATGCTTGGCTTTTCACCAAACTTCAGATCCGAGTATACCTTGATATGAATTACTGCTGTTTATGTTTTGGTGCAAATCGCTCAAAAGATGGCGCTGAAATGCTGCATTTTTCAGAATTACCACTATAGCTCTATTTCAATAACTAATGCACTAATTTACATCAAACTTCAAATTCAGGTATACCTTGATATCTATTAGTGCTGTTTATGTTTTGGTGCAAATCGCTCAATAGGTGGCGCTGCTATGCTACGTTTTTCACAATTTCCGCTATAGCTCTATCTCAAGAACTTATGCACGAATTTTAATCAAACTTCAAATTCAGATATAATTTCATATGAATTGTTGCTAAATTGACGTAATTTCTTATATTATTTAAATGATTTAATTGACGTGATTTATATAGAAGAAAGTTTTGTGATGGCCACAACATACTAGTTTATTTCTTCCACACATGTCATTGCTGAACAGTGCTGAACAGTAGAGCAGCGTTGAGGGATTTATTATATTCATTAAAACCTATTTAAAATCATTTTAATTCCGGTGGGAGACAGATTATTTTTATTTAATTAGCAAAATTTTGACTCAAATTCAACAGCAACTTAAGATTTTCTTTTATGTAATACTTGACTTTTTTGTATCCTTCGACTTTTATGTAATACTTAAACTATTGATAAATTGAAATAAATAAAGATTCATATTATAATTAAAGATGTAAGTACTTCTCAAAATTGCATCCGAAACTTATAAGGAGAAAATAGACAATCCGGAAGTACATAAGTAATGTGCGCAATATTTTTGATTAGTTCTTCCGTAAGCAATGATATTTTGTCTTTTGCTTGTTATTATTTTGTTCTGAGATATTTATTTAATATGCAAAATTAAAATATAACATATATGAATATACTAAAAATTAATAATATGTGATACTACTAATCTTTATTAAACACTTCTATATAAAAAAGAAAAAAAACATAAATGTTTTACTTATTTTTATTAATTAGTGACCGTTTTACATTTCAATATATATAGAAATATTTTTCAGCGGTATTACACACACACACACACACACACACACACATATATATATATATATATATACATATATATATATATATGTATATTCTTTTAATCAGTTTATAATACAATTTTTTAATATGCATGATATGAAGTGTTGTTAATAAGTAATTAAGAAAAATATTTTTTAGTAAGGAAATTCTGGCTAGCTTTTTCATTACTAATACTGTCGAAGTCTAATTAAGTTATGGATATTACTTTCTGAATAACATTTTAAAAAGTGGTAAAAATTGATTGATGAAACAGTAATCAAGTATGGTTATCTAATAACAATATTAAAAAACTAACTTTTTGAGGCAGTTTTAAATACACCTAAAAGGAGATTTTCGTAATATTTTTTGTTAACCTTTTACCCGCCGCACCATGAACTGCTTGTCAAATTAATTTGAAAATTTTTTTCAGACGATTTGGATTAATTCTAAGGTTTCGTGCCGAATTTTGGGATGTTATGTAAAATAGAAGTGGGGTTACAGGTATGTTCTACTTGTGGAATGTTCGCGGTACGAATAACATTTGTACATTTTGGCGAATTTTTCTTTCGAAATCATACCAGCACTGCACACATAAAAAATGTTTCTATTTTAGGAACATGTTAACTAGTCACTAATAGTAAAATGTTTATGAAAGGCCTGAAAACATTTTACATGCATACGCTTTCCATAATTCATACCATTTCTTCATGTTTTTCTGTCGATTTGAGAATCTTCTTGAGTAGTAGACGAAAAACAATAGCTACTGAAATAGGTGATAATGTCCATACTTACTGGGGCAGTAAGACTTTCTATTCCCTTTCTCAAACATCAAATCCGATTTTTATGTCAACAGTTGCAATTTCACGCCGAAACTCCAAATGCATTAGTGTTTCTTTTGAGCCTACTGCATGACAAGTAACAACAGCCATATTTAGGTCATTTGAAAACAGATTTCATCACCATTTTTATCATCGAAGTACTGGACGATATGTTCCAAGCAAATAATCCAAAATTTCTACACTACCCATATTCTGATTATACAATCTAATCAATCGAAGCTATTTGATTGAAACTTCTCGCTTCAATTTTCGAGAATATCTCGTTCCACTTTGAGTTAGCGATTTGTTAGCTTCCCAATTTGATGTAACTGTAAGGACACTGTTGTCACTTCATCGTACACAAACAAGTTTGCCATAACTACTATAATCAAAGTCTCCTCCTTTTTGTTTTTGCAATTCTTTTGTAGATCTTATTGGCATTTATCGGTTCAAAAATATTTCACAGACGCTTTGGCAACAGGTACAAGAGACATATATCATAAAATTTATTCTTTAATAATACTGCTATGAAAATAATAAAAAAATAATCGCCTGAGGAAATCCAGTAAAAATGATCATGATCCTAAAAAAAGTAACAAGATAATTTTGTACTCTGAACCTCCAACGTTCCACATGTGGAACATTGGCATTCAAATGATCGTAAAACAAAAATGAAATAAGATAAAACATTTATACATGCATAAAACGTAATAAACAACACTAAGCAATGCAATAACAATCATCACAGCACTCGCATTTGAATTTTAAAGTTATATATAGAGTAAAAAGCACAGCCTACTACATTTACGTTTTTTGTTACATTTCAACAAGCTCCAAAACAGAAATCACAAAAAATTATAAAAAAAAATAATTTTTAATCCATTAAAACGCATCTTTAAAAAAATATATTAAAAATTTCAAACAGATTAAACAAATATTTAAAAATATAGAGCACCACATAGTTTATGTTCCACTTGTGGAACGTTGGCGGGTAAAAGGTTAATAAAAGGTTGTAAATTTAGAAAAGTAAAGAATAAGTAAAACTATTTTACATTATATGCAAATATTTAGCTTTATTTTATTACATATTCCAAATAAAAGTATCTATTTCAAATGTTGAAATCAAAATATATGATTGAAAATTAATTTTAAATAAATTTGCACTAGAATATTTTACATAATTATTTTACGCTAGACCAAATAGTATGGACACATAATAAATCCAGAACTTCTACTTATTTTTAGAATGGAATTATTAATTGACTTAAAAATTTTAAGCATTTTCATGATAGAGAGAACATTGTAAATATTAGAGTCATGGTAGTGCATTGCTATATTCGAATTAATATACATTAATTAATTCAGATTATTATATTCTAGTAATTATGAATCAATTGATAAAGGAATAGACACAAAAGATGATAAAAGTATTTCATTCCCGCATTACTAATGTAAAGTTTGTGCCGATATAGTGCTACACTAAAATATGTTACATATCGATATTCATTTGTATCGTTGTAATCGTCATCTACACATTATATAAAATTATCATTATTGTGTGTTTAAATTGCCATTATCGTGTACTTAAATTTACAACTCTTTTAATAACTTAATTCGATGATAATTATAATTAATATTTGTTTTATAAAAGTAATATCTCACCCTTGCACTTGATAGTGAATAAAGGAATTCGCAAGGCCATTTTTAATAAGCTCTTTCAAAGTAAACATATTTCCTGCAGATCTTATTCATATGAAACGGATGGCTATGAATTAAGGCATAAATAGATTTTGTGATATATACCTCTACAAACAGCTTGCATTATCCTAGCAATATCTCACATAGCATTGATACAATCAAATTTAGATATTACAGATATCTATAGTTTCCGTTAATAGGAAACTATATTATCTGAATAGTATCTCATTTCATAAATACAAATATTTCAAACATGGAATTTGTCACGAAATTATGGAATGCATATAGCATATTTGTAATAGTAGAATGAATAATTTCATTTGTGCGGAATTTCTTTGCGAGAAGTATTTGCCAAAAACGAGCTAATGTATGGCAGCAGAATATTATATTCTTATGACTTTTTCTTTTAATGTATTTAGCGCGGAATGCATTGCTTCTTACGACAATTTCATATTTATAACGAAATCTTGTTCCTGTAAATAGACATAGAGTACACACAATTATCTGTATGGATAATACGCGAGATATTGATACAGTGAAGCACTTTAAGATGTTTAAATGATGATGTATATCACATAGTATGACATAAGTTACTATTTGTTAAATTGTGTCATATGTAATTTTTTAGAAGAACGTACTGAAGAGTATGTAAAGCACAAAGGCTTATCAGTTAGTTGCATTATCTTTAAATCAATGTATAGCTTTTTCCTTATGGAATGCATTATAATGAAATAATAATAAAAATCCTGCGTCGATTAAAAAAAAAAAAAAAAAGAAAAAAAAAAAAAAAAAAAAAAAAAAAAAACTTTCTTATTACTATTGAAATAAAATTATTTCCATAGTGCCGTAAACATAAATAATTACGAAGTATAGCGAATTTCGTTAAGATTCATTTTCTAAAATTTAATAGATCAGTAATTAATTGAACACGGTTCAAAAGTGCCACGTGGTCGACCTTCAAACTCTACACGTATCTACACGTATATTTTATCTCTTCAACAATTACGAAGAAACTGAATAAAATTTTTATTCTTTCTACCAGTTACCAGAGAAACAGGTTTACAGTTTAATGCAAAAAACAGTATTGTAGCGACCCCTATTGAGCGAATAAAGCCAAAATGTAAACAACATAGATTTTTATATAACATCATATTTATTAAATCTCGTAAAGTTACATACCATTGATGGCTAGGTATTGATATCTTTAAAACAATGAAAAACACAACACTGCTTGACAGATGTAAGTTCAAAATTACTCATGTTCAACTGATGTCGGTCCAATTGAATAGAAAGTATGATACAACCTGCTGAAGCCGAAGTACAAACATCACGGAAATACAGAACACAGCAGTGCAACCTGTTGAGCTATGCACATGAAATCTAAATGTGAATCTATTTGTACCAAATTCTATATATGGCAGAGCACTTGATTAGGATGTTTGGTGAAATTCCATTCCATCGTGAATGCAGCTATTACTGCAATCGAAAAAAAAAACAGCAAAGCAGTCTGTTGGACGATTTGCATTAATACCTAATCATAAAACATGCACGTCAAGTTAAGCTGAATGTGAAGTGTGATGATATACCTTCCGTTAAATATTGAGAAACTGCGTCCACGAAATTTGTGTCTCGTTCGCTGACCAGACACTTCACTGCTGGAAGCAATGCCTGACATAACGGGTTGTGTACCCGGCCATGGGCAAAACTTCGCCTGATCACCACAATTCGGTGATCCACCAGACTAGCAACTTAGTCATTATGAATGCAGAGGTATTTAATAGATTTGTTTACTGTATTGGCCTTTTTAACACGTTCCAAAAAAGTTGAAAAATGTTTATGCATTCGGTTTGTCTGTCTGTCTGTCCGCCTGTTCGTCAGTCCATCTGGCCGTCTGTCCACGCTCTAACTCCCTTAAATATACTCGGATTTTCATGAAATTGATAAAGGTTATTTAGGATCACCAAAGCATGTTTAGTATTGTATATGAAGTATGTAGGATTAATCTTTCATTTAGAGGGGGACGCAAAAGTATTCCATTACATTATGGTACATGGGGAAAAATCGTTTGCTGAGTATTTTAATGACATTATGCTATTTCAAATGTATTGAAACTGATATAAATCACTGAATTTAACTACGATCACGTTAAAACAAGGCATTCATAGCATTTTTTTTATTCATTTACAGGGACACACAAAATAAATCGGCTACAGTACAGTACTTACTTTGAGTAAAAAATACTGGAGTGTACGGTTTAATATTTGGTATGCGCTTTTAAATGTAATTAATTTTATGCATCTTACTCGTTATATGTATATAAATTCTATACCTCAAATACAGGGCTGCACTTCACAAAAATATTCACGTACCGTTCTCCATATTAGAGGAAATTGTCGAAGGTAAAGTTTCAACTGAAGTATATGTATCTCTTAAGTGAAATTTTCCCATGAATGTCGTTAATAGATTCAAATCTATATATCTTATACAGGACTGCTGAAAATAAATCGAATAATTTCCTATTGTGGATTGGAATAGCTGAAATTGGGTTTTGAAATGTGATATGCGTTTCCATATGGCTGAGTCAGAAGTAATATTTTAATTTTTTTAAATGGTGCAGTTTTAACATTATTCTTAATGTGTTGGAAAGTGTTATATAATCTATGATTGACGCATGATTTTTTCTTATTTATTTCATATTGCTTAAACTATGTTGACACATTGCACAGCAGAAAACGAATTAAATCTTAATGCTTGATGGAGCTTTAGTGGACTTTTTTTCTGTACCAAATGTACAGTACAAACTTAGTTTCGGAATAATTGGATGGGGGGAAGACATATAAAAAGCGTTGACACTAATAGAAAAGTTGCACCTTGGTATGAACGAATTTTTTTATTTAAATGTAAGGCATATAAGACACCGCCTGTCTACCGTATTCGGCCGGTTAAAAACTTGCTCATTGTAGTCCGCCGGGTCGTCTGCTCAGATTACATATTAATGTACCCAATAAAGAGGTATTGTCAAAAACATAAAAGATGGGTTGGAGGATATTCACTCTCGCACGGACTAACATGAACAGTCGGCATTATAAACTGAATGTCGTGAAGTGGGGACTGTAAAAGAAAATGGATTAAAACATGTCTTAGTTCATGGGATAGTAATCTTTGCTAATTAGTAATCTATAATCAAGATTAATTAACATAAAATTAATTATGATACTAGTAAGCCCTAATATGATAACTGGTTCTTTTAACAGAAAAGTTTTTTTGCTGCATACTACAAAATGAAAATTAAACTTTATAAATTTACTGTCGTGGAAAAAAAAGTAAAACTCTGCAAATAATTATAGTAAAAGAAAATTACTGGCCCTAATCGATTGGAAATAAAATATACTTTAAAATTACGTATTTAAAATTTGCTTAGGGAGCCATCTACAAATCAAAACCAGACCAAACTTTGTCTTTTTCAATTGCCACACCCACTTTTAACAATATATTTTAATTATACGGTTTCAAACTATGCCTAGAAACGAAATTTCTCGTCATTTGAATGACAAGTTTTTGAATTATAAACATTCAAAATTTAGAGCTGCTAATGTTAAATTACATTTTCATATTTTTATTAATATTTCCTGAAATTATAATCCTAATGCGATAATATGTGTGTGGTTATAACACTAAAAAACCCAAACCCAAATTCATTGAATTTGTAATTTTATAAAATTTTTAATATGAATTACAAGTTATGAAATTAATATCCGATCAAAAATATGAATTGAAACATAAAATTTTTTTGATAGATTTATATTTACTATGGCCTGCTTTATGCGAATTGTCAATTTAAAATTTTTCTTTCAAGTAGTTTTCGAATTATCATTAAAAAACGACAAAATGATGGTTTAAGCGACCATCTATGAGGTGCAGAAAATCGTAATCTGAAATATATATTTTCTTCATTTTATTGAAATATTTGGACTGGCAAAAGTGTAAACATATTAAGAAACTGAAATGGTCATATTTGTAAGAATTAATACATTAATAGAAGTGACGTAGTAATTTGGTAGCATTTCAACAATCGAGTACCGTACTTCAATTTGAACACTGCCCCTAAAATAGGCTCATTTTAAAATTATTAATTTCCCAAAAACAAAATGTACGAATTTTTTTGAAAATTTGTTTTTAGGCTAATTGAGTAAGCAGGGGTGTTTACTTCTGTTTTTCCAAGACTGTACAAATGTACAGACTGTAAACTTACATAAATGCTTACGTACATAGTTTTATTTGATCCTACAATCATGCATTTATTCATGCAAATTTACATACATACTTATATACTTATAATAATGCTTATATAATGTTTTTTTTTTTTTAAATAGCTTACAGTGACGCACCAGATAAATATTTAAAAAAAATTAGATGTTAGGTCAGTAAACTTGTTGGCCTCGTGGGGTTAGAATATAGAGATAGAAAAATAAACGACTTGCTGGTACGAAAATATCACGAGAACAGGGATTTAAAAAAGTGGTTGAAATGTTTGTGATACACTGAGTAAAACGTGGCCTGGTCACAGTACGTATAAAATGACTGAAGAGATGGTGGATTGATACATTTTAAACCTACCAAGCCTCGTGGTTTCGCTGTAAAAAGAGTAAAATATTTAATATTACCGGGAAAAGTTCTTAGCGCAGATAGCACCAGCTCCAGATTGGGATAGTGGCGAGCCACATCCCTTGTGGAAGCAGGTTGGATTTTCTTTCATTACTACGCTCATAGCTTTATACTGTTGGAAATGGGTATATTAAAAAACCATAGAAAACAAGGGGAAAATCATACTATACATTATTTCTGATGTCAACATCCTTTTTTTTCTTCACATATTAAAGGCAGAAAGATGTTAATGAAAATATTAATGAAAAACGTAAACGTGAGAAAACCTCTTACGGGTCTACTGTTTTTTTTTTTGTTTGGTAACTCTAATAGATTTTTTGTGTTTAATGTGTTTTTTAGAATGACCACTAACAATACTGAAAATCATATTTATATGAAAAATGGCAATAAAGCGTTCAAATAAAGTTTTTAAACGTATTAAAAGCGATATTTTCATATTCGCCTCACGCCAGGAGTTAACATGCGAAGAAATCTCCAGTGATCGGTATTTACAATCAGCGTTTTTTATCCTGTTCATTTCATTGGATTAGGCGCGAACTTCAATTACATGTCATAAATCTGCGTTTTATTTATATTTTATTATTTTATTTATTGATTGATGAATGTTTTAAATTCGTTATGGAATATAAGCATGAATAAAATGATGAGCTATATATATATATTATTTTAAAAGCACGCAAACGGATTTATATTTCGTGATCGTCTGCACGCGAAAGATATAGATTTGAAAAAAAAATGATGCTTGAAAATTAATTCAAAAATAGAATGAAATGAGTAAATTGTGATTAAGTTTCAAACAAATTGTATTTGAAAATATTTTTTTTTTCCTATTCGACGTGTAAAAATTGAAAACGTGCGGTATTTAGAAGTTTTACATGTTCACGCCGGCGCGGTGGGTCACATTCGACTGTCCCAGAGTTGCCAAGTCTCCGGCTTTTTTCCACACCAATATTATTTTAGAGAAAATGTTGTTCCTTTAAATCGTCCAATTGTTAAATAAAACAACATTTTCTGTATTAAAATACTGGTATCCAAAAAGCCGGAGACTTTGCAGATCTGAGACAGTCGAGTGTGACCCACCGTGCCGGCGTGAGCGTGTTAAAAAATAGCATTAACAGCTTATAAAAGTTAAGTTTAATCGTCTAATATTACCACCGTTAAATTGACGTCAGCGTTACGCTCGGACACGTTTTACTTTATAAATATATATATAGTGCTGAATTTTGTGAGAGAGAACCGCGTTTTGGCATCCTTGTTCCACGTACTTAGCAGATCATGGAAACTCTTCCCGGTTCTTGCCCCTGGCTTAGTACATTACACCCTCACCATAGAGGATATGAAGCGATGTAGCAGGTTATTGTAATGGGTTAATTTGGAGGCACGTGTGTAGTAGACTTGAGAGAAAACAAAAACGTTTGCGAATGGAATCGTAATAGTGCTGAAAATTTGCTATTCGGAAAGACAAGCAGAGGGGAAACATTTTGAAATTGGAAAATATCTTCCGTTCGCTCATCGCGTTCAAAATTTTGAATTCGAACAAAAATTGAACAAATAAACAAAAAATCATAAAAGGTGTATATTTTGTCCATTCGAACTCATTTTTTGTAAATAGCATGTCCTTGAGGTGATGTATGGAGGGAACAATACGACACACTCATCCACTATTCCCTTCTAACTCCCACAAGGGTATGGAAATGGACAATTTTCGTAGAATTAACCTTAATTACAGCGGCTGTAAATATCGATCAATCGACCTGATTTTTTGTGTACATATGGGAACATTGAGGCTAAAAGTCGAGAAAAATACCTCCCGTCTTTTTCCCCGGCTGGGCACGAGAGTTCGAAATTGTGCAGCTCTTGACCATGGGGCTATGAACATTAAAATGAGATGACATATCAATCTAGCACTGTGAAGAGCATTGAATTAGAAAAACGAGTTCTTCCCCCTCTCCGTCGTCCGCCATATTTGACTTTTACCGTAGTTGATTTGTGCGAGAAGAAACTGTCTCGCAGCGCAGCTCATCGCTGTGAAATATGGCGGAAGCAGGGTTGTAGGAACAGTTTCGAGTGGCGTCATTTATGAGGTCTCTTTTAATCTTCATAGCTTCATGCCTTTGGTCCGTCCTTCTAATGTCGACTCAGGACTCACCACGTGAAGATGGCGGCACCGCGAGCCCCATCCACACCCTACCCAAGCAACTAACTAATATGTGGGCGTGGAGAGTTATTCAGATCCACATGCAGATTCTGGTACTGCGAGTTCTTATTTCGTGTAAAAATTTACCATGGTACCACGAGAAGCGATGTGATGGTGGCGCTCTTATGAAACCATCACGTCCTTCATGCCCATAAATCTTTGAGAAGGCATGTGTTACCAGCTTGACTCTGCGCTCTACGGCTAGCGATGACATGGTATGTCTGAGAGATTCCATGGAAGAGTTAGCTTTTCAAAATTGGAAATCATGTCTGCAATTTCAGCTGAAGAAATGTTTTACAAAAGAGGTGGACAGGTAATCTTGGTTTTAGACCAATTTATGATGGCCTAATAATCATTGGCGTCAAAATTCATGACCGAACTAGAAAATGTCTGACAGATTTCCCCTTTGTGGAAGTGTCTTTTGATTTTAGTACCCGCCGAAGTCCCAGCTCTTGAACGCGCTCCCTATAATCCCCTACAGTTGAAAGAAGATGGTTTTCTGGATGGGCAAAAAAAGCATTTGTTTTAATGACCTACTTCACCACTTCTTGGACTTTTACAAGTAAACTTCTTGAGTTCTTGATGCATTCAAAATATGTTTAGGTCCCTCAACTATTGAAGATCTTGACTTAATTTCGAATCACAGAGGTACGTGACAATGTTGATGAGATTTTCTCATGGGGTTTCCAATGAAATATACAATACAGTCTCAGTAACCTGTTTGATGTCTTTAACCACCTGGAATGAGATATTGGTCCCGAATCTTGATTCGCTAGGTCTGAGGAACAAGTCCCAGCAGTAATGGAAGCGGCAATGTCGTGCAGGTGTCTCTGATCTTTACTCAGGATTTATAGGTCAATGTGCAGAATGTGGCATTCAGTTCTCTTAAAAGCAACTACACTGTAAAAAAAAATTCGTAAGGTTACTAAGAATTTTGTAGGAAACTGGGATGCCTAGAACTTTTTATGTAATCACAACATAAGATAATCATGTAAAATTACAGAAGTTTCTTCAGTAACTGTTACTAAATATTGCTTAGTAAGCGTACTAGTGATTTTTAGGGAGTTTCCCCAAAAAACTATTGTAAATTTACTAAATATTGTTTAGTGAGGTTACTAATGCTTGTTTAGGGAGTTTACTAAATAAGTTTTAGTAAATTTATCGGTGAATATGTTGTAAACGTACTATCCATTTTTAGGGCGTTTTCTAAAAATTTTTTTGTAAATTTACTAAATATTGTTCTGTAAATTTCTAACGGTTTTTCAAGGGAGTTTCTCTAATTAGTTTTAGTAAATTTACTAAATATTTCTTAGTAAACTTACTAGCGATTTTTTAGGGAGTTTACTAAAGAAATTGTGGTAATTTTTCCAAAGATAGTTTAGTAAACGTACTAAGGATTTTTTAGAGAGTTTTCCAAAGAATTCCTTGTAAGTTTACTAAATATTGTTCAGTAAACTTACTAACGATGTTTTAGGGAGTTTACTAAAGAATTTTTCGTAAATTTACTTAGGATTATTTAGTCAAGGTACTGACGATTTTTTTAGGTAGTTTCCTAAAAAATACTTTGTGAATTTTCTAATGATTTTTTAGTACACTTACAAAGAAATTTTTAGTACATTGACTATGAAATTTTTTTGTAAATTTGCGAAGGATTTCATAGTACATTTA
This sequence comes from Maratus speciosus, assembly GCA_963932465.1. Classification (NCBI taxonomy): domain Eukaryota; kingdom Metazoa; phylum Arthropoda; class Arachnida; order Araneae; family Salticidae; genus Maratus; species Maratus speciosus. The sequence continues at coordinate 42,271,946 of OZ010789.1, forward strand.
CTATGAATTTTTTTAGTATTGCACCCAAAACTTTACATATACTTTAGCAAAAAAATGTTTGATAACTTTATTAAAGTATCGTCAGAAAAATTACCAATGATTTTTTAGTGTTGTATCTAAAACAGTTTTTGTATTCTCGCCAGAAAGTTTTTTGTAACCGTGCAACAGATTTGCAGTAAAGTCAAAATTCTTCGATCAAAATAAGTAATATGGCCTGACGTGTTTTTCAGAAATACCACAGCAATTGCCAGAAATATTTGTATGTTATGCATTAAAAAACTGACTGAAGCTTCACTGTAGAAATTCAAATAGGTACAAAATCATTTCCATATTAAATTAGCATTATAACAACAGCAGTAAATAAGCAGATAAGCAGAATCAGATCTTACGGTTATTTGTTCAATTAAAAAAGCGAATAGAAACAATAATGAATGTAAAGTATCATTACTAAGTTTATAAAGTATGCCTAAATTTAAAAAAAAAAATTTATCGATACACTGTTAAAAATAAAGTGTGATGTTTCACCAAGAAAATGGTGAAAAGTCGCTGAAATTTAGCTGCAACCAAGATATTGGCGATAAGTTTTACCAGTTTATTGGTGCTTTCTCAAATACCATTATATTAGTGAAATGTTAAACAATGATTCAGGTTTTTTTAATCGAATTTTCTGATAAAAGGTTTAACCATAAATCAGGATTTTCTTTTTAAATCCAATTTTCTGGTAACAGTTTGAACCATAATTTAGTTTTTTTTAATCAGTTTTTCTGGTAAAAGGTTGGACCACGAATCAGGATTGTTTTTAAATCCAATTTTCTGGTGAAAGGTTAAATCATAATTCAAGATTTTCTCTATTCCAATTTTTTGCTAAAAGTTTGAATCACGATTCAGGATTTTCTCTCATCTTTATGTGGAATGGTTACACCGGATTGTAGCTTTCTTTTTTCCCTTCACTTTGGTTTTAAATTTACCATTTTATGGTGTAATAAACCAAATTTCAGATTATGCGAGATTATCTTGCAGTAGGAAAGCTTACTTTTTTTTTTGTTTTCATTAAACCGAAAGTTATTTAAGTTTTAATTATTGATTATATCGTCTTTGAAATATATTTAAAAAACAAATGTAAACCAATTTGATCTAATTTCACAAAATAATTGCATTTGTTTCACCACAAATATTACCATTCTGTCCTTTTACATTTTGGAATATTTCTTCGCACTCAGTTACACTTATAGTCCATTTAGTGTTTGCTTATTCAGAAAGAAAAAAAAAATTGTTTAGATTTAAATACATACCCTGTTTCTATTATTGTTTTAATTTAAACAATGGCTGAATAAATTTCTTCAACCAATATTAATTTTTGCACGAGTTTGAAAAGGTTTTTTGCATAATGCACTTAGCTGCTACTTTCATGATCTGTTTTTTTTTTCTTTAATTGTTGTGAATCTATAGATGCTGAAATTTTCATATTATACAGTTTTCAAATTTTTATCTTCTTTTCACAAAACAAAAAATAAAATAGAAATATTTTTAAAATTTATATTGCAACACAGCTCAATTATGCAAAATTAATTGATTTGAATATAAAACAACAACAAAAAAAGTTTAGTATTTGTTTCTGTTTAACATTCAATAATGAATGTAACACATTTGAATAAATAAAGCACAAACATAACGAATACATAATCAAAGTATATGCGTAAATACTGAAATAAACAGCATTAAAAAGGCAGCTATAAGTAGCAGAATTCATTTAACCTCTAATATCAGCTAATACAAAATATTACTTTAAACTTTAAAGCTTTTTTAAAATACACAATGTATTTCTATAGTATATTAAATATTTACTTTGAAGGGTTAATTTAATAACAGCAGCGTCGCCACCAAGCGACTAATTATTCTTACATATAAGTATTTTTTCAGTATTCCTAAATGATAATCTATGACGACGGTTTATTTATTTTTTAACAGTACTCGTAAAAAAGGAAAATATTCACCAGCAGCAGCCTTGCAATAGCTGAAAAAGAAATGGTTACAGACACTATTAAATAGCAACACATTTAAGTTGGTTTGCGGTATGCCGCTCCATTTATTGAAAATACAAATTGTATAATCATTAAATTATATGTATAGTATGTCAGACTAATATTTACTGTAATATAATATAATTTTACATAGAGTTTCTCTCAGACAGTTTTAGGAGGGTGCTGCACCCTCTCTGACTATTCAGGTCATCAAATATAAAGAATTCTTGATGCTTAGTATGTTCTGAATCAGGATTTCAAGTCAGGAATAGATCCAAGCATCAGGTTAAGTTATCCACCTATTTTAAATGAAAGAGTAAATATTTTAAGACATAAAATATTTCTTGTGCAGACATAACAATAATCAAATTTCACACAGGGGAATTAATCAAAAAATTAAACAGCATATCAATTCAAATCTCTTTTACAAGGAAATCTTCAGCATTTAAAAAAATCAGTCAGTGTTCGAAATCATTGGATTGGTGGTCCGCTGGTCCGAGAACACCAAAAATTCATTCGGACCACTAATTTTAAAATTTTAGTGGTCAGCAGGAACAGTACCCCCCCCCCCCCCCCCTCCCCCTCTCTCTCTTACAGGGTCGCAGGTGAACTTAAATTTTCCCGTCTCAAAGAAAACGGCAACCAACACAAATCACAGAATTTTATTTTAAAAAATAAATAAAACTGCATTAAACCTTAGTCAATTGAAATATTGGAATTAAAATATCTAAATTAATAATTTTATAGTTTTTCTTTATGTGCTGTTTATTTAATTTTTAGTTATAATTTTATATTTTATTAGTCTGAAAATTTTGGATAACTGCAAAGAAAGTTTGTAAGAAAAAGCTGCAAAATTCTCCATTTGTTAGGTAGAAGGAAAATATTGTGAAATTCTTAAATGTGGAAAAATATTGCAAAAACCGTCAGTTGGTTGAGGGAAAAAATCGTCAATCAATCGTGATTAACAAAAACTAATGCTTGCCATTTGGCTGCAATAGGGTGTTAACGATTTTAATCAACTGATTTTTTTTTTTTAGAAAAATTATGATTTTCATCAATGATTTTAGTCTGTAGGGAAAAATCATTTGTAGTATATTGGAATGATATTACACTATTTCAAACATATAGAAATTGATACACATCACTGAAATGTACATAAAGATGCTTACTATAGAACATGATGAGCATAGCATTAATTTAATCGTTTATGGGTTGAAACAAAAGGATTCGCTTTTAGTACTGTATAAATAAGCAATAATTGCTGGAAGTTCGTTATCTGTTGTGGTACGAGTTTTTTTTTTTTTAATTTAACTAATTTAGTTACTTCGTATGTATAAAATCTGTAAATCATATACAGGGCTGCAAAAAAGATGTATACATTTCCGTTTATTGACGAAATATGTTGAAGGGGAATTTTCAGCTGTGAAAATGCGTTTCTTAAATGAACTAATGTTTAGCATACTATTTGGTATATATTCAAATCTATAGATCATATATAGCGTTGCACAAAGGAATTCGGATATTTTTTCTGATGACGGATAATAATTGCTGAACTTTAATTTTCAAATGTGTTACGTGTTTTGTAATTTGCTTACTTAGCCATCATATTTAACTTTATTAAACGTTGATTTTTTTTTTTTTTTTTTTACATAATTCTGAATGTGTTGGAAAATTATAATCTGTCGTTGAAGCTTGATTATTTTACGTTCTTGTTTAAAAAAATATTTTTGTTTTGTATGTGTGTGTGTATATGGGCGAGTTGTAAAAAACAGGGTAGGTGGGTTAAGCCGGGTAGCGCAGATCCCTCCTTCAGTTGTACTTCTGTCTATCAGCCAACACGAGGAATTACTTGTCGGTAACCATTATGACATTTATAGCTGATTGAAACGTTACTGTGTGCGTTTTTTAGTGTGAAGGAATTAGATTCAATTACTATTAAAAAAATTGTTTTATTTGATTCTAGATTTTACGCGTATAACCACTATTTTTCAGCATATTAAGTATTCCTGAGTACTACATCTAATTTTTTCCTTTCCTGATAATATTTAAAAATTTTTACTGATCTTTTGCTTATAGGATTAAGAGTAGTGACGCCATATTTTAAACTCTGTCATGTTGGGGTAAAACCGGGTACTTAAGAGTGGGTCAAAACTGGGTATTCCCGATTTTGTCCGACACTCATAGAATGTTTTTTAGTATAATTAATAAATTAGCATGGAATTTTAAATTGCATTCTTAATGCTGTTAAGTTATAATATAATTCTAAATCTATCTAGTTATAATGAAAAAAACTAATTTTGATTTTGTTTTATATTAAAAAGTGGGTCTAAATTTTAACTTGCATTTATGAAATTAAATAATTTGCAATTATTAATGAACAAAATAATGGTACTAATTAAGGCATAATTTTATGTTATACTTATTACATTTTAATAACTTTCTAATCTGAGGTGTAATAACTTGCGTTATAGGTCCACTTAAAATGCAAATATATTTCGTGACTTGTTTCTCTAAATAAAATAATCTGCCCAAAATGACAAATAATCCATAAAATCTCAATCCTATATAACTAGGCTATATAATCTGTAACAGGATTTTTTTTTTTTTTTATCAAATAATAAACAAGCAAGAAAAAAACCTCTTGATGAATGAAACTTTCCCAGATTCATTTGCTGTATATAATAGGAGTGGATGGATTACGAAATTAGGTCTTTATTTTATTTGGTTTAAAAATGTATAGATTTTTCCAATCCTTGTCCTGAAAATCCCGTTCTTTTAATCCTTAACAGGTGTTCAATTCATATAAAAGAATCCTGTTAATCTAGTAAGAGAAAGCAATGTATTTATATACGATTCTTTCCTTACGCAACGCATCGATTTCAACCCCTTGATGTGTCATTCATGCATCTCTAAGCGCATACTAAGAACAAGAGGTGAAGAAGTGGTTATTTTCCAACTCTACGCGATCTGTAACAATTTACCAAATTGGAAAATTATTTAAAACTGCATTTTCGAGAGCAGCAATTGTAAATACTGCAGTCAGAAGATTCGAGAAAACAGGCAGTTTTCCCTACAACAATGTTTTTCCAGACCATCTTTTTGCTCCTTCGGAAGTGAGAGAGAAACCCATGAAAGTCATGATAACACACCTAGGTCTATGCAGCCACAGGTTTGCATAGCTGCAGAAATAAATATTTCTGAAACATCACAGGATAATGGAGCTCAACCTTCCGAACATAAACGAGTTGACAACATCCAGCGTCTTTCACGTCGAGCTGCTTCCAGATGCAGCAGTTAACATCACAGTCACAGACGTCATCACTCATTCAAAATTTTACATCTACAAAATACATTAGTAAAATTATCCATTCGACATCTTCAGACTATATAGCCCAGAAATCTGTATTTCCAATTTCGCCTAAAATGTTATTATCCCCTTCTAAGGAAGGCTTTAGAATTGAGAAAAGAAAGGGAAAAACTTATTGATTTCTTCTCCCTATAAATTACAGGTCGAAACAGATATTAAGGAGAAAAAAGACAAACTGCAAGACGAAAAAAGAAGTTTCTTTAAAAGAAAAAAAAAAGAAACCAAAAAAGATTGCGGAAACATCTTCAGAAGAAGAGGATAATGAAACCTGTATGTTTTGCTATGAACTTTACTCAAATTCTAAATCCAAATACGATGTTTGAAATGCGACGGATAGGCACACGAGGCATGTAGTTTTGCAGAAGAATATGATGACAAATTCATATGTGATTTTTGAAGCTGAAAGAAAACTCTTAAACGTATAGTGTAAAGTAAGCAGGTCTATACAAGGTAGAAAATTTTCCAACGAATTACTTTTTTTTTACACATGGAAGAACACATGTGCAATTTCGTTTTGTTAAAAATAATAAAAATGTATTTTTTACTATATTAAGCAAGACCTTTTAGACCAAAATGAGTTTTCCAGTAGTTTTAAATGGATACCCAGTTTTACCCAACCAGCGAGGTAAAATCGGATTTTTGATACGTTTTAAAAAAGCTACTTTTTAAAATAAACAATTATATAGATTGTTTGAAAAGAATGTTTTATTATAGCCAAGGATTCATTTTACATTAAAAAACAGTGTTCAAAGTTTGTTTTCCCATTTCACAGCATTTGAGACTAACAAACTTATATGGCACCCAATTTTGCCCCACCTTCCCTATATATATATTTATTTAAAGGATGCTGTAGAAGAAAATAGCATGAAACATTTATTAGCTCCTTTCTACATCTGTTTCTACTAAAATTTTTGGTAACATGCCATTTATATTTTAAAATAAGCAATTTTTCTATTCGCATACACATTACGGTAGTTATCGCGATATATCACCAATATTAACACGTTGATACATTCCGATATTAAATTTACGATATTCTCCCCACCTAGCAGTTAAACTTTTGAAAAATAGATGAAAAAAGGTTTTTCGAAAACTTGTAGCAATTTATTCCAGGATGATATTTTAGAAGTATCGGCAAATATATATATATATGCTCTAAAAGTTAAAATCTTCTAACTAATGATGCAATTGATTTTTAAAAGCATGAGTTTTAACTCTTTGAAATACATTGGTGAGCGTAGGTCACTTCGCCCCTCACAAAGACTATATTTTTTCTACCATAAAACTAACTAAACATCCGTATTTTAACACAATCTTTTTTAGAGCAACTCAACAGGCCATATTTACATTTACTTACGAAAATTTCGAAACATTCGGACAAATATAAATATTTTTTACTAAATAAAATGTGTAAAAACTTCGTCAAAATTAGCAAAAACCTCAGTTACATCGTGGTAAAAATCTTACCAGCATTTTTCCCACTAAATATTAATTTTTTTTTTCACTCGGGCTACGAAAGCATTATGTTTTTAACATCTAAAAATTTCAAAGAGTCTGGATGATAACGACAAACTTTAAGAATTTAAAATACTGGAAGAACCTTGTCCCTCCCCCACCTCACTCCCTTTCCAGGCATATTTCAAAATTACACATAAGACTCCAAAAATCAAATTATGCAGAATATTAATACCAAATAATAATAACAATACCAAAAAGCATATACTTTCAATTCTGTTTGAAATACTGCAATACATTTAAAAAAATACAAAATTAATCTTTAAAAAAATTCCTTGTCCGAAGTCACTTTTCTGTTTTTCTGCACATTTTACTGTACGACTCACATTACGTATATATTATTTTAAAATACACGATGTTATACAGTAGCTTTGAAATTATCGAGTATTCATTTGATTCAGATATAAATGGTTTTAAGGGTGAAAAAAATTAGTTTGAAAAGAAAAAAAAACCCATCAAGATTTTGATATGAAAATAAAATCTATATCTATATTATAAAAAACAAATATATCTGTGCGTAACGCTGACGTCATTTTGCAAATGGCAGCACTTTGAAATCTGGAATGAAATTTAGGTTTTGCAATTTCCGTGTTCAGCTCGTCGTCAGCTTAAAATTCAGAGTAAAATGAGAACTACATTTAACATTTTTGTTGAACATTGTCACAATTCTATTTCAAAGACCCGTGATCGGGGGATGTAACGCACAATTATGTGGGTGGGAAACTGGAAATTGTTTTAATCCCTTCCGTTTAGGTCTAAAATGAAAGTACTCAGTTTTATCCCATGTACTAGGTGAACATTAGAAAATATGTACATATTTATAGTCGAAAAACACTTTTTTAAAATTATCTTAACAATATCTCAGAACAATTCTTTCAAAAACATTGTCAATACAAATGTCGTAGAACTTGAAATTCTGAATAAAATGAGTAGGGGAGACCGGGGGAATGCCGCCATCCCGGGTTATGCCGCCACCCCACCTAGTTTAAAAACTAAGGGCAGTTTGAGATAGTGAATGTGCCTGCACTATAGCGGCCAACAATATAAACAGTGCCTAAAGTGAGAGGGACTTTGCTGTACGTCGTTCGTTTGTTCTAGTGAAAAATGTAGTTTTCATCTAGTTGCTTATTATTTTGGAGCTCAAATGAGTAGAGATAAGCACCTTTTATTGTAACATTAGATATTTAAGATAATATGACCCGTAATCTACATGCATTCGCCGACATTTTGATGCATTGTGTTGAACAAGTTCGGTTCTTCTTTCGGCTTTGCTTGGGGATTTGCGCCATATTGTCCTCTCGGGGTAATGCCGCCGCCATGCAAATCGGGTGAGAAATGGCATCATTTTAATGTAGTGGAGCCGATTCAGCAGGATGACTTTTGCAATATGAAGTAAATTGTAAGCTCAACCATTATTCTGCTCTATTACATTGCTTTCTAACTATTTTCAATAGGTTGTGTGTTTCCTAGTATCCATTTGATGCATGTACTAGGTCATTAAAGAGTGGCGGCATTACCCCGGTACAGTGGCGGAATAACCCCAGTGTCCTGGGTAATCCCGCCACTGTGCAGAGGTTTAAAAAATATTTTTTTATGTATGCTTACTTTACAGTTATGATTACGGTTAAATTTATACAGATACTAAAGATAATGATTCAGCTTTAGACTCTTTACTATTAAAAAATAAACATTTTTTCGAGGTGAAAAAATTTAAATTCCCTTAAGGTGTCGCCATTCCCCCGGTCTCCCCTACCCATATTAATATTTTTGCTGAACATTAAGGTCGCAATTCTATTTCTAAATTTTGTCTTAACCGTTAATCAAGAGAGAGACAAAGTTATCAATCCGCCCTGCCTCCGTTTATTACATACATGCATTTTCTGTAAGTTGTTGAGGACCTCGCGATGTTTCTGTAATTATGTTAATGCTTTATTTTGTATATTTTGAGGATTATAATTTAGTAGTTATCGAGAAAGAGGTACATAATTGACAGCCGTTTTACATGCCATTTCTCAACTGATATCGTGAACCTTAAACCTTAGTTTAAAAAAAAAAAAAAAAAAAAAAAAAAAAAAAAACCGTAAAGCTTATAATACTTTTTTTTCAATATTCCGAAGGTTTTAAAATTTTATGAATTTAACTTAAGATGCTCGTATACTAGTCGAAAGTAATTTTTATTAAAACCATCTTAGTCCTTTTCGTTAAATATCGAAGTTTAAAATCGTGCTATTGGTTGACCTATAATTCCTCTAGCGACAAGAATCCTGCACAATCATTTGTTCCCTCGCTCCTCCCCACTATTTTCGACCTCCTTAAATGTGTTTCATACGCACTGTTATTCGCTATATATGTCAAATTAAATACGACGCATAATTCAAATACAATATCAGAGATCATAAACAATATTTCCCATCATTTACAAATCATTTTTGAAATATGCTAAAAATCATGAAATAATGCACTTTAAGTTATCTATTTGTTCGTAGCGACAAAGCTACACCTAGTAGGGCGGAAAAACTGAGTACATTTATTTCTGACCTATGTCGAAGGGATTAAAACAATTTCCAGCTTTCCCGTATTTAATTCCGAATTCGGCCTTTTTTTTCATTTCCTACCACTGAGCTATAATCCGTAATCAAGAGTTTAAGCCATAACTCTGAAAATATCCAAAATAAAGCCTAAAATAATTAAAATCCTCAAATAGTACCTCAATAAATTAAAATATATATAGGGGAGATGGGGGCACATGTGAACAGTTCGTATAAATATAGGTTTTTCTCATGACTGGGCAAATTTCTATAAACAAAACCTACTCAATATAGTAAATAGAACTTTCTTTTATACATGGTATTTTTTTTAAATCACCTGTATAGTTCTTCTTACATTTTTTAATAGTTTTATAAATTCGAAAAATTGTTCACATGTGCCCCATCAGTGCCCCATCACATACTTGTGAACACATGTGGGGCACATGTGAACTTAAGGAAAAATATACTTTGACATGCTTTTTATTCTGTTATTCATTTGTCATCGTAATGATTAGTTAATTACCTGTGAAATTCGCCATAAAAAAGTATATATATATATACGTATATATATTTATATATTTCTCTAGTTTCTGGGTGATATGTTTAAGCAAAAGATTATAAAATGAAAATAAGTAGATTTTGGGGGTGGAGGCTTAGATGATTCATTAAGTCTTGCTGAAATAAAATAAAAAAAATAAAGAAGCAATTTAAAAAAAGAAATTAAAACTTAAATTTTGCTTAGGGGTTTTTGTTTGGGGAAATTTTGGGGGAGGGGGCGTTTACATACTATTTATCTCAAATCTGCCGAAATACGAAAGATTCCCACTGCTTTATTTGCCTTATTTACTTGTAAATTATAGATAAAGAAGGGGTTTTTAATGATTTAAAAAAAAATCTCGACTATTACTGCCCCCCCCCCTCCCCTAACTTCTTTTCCTTTTGAAAGAGGGAGGGGTTACAATAGGGATTTTACGGTAGTTATCAGTTTAAAAATTTTACTTTCTTAAAATATTACTTATATGTATCTCCATTCAAAGCGTCATATAGGGGAGACCGGGGGAATGGCGACACCTTAAGGGAATTTAAATTTTTTCGCCTCGAAATAATGTTTATTTTTTAATAGTAAAAATTCTAAAGCTGAATCATTATCTTTAGTATCTGTATAAATTTAACCGTAATCATAACTGTAAAGTAAGCATACATAAAAAAATATTTTTTAAACCTCTGCACAATGGCGAGATTACCCAGGACACTGGGGTAATTCCGCCACTGTACTGGGGTAATGCCGCCACTTTTTAATGACCTAGTACATGCATCAAATGGATACTATGAAACACACAACCTACTGAAAATATTAAGAAAGCAATGTAATTGAGCAGAATTATGGATGCTTACAATTTACTTCATGTTGCAAAATTCACTCTGCTGAATCGGCTCCACTACATTAAAATGAGGCCATTTATCACCCGATTTGCATGGCGGCGGCATTCCCCCTTGAGGACAATATGGCGGAAATCCCCAAGCAAAGCCGAAAGAAGAACCTAACTTGTTCAACACATTGCATCAAAATATTGGCGAATGCATGTAGATTACGGGCCAAATTATCTTAAATACCCAATGTTACAATAAAAGGTGCTTATCGCTACTCATTTGAAGCTCCAAAATAATAAGCAACTAGATGAAAACTACATTTTTCACTAGAACAAACGAACGGCGTACAGCAAAGTCACTCTCACTTTAGGCACTGTTTATATTGTTAGCCGCTATAGTGCAGGCACATTCACTATCTCAAACTGCCCTTAGTTTTTAAACTAGGTGGGGTGGCGGCATAACCCGGGTTGGCGGCATTCCCCCGGTCTCCCCTACATAACTGTTTTAGATATGGAAGTAAGCCATCATTGCAAGTTTAGAACAAATGTAATACAAAAATTTGCAAAGTTGTTCAGGGTAATACTTTTGTATTAACAATGCATAAAAAATATTGTTGTAAACTGTTTAGTAAAGTAATATATATAACACTTATTGGATTTTAGAAAACATTGAATATATTTAAAGTACAATTGAATGTAAACGAGCTTGTTGCTCTTTATGTATTTGCTGAAAGATGTGTTTGATGAAGTTTCAATGCAAAATCAACTTTGTGTGAGGAAAATATCTTCTATTTCAGAAAAATTATAGGTAATGGAACTGACATTATTTATCATTAAGTTAACTGAAAGGAACAGAATCACAGAATGATTATTAGGGCACTTAAGTACTGTTCATATCTGTCCCAACTTGTCTGTTCACAAGTGCCCCACACTGCTGCTTCTGTTAAATTGATAAATTATTAACATTTCTCAAATTTAGAACTAAAAGAACTGTATTAAAAATATTTATTAGTATTCATAGTGCATGTTAAAACACTCAAATTCAAATAAATGAATAAATAAAGTTAAACGCTTACGAACTCGGAACGAAGATTTTACTTTTGATATCTAAAAAGAGTGTTTTGGCTACAGAGGACAAATAAGAAGTCAAAAAGCTTAAAAATATTTTTACCGTATGTCAACAGGTGTTGTCATCTTTAGTAATTTTTTTCAAATAAAAAAACTTACAATAACCATTGAAAAATTGCGATGTTCACATCTGCCCCCTGTTCACATGTGCCCCCATCTCCCCTATAAATTAGAAACAGGGTGAACTGATAACCTCGTCTTGTCTAGCTTCAATCACTTGATTAACGAATTAGGCAAAACTATGCAATATAATTGTAAAAATTCAACAAAAATATTAAGTACACATTTCAATCAGAATTTTAACCTCTACAACATCTGTATTGACAATGTTTTTAATAGTTAGTTTTGTTTAGATATTGTTATGGTAATTAATAAAAATGTGTTTTTTGACTATAAATCTGTACATATCGTCAACCACTCACCTAGTAATAGGGGAAAAACTTAGTACATTCATTCTAGACTTAAAGTAAAGGGATTAAAACAATTTCCAGCTTCCCCTAATTAATTCCAAATGCGGCCCTTTTTTCCTCCCCTACCACTGGTCTATAAAAAGTTTTAAAGACTTTAAAATTCTATGCGCTCTAAGTTTTTTTTCAGGGGGGGGGGGGGGGATGCCAATTTCGAGTGGGAAGAAAAATCTTGATTATTTATTGTGACAATAAAATGACACAGAACATATATATATATTTTAATTTAAGCAGTTTTAAAGAGTTTTGAAACTTTAAGTATTATTACTGTGAGAGGTGAAGAAAACGGGGAAACGAAATTTTGAAGGTGAAATTCAGATAAAATTTTAATGAAATGGATATGATGGAATGAATAGTTAATGAAATTTTGGACTGATTATTTATTCACATAAAGTAACAAATACAGTAGAGCAATTTTTTCTAAAACATGTAACTGATGTCAAAGAAATTGTCACATAACTAGTGTGAAGCGGTCTGTGAGACTGCTCCAACGAAAGATGAATAAAAGCCGCGATAAACTCATAGGATGTTGTTTTTGTACTAAACTTTATGTACAGGAGTGTTATAATTAAAATTCACCTATTCAAAAGTCTCTGGTGTTAGTACTAAAGTTTCAAACGAAACAAAATTTCATTAGTGTTTGTAGAGAAACTGAAATTTGCAAGTTAAACTGTGAAAATTGAAAAAAAGCAGTGGTCTGTGAGACCGGTAACATCAGTTAAAGGATAAAAAAAAAAGTTTTAAACAGTTTAAACTTTGGTATTGTGGAGAAGGGGGTAAAAAGGGGAGGTGAAATTTCAGAAGAAAGGTTAGCAATGGAGGTTTTATCTTTATTTTTTAAATAAGAAATGAAAAGAAATGCAGAAGAGTTCCACCACCGATTAAGAAATAATATGACAGTAAAGCACTTTTAAAGACTTTAAAAAAATTTTGTATGAAAATAAACATTTTCAAGCACAAAAAAAAAATCCTTTTTGAAAAATGCAAGTACTTTTAAGGACCGTGCGAATCCTGATATATTGAAAATTTCCCGACTACAGAGTAGTCCTGCACGGGTCAAGTTGCAAAAGACACAAAACCGAATATTATACTTAAGTCAACCCGCAACTCGACCCGAACCCTTCAAAAATATTTCCTCGATCCGCAACCTGACCAGAATCAGCCAAAATAATTTTCGGCAACCTGCAACTCAACCCAGACTTATTTCAACCCGAACCCGAAATAAAAGGAAAGGAGATCGTGTTTTATTGATATTATGAAATGTAATCTACAATTATATCTCTAATAACAATTTATGTTTTATGTAGGAAAATGGACAAATGTATATACTTTAATATCCAAACATATGTGGGTATCATGCCCACAAGTATTTGAAGTGAGGACAGCTTGTTAAAAAGCGCCATCGATATTCACCATCATGGTTGATCTGAACGGCGCTTGATGACAAGATGTCCACATGGCTCACAACAATCACATGACACACCTAAGGGATGTACGATAGGTGGGGGCTAAAGTTACGCACTTATCATTAATTTTGATTTTTAATGAACACATTGATCTAAACTTATATGACGACTGATTAAAATGTTGTATTAAAACCTTAGGCACGTTCCACTATGTAACGACATTCTGTCAAGTTATAATTCCGTGAGAAATTGTAATTAAAAAAAAAATAAATAAAAAACATTGCTGTGCGTATCTTTGCCCCAATGGTTGTACTAAAAGTACGCAGTGATGAGGCAAAGATACGCAGTGCGCATTTATGCCCCATTATGGCCGGATTTTGCCTCATTTTCACGAAAATGAATGAGTAATGTAAAAGTATTAGTAAATTTTGATAGTTTTTAAACTGAAAATTCTAAACTAGACCATGAAAAAAACAGCGGTCTGCGAGATCGCAAATAGCAGTTAACCTCTAACTGTTGTGATAAAAATTGTTTCATAAATACTGTAAACGGTCTCCGAGACCGCTTAATCGTTGATTGAATAAAATGTTTGACTGACTCATAAGAGGCGGTTTCTGCGCTAAACTTTATGCAAAGGGCTATTATAGTAAAATTTACCGCATTCAGAAGTCTTCAGCTATACTTCTAATTTACCAAACGAATCAAAATTAAACTAACATTACTTAAATTGAAAGTTACAAGTTAAACTGTGAAAACTGAATATTGCAGCGGTCGGTGAGACCGTTAACAGGAGTTAAGGATTAATGTTTAAAACAAAAGCGATTCATGAAACAATATTGATTTTTAAAAGTAGGTAGGTAGATACCTACGTTCTATATTTAAAAAAAAAAAACTTAACTAGAAAAAGGAAAATGTAGTTTACTAACTTATATTATTTAAGTAGCTATTATATTTTATATAATACAAATTTAGAAATTGTGGAAAGATTTGCATCTAGCTAAAACGATAGGGCAATGTCCCGTATCTTAAACATGTGCGTATCTTTGTCCCAAGAAGGATGCGTACTTTTACCCTATTCTGCAGTATTTTGCTTAACCGGCTGCGCGTAAGTATAAACAAATGTGATCGAGGTAAACTGCGGCAGTTAGAAGCTAAAAATCTTTCGATCTCCACTAAAATTTTGGATTTGTAAAAATTCCAGGTATTGTTAGCTAAAGAATAAAGTGAAATTTTAAAAATATTTATTCAAAATTCGAAAATTTAAACTTACCTCATTTTCTTAGCACAAATTGCTACTTTTATCAAAGGTTTAAACAAATGACTAGTACACTTGAAACAAAACTGCCAGCTATTGGCCAAGAGAGCCGAAATGTAACTTCATATGAAATCAGCCGGTGCGTATTTTTGCCCCGCTCGTATCTTTACCCCTACCTACCCTATATCTCTCTTTGCATGAGAAAGTAAAAACTCGGCATTTTATGGCTCAGAAACTCACGTAAAATTAAAATGCAAATGTTTATATTTAGGTTTTTTCCAAGTCTAAAATTTTCACAAAAAGTTTGAGCAGAACAATTTTTCAGATAAAATAAATACATATTTCAATATGAATGAGTTATTATTAAATTTATTCCTTAACCTTTAACTGATGTCACCACTAGTGTGAAGTCAACTAGTGTGAAGTTGTGTGAGAGACCGCTTTATTGAAAGATGAATAAAAGGCACGATTAACTCATAGGATGGTGTTTTTGTACGAAACGTTTTGTACAGGACTGTTATAATTAAAATTCACCTATTCAAAAGTGTCTGGTGATGGTACTAAAGTTCACAACGGAACAAAATTTCGGTAGTGTTTGTAGTTAAACTGAAAATTGCAAGTATATAAAAAATTACAAAACTATAAAAATAAAAAAAAGCTGCGGTTTGAGAGACCGGTAACATCAGTTAAAGGTTAAGAAATAAAAAGTATATAAAAAATGTGATAAATTCTTTTTATTTAAGTTAAGAACGATTTTTTCTTCTCTAGGAATAGGAAAAATATTACCAACATTTCATTTTTTATATACACGCAAACACATGTAAAATATTTCTGATAGTTTTAAAACACATACCCAAACCCATTATACGTGTGTATAGATAGAGAAGTGCCCAATATTCAGAGTTAAAAACATAGGAGAGAGTGTGGAGGAATGGAACACCTTTTACAAAAATAAGAAAAAGAACTTTGTTTGACACAAAAACAATATTTTAGTTTACAGAATACAAAATGAAATACTTTCTATTATCCTTGAACAATGTAGAAACATAATTTTCAGAGACAATTTTATAATTAAAGGAATGGAAATAAAACAAAATTTAACTCATAAAGAAGAAATATTTACTTGCATGCTAATTTGAAATCATAATCAAGATGGATGCCTTGAACACCTCTGTGGCTGTGTGAACAGTCATTACGTCATCATTGAAGTCCTTTCTCATTGGCTGACAGGTGCGACTAAGATATTTCATGTATTTGTACTATGCGAGTGGTAAATATTTTACCCGGTTACAGATACAATTCTAGTAAACATACAGATTTCAGTAGTTTTACAAAAACTAGTTTTGTAGGATTACAGATTTTTTTTTACAGTGTACAGGAATATACTCCTTTTCAAAAGTCCAAGAAGTGGTGAAGAAAGTTTTTCAAATAAAATTTTTTCTTTGCCCATTCAGAAAACCTTCTGCTTTCAACGGTAGTGGATGATAGGCAGCAAGTTTGAGAGCTAGGACATAGGCAAGTACTGAAATACAAAGACGCTCACAAAAAAGGAAAATGCTTCAGAAATTTTCTAGTTCCGGCCATAAAATTTGACGCCAATGACTATTATTATATCATAAATTTCTCTGAAACAAGATCAACTACCCACCTCTTATTGAAAATATTTATTCAGCTGAAATGGCAGACATGATTTCCAATTTTGAAAAGCGAACTCTTCCATTGAATCTGGCAGACATTCTATGTGATACGCAAGCCGCATAGCGCAGTATCGAGCTGGTAACACATGCCTCCTCAAATGTATATGAGCATGAGGGACGTGATGGTTTCATAGGAGATGGTTCCTCGCTTCTCGTGATACCATGCTAAATTTTGACACGAAATCAGAATTCGTAGTACCTGAATCTGCATGGGGATTTGGATAAGCCTAAATGCTAACATTTTGGTTGATTAGTTGAGTAGATTGTCGGTGTGCTTCCGGTGCAGCCACTTTTCTGTGGTGAGTTCTGAATCGTCTTTTGAAGGACGGGTCAAGAGCTGCACAATTTCAACCTCTCGTACGCATCCGGGGAAAAGGACGGGGATATTTCTTTCGACTATTAGCCTCAAGGATGCCTTATGTACAAAAAGATCAGGTCCATTGGTCAATATTTACATCTCCGGTAATTTGGGTTAATTCTACGAGAATTATCGATTGTCACCCCCTTGAGGGGATTGGAAGGAATAGAGGAGGAGTATTTGGTATTTGATCCTCCAATCTACACATCAAGACCATGCTATGTACAAAACATTAGTTCCAACTGGAAAAATTTACACCTTTTACGATTTTTCTTATATCTGTTCAATTTTTGTTCAAATTCGATAACATTGAACGCGATGCGCGAACGGAAGATATTGTTTGATTTCACAAAAAAGTCATTGTGTTTCTATTGACGAGTAGCATCTTTTCCGCACTATTACGATTCGATTTGCAAACTGTTTTGTTTTTCGCTCCTGTCTATTGTGTAGTTGTGGCCCTACATTCTCTCACCAGCTCGGTACAAACCTACATTTCTCGAGGATTTGCTGCGTGCCCAGGCCGCATATCCTGTAGCGACAAAGAGACATTTTAAAATCTAATTACAGCTTGTGACGTCATATCGCGTAAATGCACAAAGAAAGGAAATGGAGACTTTTCACGATGATCTTTTTTCTTCTTATGTATATTTAAGAAAGTACAAATTTATCAGTAGTTTAGCGTGCTCTTAAAGGTTTGTGAATACAGTCTTTCATAATTTTCAATTCGTTTGGAAATACAGTTGAATGTTGTCACAAGTTAAATGTATTTTTATTTTTGTGCTTATCATTATAATGCTTGAACTCACTCTAGTTCGCGTTATGTATTATAACAATGAATAAAAACGAATAAGAAGTATTTCAACTGAAAGTTGAACAATTAAATTAAGCTAAGAGATGATATTTTATAGAAATAAAACGCCCAAATGTATAAGAATGTTTTTACGTGGAAAATGTAATCTTTCAAAACGTTATAAACTCAAGTATATACTTACGCATATTCGTCTGTTTTTCTTAAAAGTTAATTCAAGTTGCGGATGATATATTATTCCCTTGTGCATATATTTTAATCAACTTTAAAATGTAAAGAAAGTTAACATTTAAATGAAAAATAGAATTACTTTTAATCTTAATGCTAATGTTAGCTTATTTCTGCTGTGATAAATTATTACAAACTTTAAATAAAAACCTAATGTTATATTTTTTTCTACTTTAAATCTAGAATTATAAAGATTGAATTAAATTCTGCAAACTATAAATTTGGAAAGGCGATACATAAATATTTATTTTATTGTTGGCAGATAAATTTATATTGGTCTGTGATCTTGTAACTGCAACAGAGTCTTTTAAATCAAATTTAAAAGTATGAAGCATTGCGCACATTAGAGATCAAACACGCAATCAGAGGGTTCGATAAATTTGCGAATAGTCGATAGAAAACACTTTTTT
Source organism: Maratus speciosus (assembly GCA_963932465.1). NCBI lineage: Eukaryota > Metazoa > Arthropoda > Arachnida > Araneae > Salticidae > Maratus > Maratus speciosus. Next base: position 42,290,504 of record OZ010789.1, read on the forward strand.
CGAATACCCATCAATAATAATCGTCAGTTTTTCATTTTGCATTCTAAAACAGCCTCCTGGATGATGAAGTCGAATTGGAATCGTTATGAGAATTAACCAGTCACTACAGTAATTCTTGTTATGCTTTTTTAAAAATTTGACCTTTATCAAGTTAATCCGTTGTATCCAAAACTCTTTATACCTCGAACAAATACGTCCTATATAAAGATAAGATCTGTTAAAAAAACTATTTGTTATTATTATTTAAATATTTAAAAAAGTCTTACTAAAATTTAGATACATACACAATACTGTAAAAAATACCTTTTAAAATTGAGGACTAAAATTTGAAAATGCTTAAAGTCCACATTTTTTTTTTTTTTTTAAGAGAGCATAAATAAAGGAGAAACTCTTTCTTCCGATACATTACGGCCTGAAATCGTTTGCGGTGTTTTGCAATAATGTTTCACAATTTGAAACACATTGAAATTTATATATATCTCTGGTGCACTACAAGATAATTACTTTAGAATATGGTGGTATTGATTACATTAATCGTTCATGTACATGGACACTCAAATGAATACCAGTAGTTACACTGGTGGACAAAACTTAAGGACCACTGTTATTTCCAACGATTACAGATAGATATAGATCCGCAGCAGCATGTGTAGATTTGCATGAATGCGGAATGTATTCTGTTTTGTGAAATTTATACAAATTTTGTACTTCCGCTTTTGTCGATCACGTGACAGCATATATAAGAGATTTTAAGCAATCGGCGGGTGTGATGTCGTCATTAGATGTAAAAATTGAAGGAGATAGAGTGAAGCTTGAACACTGAAATTTTAAACATGTTTTTGAGGCATCATTTAGATGATATTACTCGTGGTAGAATAATCGGAAAGTTGGAAACAGTACGAAAAATGAGAGATGTAGGCCTTGAATTTAACATCATGCACAGTGTTGTTTCTAGGCTATGGCCTTCCAAAAGAGTGGAATATGTACTAGGCGTACGGGAGGAGGTCGTCCTAGCACAAGGCCATCCCAAGTACATCGCTATATTGTTATTTCGGCAAAAAGGTACCGACGCAGCATAGTTGGTCAATTAGCAAATCAACTTTGTGCTGCCACAGGAACTAAAATATCGCATAAAACTGTTACAAGACGTTTGAAAAAGGATGAACTATACACTCGAAGACCAATTTTATGTGTCCCACTCTCGAGACGCCAACGTAGCACCCGTTTACAGTGGTGCTGCATGCAACGCAATTGGACTGATGACGACTGGTCTACCGTTCTCTTCTCAGATGACATTAAATTCAGACTATCGTCTGATTGTAGACGTAAACTGATATGGCGTGACGTTGGCAGTGCTTACTGTGGCGAAACTATACTAGAAAGAGATCAATATGCGACTTCAAGCATCATGGTGTGGGCAGACATGATAATGACCGCACGGATCTCTATGTGCTTGACCAAGGGTCCATGACCGGAAGATGGTACATTAAAGACCTCCTGCTTCCACATGTTCTACCTTTTTCGAGGTGATGTCGGCGAAAAGTTTCGTTTTATGGACGATAACGCACCTTGTCATTGCACACAGTCTGTACAAGATTGTCTTGAGGCTGAAGATCTTGAGGCTGGTCATCCATCGCATAGACTGGCCAGCACGTTCCCCTGACCTGAATCATATTGAAAATTTATGGGATGCCTTGAGGAGACGTATTGCTGCTCGACAATTTCCTCCACAAACAAGGAAACCCCCATCCGCGCAGTGAATGTGGAATGGGGCAAATTGCCTCAACAGCTTCTGAATCATGTTGTTCTGAGCCACTCCGCCGTGTTGAATGTTGTCTCGCATTACACGGTGGCCACATCCCTTATTGATATCGCACTGACAGTTGTTAATTGTGAGTTTTGCTTTATTTCTAGTCAGGTTTTCGGACAATATTCATGTTTAAGAAAAGAACCTCTGGTTACCCTGTATACATCTTTTGAACAAAAATTTTATATTAAATCCTGTGTAAGATTTTGTTAATACTATCGCTTGCTTCTTGACCCACAATCTAATGTAGACTCTCATTTACGTGTACATTTCTTCTTGGTCCATAAGGTTTGTCCACTAGTGTATAGTTTCTTTACAGAGATATTCAAAATGATTCCATCCCATTACAGTCTATACAGAAAAATTATTTGCGGTGTATTTCTTTCATGTTAACCTCTTTTAAACATATTTAAATTGACACATATCTCTGAGGTGCACTGAAAGATATTTACTATAGAATATGGTGTTCATAGCATTCATCGTTCATATACAGAAGCACACAAAATAATTCACTTACATTAATCTCTATGAACAATAATTGCTGGAAGTGTATTTTCCGATGTGGTACGCGTTTTTATAATATTTTGTTTTGTATATTACTTGCTGTGTATAAATTCTATACATCATATACAGGGATGCACAATACATCTGAAGTACATTTCTATTTACTGGTGAAAATTGCTGAGGGGGAAATTGAATTGTGCTATGCGCTTTCTAACTGAATTAAATTTTAGCACACTATGTATTTTATGATTAATCCATAGTTCATATACAAGGGTGCAAAAAAAATTCAGATTTTTTTAATACTTTTTATAGGAAATGTTTTCTGTTTTCAGATGTGTTATTCGTTTTATTAATAGTTTATTTAGACATTCTTTTTCAACTTAACAAACTGTATGTTTGGTAATTAGTATAGTGTTCTGAATGTGTTTGAAAATGTTTCATAATCTATGCTTGATTTATGATTTTACGTTCTTGATTTAGAATGCAGAAACATTTATAATTCTGAAGCCACCATTATGTATTTATATGCACATCATTCTGCCCTATATTTTAGAGCATATGTTAAACCGAACAGCAAATTACTGTGATTAAATATTGATTTTGAATTCCCTCATCCCTTGGTGATAAAGTTTTAAAATATTGGCGAAATGATTTTCATGCGGTTTTCAGAAATATTGACAGATACTAAAGTAGAAAAGTTTATTAAGCATAATATGGCATACGGATATTCCTGATTGCATTTTGATGCATGACACGCATTTATTTTTAAAAAACTGCTTGATACCGTAATAAGGGGAATTTGTTTGGAATAAATTATCAACTATTAAAAGTTAGTATTATTTTAGTCATAAATTTTAATATAAATTGAATCACTAGACGACAAATAATGTATGCTAAAAATTTATTAAAATTATTCTATATTATTCAAAAAAGAAACATTAATAATGAAATGCATAATAGAAGATGTCATAATAATAATAAATGTCCTAAAAAATAAATGTAATGTATTTCCCATCTCCTTAAGTTTTATTTAGTATTAAAAAAAATAATAATTGTTTAGTTTAATGGACATTCTAGCGATATAAATCGTATCTTATAAATATTTATTTTTGATATAATGAACATAGTTGAATATATATATATATTGAGCGGTAAATAAAATCTTATAAGAAAATGCAAAATCACTTGAAAAGCTTAATAAATGAAAAATGAAAAAAATGAAAAGATTAGTTGGCAGAGGACAGAGTTCCCTTGTTATAGAATTATGTAGAAAGTATAATTCTGCATCATTATCAGTATTTGCCTAATCGACGAAAAGTTTATAAAAATTAATCAAGATTAATATCAGATATATTATTTGTCGTAAAGCTTTAAATTCGGGATGTGTTCATAAGAGTGTTGTTGGCCATTTTCGCAGTAATTCTTCAATAAGGAGAAGACATTTTTTTTTTTTTTGTATTTAAGTATTGACAAATTTATACGTAAATACACTGTCCTCCAAAAGTTATGATACAAAATTTTTTCCGAAGCTCATTATTATAATAATGGAACTCATAATAAAATTGATAGTGTATATGAATCATTGTATCGACATTTAAGAAGATTTTTATCATCACATTATTTGTCATCACTTTGTATATTATAAAGGACAAACATATATGTGCGAAACGCATACCTCATTTTGCAAATGGCAAGACTTTGAAATTGGAAATAAAATTTCGGTTTTGCAATTTTCTCTGCTGCAAATTTTTAAACTTCTAAACATCCACATTTTAAATTTTTACACCGTCGTATGAGAAAAAAATGCTCTTTTAAATGCATTTTGTTTGAAAGCTGAATCTCAATTTATTTTTGAGATGTTAAATTTTTTGTAGTTTTTAATAACATTTTTCTAATCGTGGCAGCAAAAGTACCCCATTTCTATTGAAAGTAAAGGGAAAATATTCAAAAATAGGAGATTACTGTATTTTTTTGTTGCAATTTTCTCATAAAACTTGGAAAAAAAGTTGAAATTAAAAGACGCACTATGTCAAGAATATTGTCTGTTATTCCGCGATAATGACGTCATATGTATATTTTTCTATAGACGATGTTTAAGGCTGGATTATAAAAGTGGATTGCTTTAGCGGATGCAAATGACGTCATTTTATAAAAAAAGAGTGTATTTTGATTCTTAAAACTGAATTATGGTTTGTAGGAGTGCGTTATTTTCACAGCCCAGCTGGTTTGAAATTCATCACAGGTGAAAATGCCTCACTTTTGAAAATAATGTAATCGAAATCACACACTGAAAACGCAATGTTTTGCAAAAATTTGGAGTGTCTTTATAAAAGGAGGTGACATGCGAATAATGGCGATTTATTTTACAGAAATTGATGATTCTCGCCTGGATGAATTTGCTTCGCCGAGTCAGACAAGCAAAAAAATATATTCTAGGTTTAAAATAATATCACGTTCCCCAATTTTTTGTCCAAAATTCTCTCTACTAATAAAAATTTATTGCTATCCTTTAAATATGTTACTGTAATTTTATCAAAATAACATAATTTGATTAATTTAATTTTTCATAATTTTATATAATCTATATATGTTTTTTAGTCATCTGCCCTGATCTTTATGCTGAACCAGTTATACTAATGTATATATATATATTAACTGAAAGCTGTTCATTTGTAGATGTGATCGAACTATCTATTTTTTTTTAAATAGTTCCACTTTCCTATTTTAATTTTTAAAAGCATTTTATGAAATTTCTTCAAAATGGTGAAAATTAGATAGCTTTCATTATTGCAGACAAGAGAGAAATAGTGAAGTTTATATTTATTCATGCCATTTTCTGATAAGAATTCAAAATTATTCATAAAAATTGTTGTATAGGGTTTAGTTTATAGGGGCATTTTTCCTCATAAATTTTCTGTATTGTTTTTCCTTCTGCATGTGTACCGTTACTAAGTTTCAGATAATGGTTATTTAAGTGAAAATGAAGTCATATTTAAAAGAAAACGCTCACTTTCTTAGATAAAACTAAACATTTTAGCACAAATGCGTCTAAAAAACATAAATTACGGAAATTTGTACTCTCTGGAATTGAGATTAGAATCTCAAGTAAAGAGTGCGTCATTTCACATAAAAGATGTTGCTGACAATCGTGACTTCAGGTTTTGAGTTAAAATGATTTTAAAATGATCAAACAAAATACAAATGTTTTAAAAATGATGAATATGAATATGAGAATTGCGTATGAAATTTTTAGAAAGTGAAAATTGCTGTTTTTTATTCCGGAATACCAAGCATAAGAGCCTCAATTGATAACCACATCCTATAACGGATCTTTATTATATTTTACTGATTACGTATCTATACTATAAAGAACAAACGTATCTGCGCGTAATGCTGACGTCATTTTGCGAATGGCAACACTTCACGATCAAATTTCGGTCTTGAATTTGTCGCTAGTGCAATTTTTTAATCTTCTGATCATCGTACATTTTCAATTTTCGTCGTATAGGGAAAAATATACTTTCAAATGCAATTTTTTTAAAAACTATATCTTAATCGACTTATGTATTATATTTAAAAAAATAATTTTTAAGCATGATTTTTTTTTAAGTTTATCTTATCACGTGCCTGTTGCAGTATATAATAATAATAAACATTTTGCGCAAAAAGCAACAAACATTATTCAGCATTTGTTTCTGATTATTTTTGCATAACAAAATTAATATTTCCGTTATAAACAAATAAAAGAATAATATTAAAAAAACTACCAATCTAACATATTTTAGTTATCTTTCATTGCAAAAAGCTACCTATTGCAGCCGTTCGGAGGAAAGCGATTTCAAAAAATTTTGGTATATTTTCATCGATCATGATCCCCAGACCCCGAAACCACCCTCCGTTCAAAAGTTGATATATATATATATATCCATATATATATATATCTGATCTTTGTCACACTGTAACTCTCGTATTTATGAACCGATTTGGATGAAACTCGGTGTGTACATAGTACATATAAATGTCTCGACCGAGTTTGTTGGCCAGCTTCATCCGCTATCTTGTTTCAAAATGGCGGCCATTTAAAATGTTTTTAAAAAATTAAAATTTAAAAGTGAAATACAAAATAATTAGAAATTGAAAAGATTTTTTTCCATATGTATTTGACCTTTGTACAAAGATTCCGGAGCATTTTTTGTTTCGTCTATATCTTAAAAAATGGCTGAGTTATAGCACTTTGAATTTCTAGCTTGGTTGACATTTTGAAACGACCTGATTTTTGTCACACGATAACAGGCGTATTTATGAATCGATTTGAATGTACCTAGGTGTATACATAATACGTACCAATGTGTCGACCGAGTTCGTTGGCCAGCTTCATCCGCCATTTTGTTTCAAAATGGCGGCCATTTAAATTAAAAAAAAATTAAATTTGAAATGTGGTACCAAAAAATTTAAAATTGAAAAATATTTTTTTCTTATGTGTTTGACCTTGATACAAAGATTCCGAAGCATTTTTTGTTTCGTCTATATCTTAAAAAATGGCTGAGTTATAGCACTTTGAATTTCTAGCTTTGTTGACATTTTGAAACGACCTGATTTTTGTCACACGATAACAGGCGTATTTATGAATCGAATTGGATGTACCTTGGTGTATACATAATACGTACCAATATCTCGACCGAGTTCGTTGGCCAGCTTCATCCGCCATTTTGTTTCAAAATGGCGGCTATTTAATTTTTTTTTTAAATTTTAAATTTGAAATGTGGTACCAAAAAATTGAAAATTGAAAAATATTGTTTTCTTATGTGTTTGACCTTGATACAGATATTCCGGAGCAGTTTTTGTTTCGTCTATATCTTAAAAAATGGCTGACTTATAGCACTTTGAATTTCTAGTGGGGCTGACATTTTGAAACGACCTAATTTTTGTCACGCGATTAACAGGCGTATTTATGAGCCGATTTGGATGTACCTTGGTGTATACATAATACGTACCAATTTCTAGACCGAGTTCGTTCGCCAGCTTCATCCGCCATCTTGTTTCAAAATCGCGGCCATTTTAATTTTTTTTATTTAAAATTTAAAATGAGGTACCAAAAAATTGGAAAATGAAAAAGATTTTTTTGTATGTGTTTGACCTTAATACAAATATTCCGGAACAGTTTTTGTTTCTTCTATATTTAAAAAAATGGCTGACTAATAGCATTTTGAATTTCTATTGTGGCTGACATTTTGAAACAACCTGATTTTTGTCACGCGATAACAGGCGTATTCATGAACCGATTTGGATGCAACCTGGTGTGTACATAGTACATACCAATGTCTCGACCGAGTTCGTTGGTCAGCTTCATTCGCCATCTTGTTTCAAAAGGGCTGCCATTTAAAAAAAATATTTTAAATTTAAAATAAGTTATCAAAAATTTGAAAAATGAAAAAGATTTTTTTTATGTGTTTGACATTGATACAAAGATTCCGGAGGAGTTTTTGTTTCGTATATATCTTAAAAAATGGTTGAATTATAGCACTTTGAATTTCTAGCATGGCTGACATTTTGAAACGATCTGATATTTATCACGTTATAACACGCGTATTTATTAACCTATTTCGATGTCAGAAGGCATGTGGATAGTATATCGTAATGTCTCGACCAAGTTCGCTGGCCAGCTTCATCAGCCATCTTGTATCAAAATGGAGGCCATTAAATTAAATAAAAAATTATATTTAAAGTGAGGTGCAAAAGAATTAGAAATTGGAAAAGGTTTCTTTCTTAAGTATTTGACCATGATATAAGGATTCCGGAGCATTTTTTGTTTTGTGTTTATCTTAGAAAATGGCTTAGATATAGCAGTTTGAATTTCTAATGTGGGTGACATTTTGAAAAATCTGATTTTTTTTTGCCTGCGACAGAACTTGTATATATAAACCGATTCCGATGTGAGTGAGCATGTGCACAGGAATTACTAAGGTCTCGACCAAGTTCACTCGTTAGCCTCATCCACCATGTTGTCTTAATAATGGCAGGAACTTCAAGATATCGCCGAATTTGGCAACCAAATATAAGTTATTTTAAATAAAAGCAGCTTGGATAAAGCTGACTAATTTCGTGAAATTCTCATTCATAATGATTTATTATTGATAAAGATTAGGATTGAATCTCCTATAATCGGTTTCCACTAAATTGATTTTCGTGTGTTTGAATAATATAAGCTTTCTTTTTAAAAATAAGGAATATGAAAGCCACATCTTCCTCCCGGCGCTGGCCGGAAGGACTTTTTGAAAGTCAAATTGACGAAATTAACACTTCTTTTATAAACAACATATTTGTAATCGTACAATTTAAATTTTTAGATCACCAAATAGGATTTTTTTTTTTCTTTAAAACGAAATTTGTTTGCAAAGTTCATCTCAGTTTACTGACTGTCTATGGTTTTAAAAACAATTTTAAAGTCTGAAATATTTTTTTATTTATCTATATCGCGCGGAGCTCGATTACGAAAGATTAATCCGTTTGCCTTTAAAACAAAATAAAGAGTTCATCATTTTCTTGCTGTTAATATTCACAAAAAAACCTCCCCTATGAATAAATAAAAAAAATAATGTAAATAAAATATTAAATCTAACACGCATGTATAAGCTCTGAAATTATCAGAATATAAAAGGATGCCGTAAGTAGCAAAATCTGGGTCAAATAACTCTTAGACTGCGGCTCATAAGAAAATATTGCTTTTGATAAATTTCAAAAATTTATTTGATTGTATAATTCGTATTTTTCATATGAAAAATGCTTTTTAATGCAAGTGGGCAATCTAAAAAATTTATTGCATATAAAATATTATTAATTTTCAATTTAAAAAAAATATTTTCACCTATATTCTGTAACTCGGGAAGACCGGTTACGATCCTACAGTGACTTTAAAGAAATTGTCTCTTATGAAGGAGTAAGATAAAATGGGAAAAAAGCAAACTTTACTAACTTTGTGTGTAAGTATTGTGCATGATTGTTTATTTTCAAATGTTGTTCACAATTTCGTTGACAGTATCCAAGAGAGTCAGGCAATGTTTCGGATAAGTCGTTTACCGGTTTCATTAAGGTGGTGGGTGATGGGATGGATGGAAACAGGTTTGACACAAGCTGATGCTGCTAGACGTCTCAATGTGTCCGGCAGTGCGATCTATAGAATTTGGAATTAGCTTACATAAGAAGATTCTAGGTTTCGAAGACCTGTTCCAGACATACCACGGGTTACAACTCCAGCAGAGACCACTTTCTAGTTCTTTCGGCTCGGAAACAAATAACGCTATAGTGCCTCAACTCGTTTCAAATGATTTTATCGTTTCAGGGATCGAAGACTCACTCGCAATACTGGTCTGTATGCAACACGACCAGTTGTTTGCATCTCACTCAAATGACGCCGATACGTGCCTGATTATTTTTGGCAAAAAAAACACTTTTGCTGGACCATACAGATTTGGTCAACATTACTGTTTACAGATGAGTCCAGGTTCACACTAGAGAACAATTCAGGGTATTTGTTGATCTCGAGGGAACAACGCACCAGATACAATCAATTCATAATTGCTAACAGACACAGTTGCAGAGGTGGTGGAGTTATTGTTTGGGCAGAAATATCTCTCGGTGGTGACAAGACTTGTTGTGTTCTCTGGAGAAACCGTGACTGGTCTGAGATATCGGACAAGGCCATTGACCAATATGTTAGTTCATCTGCCGCTGATTTGCTAATGATTTTAATCTAATGGATAATAAGACATGATCTTACCAAGCTCTACTTCTTGAGAATTATCATGAGGATCATGCTATAGGAGCGAATGGCAAGGTCTAGATCAATCTCCAGAACTGAATCCGATAGAACGTTTTTGGGATAACCTTGTTAAACACATTACTGATTTAAATCAACTTTCATGGTCATTAGAAGAGCTGAAACACTATTTACCAAATGTCAGATCTTCGTTTCCTATTTCTGCGTCCAAAAACTTAATTAGCAACATGAAACATCGAAACTGTTAAAGCATTTTGGTCAATGGTGGACATATTCCTTATTAGAATTATATATATATATATATTTTTATATTTCCATTTCATTTTTTTCACATAAAACTGCTATGTACTGTTTTGCTTTAACTCATGTAACGATGTAACAAATGATGTAACTCATGTAAATTATATAAATTTCTTCGTTGCGTTTAATAAAAAATTCTTTAATATACATTTCCTCCAAATTTCTTGTTTCTATGTTCATTCATTTTTAAATTAGACATAAAAAAACAGGTTGTACTTTAAATTTTGGTGAGCAGCGTACTACCATTTTCTTACTGTTACTTATTTTATGCGATAATTCGACATTTTTAAGGGTTTTAATTTATTGATAAACATTGAAATTTTTAATTCTTATTTTTTGAGAATTTCATGACAGTGGATTTTCTGAAATTTTAACGAAAACAGATTTTTAACATTAAAAAATTGTGAATGAAATTACCTTAGTTTAGAGTTAAATAAATTATACAAATATTTATAATTCATTCTCCCACATAATTCCATTATGTGTCCAATGGAAGAAAAGCCTAACAAAGTTCATCAATATTAATATCAGATAGTTCGTAGTGCGTATAGCTGCACCTTAGACACGGAATGCGTTCATAACAGAGTTGTTTGTCATTTTCTTAATAAATATTTATCAAGAAGGAGACAGTTTGTTTGACTTTATGTGCTTTAAAATTTATGCGTATACACATATATTTTGCAGTATTAGATATTTACATTCTAATTTGACATTTTAAAACGTTTTGGTTTATTGATTAACATTAAAATACATTTATATAAAATAACAAAAAACTTTTAAATGAAAGGATTTTTTTATCTCAGATTTTAAAGTGTCTTTTTATTCACAGGTGTTAAATGAATTTATTCGCTATTGTAAGTGCATTTTTTACAACATACGTTAATTAGAAAAGGTTTTTTTTTTTAATGTTTCAAATTTTTTAAAACAAAAGAAAGTATAATAATTTATATTTAATTTATAAATAATGACAATTTTAATCAAATAAGTATAAACATTAAATTTTATCTTTTTGAAAAAAAAAAAAGAAAAAAAAAACATATAAACGATTTACGTTTACTGACAAATTTATATATATATATATATAATATTGAATACTCCGTAGGAAATGTATAAACGTTTTCCTGTGAATGCAAATTTCAATTAAAGCTTTAAACCTAAATTATTTATTATTTAACGAAAGCTATTCAATATTGCTACAAAATATTAAATTTTTCACTCTTTAAAGCTAATACCTAAGGGTAAATTAAATGCAACTCTTTAAAGGGTATTCGTCTGTCGGATACTACCGAATTTTTAGAAAAATATTAAACGAAATTTCACTAGAAATCTAGTATTTTACTGCAGTTTGAATATCTATAATAATAATTTTTATTAACGTTTTCTTTGTCATTTATATTAGGATATGTATTACCTTCAACGAACTTTAAGAAATAATATCTGAATCATAACTCAATCAAATGAACTCGCTTATGAATTATTGTAAAATATCTTTAAAATCTGACTATACTACTTTAAATTGGTAGATGTATCTCACGCAATTCGCACACATCAGTAATCTAATTTCCCCTATCCACTGCCTTTTTACGTAATTTAAAGAATAACCAGATGGATGGAATCAAACTTTTTAAATATCATAGCTGTAATATGGACACGAAGTGAAGGAAACGCAGTGTTATCAGATTACGGAATTTTTTAATTCAGATTATTTGACTGTCACCATTTTTTTTAAATAGTATAAATTGCCTTATTTTTCAGAATTTTTAATCTATTTTCAAATATGCCGAATATTTCTATTTCAAAAAAGCGGTGACAGTCAACAATCTGTGGACAAAAAAGTCCCTAATATGGCATTACTGATGTAAAGTGCATTTTGCAAAGGATCCGCGAACCAAGTACAAATCTTACTGAAGCCATCATTATCACGTGAAATAGAATATGAATCATATCCACTTTACACCAAAGCTCATGGATGCACTGACTATGGCTCAAAAACCGGCTGACGCCATTTTTCAATGTAAACAGAAAGTAAATGTAATTTGAGGTTCATAAAGTAATGAATAAAGCAAAATCTTGGCCTTTCACCTGACATCATCTTGACGTTACATCCACCGACTGTGCATAGGGGCATATAAAACAGTTCAAAAATTGGGCAGGGGATTAAAATGATTGTTTCAAAAACCTAGAAAATCTTAAAATTATCAAAATTATTGTTAATTTGAAGAAAGTAATCCCTAGTATATGAAACGCATAAAATAAAATGTATAAAATATTCTTTATTATATTTTAACGATTGATTAACTCACATAATTTCTTTAAAAAAAAATAAGATTGAAAATCCAAATACAATATGATAAATTTATATCCACGTCATTCTTCAGCATCTTTTATAACGTCTCGCAGGTACACGAAAAATTCATTTATAAAATATTGATTTAAAATTTTCTCATCCCTCGATGATAAATTTTTGAAGTATTGACTTTATGATGTTAATGCGGCTTTCTGAAATATTGACTTAAACTAAAATAGAGACATTTATTTAACATATCAGGATAGTAAAGGGAATTTGTAAGTCAAATTTAATGCTTGGTAAGCATAATTCATTTTTCAAAAGCATTTTAAATCTACCTATAATTTATGGCTTTGGATACTTCTGAGCGAAATCGAACATAAATTTCTCTTCGAAGGATCATGATGTTTGTGTTACAATAAATTTAGATAAAAAATATTTAAAACTGAACAAACTATTCATTTTATAATATTTTATTACTTTACTTTTTATCTTATGATTGTTTTATGTAGAGTGTAATTGAATCCCTCCAAATTAAAATTTATATGTTATTGTTCTCATATATGTTAAAGGACATATAGCTCATCGGCAAGCAACTGGACACATATTGCAAAAATGCGTTTTATTCCTCTAATAGGGCTGTCACACGTTCGTCTTGCTACAGGAATCATTTCATAACTGTAGTTATACGTAAAATCGCTTTATTATGCTATATGTATATTCATGAACACGGAACTGGAGCAAATGTGTGGGCAGGTAAAATTAGTCAACCCTCCGCACTTCATCTGCGTCTTCATTCTTAAGGACAGAGCTCAGCGCTATAATTTCATGTTACACTAATCCTTTTATCTACTGATGGTAGTTATAAGTAACATTAAAATAACTTGTTATAAAATTCATTTAATACATATCTATGATTTATAGATACATTACTTTATCTTGTTCTAAAAGCATTATTGATTACACAAAACAAAAATATTTTAAAAGGATGATTTATTTTGTCTTTGAATCTTTTCAGCTTTCTTGGCGTTGGGGGGGGGGGGGGGGAGTTTTCAATTCGGAATCATTTCTATATTTATATTGTAAGAACGTTATATTTGTGCATTTCCTAATTCTACAAAATACCAAACAAATATTTAAAATAAAAGATTTGAGTCATGTTATAAATATTTCATAAAATCCCTATAAATTCAAATTTAATGAATCCTTCTAAATCCTTTAATCCTTCTAAAATCCTTCTAAAATTTATTAAGCGATTATGCATGTCTTCTAATGCAGTTTCCAAAATTAACGATAAATGCTTTAGAAGATAAAATCTTCATGTATTCATAATTCACTACATAAAAGTTCTAAAAACATGATAATCTTCTTTCCCCTTTCCTGTAAATTTTTTTTTTCTCGAGATGTGTCTCTTATCTTGCGGGTTAGGGACTTTAGCGTAAAATCTTTCTGCTATTACGAAACTTTATCACGAAATAACCGTTGATGATATCAATGCAATTTCTTTCTTGTATAGCCCTATTCTGAATCCTCTTCGCCTCGTCGAATGTATGACAACTGGTCTACAAACGTAAACAGTGAATGGAAATGCAACGAAGCGAATTCGATGATAAATTAAAAGGTTCAATACAATTTGTGGTTCTTTAAAACTGTATCATTTATCTGCATTCACCCGTTGCTGTAGACGTAAACTTACAGATGTCAAGAGCATAAAGTAACGGTGTGAATTGAAACCACTAATGTTGGCGATCTTCCAGGAATTCAGAGACTTATACTGAGTTATTGACATTTTCGGACGTCCAAAGGAGAAATTTGAGTTAAATAATGTAATTGGTCTTATTATAAGTCCTACTAATGTATTTATACTTTTCAAACTAAATATACGTCTATGTTCAGTACATTTTGCACAACAATGTCTGTAATCAGTGAAATGCATTTATGGTCAAGGTGTATTTCAAAATCAATTGCTGTTTTTTTACTACAAAAAATAAACAAGAAAATAAAAATCTGAAATTTATGTCTTAACATAAGAAGTCATTTCGAATTCTTTACATTCTCTGACCAAAGCATTTTTAACTCCACTTATAATTCAAAATTTTTGCCTAGTTTTGTACTTAATTAACGCATTTGACATATTATATTTATCATCTAAATTACACAGCATACTTTCTTATTCATTATTATATGAAGTTTTTGCAGATTACATAATAGCAAGTAAAGTTTTAACATGATACAAGTAAATATTTGGATATTAGAGTGATATGGCAAGGCTTGATTAAAATAAATCAAAATGCATGTAAGATTTCATATTTTACTACATTTTTAGGTGCGTTCGTAATTATATAAATACGTAGCACCTATAGTCGTCGTTCAGTCCGTCCGTCCGTCCGTCTGTCTGTCTGTCTGTCTGTCTGTCTGTCTGTCTGTCCGCATATAACAGAGCAAAAACTACACAACCGAATGGTCTGAAATTTTTAATGCATGATTGTTGCCATTTCAAATTTTATGAAAATCGGATGCATAGTTTAATTACAGGGACAGTCAAAAGTTTTTCTTTACATTACGGCCAATGGGAAAAATTATTGCAAATGCATTTTAATGATGTTACAGCCTTCCGAATGGTCTGAAACTCTAAATATATAAGTGATTCAAAATTTTGTCCAGCCATTTGAAATTTTGGGAAAATCGGATGTATAGTTTAATTATAGTGACAGTCAAAAGTTTTCCGTTACATTACGGGCAATGGGGAAAAAATATTGCAAGTGCTTTTTAATGATGTTACAACCTTCCGAATGGTCTGAAAATTTAAATATATAATTGTTGCAAAATTTTGTTGAGCCATTTCAAATTTTATGAAAATCGGATGTATAGTTTAATTACAGGGACAGTCAAAATTTTCCGTTACATTACGGGGAATGGGAAAAAAATTATTGCAAGTGCATTTTAATGATGTTAAAGACTATGCACTTATGAAGTTAAAAAATATATATATTCAGTACAATATGGGGTACAAAAAATAATTATAAAACTAGTTTTAGTACGAACGCACCTCATTTGCCACGTTTGACGAGCAATTTCCGACTTGTTAGACTGGCCATCGAAATTCTATTCATGTAATCCTCCCATAATTTCGTAAAACTCATAAAATAATAAGGACTGTGGAATGTTTTGCAACCCTCTTGAGCGGGCCTCTCTTAGCCAGACAGAAGACGCCATATCACGTGGTCTAACTAGAGAATTAATATTTGAAAACGTTTTTTCTTTCTTGTTCTTTTTAGTTTAGGTTTTAAGTAGTAATGATAAAAGATGGACGCAGAAGGTAGTCTGCGTATATTTCTTTTGTCATGGTCTTCAAATAGAAGAAATGATGTTTTGATTTTAAAAAGGGGAATTTATTTTCGAATATGTAAAACTTGAACGCAGTATGTAAACTGCATTGTTTCTCTTGGCTTTTTTTAGAAGAAAATAATTGCTGAAACTTTAATTATTTTTAGAATCATGAGTTCTAGAAGGAACAAAGAAAATAAAATGTCTTGATTTTATAAATTAGATATCTTGGATTCCTAGCGAGGAATTTATATGTACTTAAAGAAATATTAATCAAATGTTTTCGTTGTAAATATTGTATATAGTTAAAAGTGTAAAATAGAATTTTCAAAGATTTTAATCATCATGTGCTTATTTATATTCAACAACACCTGCGCCATTTTTAGTAGTGAAATATGCTTCATGACTTAAATATGATTTTACACGAATCGTGAATACTTCATCTAAGCTCTCCAAACTTTGATTTAAATTAAGAATAACGTGAAACTCGTGAATATCATGAAGATTATTCATTAAGGACAATTCCCTTATCCGTCAACTACCAATGCATACTCCTGGGTGCTTTTCTCTTGTTCCGTAAATGCTTCAAAATATTTACAAACAATCGATTCTCTTTTTAGGAAAATAATGTTGATATTTATAGAATTCTTAATTTTATAACCAGATTTATCTTATATTTTTGCAGAAGTCCTCGCGTCATTTTTACTCTTAAAACTCCGATGTTACCTAAGTGATAAGTTTACAATCACAACTGATATAAATTGCGCGTCAAGTATTTGAGAATACGTATAATATGTGAAATATCACCCGGTATATCATAGTGCACACTAAGGTACTAAGGCACTAAGGCACTAATTGCGCATATAAGGAGAGAACTGATCGCTGTCAGGTTTCATGCGAAAAACATTTTATGCTGGCATTAAAAACATCATTGTTAGAGATATGAAACCATCAAAACAACGGAATTCGTTAGTCAAGTCGATTAAATACTATGAAGTCGATAAGGGCACTCGTTAGGGAGATGATGCTAAATCTGTTGTTCGGTTCATGAGAACCTTCGTTAGAGTCCGTACGTGATGAGGAGAGTACGGTTCTTTTTGAGAGAACAAGGAACAACTACCTGTGAAGAGACAACCGCCTCCTTAACAAGCTGAAACATCAAGAGGAATCACGGATGTTTTTATTTATTTACAATGAGAAAAACTTTGTCCAAGTCAAGGAAGTGAACCGCGAAAAGAACGTTGATTGTGTAAAATCCCCAATTAGGTTCTGACAGACATGTATAGAAAATGTCCAGCCTCACTGATGATTCTGGTGAGTGTTAAGGGAGTCCTAAGAAGTGAAGGCGATCTGGTGTATCCACATTTCTTTCTTCATGGTGTCAGAGTAAACGCCGTTGCTTATAAAGAGGTGTGAAATCATTAAATTAGTTCTGCAACACGTGGGAGGCAGTACGTCTTTTAATAAGACTTTGTACTATCCCATACGGCCGATAAAAACAAAAAATGCATGGCTAAAACAATCATGACGATATCATCCTCAACTTGCCCCCCCCCCCCCCCTAGATACCCAGATATTAAGCAAATGGCCTATTACCTATGAGGTGTAGATGAGATGAACTCCAATAGTCATCCGTAAAGAGATGTTCCGGTCCTGAAAGCAGCTGTTGTATATGTGGCAAATGTTCCCAACACTCATCTGATGTTTACCTGCAGTCAGTTTTGACAAGGTTATTGCGGTTGGCAGTGGTTTCAATGAATGCTTGCATCCAGTGTGCGTATGTAGTCATTTGTACAGAACGTCAAGATAAAAAAAAATGCTATATCTCTAGTTTATATTCCTGTTTGAAAGCAAGCGTTGATTTGTTCTCAAATATCTGACACATTCTGTATATGTGTATTGACAATGTTTCATGATTTATCGTGAGTTTAACTTTCATGCTTGGAAATCCTTAAGCAATTACAAGACAGAATGCATATTGCAATGTGTGGATCTATACATCTATATAGAAATTCAAAATTTAAACGTTGAGTGTATTTGTTTTCATTAGAAAATAAATATCTAAAACCAATTAAAAATAAAGTGACATTTACTATTGTCCACCCTACATAAATGTTTAATGTTACTAACTGTTTAATGGATGTTAAATAAGCATTTGTTATACTTTGAATGAAACACAATTTAACGATACAGAATTTTTTAGTATATCCATACACGGAAATATACCAATTTCTTGAAATATGACATAACTGCTGAAAAAATTATTTTTTTTTTAAATAGTTTAATATTTGGATTATTTTTAAAATCATTGAAAACAAAAATATTTAATTGTAACTTTTGTATTAAAATTGTATTTTGATGAAAAATATCCAGTTGTGTATTTTTTTTTACTCAATCTTTTTTAAATAGGCTACTTAAAATGCATTAATGGGATCCGGGACACATTTTAAAATAATTTTTATTTATTGAATTAAAATTTTGAAATTTTTTATGATAGTTAACAATATCATTTGTAAACAATATCGCATGATAAAACTTCTCATAATTTATTTTTAAAAAAATTAAAAATTAAAAATTATTAAAAAATTGGGGTAATTTAAAATCGTTATAACTCGAAATATTATTTGTAGAATTTCAATTTCTTTCATTTAAATAAACATAAATATATAAGCATTTTTTTAAAATAACAATTTCTAAAAAAAAATATATAGATATTTAAAATAAAAATGAAGAAAAAAAATTATAAATTTTTAATAAAATCATATATTTAAAAGTAAATATATATATATATATATATATATATTTAATTTGATGAATCAAAGTCAGTGTACAACAATTGAAAAAAAAAGATGTTCCAAGTTTGAATATTTTTCCTTTAACAGTTCTTGAGTTATAACAATTTAAATACGGGAACGGTGAAAAATCCCATCATGAAGAAAAACGAATTTTTACAAGAAGTAGTTTACATGACAACCATCGCTTGATAGCTAGATTTTGAAAAGAAATCAATACGAAAAAATTTACATTTTCTATTTCAATTAAGATAGAAACATGATTTATACGTCATTTTAGGCATAAAAAACCTAGAAATGTTTAATCCAATAAACATTTTTTTAGAAAATTTGAAGATTTTTGTGTCACGGACAAACTTAAATGAATCAACAATACAACTACGTATTAAAAAACTGTAATAAAATAACAAAGTAAGTAATTAGTTGATTCAAAAACGAAAAAATTTTTTATATAAAAATGATCATTTTAAATACAATTTACATTTAGTGATATAGCATTATACTAAATATAATCCCCAGTAGTGTTTAATGGGCGTTAATAAGGACTTTTTACACTAAAAAAAAAACAGTTTTCAAATACAGAATTTCTTTTTGAATGCAGACACTAACAAATACCAATTATTTCCAATTAATCATAACTGTCAAAACAATTATATGTTTTAAATTTACTGTACTACTTGGATTATTTTTTAAAAATCATTGAAAACCAATGCGTTTTAGATAAAACTTTTAGTTACATAAACCACATATACTGCTCCAAGTCAAAAATTTAGAATAATAGCAAAAAAAGGAATTGTGAAAGAGATTTTTCTATATATCGCTTATACGAAAAGTAATACAGAATAAAACTTAATATTGTAAGAATGTACGTAGTTTGTAGAATATTTTAGTATAAAAATTAAAGGAAATCATATAAAAATGAAAATAATTATTCACACTTGGAAAAAATCCAAATATTAGAATAACCATTTACCTAATTCAAAACTAGTTGATGCGCCAATCCCAAAACTTTCTTCTATCTCATGTATATTAATATTTCAAAATGTTGTTACAAATACCAATAATTCATTTTTATTAGTTTTATTAGTATTTTTATTAGAATTATTCATAACTTCATACACTTTTCGATGGTACAATATAGAAAATTGCACAACAATCGCTATTACAGCGCCCCCTTCCGGTGGAATTTTTCAGTATTCAGAGTGAACCTTTTTTGCGATGTTCAAAATTATACCCAAAAAATTTGGTTTAATTCTGTGCATAACTTCATACACTTTTCGATGGTACAATATTGAAAATTGCACAATAATCGCTATTTACAACGCCCCCTACGGTCGGAATTTTTCCAAATTTAGGGAGGACCTTCTTGCCATGGCTAAAAACATATACACAAATTTTGGTTCACTTCTATGCATAACTTCATACACATTTCGATGGTACAATATTCAAAATGCACAAAATTCACTATTACAGCGCCCTCTACCGGCGGATTTTTTCCAAATTCATGGAGGACCTTCTTGTTATGGCCAAAAACATACAGAAAAAATTTCGTTCAATTCTATGCATAACTTCATACACTTTTCGATGGTACAATATTCAAATTGCATAAAAATCGTACAAAACTCGCTATTACAGCGCCCGCTACCGGCGGAATTTTTCTAAATTCAGGGAGGACCTTCTTGCCATGGCCAAAAAAGGACAAAAAAATTGGTTCAATTCTATGCATAACTTCATACACTTTTCGATGGTACAATATTCAATAAGCACAAAAATCCCACAAAAATCACTATTACAGCGCCCCCTGTGAAGACGATTTCGTTAGATACAGAGATGGCCGTTTTGTTGACAACGTATAGGGATTTAGAAAAACCAGGACTTGCTAAAAAAAAAACGAAGACCTTTTTTTATTCCATGATCAAAGCAGAAGGGAGAGGTACAAGGGGCAGAGATGGGAGCCTCTTTTTAAAACGACATCACGAGGCTAGAGACAGAGCAGCAGTGTGTTGAATAAACAGTTACAACTTTCTTGCTTGGTGGGCTACAATATCGCCAATCTACAAGTATGCGCCATGCACAAGAGGCGGAGAGAAAACATTAGCTGGTACGGATTCGCCAAATACATACGGTAGGCTTCTACCATATATTAATTGTGTAGGGGCGCCAGATTGTGGGCTGCTAACATTCCTGAATCATGATAGGCGCAGTCTAATCTGTACATTGATACAGCTGCGGTTAAAAAAAAATAAAACTGTTTCTGGATAAGGCATAGTAACAGACCGAATTCGTTAGGCGAAAAGGGCATGAGAATGTAACGTGCATTACCACAAAAATGAAGAATTGCCATACATCTGAACAAAAGGTTGTGAATGTTAAAGCGTATTGCGAAGATAATTCTAACGAATAGATTGCATGTTAAGTGATTTTAAATGATGAGTTATATTCATGCCCAAATAAGGAAATGCTCGAAGTTAAAAGGCTTTCGTTTTTAACAGACAGCAGTAACGTTTTTCTACAAGGTTATATCGTATGTGTGAGAAACTCACAAAGTAAAAATGGATACTGAATCACTCATTTTATTTTATTAAAGAGATGAGTAACTAGAATAATTTAATTTAAATGTGCAGGGCTATTAATACAATCGCTTTAGTTTTTGAATGTTGAATTTAATTTAGGGGCTGCACTGTTTGACTATAGTGCACTAAAATAAATAAGTTATTAAACAGAATTTAATTGAAACTGCTGGGGGGGGGGGATGGAACGCAAACATATATAACGAGATAGTCGTTATATCACCTACCGGCGGATTTCTTCGAAATTAATGGATGACCTGCTTGCCATAGCCAAAACCTTTTTTTAAAAAAATTTGGTTCAATTCTCTGCATAACTTCATACAATTTTTGTTGGTACAATGGCGACATACGGACATACAGACATACGGACAGACGGATATACGGACACACGTACACACGGATATACGGACACACGTACACACGGATATACGGACACACGGACAGACAGACATTTTCTATAAACATATTTTTTAGGATATCTGAACTCTAAAACGTGTAAATTCGTCGAAAACCGGAAGTCGAAAAAAATTTCGATTACAATACTTTCTTCTATTGAAGGTAGAAGGAAGTAATAATAGAATAATGCATTGTAGATAATACGTGTTTTTAAAAAAGGGAAAAATAGTTATTCTTTAATATCATGTAGCATCTTTACATTTTATAACAGCACGAACTCGCTTTGCCAAGTTAGCCACAAGTAGTTCACAATGTTTTCTGCCCTGATATAATCATGTCAAATTTATGATGGAAAGAAGCTCAACTTTGTTTTGGGGCAGAATAGATTGCAGTCTTTTCTTCATTATTCCCCACAAATCCTCTATTTCTTTGAAATACGGCGAATTATCCGGCAGGAATGTACGTTAATTTGGTGTTGGCTTAGCCAGTTCATGGGGGACACTAACCAGTGTGAAGGTGGTAAATCATGTTGGAAAATAAAAGCGTCACAACACAGATCGTCCGACGATAGTATGAAATGCTCAAGGATTTCTTGATATATCTCAGAATTAATTCTGTTGGTATCCATATATAGCTTTCCAGAACCATCTGCAGTCATGCACGCCTATATCAATAAACTGACTGCAGATTTCACTGATTACTTCCTGCAGTCTTTGTCACATGCATCTTACTTCATCCGCCATGCAGGAACACTTTGATAACCATATGTTACCCTAGCCTTCCCTTCCCACTTTTCGGTGTTTTTTATTTATGTAATTTCCCTTTTAAATTTATCCGGTTTTAATTTTGGATTTTTTTTTCAACCTGGCTTTCGCTCGAGTGTGATTTACTCGGGACGTGGCTGGGGACCTATGAACCTTGCTTCCGCAAAACAATCGCAATAAATAGAAGAATAAAGGGTTGTGGACGGAGAGAGGCCGCGCGCCGCGGCGGTACCGTCACTCATTATTAAACAATATCTTTTTACCAATCATTCAGACCCCATAAAAGCCTTTTTTTGCACCACTTAACTCTCTCCCTTTTCTGTTTAATAGTCATAAGGGGCTTTATCGCCAAGTTTATGGAGACTTCTTAGTGTTGTATATTTAATCACATCAACATCGTGTTCTTTCCAATTTCGATGCATATATCTTACACTTCTAAAACCTTTTTTTTTAACAATGCTCTTTAGCTGTCTATGGCTTTTGGGCGCTATTATGATGCTTGTTTTCAAAATGTCCGTCGTTAAAATACTGCTTTATTGCTTCATTAACAATTGGTTGAGAACACTTTAAGTAACTCGCGATATATTGCTTTTTTATGCAAATCGGAATAATACGATGCTTTGTAAACTCCGTTATGTCGGACGAACGACCCATGTTTCACACAATATTAAAACAATTATGATGCAACGCTCTTTTGTAACTAAAGAAGATGTCTGTCAGAAGCTAATTTTATGCGTAATCTATGCAACCCTCTGAATCAATCAGGAAAATTAATAAGTATTCTAATTTTTTGAACCACATATTTTAATCTTTTGAAAAATGAAAATAATTTAACAAAAATACAAAATTCACTCAAAACTTTTACAGTTTTAATTTTTTTAATAACATGCAAATTTATTAAAACATAAAACCGTTATTCTTTTTCATTTGTTCATTTGTTCTTTTTCATTCTTTTTCACTGAAATAAAGCTAAATTCAATTCGAAATACAAATGAAATGAACTATTCTAATTTTTTGACTTGGAGCTGTAGTTATATAATTTTTTTAACTCGTATGAATAAATGTGTTATTTTAAAGTAGTGAATGGATCAACGACACAATTAGGTCTAAAAAATTTACAATGAAAGAAAAAATTTAAATGAATATTTGATTTATAAACGGTAACAAAGTTTTATCACTTTTAGTGATTGATAATTTTTTTATTAGTTGTTTGAAATAATAAAAGGCTCTGACATTTTTATTCAGTTTTACTTTTTAAATAAATGAAACTTAATTTGCCATTTTTCATTTATTTTTTCAAATTGGATTTTTTACTTTTTCATTAATGTATTTTTTAATCTTTAAATTATTTATTTTATTAATTGAGAGAGAATTTATCAGTAGTCATTAATTTTGTTTCTACATTTTTTAGTTGTAAATTTAATTAGAGACTGGAGATTATTTGTTTTTGTTTTCCATGATAAGAATTAATCTTAACGTGATTTTTTTTTTTTTTATTTATGTTGCAATTTTTCCCCAAATGACTATTTCTATTTCAAACAAAAATTTTAATGTAAAACAACGCAAATATATAAATATAATTTAAACTGAACAATATTATTTCTTTCTGACATTCATTATTTTTTTTACGTTTCAGAATTTTATATTTGTTTATTTATATTCTATAATGCCTATAAAAAATTGAATTAGTGAATTCGTTCATGTTTTTACGCATGTACATGCGCTGGCTGCAAAACAAAAATGTATGTATTAAATATAAATCGCCATGCATAATTTTCAAATAATGATAAATAATGGTATCAAAAATGAAAAAAAAATGTTATACAATACAAATTATAATTTTAATTATTGAGAATTAAATTTATTATATAAATTTGAATAACTGAACAGTTTGTTTCAGATTTTTAACAATGTACCGTAAATGTAGCTAAAAACGTAAAAACAAAAACAAATGAAAATAAAATAAATACCGAAAGTTATACACAAAAAAAGTGACTGGATTACGCAATACACTTTTAAGAATCTAGGTTTTTTTAATATACAACAATAGTGGTGTAGAGAATTTTTAAGGAAAAACATTCCATCTTAAATTTTGTTATTTATTTTTACATTCGCATTTTTTGACACATTACATTCATTTTCAGACAATCACAACACATAACAAGTTACAGTTCACAAACAAAATATAAGACTGAACAAAGTTCTTTATTTGAGTAAACTTTACTACCAACGCATTTAAGTATAATCATTCTGATAGAATTAACTTCTTATCAGATGAACTGAATAATAATAAATGAATGCCCTGCCAATGATGGATTCAGATACAGTGGAACGTAATAAGTAATAACAGCATTTTTATTCCCTGTAGACAAACTCTAGAAACCAAAATCAACTGATCTAACTGATGTCAGAATTCTAAAATGAAAGTATTCTAACAAACGCTTAGTGACGCCATCTGTTTTGTAACAGAGCAGCTAAAATATAAGATAGATATTTTCTTCGCACATATAAAATTCAAATTATTCAAAGCCGTACTATGAATCAAAGAGTTTATTAAATGACAGGTAGTTGATTACAATTCCAATAGTATTTCAATTAATCATATTCGAACCGTGTCACGTTTAAAATATATATATATATATATTTAGGATGCTAAATTGATCAAAGACAAAATCGTACATAATCTGCTCTCTCAAGTGAATGTAAGCGTATAAGTATTAGGAAGAAAGCGTACGGTTACACGGCAACGAGACAATCCAGTGAAGATAAGGGAGAGAGGGACGGAGATGCCGCGCAAGCCATAGGATTAAAACCCGGGGAGGAGGCGGGGACGCATGACGTGGAGACGGGATTCTTTACCTAACGGCGGAAGTCTTAAAATGGAAACAACCTAGACGGGCGAAAGCTCTCGTAAAGATTCATGGGAAATGGAATGAATTTAATAAAAAATCAAATGATATTAATAAACCTTCCAAAGAAAAAGAATTTAATGTATCAAAATATCAAAGAATAAATTAAATTACTGGGGTTTTTACAAAGAATACCTTTACGAAAATAGTTCATAGAGCAGTATAGAACTCTATAGAATTCTTTATAAGTTCTATAGAATAGCATTTCTATAGAATACTGTTTCTATAGAGTTTTGAAGAGTTCTATAGAATACTTTTTCTAAAGAAAATGTTTCTATAGAATTCGTAAGAATTTTTTTTTTATAAACAGTTTTTCTGTACAGCGCTATAAAACGTATAGAAGTTCTACAGACTAATGATTGTATAGAATTTTATTTAAATAAAAAACATATTTTTTTGCTCTTTTGAAATTTATGATTACTAATTTATCTACACATACATATTAAATAATAGTAATAATTATTTTTGTAATACATCAGTTTTTTTATAATATGGATTTAATATAATTATAATTTAATTCATAATTCTAATACATTGTTATTCAATTGTTAATGTAATAATATATCAATCGAAATGCACTGATTTAATTTATTTTTAATTGATATGTTTTTTTATGATTCATTAATTTTTCGTTTAATTTTACAATCATTTATTAATTTGCTATTAATTTCATAAAAACATTCATCTAACTTAATAAACTTTGTACATTAATTTTTATTTTTATTCAAACATTTTAAGGGGGTAGGATACCTTTGAACACGACAAAAAAGGACAAAATATCACTATGTTCCAAGCTTCAAAACTTGTGTAATAAGTCAAAAACGAAAATCAAACTTTATTTAAATATAAAGCTCATATTTAAATTTATATTTAAATATATATATCTATATATATATATACTTGTAAAATCATAAAAAATTATTGAAAAAATAAGTTTAAAAATATATGATAATAAGATAAACAAATCTTGCGCGCATGATAAAATCTGAAAATATGCATATAAAGAGGATATATTGGTGAAAATAAGTACATAATAGTGTTAACTTTATACTAAAACCAGAATATTTGTAAAAAATATTGACTAAATTAAAAAAAATAACAAAATATTAAAAATGTTCACTTTTTGAAAAGTATTTTCAAAGTACAAAAACAGAAAAAAAAATAAAATCTTACCTTTTTCTGGTTTTAAGTTGTAGAGAATACAGAAATGAATATGTATTGAAAATTTATTTTGATTGTCATGCATAGTTTTTTAGTAACACTGCGCGCAGTATCAAAATTCATTGTTTTGAATAAACGCAACGCAAAGTTAAATTATCCTATGCAGTCTTAATAAATAGTCTTAATAAAACTACTATAATTAGTAAACTAATGGGAATTTTTTAATGCGGTTTTTTTGCATATTGTTCAGAAATGATTACGGAATCAAAATATGTATTAAAAAAAATCGAAAATTTTGAAAGTTTAAAGGTATCCTACCCCCTTAATCTGAAGCATAGAATTATTTAAACAATTACGTTTCAAGTTTAACAAATAATAATTTATTAGACTTCTAAATATTTTTTCAGTTATATACTAAAATACGAGTTGCAAAACAGCACTGAAAACTGGCGATTTGAAGTAATTAAAATAATAAAACTTAGTAAAAGATCACCATAAAATAAAACAATACACAGGACGCGTTTCGAGCTAAAAACATAACAGCTCGCCATCAGCTACACGTAGTTGAATTAAAATACGAGTTATTTTTATCACCCCGCGTCCGATGCCGGCAGATTAATTAATTTTAACAGATATGAGAAATCTGAAATAAATATCTTAACACGATTTAAGCTGCGAAGCTCACTTGAAACTGTAAATAATATAGCGCTACTACCACCAAAAAAAATAAATAAGTAAATGAAAAAATAAATAAATTATTTATATTAACGGACTTTCTTTTCTTGCTTAATTCTGGTTTTCAAATTTACAAATGATTTCGGTTTTCATAATTTACACAGTTGAGAATGAATCATTGTATAAAATATACGATTTATATACAATACAATAACTTCTATACAAGTTTAATCATTGGGAATGCAAATCATAAAAGAAACAAACTTGAAATAGTATAATGAGAGACACAAAACCGACAGCAATCGTAGAGGGTGCTGGAAGTACAGGTTCACGTCCGATCACAGAAGCCAAACAGCATCGAGCATGGTTAGTACTTGAGAGGGTGAGCACATATTCGATATATTCGAATACTTTTATAGAATATATTTGAATATTTTTATAGAACATTTTATAGAATATATTTTAATATTTTATAGAAATTCTATAGACATTTCTATTGAATTTATACAGATATTTCTATAGCTTTTGGTGAAACTAGCTTATATAAAAATGGGCCATAATTCTACAGGATTCTATAATACTTTTTCTATAAGTTTTTTTTTATAGATTTCTATAAGGAATTTTTGTAAGGGTATAGCTATTAACAGATTAAGGTTTTTAGAATAAGAAACAAAAGAATGCGCTGGATTAAAGGCAGATGATTAAAATATAAAATATATTTAAGATAATATTAAAAGACAGGTAAAAAAGTTACATATAATAAGAATTTGGAACAAATTAACTAAGGTAAAATGGCGAATTATTTTTATTATTACATATATGTTTATCATTAATATAGAAAATTACTTTTCAAAAATGATTTAATGAATTAATGCTACTAATAATTGTAAAAAATATAATAAATTGAAACAATACGTTTTTAATTTAAAAACGTCAAACAAGTTTTTTATAATTTTTTATTTAATTTTGTGGCTTTAAAAATTGTGTGTAAAAAATGAATCAGCGGCCGATATCCATTTTAATGGCATTTTTACTTTTTAAATGAATAAATTTTTAATTTGTTATCTGCTATTTTTTATTAATTAAAAGACTTTTCATTGCAAAAGAAACAACATATATTTAATTAGTTATTCTATTCAATGGGACAAAATAATTTAGCAGATGTCGTTAATTTTATTTTCATCTATTAAATTGAAATTTTAAAAAATAATGTTAGGAGATAATTAATTTTTACTTTACATGAATACAATTTATCTTATAATGGTTAAGTTTTTTTGTTACATTTTAACTTATCTTGTAAACTTTTCAGTAATTGTGTTTTATTTTCTTTATTTAAATAAGTATTTAAGAAAAGTTGATAACCTTATTTTTATTTATTTAAGAGATTTATTATGCATTTTTGGTATATTATTAGAAAAATGTATGAAGGAAAATTATTTTATTGTTACAAAGTGAAATTCCTGTTTTAAAATTTATATATATATATATGTGTGTGTGTGTGTGTGTGTGTAATATATGTGTAATTTTTCTTCTCTTACAATTTTTGACTTATTGAATTATTATTTTGTTCTTACTACATGCGTGTCCTATAATTCTAGCGATCATATTTCCAAACATTTAGATTCGAAAATAAAATAAAATATTTAAAAAATATGAAACAATACAGTAAAAAGACTATTTATTGAACTTCATTTTTCAATAAACTATTTGTATTACAGAAAATCACCTTTATAATCTTAACAAATGCATATTAAGACATAAAAAACAGTGCGTCAATGGAAAAATAATATATATATTTTTTCATAATAAGTGTTATTCAGTCTTGATTTTGACATAATAAGTTACAAATTTCGTTACCCATTATCTGCTGCTAAATTTAAAAAAAAATTATTTTTTTGCATCTGAACTTATTTATACATGTGCTTTCTGCTAAATTACATAAATTTAGTTTAATGTGACAAATATTTTCATTTTAAAATTATTCATATGCCGTGTGATTGCTTCGCTATCAATGTAATTTACACCTGTATAATATATATATATATTAGGTTGAGCAAAACGTTCTGTGAAATTTTTAATCTAATATTCCAGACTTAGTATTTTTAATCCAGACTTTGTATGTTATATAGGAGTACTAGTGGTATATCTACAGGAGTTCAGGAATCTGATTATGGCCCCTTTCGATCAATGCGCCATCAAGGGCCATCGATTTGAATACTGTAATGAAGTTGAAGAAGCATGTCAAGAGTTTTTCGATTCCAAGGAGCCACCATGGTTTTTCCAGAAAATCCGGAAACTGACAGAACGATGGCAGAAAGTCGTGTACTATGATGGTCTCTACTTTGAAGAATAGTCCTTGTTGCTTTTGTTGTTAATTTGCGAATAACAACGCAACTTTCACAAATTTCCCAGAACTTTTTGCTGAAAGCAAGTACTATGTATATTATATTGAACATACTTAGCTATACAGTATATCTAAGTAAAACGTACGTTTATGAGAATTAAGATACAGTCATTTTTGCAGTAGATCTGTAACATAGCCTACTTTACGTAATACAAACTATTCTGTCTTATGTAACGAAAATATATGTTTTCCATATATGATAAACATGGATTATATTTGGTCTTATCAAAATTTATACATGCTAATCTAAATTAATATAAAAGACTCTAGAGAGTCAACAATATCATCCTTTTGGGATCTGCTCCTAGAATCCTTCCATTTAAACCATTCTGATAATTAATTTTTATCAGAATTTCATAGTATCTGAAATCCCAAATTTGTTAAAATTGTTTACATTAAAAATTTTCTTATGTCGAAAACGACTGAGAAAACGACTTGTGACTCATGTGTAAACCCGTCAAAATAATCTTTTAAAATCATATTTAAGCAACTGTATTAAAACTGCTTTTTAAATTATCTTATAAAGTTCCGTAAAAACTTTCATTAATTTTCGTTAATGGAGATCTGAAAATTTCATTTCTATGTGTTAATAAAATATGTTTAAGTCACAAAATATTTACGTTGACATGTATCCTACATTTAAAACATTTTCAAAAAATTCCAGATAGATATAAAATTTAAATGTTCATTTTAATATTTATTTCACCATATTTTTGACCTAGAAGTCTTTTTAGGTTTCGATACCAGACAGTCAGGATTCATTGGTGATCCTCATAAAATTATTGATTACAGAAAAAAATTATTAAAACTATGAATGATAGATGCATTACTATTTAGTAGAGCAATAAACAAAGCATGTGTAGGAAATTATTAATTTTCACTGGCATTATCGGATGATGAGAGTGCAGTGAAATGTTTAGTCACAAATCGTGAAAGCGCGCATGAATTTATACTAGCTTCAGATTCCGTATGTTTCAAAACGATGTTTGGATTAAAATCCGTTTTATTTGTTTTTGCGCTAAAAAAATAGTTTATATGAATTATTATTATAATTTTATTTGTTAAAAGTACAATGAATTTACAGCTTCATCAAGAAACACTTTAATTAAGATTATGCATCAGTTGAATTAGTTCACAGCTTGTTTAACATTCTTGTAGATTTAAGTTTTACAAGAAATAAAATGTAAAAAACGTTCTGATTTTTTCTGCAGTTTCGGTTGTAATTTTTCAAATTCCAATATTGTGAAATCGCAATCAAGCCACAAATGAAGTAAAATTCAAATACTTTCTGTAACGTGCATTACGCAGCCAATATCAACAAGAATTTACCCAGATTTGAGAAATTTTACATTACTTTTAAAGACAGCAGCTTGTATTTATTACGACAACTTTGTTGGCAGCCAGAGTGACAGTACGTTTTGGTGTAAAAGAGAATTTTACAGTGTTGTGCTCTCTTAATTGCATAGTAGATTTTGCGTTATGTTGTAAAAACTATCCGCGCTGTAATCTGTTTTGCAACAATTAAAAATGAAATTAACGTTAGGAATTCAAAAATATAAATCTTCGAAATCTGGAACTATTAAACTAAATGACTACCCGTATGATATCCTAAAGGTATAATTTGCCTAAAAAATAACTATGGAGCGCGATTTGTGTGTTTGTATTGAAACTTTCGGAGTTTAGTATAATCCCATTGTGAAATCTATTTCTTAAGATATTTTAAATCATAAATAGAAAGAAAGCATAATTTCTGTCGAGTGGCTATTTGCACTTTTTGTTAGGCGTGTGGATTTCTTCTATTTTTTTTTCTTTTTGACTGAATGTGCTTTAAAAATATATACATTTTTTTCACAATATTAAACCCAAAAAGAAAAATCATGCATCCAGCATAGATCGTGTAACATATTCCAACACATTCAGAATACTGTAAAAAAACTTCACAGTTTATGAAGGTTATGCAGTTTATGATGTATAAATCAAGAATTTGAAAAACACATAACTCATTTGAAAGCCCAGTCTCTGCTATTAGAACCAATAGTCGGAAAAATAACTTTTTGTGCAGCCATGTACACTATATGGACAAAGGTGACCAATCACTTTCGATTTTAGACGTTTTGTTAAATGTCTAGAAAAATACATGAGGAATTAATCTAAAACTGCAGGTGTGTAAACAGTATAGTATACGTCATATATTTCCGCAAAGATTTTCTCCCGAAACTCCATAGGGGACCGCCAACAAATTGAAAAAGAACGAATAATTTTGGATAACCCTGTAAAAACTAATGTAGCAAAAGCGTTCAAATTCTAGATTATTAATAAGTGCCTTATTTTAATAAACTGTGTTCATTTTTATAAGGATAGCATGTATACTCGTAGAGAAATTAACGTTTTTATAAAAACATGCCCAAATTTCGTCAAGTTTTTTGCTTAGAATGTGCAGAGTCCTTAATATAAAAAAAAATCCTTTTCAGAAAATATGACAAACAACATTGTACATAACATCCTGGAATCACAATTAAAAAATAATAAAAATTGGAGGGAAAATGAGCAGGTTTACTAAAATATGTTTCACTACGCATGCGCGAATTCAATCAAAATATAATGTGCATAATGTATTGGTTAAGTATATAGAACAACTTTTGTGAAAGCCTAAAATTCATAGCTTGAAAATTCTGAAAATTATCGTCGATAGAATAAGCTCGAAATCCGTTGTTCACAAAAAGAAGCAAAAAAAAAAAAAAAAAAAAAAATGAGGGGTTGTATCAAATATCTGTTGATTAGTGCCTACTACATTTGGATACAACCCCTCACCGTTTTGCTTCCTTTTGGGAACAATGGATTTCGAGCTTATTCTATCGACGATAATTTTCAGAATTTTCAAGCTATGATTTTTAGACTTTCACAAAAGTTGTTCTATATACTTAGCTAATACATTATGCACAGTATATTTTGATTGCTTTAGAGAGTTGCAGGAGCAAAAAACGTTATAAATTGCAATTTCTGTGATACTGTAGAAGCTAGAAACTTGATATATAGCATGGCAGTTACTTTAAAAATATAATGCCCTCTAAGAGCATTCGAAAACAAATTTGAAATTTTGAAGGGGTAAAGCAAAAGGAAGGAGTAAAGAGCGTTCCAAAAATGCCCTAAATTACGATTTCTATGCAATCTCAAAAGATAATAAACCGATTCGAATCGTAACTGTTTCGAGTCAAAAGTGACTGTTTCTGATCTTGCACAGGCTATATTTTATGCAGGTGCCACTAACACCTCGTGTTGCCAGGAGCAACAAACGTTCTAAAAAAGCCTTCAAAAATTTCTAAACTACGTCTTCTATGGAATAGTAGGAAATACCAAACATATTTTAAAATTAATGTTGGCATATGGGTTACAGTCCCTGTTTCAACACAGGCATTTTATGTTGGTGCTATCAGAGAGATGGTAGACCGTTAAACAAGAAACTTATAATTTGGCATGATGGTTAATTTTAAGATGTAAATGCGTACTAAGAGGATGGTTTCTAAAAAATTAAAAACTTGAAATTAAAACTGAAATGAGCGTATGAAATGATAATAAAGGTTTCATAATACTTTCTAAATTATCATTTATTTAGAATTTTTATTTTGTATTATTAATTTAAGTCTCATTTCCACCTTATGCAGTGTAATAATGAATTTTAGTCAAAGTGTGGCTTAATTATTAATTTTTGAATAATTCCTGAAAGTATAATATATTCTAATACAAATTAGACATACAAATATCACTTGGCATATTTCAACAATTACGTAAAGCCGCCGCGGAGTTTGCTAGTATATATATAAAAGAAAGTCTGGATTGGTGATTAATCAACGCACATACCAAATTACTTAACCTAAAATCTTGAAAATTATCGTAAAAATATTCTTATGACATAGAACGCCACTAAGAAAAAAAATTCTAAAATTCCACCCCTAAGGTGGGTAAAAATGAGAAAGAACTTTTTAAAAATTTCTTTAAAATCTGATTTTATAGTTATTTTTCAACTGATAACATATGCTAGTGTATTTTTGTATGTTGAATCGAATGGTACTAACTAAATTCTTTTATGTCTAATAGTCCATGAGATATTTCATATTTTTCTAATTTGGCTATGTCTTTGATGCCAAAACCTCAAATTTTCAAGTGATTAAAAATGCCTGAAAAACTAAAACTAAAAAAATAAATAAATGTGGTACTTTTTCGTTTTACCAACATCATGCAAAATTGTATAATATCGCGCCATTTATTCCAAATCTAACCGTGCAAAAGATTTTTTTTTTTTTTTTGGAAACCGTGTCAAACATTAACATTTGCTATTTATTGAACTGGAATTCTTTTATGAGTATTATTCAATCGTAATCTCGCAAAACTTTTTAATTTGTCATTTTTTAAATAGAAAATATTATTAATTATAACTTACACTTATTACTGATACTGACATGGATTGTACTTTTTGGCAGTTATATGATGATGAGAACGCTACAATAAAATTATTTCAGAACTTTGAAATTATACATATAAAAATGTTTTGCTAAACAAAACCGCGAAAATCTTCGTTAAAGAAATTAAGTGTTTACTACAATGTGAGACATACGTATTACGTATGCTACGCCGCAGTACTAAGAAACATTTACATTTTCAAGCCTGCAGTTTAAAACTGAGTATATTTTATTACTTACAAAATATTTATTTATTCTTTTAAGAACTTATTTTTATTGATTTAAATAAATGGTAGGTCAAAATCAGTAATTTTCAAAAGTTACATTTTTTAAATACTCATTTTTTTTATCAACAAAATATTTTTTTCAAACAATTCATTTCATTTTACGCAAATTATTAAACTTGGCGACAATGGTGTTGGCATAACAGAAAAATACTAAAAATGTTACTGATTTCATTCCAAACGAAAAAAAAAAAAAAAACAGTTTCAATGAGAAATAAATATTGTAAAGCGAAAACATTAAATTTAAATATTAAAAAAAAGTATCTGTACGCCTTTAAAAAAAGTTTTCATTTTCAAAGAATTAAATTTGAATTTGGTGATTTATCGTTTGCTCCTGGATAAGGAGAAAAACTGGGCACCGTTATGTAGCCGTTCGCAAATACCGCCAATAAAGATTTGTGAAATCGCAAATAACATCACTTTCATGTTTACGCATCATCATTTACTATGTATGCAAAAGCAAATTCCAATTTCATTCCAATTGATTATAACTCAGATTCTACTGGACAGAGTTTTGTAGAACATACGCTGTTAGATAGTAAATTTGGTTTATAAATGATTTAATGTAAAAACAATCCTTCTAAGTGGATTAGTAGTAGCTACAGAAGTTCTAAAATCAGGTGATCTCGATTATAAAAGATTTCAAGTTTTACTGATTAGATTTTAATGACAGTTACACAGTTAGTTAGATAATATTTCAGGGATTTTTTTCAATATTTAGCATATCATTCTAAATTATTTAGTTACGGAGTTATGCAAAAAAAGTTTTCAGTGGTATAGTAAAGAAAGTCAGAGTATATACAATACAGACAGAGGATATATACCAGAGAGTATACGAATATATGCTATAGTTATGGACGTTGTGCAAAGTTTCCTAAAAAATTCCGACGTGATGCGGCATATACCTAGCTCTACATCCCTGAGAGTTCTATAATCAGGTTAACGCGATTATGAAAGCTATATTTAACTATCTCAATATATATATATATATATATATATTACAAATAGAAATTTCATTCAGGCCGCTTATAAGTTGAGTTCTTCTGAATAGATTTTGATGGGACTTACATTGTTAGTTAGATATTTTTTCAGAAAAGATGCTAGTATAAAACACACCTTTCTACGTTGCTTAGTTAAATAATTATGGGGAAAGTTATAAATCAGATTTACCTAATTTCGAAAGATTGGCTTTTTTAAAAGGTTCCGCTGAATGAATTTTTATGGATTTTGGTACATTCTCCAGTTTAAAAGATTCTGCTAAGTACATTTTCATGGAAATTGATCGGTTAGTTAATTTTTCTTTGAATATTTTAGTATAAAACGCATACCATTTGCTTGGTATTTCTTGGTCGTCAGGATGCCATATCGTAGAACTGAAATTCTGAAAGAAATCAGTTCGTGAGACTGAAAGTTCTAGAATCAGGCGAACCCAATCATCGTGAACGATCAGCCTTTTCAAAAAATCCAATAACGGAATCTGGCGAGACTTGAATTTATATTTTTTATGAAAGCTTTTACTATATTACATAATGTTATATCGTTCTTTACTGAATCCTACACTAAATGATCAACTAAAGAATTTGTTCCTTAACAGCCTAAATTTTGTATGACTCTATAAAATACATAATAGCGTAATGACGTTCTCATTGTTTTCAGAAATTTGGTTGGACATTCAACGTAAATGTTTGTACTGCCGAAAATCGGGCCACATACAGGGCCACGTGAAAATGCAGTGGTTAGTTCAAAGGATAGAAAATATTACTTCGTCCCACGTAGTGAAAGGACAAATGAAGTAATATAACCTATTTTATTTAAAGAAGAAAGTAGGAGATAAATTTTGACATTAACACGGGCATCGGATTATTTAACGTTATGATATATACAAGGGATATACAGGATTAAAAAATTATATGAAAATAATAATTCTTGATTTTAATTTAATAATTTAGTTAATTCTAAAATTTTTAATACTCATAAATTAGTTATAATCTGGAAAAGAAAGAATAAAGTAATAGTTCAAAGGCAAAACAGAAAATATACACACATAATCAATTTTATTTTTCACCAAATAATATGCTTATTTCAAATATATACTTTTCGTTGTTTAAATATTTTTTTTTGTATCATCAATCATTTCATTATTTTCATAATTAAATTTTAATGCACATTATAAAAGTACGTTTTAGATTTTAATTATAGTCCCTATTTAAAACTACCCACAGCACAAATCCAATAAAATAGACTTCTAATAAATATTTTACTAATAAATAGTTATACTTAATATTAAATACTTTAATATTAAACACTAATAAATATTTTAGGTAATAAAATTCCATTTGAATATTATTATTATTATTATTATTATTATTATTATTATTATTATTATTATTATTATTTCATTTTTTAAACATTTAATGAGGATAAGAATATGCATCAATTAAATTTTGAATATAATATTAACTTCTGTAGACGATGTTAAATATATACATTTTGTTTAAAATAAATAAACAATAGTCATAAATGTACTGGAAGTGATTACAAAAATATTTCTGCCCAAATAGACTGTGACCAAACAGTTGCTTGTTGCTCATCTGGGGTACACTCTATTGTCCTTGTGATACACAGATTAAAAGTCCTCAGATTCACATAAGTTTATAATGGTTTATCTGATTTGCATATAAATACTATCACACTTTGTTATAAAACTCTTTGATTCAGAGTCATTAAACTGGGTTTTCGGCGAGTTTCACACGATAAAATCATGATTTTATAAGAGGATTTTTTTTTTTTTTATGTGGTTCACTTTTATAAGAGCCGCATAGGTAGGAATAGTCTTCCGGGTATTTTTTTTATTTCTAGGTATTCTGAAAAATCTGCTTCATTCTTCTCTCCGGTTTCTAGAAATCATAGCTGAAATCAACACCTTTCAGAAATTTCGTTATCGTACTGAGCTAGGAGATTGTTCAGAGTCGCAGTTCCAAGAGTCGCAGTTCTAATTGAAGCTGCATATTAATGAAGGTGTATCATACTTTAATCTTCATGCATAATGATGATTCTGTATCCAAGTGTAGATCCTTAGTAATGCATACGTTAAGTGACATTTTATAGTGAGAGCTTAGTCTTCAAGTCTTAATATAGCAATATTGTTGTGAGAAAATTATAATCTTGTGTAATATAATCTTGTGTAAATAAAAGTGTACTACATGTTGAGAAGAATCTTGGAGTTTTACGAAAAAGCAGCATTGTTTAGAGGGAGAGATTTTAAAGAAAACATTATTCGGAGAGAGTTTTGAGTCTTAATGATTTTTCTGAAATCTCTTTCTCTACATCAAATTTAGGGAGGGTTTATTCTTAACAGTGCTGATTTTTTATTGGTCCCTTCGTTTCACGTCCTTATTGGTCATTTGAGTTCTTAATACTGGTTCGCTTTTCTTCACTATTCCTGGGCGTGCGTTTTTTATTTCCCCTCTGCATAGATAGTTTTTTATAACTTCGGGATTCTAGCTCTTCGTGAGATGGTCGACTCACACGATGAAGTATTTTAAATTTTCTTTCGTCAGTGGTAAATATATTGCTAAAAGCATCATACATTTTTGTTCTCATGCAATTTAGTCCGTGAGAACATTTGCTTACGTTTATTATACATGTAAAATATTATTAAAATTCACATTATCAATATTATCACAAAATAAGTTCAATATTATTATTCCTTATTTTTTTACGAACAAAACAATACCTATAAGCATATATTTGTTTATATTTATATACACTATAATAACATACACATTATTCTTAATTTACAATCAATGGGTCTTTTTTTATTTATTTTATTTTATTTATTATTTAGGAAAGAATT
This sequence comes from Maratus speciosus, assembly GCA_963932465.1. Taxonomy (NCBI): domain Eukaryota; kingdom Metazoa; phylum Arthropoda; class Arachnida; order Araneae; family Salticidae; genus Maratus; species Maratus speciosus. Next base: position 42,328,774 of record OZ010789.1, read on the forward strand.
AACTTTCAAAATTCGATTATTTTTTTAAATATTTTTGGATTGTGCTTTGTTGTATAAATATTTAAATGTGTTGTTGTATAGTTTTCTGTACAATAATGTTCATATTGATTTAAAACGCGTGAACAAATTCTCAGATGTATTTCGTTTCATTCAAGGTTTCTTGAGAAAACCGACCACCGTAGCGGGAGAAGGCTGTTAGTATCTTATAAGTAGAACAGTTGCCATATATAACCTTTTAAAAAGTTCATTCGTTTAGACTAATTGTCGATATATGGTGCCAAATTCATATTTAGAAACGAAACATAAAGCTGCATTATCAACGAGCAAATTCGCTGCCTTGTTAACTCCTAATAGAAAGCGTTTTGCTGAACGATTCATTATTAAGATCCATTCATTTTTACAAAAATAATATATTTTAAAGTAAAAAAAAAATGAATGCATTGAATATTTAATTTTAATGCTTTTTTTTTTAAATCTTCAGGAATTGTGTTTCACTTTGCAAATTACTATTATTGTTGCAATAAATACTGCGGTTTGTTTTATCCTATTGTTGAACGATTTCAAAAATTGAATAGTGAGTAACAGAAAAAAAAATATCCTCAACATTTGTATTTTTAGAAACCCTTTGTCATTTTTAAAATGTCCTTTTCTACAATACAAATAAATTCAATAATAAAATCTTTCATCTGTTTATTTGTATAAAGTGTTATGAAAATGAAACGCGAATCATCACGCCATTTCTTTTGACGGGGGTTATATACAATACATGTATATTTATAATTTAGAAAATATGAAAGAAACTATCATCGTTTTTAATTTAAAAGAAATAATGAAAGTTATAATTTTGAAGGCTTTAAATTTTTAAACACTTTTCTAGAAAAATGTGTTTAACTGAAACTTTATATATGCTATAACAAACCAAATTTAATAACTAATAATTTGAAAAACATTCGTAAATATATATTTTTCTAGTGCCTGATTTCAGTGACGTGTAATACACTGCTCAAACAAATTAGGGGAGCACTGTGAGAACTGTGCGATATAGCCATGCACGGGCTTAAAATTGACAGTAACATGTATATCAACACGCAACTCAGAGAAAAAGACGCAAAAAAATAATTGCAAGAGGGCGTTATTTCTTTGAAACGATGGGTAGAACGTGAAAAGATGGTTTAGTTAAGAATTTGGTTGCATGTAAACTACAAAAAAGTACTTTTTACGAATGATGCTAGGTATTTAATATGGCGTATGGTCACTTCGAATAGATAAAACTGTTGCATACCTGATTTCCATGGATTCGATGATATTATCGATATGTTTTTGGGAAGTACTGCTCCACTCCTCAATAATTGCAATCCCCAAGTACCGAACAGTAAAAGGAGGCCTCAGTATCGCTGCAATGCGTCATTTCGAGTGTTTCCAAACACGCTCGATCGGTTGTTTGTATTTATGTCGGCCAATTATCATCACGTGGGATATAGGCCCTAAGGGGGGAGTGCCTTCCGTGGAGGTCTTTCTAAGGGAACCTAACCCGTATTAACGCTTGGAGAACCAAGGTTCGAAGAAAACCACGAAAACTCCGAACGATTAGGCCGACTTGCGCGATTGCGATCGAACCCAGCACCTACCGTCTATCAGCTTCGAGAGCAGAACCTCTCGGCTACTGGTGGGGCCACGCTCGATCGGATTCAGGTCAGGAGAGCATTTTGACTATTCCATATGCTGCATTGTTTCAACCTTGAGCATGTTCTCCACAAGGCGAGCTGTATACGGTCTGGCATTATTATGCAGGGAAAAAAAGGAACTCACCAATTTCTGCAACGTAAAATGCGACATGAGGCCTCAGTATCTCGCCCGTTTAACTTTGGGTCGTCAAATTGTCATTCCGAGTGATATGCAGGCCCGTGCGTTCACCTATGCTGATTCCAGCCAATAGCATCAACCCAATTCGTCTGTAATGTGATCTTTCATGAACGAATGTGTGATTATATTGAATGTTCCTTTCTCTAAATGCCAAATCACATTGGATGTTACATCCACACTGAATCGGGACTCGTCTATAGACAGAAGTCGCACAGTTGCTTGAGATCAACGGAATACAGACTATTGGCTTGCGCGCATAGAAACCACGCTGATGAAACCTATTTTGGACTGTTTGGTTGGACTCCCTACATCCTGTGGCTAAGAGCAACTGTGTTTGCAACTGAACAGCATTCCCCGTTCCGTCTCAACGAGCTGTAAACAGGATATATCTGTCATCAGTTAAGGTGATAGCACATGCCTGACATTGGCCTTGTCGATGTCTACCAATCCACGTGTCTTGGAATCGATTCCACCGCCTTGCATTGACACTTCTTGTGACTCCAACAGCCTCTGCTACACTTCGTTGTGTTTCCCCAGATTCAACTGTTGGAATAATAAGCTAAGGCATGGATTCCAGTAAATCACATTGTTGTGACATTTTCAAGTCACCTGTTCTCAAAACGAGAGCTGAGCAAAAGAATTTGACATCCGAGACAATGAAACACACGTTTCTGCAAAATCTCGATTTCTGCACTTATCTCCTTTTTCTAGTTTTTGACGTCCTTAACTTTGATTTGCATGTTAAGTTTTCCTCATATGTTTTCTACTACTCTTTAAATTATGGATGTTTTATTTTACGTTACTTATCGGTGTAAATGTTTGCGTAATTTTGTTAAAACCACGTGCTCCCCTAATTGCTTTGAGCAATGTATATAAAAATATTTACCGTGTTTAATTATTATTAAAACTGCAAATCGTTGGAATTAAAATCCAATGGATGTTTTAAAATATTTATACTTAATAAAGCATATGTTAACACTAATAGAAACTTACAATGTGTATCTTTTTCTTATAGCAACCGAATACTTCGAAGTAAAGGAAGCAAACTGAAGGACGATGTGAACCGTTAAAACAAACTATGTCCAACTCGTCAAACTTTGCTTGAAAATAGAAAATTGCTTTTCTGCCACGTCATGCGCTTCATACATTATAAATATTACTTTTCCTTCCTATTTTAAACATTTGCAATTGTCTTCTGAATAGTTTTAATATTTGAAATTCTATAAATACGTTGAAAAGTTTGTTTCGTTCAGAATTTATCCAATTAGAATCTCTTTTAGAGACAGTCTTTTAAAATTGTATACATCATATTATATGTTATATTCTTTATTTTGCAGGATAATGAACTAAGATTAATTCCATCTTCAATTATGCATAATATTTTATTATATTAAATGAAGTATATGTTGTATATATTAAATTTGTTCGTTTCACTTTTCTATTTTGCTGGTTTACAGATTGAAGTTGTTCAATGCTTTTTATGTAAATTCAAAAATATTTCAAAAAAGTCCTTCCGGCCAGTGCCGGGAGGAAGAGATAGCTTTCATATTCCTTATTTTAAAAAAGCCAACTTATATTATTCAAACACACGAAGCTCAATTTAGTGGAAACCAAATATAGGAGATTCAATACTGATTTTTATCAATACTAAATCATTATGAATGAGAATTTCGCCAAATTAGTCAGCTTTATCCAAGCTGCTTTTATTTAAAGTAACTTATATTTGGCTGCAAAATTCGGCGATTTCTTAAAGTGCCTGCCATTTTAAGACAACATGGTGGATGAAGCTAACCAGTGAACTTGGTCGAGATCTTAGTAATTGCTATGCACATGCTCACTCACATCGGAATCGATTGATATATACAGGGCTCCCAAATGGTCCGCCAACTGAATACCAATAAATATTAACAGAAAATTTTATGGTAGGTTTGCGCTAGAATTAACTTTCAAAGGAGGTTTCGGGGCGGTTTGTAAGACAAATCTAAAAAGAAAAATTTTCTAAAAAAATATTGGTGTTTAGTTGGCGGACCATTTGGGAGTCCTGTATATACGAGTGCTGTCGCAGGCAAAAAATCAGATTTTTCAAAATGTCACCCACATTAAATATTGAAATTGCTATATCTGAGCCATTTTTTAAGATAAAGACAAACAAAAAATGCTCCTGAATCCTTATATCAAGGTCAAATACTTAAGAAAGAAATCTTTTTCAATTTCTAATTTTTTTTGCACCTCACTTTAAATATATATATATTTTTTTTAATTTAATGGCCGCCATTTTGAAACAAAATGGCTGATGAAGCTGGCCAACAAACTTGGTCGAGATATTGATGTATACTATCCACATGCCTTTTTACATCGAAATAGGCGAATACGTGTCGCGTGACAAATACAAGATCGTTTCAAAATGTTAGCCATGCTAGAAATTCAAAGTGCTATAATTCAACCATTTTTTAAGATATAAACAAAAGAACAAATTTTCAGAAACAAAAACTGCTCCGGAATCTTTGTATCAAGGTTAAACACATAAAAAAATCTTTTTCATTTTCCAATTTTTTAATACCTCATTTTAAATTTATTTTTTTTTTAAATGGCAACCGTTTTGAAACAAGATGGCGAATGAAGCTGGCCAACGAACTCGGTCGAGACAGTGGTATGTGCTATGTACAGACCAAGTTACATTCAAATCGGTTGATAAATACGCCTGTTATCGCTTGACAAAAATGAGGTCGTTTTAAAATGTCAGCCACAATAGAAATTCAAAATGCTATAACTCAGCCATTTTTTTTAGATATAGATGAAACAAAAACTGTTCCGGAATTTTTGTATTAAGGCCAAACACATATAAAAATAATCTTTTTCATTTTCCATTCTTTTGGTATCCCATTTTAAATTTTAATTTTTTTTAAATTTTTTAAATGGCCACCATTGTTAAACAAGATGGCGGATGAAGCTGGCCAACGAACTCGGTCGAGACATTGGTATGTACTATCTATAAACGAAGTTACATCCATGTCGGTTCATAAATACGCCTTTTGTCGTGTGACAAAATTCAGGACGTTTCAAAATGTCAGCCACGCTAGAAATTCAAAATGCTATAACTCAGCCATTTTTTAAGATATAGACGAAACAAAAACTGCTCAGGAATCTTTGTATAAAGGTCAAATACATAAGAAAAAAATATTTTTCCATTTTCAATTTTTTGGTACCACATTTCAAATTTTACATTTTTTAAAAAATTTTAAATGGCCGCCATTTTGAAAGAAAATGGCGGATGAAGCTGGCCAACGAACTCGGTCGATACATCGGTATGTACTATGTACACATCGAATTACATCCAAATCGGTTCATAAATGCGAGAGTTACAGTGTGACAAAGGTCAGATATATATATATATATATATATATGGATATATATATATATATATATATATATATGTATGTGTGTGTGTGTGTGTGTCAATTTTGAACGGAGGGTGGTTTCGGGGTCTGGGGGTCATGATCGATGAAAATATACCAAAATTTTTTGAAATCGCTTTCCACCGAACGGCTGCAATAGGTAGCTTTTTGTAATGAAAGCTACCTAATTATCTGACATACATTCTAATTTTTGAATAACTAATAGAATATAAACAATTATAAACAGATAATAAATATACCAAAAATATAGTGCAATGTTTCAAAAGCATATATTATAACAGATAAAGATTATTTTTATCAAAAATGTATTATAGGGGACGCTGTGGAGATTTGACCTATTTTTTACAAAATGATTTTTTATTTTTTAAATATTGAATTTAGAATACATTTTCATATATATTTTTATTCGTTGTACACTGAGTTATGAAAATAGAATTGCGACATAAGTATAAGAAATATGAAAAGAGATTTATTTCACACATGAGAAAATAATGGGTCAAGATTCTCCACATACTCTTAACCTACTTTATTTTATATTGAAACTGGGGGGCTCTGCCCCCTACGAGCTACGCTCGCCAACCCCCGTTCCGACACCCCTGATACTAAAAGCAGGCTTATTTCATCGGCTTTAAAAAGATTGAATTATAATTTAAAAAAAAAACAGTGGCGATCTCCCTGTAAACGGGTTTTCATTCATATTTCTTTGATTGGAGATTTTTAAGGCGAAATCAGCGTTTGTTAAGGGATACAATGGCTGTTTTCGTCTTTGATTGAAAAAAAAAAAAGTTAAAAATTTGAAAATAAGCTAATGTAAAATGAATTAAGTAAACAAAGTCTTTGTCTCTCGGTTTATTAACAGCTCTGTAAGAACGTTCTTTTAAGTAACACATTTGAAATGTATCGTTTTATATCTGACGTAATTTTCACCAAAGTTTTCTTCCTCTTTTTAAGATACACATGAAAATACTTTTGTTGTTAGAAAGGAAATATTATTTGCGCTGTCTTAGAATTTACGATAATAGATGAAAAGATTATCTCAAAATAGGAAATAAATATTTCGCGCAAATATATTTTTTTATTTAAACTGTTTTGACATCTGTCAATTATTTGGCCTTCTTAAATATCACGTAAATTTCTCCATTCGCGACATTTCATGCATAATAATGAATTTATTAATTTAAAATATTCTCTCTCTTTTAAAATTCATGTGTAACTATAGTTTTTATGACGTACTTTTCAATATTTTCCTGTTTTTTAACACGTAATCACTTAATTCTCATTTGAAAGTTTTTTCTGATTATAATAGCCACGTGTAAATAAATTTTTAATTTGAAGGAAATATCATACATTGCGGTTTTTTTAAAATTGGCAACAGTTTAAAACAATATCCTTTTTTAAAATATGTAGAAAACATCTCTCGAAATGCTGAAAATTTGAATTTAAAATGGAGATAAATCCTCAATAAATGAGTCAAATTAAAAAATAAATGCAACCTATGGACCGGGAATTTCTAAGGTATTAAATGATGTAAAAATGTTTAAATTCCTTTGTATAGTTTTTACTCATATAATTTTTTTTAATGAAACGATTTTGACCAACTTTAACATTAAATATCTCTTAAAATAATTATTCGATTTAAATACTATCTGCTTTAGCGTGTTTATCAAACTCTTCTATATAACAGCACCAATTTTCATATTTTTGTATGAAACAGTTTTATTAATATTAACGATGAAAGACCACCGGTCACAAGATGCTTATCTAGTAGTGTACCGGGAAGATCTTCGCAGATTTTTATTGGTCCATTTCCAAATCGTTATTTTTTTTATATATAGAAGGATATGTGTTAAGGGATATAACATAAGAATGAATTTATGTTACATGTTTTAATTATTATTAAAATAATTTTTGAGAAAATTTTATGTGTTAAAGAACCTACTTAGACAGAATAAAATTTTAGAAAACCACTTTTTCTAACAATCGACCTGGCAACATTAAGTAACACATACTTTGGAATAATCTCATTGTGTTTATCTTGGTGGAATTTGTCTACATACCTTCCTAAAGTGCTTTGATCAATATTGTGTTCTTTTGTAAAGGTATTAACATTTTACATTTCTTAAGTCTGCTTCTTTCACCCTTTCTAGTGTCTTCCATTTTTTTCTATTTAGCTACTATGGGTGCTATTTAAATGATAAAATTTCTATCAGCATTCCAATTTATGTTTCATAATTTTTTTTACTACTATAGCAATTTTGTACACCTTCCTTTAATCAATTTTGATCATATACCTTTCTATTACCGAATTTTAAAGAATAAATTTAATTATTTTAGAAATATAACCATTAATCCCACATTATATCATTATGTACAATAACACTATGTACAGTATGCAACATTATGTACAGTAAAACGATTGTTAAAAACACTCAATTAAAAAAGATTTGACCATCTGATCAACCCTTCCTCACATTGATTGGGTCAAGCTTCCCCACATACCAACTTTTTAAAGTATAGCACATCGTTATATTTAGCCTAATTTACTGTACAATCTTTATTCCTGGAATGAAAAGTATTTCTGCATTACGTAAAACCTACTTACTTAAATTCTATGATACATTTTGTCTGAGAAAATCTTACAAAATGTTTCTAAAAAATAGACTTTTTTTAAGCTGAAAATTTTCATAATTGATTTTTTCACAACTGTTTCAATTATCTGAATGAAATAAAGACTGTTGTTTGAGTATTTCAGTAGCTTTGGGTACCACGTATTGCAAAACTTTTAAATATGAAAACAATAGGGTGTGTAAAACCTCCCTTATGGTCAATCCTCCCCAGTCTCTCCTATATTTATATCCAGATTAAGGACAGAATTAATATGCAATAAGCTATATAGTTGCATAAATGCACAATGTTTAAATTAAAAGTCTGAATTGGCGGTTTCTTTGATAGCCAGTTTTCTGATTGGATAAAAAGTTTGCATTATTTTTTACATAATGCTTTATTATTTTATAATTTTTTTTTTCGAATTTATATATTTTATTCCACAAAAATAATTGAAAAAATGTGTGTATTATTAAATTTTATGAGAAATGGAAAGAAAGAGTATTTTCAAAATTATGGATTGACAAGTGAGGAAAGAGAAAGAGAGGTAGAATGAACAATGGGAAGGGAATTCAAGTCATAGAAAAGCATGCATATATGCAAAAACATAACGTATTTTTCGTGTGTAATCAGATTAAAATTTATAATTTTAAATACAGAGTCTTATAAATTCATCTTGTTTTAAAGTAACTAATTAGAAAACTAATTATAGGTAACATTGCACTAGTAGCTCATTATTAGCTAATTTCTGAGTTTCTGGGCTTTATCTTGTACCTTCCAAGTTCAACGGAAATGCATGCTTAAAGATCTTTTTATTATTATTATTCTCAATAAAACTGTGCATAACATATTAGCGTAAGTACTTTTTTGGCATTATGTTCTAAATATAAAACGTGACTTTCACAGAGGCTCAACATTAACTACTCGTAGTTAATAATCAGCGATCTTCTAATTCGTCAGATATTTCAAGAAATGTATTACTACTAGTTACTAACCGTGAAAATTATACTAACAAAACACTACTGGGTAGCATATATTATAATTGATCAACTACTGGCCATCTAATAAATCACCGTATTTACTTAGAACAGAGTTTGCACACTATTTATATTGCAAAAGTATTATGTTCCCTTAATTCGTTCTTTAAAATTGCGATGATCAAATAAACTTTTTATAAAAATTAATTCATAGGAACAAATAAAGATTTTTCAAAAAATTACAGATTTTCTAATACACTCCAATTATGAAACTTATAAAATGACATAGTTTTTGCAACAATAAACTTGAAAAATACATCAAACATTTAAGGGGTCTCAGGACTCTCAAAGCTCTAAAAATTTCGAAATTTTATTTTTTTTGGATGTTAAACTTCTATATTTTCTGAACATTTTGATATAATTGGTATCTTCAAATTCCCATTAGAACAGAAGTTATGGTATTTAGAATTATACTCGCTCAATAGCTGAAGACGTGTTTCCAAAACTTTGAAGCCATTTTACTCCAAATGACGTTTTTCGGCATAACGCGCACGATATCTCAAAACTTCTGAATATTTTTTCATAAAATTCTCAAAACACATGTTTCATGTGAGTCTGCATAAACTGAGCCTAAAATTTCCTTTTTATTGTAAAAAGAAAATATTTTTTTAGGGGTTTATATTGTTGAAATTTTCTAAATTTTGCATTGGCAACTTTGTATTAAAAATATAAAAATGCTTTAAATACAAATTTATTTAGGTTCAGTGTAATTATTATAATCTGAGATATAAGTAAAAACCAAAATTTTCATTCAAGGTGCAAAATTTATTTTGTAATCGTGCGCATAACCTGTTATGCCAATTTTCTGCTCGTGAAATGTCTGACAGTTTTGAGCCCACTGTAAATGGTAATTCTGCATCTTGCAATTTTTCAAATATTTGAAAAGAAAGAACATACTTGTATCTTTCATTCCCATTTAAAATTGTGTCTTAATATCAAATACATTTCAAGATATTAAATGTTGAAAATCGTCCTTTTTTTTCATTTTTTTCCAATTTTAAGAGTCCTGAGACCCCTTAAAATATTTCTCAAAGTACTTATTCTTTTAATGTCAAACACTGTTTAAACCACACCACTTTTTATACATAAAAAGAAAAAATATTTTAAATGTAAATAGGTAGAAAAACGTATTATTTTGTGTAAGTTCCACAAATTAAATATTGTTACTCTTAAGCTGAATTTTTACCGTCCAAATATACATCAATAGTAGCAATAACATTACTAAATGTGACAAAATCATAGAAAGTCATAAAGAAAAACTTATATATGTGTCATTAGTTTTATCAATAAATATATCTCATTCATTAACGCCGAAAGCTTTATCTAAAATAAAGTTATGAAGAAGATAATTTTTGCAAATAAATGTCAAGTATGAAATACAATTTGATTCTATAAATCAATTTTATAAGATAAATATAGATCTAATTATCATGTAAATGACTGTGGTATTTAATGTTATCACGCATTTCATATAATCAAATAATAAGGAATAACATAGAATACGTGATTTTTGAATAGATTTGTAACAATAAATTTTATGTTTAATAGTTATGACCTTATACACCCCTATATATATGACCTTGTACGTTTTAAATAAAAAAAATGCAAACGTATATATTTCATTTTTAATGCATTTTATGTATATATATTATCAACTTAATTTTTTAAATTTTATGGGAAAATAATATAGCACATAATATAACATAACTCAAGGGATAGTTAAACTTCATTTCACAATAAAATAAGGTATTGAACCAATACATCCTTTTAATGAAATTGTTTGAGTTCTCTATAAAGTATACCTACCTATATTTTTCAATTTGCAGTACAAAATCTATTTTAATATAATTCATTTTATCCCAATATATGAAAAGGCCACAGATACTTTGATTAATAAATCTATTAAAAGCATCACGTTTTTTAACAGATCGAATTCGCCACTAATAAATCACCGAAAAAAATCTGCCTTAAGCAGACGCTTGGCTCTGACCTCTATAGGGTTATTTCATCTTCAGAGTTAAAATGACAAAACGGTTATCCTTGATTATTGGTTATTTTTTCCAAATTTAAATCGTGAAGGGTGCGCTTGATAATGAACGATGTGCATTGTAATGAGAAGTTCTTTTAAAGAAAAACGTTTTAAATGCAGTAGATTTTTCCACGTTTGATTCTCGAAATTCTAAGTTTTCATTATAAAGCAGTTATGAACGATTCTTGTTTTAGTACGCTAGATAAAAGACTGTCCGATTCAGCGGTCTCAGGCCTCTTAAAACACAAAAAAAAATATTTTCCAACATTTTCAGCATTTAATATTTAACATATATTTTATTTTAGTTAGGATGAAAAATATAAGTATGTTCTTTCATTGCATTTATTTAAACAATTGCAAGGTACAGAATTAGCATTCACGGGAGTCTCCAAACTAGCAGATATTTATCGAGCAGAAAATCACCATAATAGATTACGCGCAGGCTTACAAAATGCATTTTGCCACTAGAATGATAATTTTCGTACCTATTAATATCCCTGAAACTAAATAAATTTGTATTTAAAACATTTTTATATTTTTAATACAAATTTGTGTTCAACTAATGCAAAATTTAGAAAATTTCAACAGTATAATCAGCTAAAAGATGTACTTTTGAACAGTAAGAAGGAAATTTTAGGTTCAGTTTATACAGACTAACATGAAACATATGTTTTGAAATTTTCATGAAAAATATTCAGAAGTTTTCGAGATATCGTGCGCGTTATGCCCAAAAACATCATTTCGAGAAAAATTATTTCAAAATTTTGGAATAGCCGCTTCAGCTATTGAGCGGATATAATTCTAAAAGCCATAACGTCTGTTCGAACGGGAATTTCAAGGAAACAATTATATAAAAATGTACAGAAAATATAGGAGTTTAAAATCTTAATAAAATAAAATTCCGAAATTTTAAAGCTTTCGCTTAATGGGTAGCCATTTTTAATCAGAATGATTGTATATGTGGGCGTACCTCCAAAGAAATGTTTTTGAAAAGAAAAGCATTTCGAATGAAAGTCCTGTTATCTAGCTTGAAATAGCCGATTCATTTGCAATTCCCGATTTTATATGTTTCATTTTTTTACACAATAAGGAATATTTTTTTATGCCTACGTATTAATGACTGTTGCATCTTTTAAACGGGAAGATAAAAAAAAAAATCACAGTTTGAATTAGTGTATCTTCAAAACATTTTTATGTATAAAAATGAAATTTTGACTATTAATTAAACAGATTGCACTTTTTAATATAATAACATTAGAAACGTCGTTTAAAGAATTTGTGCACTGTTGATATTAAAATAGCAGTTTTTGTTTATCCGTAAGTCATTGCGCGCATGATATCATGAGTATATATGTCTGGAATGTTATGAAAGTTGATATAGATAATAAACAGTAAACACATAAGTATTTTTGAAATGATATACTTTTAATTATTTACAGTGATAAGATTTTTTGTTATGTGTATTTTTATTCGTTAAGAAATATAAAATTTTGATTTTTTTTTAGAAACCTAATTTTTTTACATGTTTAATGAAACAATTTTTACCTAAGAGTATATCATTTTACAAATACACAAGTGCTTATTATGTATATATATGTATCAAATTTCATAACAATCCATGCATATGTTCTTAAGATATCATGCGCGCAGTGACTGACGGAGTAAAAAATAGAGCTATTTTAATTTCAACAATATACGATATCCGTAAACGACCAGTCAGTTTGTAATTGTAGTATATTAATAAGCTCAATCTGTTTAATTAATAGTTAAAATGTCATGTCTATACGTAAAAAGTTTGAAGAGATACTAAATTAAACTTTGAATATTTTTATTGATTTTCTTCCAGTTTAAAAGTTACAAGAGCCTTTAACTTTAAAAAACAGTAATTTTAAATACCCTACGACTAGTCGGAAAACACCGGAAAGAAATTATTGGCTAACGCAATAGCATAAATATTTTTTTTTAATTTATTTATATAGTATCCATATAGTATAAACATCCAATAGTTTTAAATCCCGAGCTGTATATTTCATTAAGTTTCCAAATTTTAAAATATACAATTTTGTTAAATAGAATTTGTTTTAAAATGCCCGGGATTAGCTAAAATACAAATCTAAGTATTTTTTTTTTTCTTATTTGGCTACAAAAATTATCATAAATAAACAAATGGAGGACCAACTGGGATGAAGCTTTGTTTTTGAATCATACTGAGGCAAATAAAAAATATTAAAAAATGAATTTACCTTAAAAACACATTGATACTATGACTGAGATTACTATAATTATTCTCATGCGATTTGAGCAAACAAATATAGCTAAATATATGAATTAAAATAAATTAATTTAGAATTTACTAAAATAAGATTATATTATACTACAGGGTGACTACTAAATACTGTTACACTCCGAAAAATACGAATTAATTTTAATCGTTTGGGAAAACAATTTATTTCTCTATTTTAGGGTTTGGCAAGCTTATATTAGTGCGGACGAATTTGGAAATAAAGCGAATATTTAAAATTATTTTAAAGAGGGAAGCCAAAAGAATGATGATTAAACAGCTCTTTGATCGCAGGTTTACCTCAGGTAAAACATTTAAGCAATTAAAATGGCCTGTTTTCATGGAACATTTATATATAAAACTATAAATCGATTATCGAAAATGATCGTAAATATCGATCTAGGTCTGGTCGTCCACGCTCAGTTCTCACAATAGAGCGCATCAAAAGAATTCGCGAAAAGGTGTGAAGAAATCCACAACATTCTGCAAATAAAATGGCTGCAGAAGAGAACGTGAATTGCAGAACTATGCGAGTTATTATAAATGAAGATCTGGGTTATTACCCTTATCGCAAAAGAAAAATTCAAATATTGACTGTTGCACAAAGTATAAAAAAAATACAAAGAAGGAAGAAATTGATGAAGCGGCACGGTAGGAAAAGTGTTGACAGAATAATATTATCTGATGGGAAGCCATTTTGCACTTAACAGTGTTATAATGCTAAAAATTATATCGTATATTTAGCAACCCTCGAGGATATACCTGAAACCTTTCGAATTGTTAAACGCTTTCAGAACAAGAATTCTGTTATGGTTTGGGCTGCAGTGTCTAACAATGGAAAATTGCCTTTGCTCGATAAAGGGATAAAAATCAATGCGAATATTACAAACAGGACATATTGGCTACACATTTATTACCACATGCTGACAGGTTGTATCCGAAAAAGAATTGGATATTTCTGAAAGATTTTACATCTTCGCACCGAGATAAATCAACACAGGATTCTCCCTGTCACCTGTCCAAACATTATCATGCAAGAAGATTGGCCACCTTCTTCACCGGATCTAAATCCTTTAGATTATTGCGTCTGGGGATTTTAGAGGCTAAAGTAAATAGCAACAAACACAGAAGTTTGGACTCTCTCAAAGCTTCCATATTGCGTGAATGGTACCGAATACCTCTTAAAATGATTCGTGCCGCAGTCGGACATTGACATAAGAGTTTATCTTTGGTAATCGATAAAGATGGTGGTATATTTGATTAAAATTATTTCCGGTTAAACTTCCATCTTTGATGTTCATCATGTTAGTGTATTTATCATTTTCTATTTTATATTTGTAAAATAAAATGACTGAATATTTGTAACAGTATTTAGTAGCCACCCTGCAACAACCTGACTTGGAACGAGATGCTGACGATGCCAAAAAATGTTTTAAGGAAAAGGAGCTGTATTAGTAATTAAAATAATCAACTGAGGCCAGCCTGCGGCCTGAGGTTAATATTTAAATGTAAATTGATTCTATTGAGTGTAATAAGTCATTTTTAAACAACCTAGAACTTACCACGAAGGTTTCGCTGTAAGACTGAAAGGTTTAGTAACTCAAACAACTGCCGCTAGCCACGTTGCAAAACAGCGCTAAAGTTGCCGTGCGCTCTCTCACCAATCTCTCCCCGCCCGCATCCCCAAACTCCCGATCTGCTAAGGACATTGTAGCTTCTATAGTATCATGTGAAACTGAACAAGGGGTTTCACTAGAATATTTTCACTTGATAGTCTGTGATTGTACAAATACCAATACTGGATTGAAATATGGTTCTATCAAACAAATTGAAGTGCATCTCGAAGGACCTCTGCATTGTGTTGTTTGTTTAGTGGGATATCCATTTTGAAGAAATAACTTTCCGCCATATGTTTCAACATTTAGAGGGTTAAACAACTAACCCAAGATCATTTAGTGGACAAAGTGCGCAGAATCTCATTGGTAATGAAAAGCTTTCAGTGATAAATTTTCAATTTATTGTGAAATTCTAGAAGTGGACAGACAACTGTTGAGCAAGGAACAAAGTTTTTTTCTCACGTAAGTTAAGCTATTAAAAGTAGCAACTTTCCAAATGACTTATGAAATCGTGACCTCAGAATTGAATCGTGAATTTCACATGCCAGATGGTTCACTTGTGCAAATATTGTCTTTCGACTAAAACCCATAAAAGCAAAACCTAAAAAGCAAAACCCCTAAAGCCCATTTGGCCTTAAAAGCAAATTTTTAAATATTCAATTTTTTTAAATAGAATTTGTTTTAAAAGGCCCGGGATTAGCTAAAATACAAACCTAAGCAATGCTTTTCATATTTGGCTACAAACATTATCATAACTAAACAAATGGAGGCCCGACAGGAATAAAGCTTTTTTTTATCATATTGAGGCAAATAAAAAATATTAATAAATGAATTTACCTTAAAAACACTTTGATACTATGACTCAGATTACTGTAATTATTCTCATGCGATTCCAACCAACAAATGTAACTAAATATATGAATTAAAATAATTTAGAATTTCTTAAATTAAAATAGTTTAGAATTTCTTAAAATAATATTACACTAGACTATCAAACTGAAGTGGAACAAGATGCTGACGATGTACGAAAGAAAGTTTTAAGGAAAAGGAGTTGGGTTGTTCACAACTTATAAAATTGTACTTCATATTACTCTAATGAAATTTCCAGAATAATACTGCATATAGAAAAGTACACAACGCACCGAAAAATATTTGGAACGTTAAATAAAGACACTTTTATAATTTTAACTAGGGGGCTCTGCCCCCTGCAAGCTACGCTCGCCAAGTCCCGTTCAAACACTGTAGAATCTAAAAGCACGCTAATCTGATCGGTTTTAAAAAAATTGAATTATAATGAAAAAACCTGTAGCGATCTCCCTGTAAACGGGGTAAACCCTTCGATTGCAAAAATTTAAGGTATAATCAGTTGCTGTTAAGACACCCAATGCCATTCACTGATTTCAAGATTTTATGAATAGAAGTGCCTTGTCCGTGAAAGGATTAAAAGCATATTAATGTATTTACTATTTTAAAATTTCCTTTCCCTTTTAATATTCACGTGTAAATACAATTTTCAGGACATAATTTTCAATATTTTCCTGCCTTTAACACGTATTCATTTAATAGCAATTTTAAAGGTTTTTCTGTATTTAATAGTCACGTGAAAATATTTTTTTTAATCGTTAGGAAATATTCTTTGCGCTGTTTTTAAAATTGAAAACAATATCGGTACTTTTCGGATAGCCGGGCGCCAGTGTTATATATACATACATATATGTGTGTATATATACATATATGTATACATTAGGGTGGTCACAAGCAACATGGAGAAAAAATTTTTTAACGTTTTCTTCGGGGGGACCCTCCTAAAAGTTGCCAATTAGATAGAAAATGAGATTGACAAAGTTTCAGCTCAAATAAATAACATTAACCCGTGCCTCATCGATGTTGAATTCTTGAAAATTTGCAATTTTTGGCAAAAAATTGTCGTTTTTCTTTCTTTACGTGAAAAATATTTGTCTTAGAAACCTGATTCTTGTTTTATTTCATAGAAACTGTTGTTGCCTTGAACTTTTACTCTCATGAAAACTTATATTTAATGAACATTTAGTATTTTTCAGGACAGCTAGTGAACCATACCCTCAAATTCTGCATTTTTGAAACATAGGTAAAAAATGACAAATTAAAAATTTTATTACTTTTGATAATTTTTTTGTATTATTTTTATTAATAGGCAAAAATAAGTGAACAATTTTTGTACCTTTAAAATTATTTCACGAATTATAATTGATTATTAGTTACCTAGTTCTGTGTCTAGTAAGAAAGAGCTTCTCGATTTGTATTGCAGTTGAACCTCTGAATTTCTGTTTTTATTAAAAGGCTGTTTTTTTTATCTGTTATGGTTATCTATTTTTAGAATTGACGAAACATTCCGTAAAGCCCCTTCCCCTTCTTCATATGATGGCAGAAATGTAAGATTATTTAAATCGGCCACATGTCTCATCAAATCATCGACAGTAAGCAGCCAAGTAATTGTCAAGTTTTATGTATTTTATTTTATAATATTCGCAAAATGAACTGAACGCCAGAGAAGCTGCTAGACTTAGAATACATCCACTACCTAACCACAGACATCGACTCTACAAATAACTGTTTCGTAAACAAAAAATTGAGCTCATCAAAAACAGATTTTAAAATTCCCGTTTAGAGAGAACTGTTGTTCATTGGGGTGGAAAACTGCTTCACCATGTAGAGTGGATAAAAGTTTTAATTAGTTGTGGGGATGAAGAACAGTTACTACGAGTTCCTCAACTTGAAAGTTGTATCCGAATAATTCAGGCAAAAGCCGTATTTTCAGCAGTTGAAGAGTGGGAGGAAGTTGGTAAAATCCAGGCAATATTTTTGATACAACTGCAGTAAACACAGGTCGCCTCAGAGGAACCTGCATTTTTCTATAGCAATTGTTAAAGGAAAAGTCTTCTGTATTTACCATGCCGCCGCCATAATTTAGAAATTTTCCTAAAAGCTGTTCTTGATTGTAAAATGGGCATAATCACTGCCCTTCAGCCAGATATTAAAAAAAAAAAACAATTGTGATTGGGTGGTCTAAATAAAACCAGAGTAAGTATACAAATGCTACTGAAGATGAAATACTAGGTATAAATAGTTAATTCAGAAGAAATTTCAAATTTTCTTACAGGAACTTTTTTTAAATTAACAGCTCAGGGATGATTATAAAGAGTTTATCCAACTTTGTTTAATTTTTATAGAATTCCTTCCTGCAAAAGACTTTTTTTCAGAGCACCTGGTGCTTTTAATCATGTCAGATAGATGGCGGCACAGGCCATTCATTATCTCAAAATATATTGTTTCAGGGATCATCCTTCAATAACAAATTTAGAAAAAGAAGGTATCAGAGATCTTTTCTTATTTTTAATCAATATTTATGTAAAAGCGTGCTTCAATACTTCCACTGCCACTTTAGCCCCCAGTTCCAGACCTGCAATTAATAAAATCACTTGTTCACTACAGAAAATTTGATAAATAGGTTACAGACAAAGCACTTGCTAAAATGACAAACCGCCTTTGGTATCTTAACTCGGATCAAGTTGCATTTTCATTTTTAGATAATACTTTGGAAAAAAAAGTCAACATAAGCCACCTTATGTAAACCATTACCACTTAAATCCTTTTCGGCGCAGTGTCCCATGCCGGGACCACCTAATTTTAATTCCAAACTTACAAAAGGCACGAAGAATATTTTAATAAAATTTTGCTTTTACGAAAGGTTAAAGTAATGTGTTTTTAATTTCTAAAATAGTCGTTTGTAAATTCCGGGGTAGACAATCATTTCATCCTTTTACGAACAGAATTTTTCTGTGCCGGAAAGGGTTAACGTGACAGTTGTAAGGGAAAATAATTTATTTTCTTTATTATGTCTCCTTTCTTGTAACACAACTTTAATAATAAAATGCAATTGAGCATTATTTGCTCTCACTTCTATACTTCCTTTGCCCTCCCTTTTTTTTTAAATTCTTTCAGTTTAAAATTCGATTTTTTTCCCTTTTCTTTGGAATTTTTTTTAATCAAACAGTTTATTGGACTTCACAATACGAAAAAAAAAGAAAAACAAAAGGTAGAAAGCAGATGAAATGGAATGTTACAATTTTTTTTTCGATTTTTCATAAAAAGTCAATTTTTAGGATTCGGGTGAAGTCTGGTCCTGAAAAATGCGTATATTTTTAAATCTATACATTTTTAGAAAAAAATGATGTGTGGTTCTTGAAATCAAAACTTTTTTTTATAAAATGAGACCTGCATTATGTTTCTAGGTTCAATTGTATTCATTTCATGAAGGAAAAACAGTATTTTTTTGCGAAAAATCACGTTTTTTTCCAATTTAAACCTCAATGAGGCACGGGTTAATATTATCCAAATGACCTGAAACTTAGCCAATCTCATTCTCTAGTCAATTGGCAACTTTTTGGGGTCCCCCCCGAAAAAATTCGAAAATTGATTTCTTGTGACCACCCTAGTATACATATATTGTATATATACACACATATACATATATATCCACATATATGTATATGTATACATATGTATATATACATGTAAATAGACATATACAAGTATACATAACACTGGCGCCCGGCTAACCGAAAAGTACCACAATCTCTATAATAATAGCCTAAGTCATGTGACTACCATCAACAGCTCCAGGCGGATCCCTTCGCTTTTTATATTCCAGGCGGCCATTTTGGTACTTTAATGTTAGCCAGCCACAGGTGTGATAAGTCGCCGAATATTATTCTATCCCCACTATTTCATTTATATTATAATAGTCCAAGTCATGTAACTGTCATAAACAACGGGCTGATTCCTTCGCTTTTCACAAGAAAGGTTTCCATTTTGATTAGAATCAAAATTATTTTTTCGAATAAAACTACATAAAAGTTGCCATGATCACAAAGAATTCCTGGTACTTTTATGTTAGCCGGGTGAAAATCTCACCAATAGCTTTTTTTTAACTCGCCAGTTAGCATTATTTTATTTTTCGAGTGGTAAATTAAAACGGTGCTACTTGATTATTCCATTGACCAAAAATCTGTCGCCAAACTATAAGATTAAATGCCAATAATGGTTGATCGTAAATGTCGCATTCACTTAACTTTAAGGAAGTTACACATTTTCACGCCATCAAGTGATTTTTATTTGCTTTGAAGTGGAAATTAAATCTCATGATTTGTTGCATTGTCACAAACGGCACGGTGCTTGGCGTGATTTTTTTTTTTTTTTTTTTTTTTTTTTTTTTTTTTTTTTTTTTTTTTTTTTTACGACAATTTGGCGAAAACCTCGTTTTTAAATACCCGTTACATATGTATTTAAAATGAAGTAACAAGAAATTAAAAAATTAATTATTAACTATAGAACAAAACAATTTATAACATTTTTTTGCAAATAAAAAGAAAATAAATTCAAATAAACATTTATTAATAAATAAGCAACAATAGCTGGGTTACCATGTCAGGCAAAATAAAGCCATTTTGGCGCCAATTAGGTACCCCGTTGCGTATATGACATCTGTTTTTAATATTTTTCTTTTCGTTTCGTTTAAAAAAAAGGAATGAAGTAAAAGACATTTATTTTAAAAGTTTCAATTTTAAATGAAAGTTTTGTATTAAATAAAATGATAATGAAATACAAATTGAATTCTGAATAAAAGTAACATGATGCATTTCTTAGCATACATTTAAGGGAGGCCAAACTCGTCGCCAAATTAATTTAAAATTACCTTTTCTAAAATAAGAAAAAAAAATATCTGTTATGATTAAAATTTGAGTTGCCATCATTAGAAAAAAAGTGTTTAAAATTAGAAAAAATTAATATTTCGAAAACTAATTCTAATTTTAAAATACAAATACCAGTTTTGAGATCAGTGGATCAATACGGATTTTTAGTGCTAATTTCATTGCAAAGTATTCCATATTTTACGAGAAATCGCCGTGAAACGTAATCAGTTGTTTAATCAGTCGTTTCATAGAATCGTTACATAAATTCGTTTCAATTCGATTCATTAGGATTTTATATATATAGGGTAGATATACATTACTCTAATAATAGTTCTAGTGCAATGCAAAATACAGAAAAAACTGCATACCCTAAAAATAATTCGTAAAATTTGAATAAAATCTCACATAAAAAAACTGTTCAATGTCAGAATGAAATTAACTTTGTAACCATTAAATTACTGGGTTAAATAGATTACGTATGAAAAATGTTTTCAAACATGAAAATTGTGTATTCGATAGTATGTATTCGATTTTTGTTTAAATCAAGCTCTGCAAGATGTAACTTCTATTTTTTAATGGTTTAAATTCCATTATTTATTTCATCAATATTGTTAAATGACATACAGATTTAATGCTTTTACATGAATATTGATTACTCTATTAACAATATTTACTGACGACTCCATAGAAGTCTAACTACGATAGAAAGAAATACCTTCAATATAGCTTCACGTTTCAAAGAACAGTATTTAACCTAAAAAATATTATCCAAATAATATTATTTTAAAGGTATCACCATTTTTTATCACGCATTCTCTGCTTGTACAGAGAAAAAATGAAGAAATACAACAAATGAAGAAAAACAAATGTTTTACAAATGAAGAAAAACAAAGAAATGAATTTGAAATTAGAAAAGAAAATGTGATCGTCAAGTTACACAAAATATTGAGGCATCGGATAACTGCTGTAAAACTAAACACATACAGAAAGAACATTAAAAAAGATTTTTTACATACAAATAATTACTTATGATGTTCAAAGTACTTTTTATTAAATAGCAGAAAAATAAAAATCAAATGAATATTTTTCCGTAACGAATACAAGGTATAACTGAGAAATTACTAACATATGCATAATCCAGTACACCCCCAGTTAACAGAACTACATGAATATAACAAGTAAAATAGCATCTAATTTTATTAAATTTGTCTTTTTCTAAAGGTTATAGTAAATATTTGTTTAATTATACATTTATTTCCAATGCATAATTTTAATTCTGAATATCTTTCCTTCAAGCACTATCAATCCTTTTATTTAATTTCAATGAGTTGAAAAAGTATACATTATTCCCATTATTGTAAATAATATTAATTCCGCGGGAAATAACGAAGACACATATGACATACAACGCCACCATCTTATAAAATTGTTTATTTTAGACAATTTTTCATTTAATCAAATGTGTTAATCTAAAATGTGATAATCTGTAAATATCGTTAAATATTTATTAACTATTAAATCTGTAAAAGGCAATAAAATATATTTAGGAAGTAATAATGGAAATGAGCATTTTAGTGTCGCAATAAAAAAAGCTAATAAATGAATTCTACAGATTTTATACTATTAGAATTTACATATATATTGAAAATTGTTTGCAATTTATACAAATATCAACATCTCCATTTCCATACAGACTATCTCTAATTCCATTCAGATATATTCCACATCTCACATTATATTTAAATTGCTTTACGTATTTTTTTATTTTATTTTATTATATGTCATTCTGTTTAAAAATTACAAATATATAATTTCTGTTTTGTAAACAAGATAATTACCATTACATAAGACACAATTCAAATGTCAAAGAAACAAAAACTTTCAGGAAACAAATGTATTACATATCATATAATAATTTTATTATTTTGGAAAGGTGAAATCATTAAATGCATGTTAGGCCACGGCCAAACTCGATTCCCCTTATACGGCCGTAACGAAATGTCGTAATCCCTTTGTTTTCGGGGAATCAGAGTTCGCTTTGGTGAATTGTAGGGGGGAGGGGGCTTTTACCTACTGTGTCTGATGAAGAATTTGCCTCGCACGCTTGTGTTTTTTTTTTAGGTATAACTTAACTGAAATTGCAATTTTTGATTTTTTTACCTGTAAAAACCGGTTCATTCCTGAATTACATACTGCACTTACGATTCGCTAAAAAAGTTCCAGAAATTTCTTTTCACAAATTCCCTTTGCGTTTGGAGTAAAAACTGTTGAAAGGGGAAAAAAGGACTTGTTGATTCTTTAAAATAATAAAACCTGAAAAAAATATTTATTATTAGCCTTTTGTTTCGCCGTATTTCATGATCAGCTCGTACAATATTTTAATTTACTTTAAATTGTTCACAATGTACACATATATTTTTTTCTAAAAAAGCATCGTACAAATATCCATGTTATTTTTTTTTTCATTATTAATATGATTTGATTGCCGGATATTGGCAAAAAGACCTGTTATTATTCTTTTTTTTATTATGAAACATATAAATTTGTTTTTATTTTTATCGTATACTACTTTTATAAGATGATTGTCCAGAATTGAAATATTTAATGTTATATGTGATTTTGTAATTTTTCTGTATGCCTGTATAGTTAACATTAGCCACATATAAAGATTAAATTTATTGAAAATCGTTCGCAATATATATATTTCCTAAATAATTAAGAATTATGTAACCATCCATTAAAAAAAAAAAAAAAAAAAAAAAAAAAAAAAAAAAAAAAAATCACTACGAGTTGATTGCCTGATATTGGCAAAAGCTTCTTTTTTTAAATTATGGTGTATATCCACACGAGGGATATGGGCCCGAAGGGGATACCTCCGTTGGTGGGGGGGGGGTGTCTTTCTAAGGGAATCCAATCCGTATTTACTCAAGGAAATCCAAGGTTCGAAGAAAACCACGAAAACTCCGAACGATTAGGGTTGCCTAGAAGTTCTTCTCTCGTAGCTAATAGACGGAAGGTGCTGGGTTCGATCCTAATCACTCCCGTTGGCCTAATCGGTCGGAGTTTTCGTGGTTTTCTTCGAACCTTGGTTTTCCAAGCGTAAATACGGGTTAGGTTCCCTTAGAAAGTCCCCCACGGAGGGAATCCCCCCCCCTTAGGGCCTATATCCCTCGTGCTGAAAATAGGCCGTTATAAACACAACCAACCAACTGAACGATTAGGACGACGAGCGCGATTGGTTTCGAACCCAGCACCTCCCGTATATCCGTTTTGAGAGCAGAACATCTCGGCCACTGCTTTGCTTGGCCGAGATTTTTTATATCATGGAACATGTAAATATTTTTTTCTTTAATCGTATACATTTATACCATGACTGGCCAGAATTAAAATATTACATTTTATATGTAATTTTGTAATTTTTTTTGTATGCTTGAATATTTCAGATCAACACATATAATGGCCAAATTCATTAAAAATTGTTTGTAATTTACAGACATATATATTTTCTTAATAATTAAGAATCATGTAAATATCCATGCTGTGAAAAAAAAATCGATTTGAGTTGATTGCTGGTTATTGGCAAAAAGGCTTGCTTATTTTGTTGATATTATGAAACATGCAAATATCCTTTTAATTGCATCATATGGTTTTATACCATGAGTGACCAGAGTTAGAATATTAAAGTTTTTATTTTTCTATATGCTTGAATATTTCAGATCAACACATATGATGGCCAAATTTATTGAAAATTGTTTGCAATGTACATATATCTATATTTTTTAATTAATTAAGAATCGCGCAAAAATACTGAATGTTCTGAAAAAAAATATTTCGTTATTAGTTGATTTCCGAATACTGGCTTACTTGCTTATTCTTTTAATATTGTGTAAATATTTATTTATTATATTTTTTCTACTATGACTGCCTAAAATTCAAATATTTGATTCTATAAATTCCCCTGTTTTTTATTTTTTCTAAAAATTATAGAAATCTATAATAATTATTATTTTTCTATTTCCCTGTACACTTCATTTTTAACTCTAATGTTTACCATTATCCAAAGTTATCCGCAATCAACTTTATATACTTACATTTTACATCAGAAGTCTGGTGCAAAAAATAATTAAATGGTTTAAAAGTTATCCTGATTCTATATTTTACGGTCAGAATTCTCAATGTTTCAAGCAATGAATAATTTAAATGCAGAAATTTACTTATAACCTTTGTTTTCCGTGTTTTAGGGCGTATTATTTAATATATTTTTAGTTGCTTATGCTTAAAGAATTGTATTTATTTAATTTATTCCCAAATCCTTCAATTTTCCTATTTGCAGTACAGAAAATCCCAGGGCAAAATATACCTATATTATCTATATCTTTTATAACGCATATACAGAGACATTTTACGTATTTTTATGTATGAAAGTAACACTTAATAAGCATTATATACAGTAGGTATTCGCGCCATCAGGCAGCCACAGCAGCCTTTTACGATTCCAAAACTAAGGGGGGATTGTGAAGGCCGTATAAGAAAGGGAAGAACCGAGTTTAGCCGTGGTCTACCATATACTGTAATAACTATAGAGTATTCGAATCCTAAAACAACTGACGTTCTAAAATAATACTAAATGCTATGCGCACTAGTTTAAAATGGGGACATGCTATAATGACCCTTGATATTCTGTTCTCATTTAAAAGAACGAGAATAATAAAGTTTAAGTGCGAATAGGCATACGCAGAAATGAACCGACAGCGAAAATCCATTAATCACAAAATTGCAGATGGAAAAAAGTGATATAGCCTTTGAAATAGGAATTATTAAGTTTTTAAATGTATATAACACGTTTATAAGACCGTTTCCGGTTTATAAGGACTTTTCTAAATGGAAACCTATTTTAGACACTGAAATGAAAACCTAAACCTATTAAAACAAATCAAGAACTGCAAATTGGACTAGATATAGTTTTTCCAAATGTTTGATTAAATGCAGATAGATGATAATAATAAAGGAGGTGCCGATCCGAATTAAATCAAAAATGTTAAAATTAGTCATCTTTTTCCCTGTATAAAATATGAAATATTTCACCAACTCACCTACAGTAACTCTTTATTTTTAACGTAAAAATCTATATTAAATATTAAATGAAAATGAATGCGAATGAACACTTTTTTAGAATAGAACAAGTATATTACGGAAAAAGTGAGTTAATTTTAAAGAGGATTCAGTATCTGAAACAATTTTCGAAAGAAATGTCAATTGTTAGATCTGTATCCCACGTATTCGGTACGCAATTGAGTATTGCTGGTAAGTATTTAATAATATTACTCGATTAGAATATAACCTTTTTTTTTTTTTTTTTTTTTTTTTTTTACAGAAAACTTTTAAGAAGCTGATTAAATGATGTTTAACGTAATTTAATATTTTACGAAAGTGACTCTGTGAATCTGCTTAAATATATTTGGTTAACGTAAACAGATTCACCGGAGTGCTTTATTACACCAATAATATATATTTCTTACATCTCTTTAAAATCTTCATTTACTTGATTAAATGTAAACTACACCACCTACAATTAATGCGTGCAATCATCCATCCATTGTTTAAGGCACTTCAACTGCCCTAAGCATCATATATTGGCTGTGCATTCAAATTTACAGCTGCTTTTATACGCATGTCACTTGACTAGGTATTAATGAACAGAGCATCTTAAGTTCTAACCGCAGTCTTATCAACCTATATTATATTGCAATACATATATCTCTCTAAAGATATGTCTATAAAGCACACTGACTTAATCAAATATGTATTCTATAAAAGCTATCATGTAAAATTTTCAGTATACAAATTAATTTATTTGAGTTAAAAATTTACCAAACTAATTTAACATCTTATTTTTACTTAACTTTATACCAGATAAAGTTACCATTTTGTCCCAATTCTGAATTGATTTAGAGAGAAAAAAAATTACATAAGAATTTTTCTTATTCGGTGGTCAACTTACTGCAATTTTGTTAGAAATGGGGAAAAGTCCTTGGCGATACTGCTTCGCGAATAGTGTTCGGATTTACTATTTTAATGATATTGGAGATTAAGTAGTGAATAAAGCAATCATTGTTCTCCAATCAATTATTCCCCAAAATTAAGTAATTAGAACTTTCTCAACACTGTAATTAATTGGGAAATATATACATTATTTAAAGGAATGCTCATAAAATATTTTTTGTAACACATTGTTTTATTAACAGAAATGGATTTCTAGAAACACAAACAGAAATTTCTACAGATATCGATTTCGAACACAAAATATCAGCTCATTCCCCCAACGAGTTTCAGAGTTATACATGAAAAAAAAAAAAAAAAAAAAAAAAAAAAAACATAGGACAACTTTACAGCTCGCAATCTCTTTTGCAACGAATAAAAGTGAATTTAACATTACGAATTTAAACAATAAACCTCCCTAAATCCTAAAGTGTTTGAGAGAATAATGTCCCGTTTTGTATCCAATGCATGGAAAATTGCAAACATGCTGTTATAGATGGATTTTCGTAAAGACATTTTCAGAGATTGGTTGAATTTCAATATGAAGGCTGTACCCTAAACTTATTATTTTAGCATGCAGTGAAAGAAGACTTAGTTAAAAATCGAATATTTACTCTTGTTTTTGTCTACGACAATTTGGTAATAAAATTTTATAGAGTATATCGGTTTTCTAATTCTGAATACAGAATTAAATTTCTAATATTTGTTTAAATATTCTCTTTTATACGCGAATTAAATTTTACCCGGAAATATAATAATAATAGGTGATACAATATTGAACTCCGGGGGTTTTACAGTATTTACTTGAAAAATATTTTCTTATTATTGAAAACACTAATAGATTACATTTATTATATTTTTAGATTGTCTTCTAAATAATCCGAGTGGACTTTTTGGTGCGAAAACTATACAATAAAGTGCTTAATTAAAGATTTTAAAACTTATTCAAAACACATTTTTTGTAATAGTAGCAAGCAATGAGATGATAGCCAACGAAATTGTAATCTGAAATAAAATATTGTGTTAAAAAAACAAACAAAAAAAAAATAAAAGAAAGAATTATTTTAGACAAAAATAACTTGGATCCTTAAACATCATTTTGAGAAATTGTTTAACAACAACTTTATATCTGAAATAAAGAACCAAATTTAATAACTGATAATTAAAAAAAAAATAGTAAGTACATATACGTATTTCCAATCAAAAATTTCAGTGACTTGTAACATAAAAGACTTTACTTAAAGTAATTTTTATTAAAATTTGAAATCACTGAAATTAAAATCCACTTAATAGTTAAAAATAAATAAATAAGTAATAAAGTATACGTTAACAATAACGGAAATTTACAAGGTTTGTCCTTTTCTAGTAATAGCAACCGCATACTTCGAAATAAATGATGCTTACAAAAGAACGATGTGAACCGTTAAAACAAACCATGTCAAACTCGTCAAACTTTGCGTGAAAATATTAAATTGCTTTTCTGCCACGTCATGCGCTTCATGCATTAGAAATATTACTTTTACTTTAGACTTCAAACAATTGCAGTTTTATTTTGAATTGCTTTACTATTTGAAATTCTAGATATATGTTTAAAATTTACTTTTCGTACAGAATTTATCTAATTAGTATTGCATTTAGAAACATTTTTTGCAAATTGTACGTGAAATATTTTGTTTGTTCTTTATTGTGCTTAAAATTGTTGGATATTGAAATGACAGTTTCACCATGAAAATGTTTCTAATGTTTTATTCTATTAAATAATATATTTCACATGTAGAAATATTTTTATATGTAGAAATTTCTCCGATAAAATTATTCTTTTGTTGGTTCAGAAATCAAAGTTGTGCTATGTTATTTTATTTAAATACGAAAGCATTTTCAAACTATTTAATGTACAATCTAATTTTTAAATAAAAAACTAATATAAGGTAAATAGTTGTAATCAGATAATAAATATTAGAAAAATTAGGAAATAACAAAGGTCTTCGAACGCATATAATCCATAACATAAATTATATTTATATAAAACCATATTATATAATTACATCGGAATAAACACTGAACTAATTAAACAAAAACATAATTTGTATAACAGATTAATATATATATATATATATATATATATATATATATATATATATATTTCCTACATTGCTTAATCCAAAGAGAAAGGGCACATGTTAAGATATTACATTAAGTTATTTCTACATATAATGCTAAATTGTAGTAATAAATTAGTTAAACAGATTAATCATTAAAAACTATAAAAAAAATTCTAGTAATATGATGCCTACAAACTTAGATTCCATAAAGAAATACCATTATTTCAAAGATGTAAACACTTTATGTTATAGATTATGTTCCGCTTGACTAGTTTAAATTATTTATATTGTAAAGTAAAGTGATCGCTAAGTTACACCACATGTCGATATAACTGAACATAACTCAACAACTAAACACACACAGAATCAATTTTGTATACGAGGAAAGTACTTACGTTGCATAAAGTACTTGTTATGAAACAACAGATAAAAAGAAAATATTATCAAGCGAATTTTCTTCAATAAGTCTTTACACTCTTAACTGAAAAGCTTCAGTTATTCTAATTACTGATATTTACCGCCAATTCAATATCTAGTTAATCGAGCTTCATGGATATAAGTATGAAATTAACAAAAAAATTTCAAAAATTTTAAATCGTTGAAATACAAAAGTAAATGTTTACATAATTATAAAATTATTCTCTATGGGTAATTTAAATCCTGCTCCAAATTTTTTCTTCAAGAATGGTGAATGATTTTTCTTAATTTTAATGAGTTGAAATGATTTGTATATTTTCCATTATGGTAATTTTTTATTATTTTCCATAAAATAACCAAGAAACATGTGATATACAGCTTCATTGTTTGGCAAATATCGTTAAATATTCATAAACTGTTAAATCTTTAAAAATCAGTATTATGTATTTTAGCAATAAAATAAAAAAAAAGTTTTTTAGTGTCACAACAGCAACAAAAAAAAAGAACTGGATTTTACAGATTTTTGAATAACATTTACATTTATATAAAACTAACTGTCATTTATACAAATATCACTATTACCATACATGTAATTTCAGATGTATTGGTATTTTCCCCATTACATTTATATCGTTTTATGTATTTACCTTATTTTATTATGTATCTTACTGTTTTAAAATGATGAATAGGTACATTTTTTTGTGTAAAAGATAATTCTTTAACCCTTTAACACCGAGCAGATTTTGAGTTTTTTCTTAAACAATGATATAACTGAAATTTGTAACTGATAATTCACTATCCGTTGATAAAATGCCTATATTATAGTTTCTGTTAACCAGCACAATCACTCAATTGCGACATTTATGGAATAGATAACCGAGGAATATAGAATTTTTGTTATTGCCTAACACGCACAATCGTGCGGGTCCGGTATTAAAGTGTGAACGCAAAATATAAATATAAAGTGAAAGCCTGAAGAAAATTATAAAATTTACATGAAAGTTATAATTCATTTACATCTAGAAAATATCTTGGCAAATTGTAATATATGTATATATATATATTCAAACGTTTTAGCTCAAAAGCAAAAAAATAAAATAAAATAAAATAAAATAAATAATAAATAAATATTAGCGAATAATATCAAATAGAAATATTCTTTATATTTTTAAACTTCAGTATTCAAACTGATTGTGAGTTCACTGCATTATTTACTATTATAGTTCATTCAGACACCAACAAAATAACATCATATCCCAAAATGTGTCCCAAATCTTTCATGTGTTGCGACCCTACCAGTAGCCGAGAGGTTCTGAGCTTAAAGCTGGTAAACGAGAGGTGATGCGTTGGAATCATGTCGCGCCCGTCGGCCTAATCGTTCGACGTTTACAAAGGTTTTCTTCAAACTTCGGATTTTCTTGCGTAAATACTGGTTCGGAGAGCCGAAAGACCCTCTAGGAGGGCATTCCCCCCCCCCCCACCCTTCGGATACAAATCCCTCGTGAAGATAACTGGCCGTAACAAATAACAAACACTTTCTTGTGTTTCATTTAAAGTACCGTAAATAATACGCCTTGTATGGTCCGTAAAAATCATAACCCAAAATGTGTCCCAAATCTTTCTTGTGTAACTTTTAAAGTACCTTAAATAATACGCATCATTTGGTCAAAAAACAAATATTTTATTTATCATACAATAATTTTGCTCTTTCAAAAATAGGTTAAATCTTTAAGCGTTTGTCGTAAAAAATAAAATAAAATTCATTTCTAAAACAAGGGATCTAGTAAAATAATTATAATTGAAACGACCATAAGCTACAATAGAGAGCTTGCTGCAGTGACACTTAATAGTATATTCTGTTTTTTATTAGAACCAAAACAAGCAGATTTCCAAAAAGAAACGTGTAATAGGCATGCGTAAAAATGAAAAATCAGCGAAAACACACAACAGACAAAGCCGTCTAAAGACTACAAGCCAAACACAAGGTTTCGTGACGGTCACTTCGCGGGGCTTACGCCAGCAGAGAAGAGCACAGACTTATTTAAAACATATCAATACTTTCCTCTACATTCCAACTTAATTATCACAGCATACGGTAAAAAATTATATACGTACTAGTAGTTTAAAGAAGCTAATTAAGCGCTTTTCAGTCAATTTCGATTACTCGTCAACAGTAAAAATAAAAATACGTACTATATTTATGAAATAATATCACTGTGTCAATAAAAATGTGCCTCAGTATTAAAGTTAAGAGTACATAAAAGAAAATTGGATCGTTAATAAGGAAAAAAAAACCACCAAGTATTACATTTATTTTAGTGAACAGTTTTTATTATATTTATTCTACTTTGAAATTTAGAAACAATATCAATTATCTACTTTCTATATATTCAAAAACAAGACATTAATATACATATACATATATAAATTTTCAGTTTAAACGCATATCAATTGAATTATTTTGCTTTCAATTATTTCACTTTCAAAAATAAATAAATACTAATAAGTGTGCAATCAAAACCCACATTTAAAATTAAGTTAAAGTGAAAGCAAAGTGAATGTCAAATAAAACAAATTCAACTTGTGTTCTATTTTTATTATTTATTGTTGCCTGAAATTATACAGAAAATATTTTCTTAAATATTTAGTGATTTGAAACCTTCACATAACAAATTTAGTATAAATAAATAGTAAAATTAAAGCATATATGAAATTAAATATTCATACAGATAAATTTTTCGTACCTACTGCAAACTTTACTTATCAGAAATGGGTAATTTTCACATAAAGTCCATTAGAAATGAGAAACATAAAACTCTCATAATAAAACAAAACAAGGTCATGAAATGGAAAATTATTATTGTTATTTTAATTTTGTGTTAGTTTAACATATTATGCAAGGTATAAGCAATAGATTTTTTTAAAGTGTACTGAAACATGACAGAGGGGAAAAAAAGAAGAAAGAAAACACTTTCATCAATCCAAATTTCAATTTTCCTAACTTATGTTCATTTTCCTCGGATATTTGAGATTTAACTGCTAAAAAACATAGAGAAACCCAAATCCTTCCTCGAAAATATTTCATTTCCAAAAATAATGTTGTGTGGGCTGTTTAAATGATTGTTCACATGTTTTAAGCTTAAAATAATCAATATATGAGATGAAAAGTATAAAGGGCCATGACTAGATCGAAAAGTAAATTTATAATTATAGAAAAATTATTTTATTTATTGTTATTTTTAATTAAACATTAAAATGTATATAAAAACACACACAGTTTTTTCGAAGAGGTTGGGGGGGGAAGGGGGGGTTCGCCAACATCTGTTTTGCATAAGGGCGCTGACAAGTCTTGCAAATCTTATGAATTAATTGTTTACAGTGGTTGCAAAAATAGAGATTCAAACACATTATCCCCATATCTCCAGTTTTCACGTATAAGCATGGTTTATGTAACAAATATTATAAAAGGAATTTTTATCAAGATATTAAGAGTTTAAGATTAAAACACAACAATAAATTGGTACGTATACAGGGCTGCCACCGGCGAGTATTTTCCTATTCTATTCGCCCCGCTATTAAAAAAAAAAATGTAGTATATTTCTCTTGCAAATGTTGTCAAACTGTATGTCAAAGAAAAATACATAAATTTTGTATTAAATTAAATCCCAATCAATTCTGCATACAAAATAATTAGTTATTATTCACACGACAAATGTTTTCTAATAAATAGACGTTTATTAAAAGTCACTTTAATGAGAGAAAACAGAACATATTAAAAAGGGAGGAAGGTGTGACAAGTTAGAAATTACTAAATAATTAGGCTTGTAACTGAGAATTTTGGCTGAACATTTTTGAGCATGATTAGTACCCATAGAACCCAGTCTGACATAAGTTTCAGCTGTCTGGTGCCAATATTTCCGAGTAAATAAAATTCAGAAGTTTTAACCGAAATTTTTGAATAGCAAGAAAGGTAATGTTGCAAATAGCTATTACCAAAATGTAAAATTTAAACAATAATATTTGTACTGTACTATAGACAAAATTTCATCAGTTTTCAGTGATAAATTCCCGAGTAATAATGATTTTAAAGTTTTTTTTTAAATTAATTTGTTTAAAATAAAAGACCTAACTAAATTTTTCACTTGAAAATATAATAGTTCAGGTAGAAAAATAAGTCGCATAGGACATTAAAATTTTAAACTGAATTGGCCATATAGCTTCCAAATTATAAGGAGAAATGTGTTGGCCCCAACAGAACTGTCTAGCTCTAGCACATATTAAAATGAAGCTATTTTTATATATTTATAAAGAATATAATTAAACAATGAAAACTTTATTAATTAATAACTTTTTAGATAATTCACTGATTCACACCATTCAAGCACCAATTTTTAGCAAATTACGAGAGACAGGTAATGATATAAGTCTCGATACGATTTAGTGACTTTTGCCACTTTAAATTACTGCTGTTTTTGAAATGAAACAGAAGTACAATTATATCGTTTTGTTTTGGAGACACGCACACGGAATTATTGACAATACGATACTGGTATTTAATAGTTAATTTATTTTAAAGAAGTTAAAAATAAAAGATATTCTGAACACAAAACATAGAACTAGTACTATTAAAATATAAGTAGTTAATTTGAAAATAAAACTTACCTTCAAAAGAATATGTTCTATTCTTTTAAGTAAACAGCACGTGCACACGTTACATTTTAATTCTAAACAACCAGACACA
Organism: Maratus speciosus; assembly: GCA_963932465.1. Taxonomy (NCBI): domain Eukaryota; kingdom Metazoa; phylum Arthropoda; class Arachnida; order Araneae; family Salticidae; genus Maratus; species Maratus speciosus. Next base: position 42,362,651 of record OZ010789.1, read on the forward strand.
AGTTTCAAATGCTCGGCATTGGCGCCAGCCCCGGGTCGTGACGTCACATATGTGGAGGAATGAAATCGTGTCTGGCTTATAGTCTTGAGAAGGCTTTGCAACAGAGCGCATTATAGAGCCTATATTGTTATTAAAAAATCGATATTTTCAAACCATGCTAGTGACGTAGATTTTAAATTTGTATTATAAAATTATTTTTATCGGGCTATTTCAATAATAAAGACTAAGGAACTTTAAACTTTTCAAGAATAAAACTTTCATTTTGACTCCATAGCAAATACCTAGAACAAAAAAAAAATGAAGAACTGCAAATTAATTTCTATATAGTTAAAAAAAAAAAAAAAAAAAAAAAAAAAAAAAAAAAAAAAGCTACACATCAAATCATTATAAAAATATCAACATTAAAGAATGAACTAATTATAATTAAATAAAAATGTCAACATTATTTTTTCCCTATCTAAAATATAAAATATCTCAAATACTCACCTCTGATAACTCTTGGTTTTTTATAATAAAGCGTGAGAGAAACTATTCATGGAAATGTATGCGGAGTTTTTTTCCCTCACAAGCGAAATATTTTCAGAAAAGACGGAGTGAATTTTAAAGAGGATTCAGCACCTGAAAAAAATCATACTATCAAACAATAATGTCTTGTCAGATTTGTATCCTAAAAGATCCGTGATCAATTAAGTATATCAGAGTAAAACTTGAGAGTTATTTTTCTATAGGAATGTAATCTAATTTTTATCTTTTCAAATATTTTTAAATTGCTGCTTAAATTAGTTCTATAATAATTAGTATTTTAAGAGTGTGATGCCGTGGATCTGCTGAAATTCATTTCTGAGAAATGAAGATATCTTTACTGAACGTATATCGATACACGTGCGTATATGTTTTATACTAATAAGTATATTTCTAATACATCTTTAAAATCTTATATTACATGATAAAATGTTAACTATAACGTTTGATAATAAATGTTTCAATCGTCCATAGCTTGTTTAAGGCATTACAGATACTCTAAGCATTACAGATTGACTGTGTATTCAAATTTACAGCTGCCATTATGCACATGTCAGTTATATAGGTATTAATGAACAGTTCATATCAAGTTCTAAGTGGAGTGTTAGCAATGCGTGCTGTAACACTGTATGCCTCTCTAAAGTAAATCATATTGTCTTAATCAAATAGGAATACTATAACAGCATTCTTTCAAAATAAAGATATGCCTAAAAATCACACTGTTTTATTCAAGAAGGCATTTTATAACAGATATCTTTTAAAAGTATAAATAAGTGAGTTTAATTATTATTTGTAATTGCCTTCATTGCAGATCAATATTAAATTACTATTTTTTCACAATTTTAAACTAATTTAGATAAAATAAATGATACCTTTTCTCAAGATTTTTTTTCTGAATCGGTGCTCAGGTTACTGCAATTAGTACGTAAATTTTGTACTGCGAATGTACTGCAATTAGTATGTAGAAGACAGCACTTTACTACACAAGTGAGACACTGTAAAAAAAAAAAAGTCCAATTGCAATATTTTTCTATTGCAACTGGATACTAAATTATATAGCTAAGATTCTTGCACTATGCTTCAACTAAACACTTATGTAGAAAATATTCTTTAATATTGGCATACTTTTTCGTTTAAAACAATGACATCTAGGTGTTGTGAAAGTGTATTATGTAACTAGAAACATCTTCAAATACTGAGTAATAACTTAAAAGAAGTTCTGCAAGGTTTTTTTAATTATACTCTATCCTTGCACGACTGATGTCGTGCGTTTAGTTCAGCAATTTTCTAATGTTTGTATCAATTATTTAATATAAAAATTAATTTTAGTCTCCTGCATAAAGTTTACATTGATTTGATATTATTATTTTTTTAAATTTCACTTGAAATATGGCGTACGACGGAAGGAGGGAAACAAACAGATAGTTAAGACAAAATGTAAACAGAAAATCTAAGTTAATAAAATAAAACCCCTATTATATAATGTAGCTCTTTAAATGGTGTGAAACCTTGTACGTTCTAACATCTTCTAACTTGGAAACATCTGTAAGTTGTACACTTTGCTAGAATACGACACTCCTTGTATCCAATACTTCGTTTATGGCACATCGAAAACTTGCTCCTTCGGTACGATAGTTAAGTCAGCCAGACGCAAGTTCAAAGGACTCCAATTCAGAAGTAAGTCCTGCGTTCGTATCTCATGGTGTATTATTTGAGGCATCGCAATTTAAGAAAAATCACGCATTCCAAGTGATATTTAGGGTCATTATACCGGCATAAAACATTTGTAAAAAGAGCATTGTAAAGGACCAATGACAATTCAACGACGAGGTGAACTGGCGCACTTTGCATAATTCGCAGGAAAAGATAGTAGAATCACCAATCGCAGAACACCATATGTAAATCACTGCGTGTAGAAATCTTTTAATAAACAGTGCGGTAAGATTGTTTCCTCAATCCGTTCTTCGTACATGCCAACAAGATAACACTTACAATGAAACATTGCGGTGAACTGATAAAGATGTTTTATCGATACTGGAAAAATTCAGCGGAAGCAATGCGAGTTTATCGCTGAAATCATATGTTACGACGAGGCCCATTTTCCGTAAAAATTGTACGTGTTTTGGTGAAAAAACTTTGAAGAAATGTGATGCACATGTGATTGATCACGATACAGAGGACCATATGTTCCTGTTTAAGGTTTTGCGGAAGTGTGTAAAAGAAATACTGCAGATCCATTGCTTACTGCAAGAAGTGTTGAATGCTGTTTAAACGTACCGAAAACAACAGTTCTCAAGATTCTGCTCACTATTCTGCGGACGTTCAGATTTTGCAACCTGGAGACGAGCAACAGCGTTTGGACATTGCTAATTATTTTCTCATCAGATATGATGAAGGTAACAGATGGTCATTGTGAATTGTATGGACTGTTGAGTCACATTTCTCTTTAACTGAGAACATAAACTCCATGAACTGCGCTCATTGGGCTGATGAAAATCCTCGCGATGTGACACGAACGGCTTTACACGAAGCTAAAGTGACTGTGTGGTGCAGGAAGGCAAACACGTTTCTTCTCAATCCGTACTCTTTCGAGGATATCACTTCCACAGGTATGAAATCGTACTCCACCACAAGTGCTCAGTATACAAAAATGTTACATAATTAGTTAACTGAGGAACTGCAGCAACGAAATATCGTTAATAATATTGTATGGATGCAAGATGGCGCTTCCCCCCACACATCGCCATATCTGTTCGAAAAATACTGCAACAGAACTTTCATTGTAGAATCATCTCTCGTAATTTTGCAGTTTAGTGGGCACCACAATCCCCCGAACTGAATCCAATGGTTCAGGGATTATCTGAAATGAAAGGTGTACACATCAAATCCATGACATTTGTCAGAATAGAAAGATGCCGTAAAACTTGAAGTTGTACAAATCCCTTCTGCGATGTTACGTTCGGTATTGTTGTCAGCAGTCTCACGCATGCTATGCGTTATTGTCTGCGCATGTGGGCATCTGGAAAACTGCTAATTAAAATAGATGTTTTTTTTGTATTCTCATCGGTCCTTTACAACGGTCTTTTGCATGTGTTTTGCACCGGCAATTTTCATCGTATGTGTATCATTTCATCGTCATTTTTGGTTTTTAAATGCGCAGATGAATTTGCACATGAAAAAAGTTGGTATTTCGATTAGAAAATTTCAATTTTTTTCACTGTAAATGTAACTTCGAGAACTCATTGCTTTAAATCATTACGATGTCGAGGGCATACACTCAAATAAGTATATCTAGATTTTATTTTCAATTAGTTGTGCGGTTAGGCCGCTACGACTTCATATATTGGGGAAGTGTTTTTTTTTTATGACCACATTGTAGGTATAACCCCTTTATAAGTTGGCCATATGTTTTCACATTGGTCTCTGACATTTAAATATATATGAAAATTAACGAATAACAAATGGCGTAAAGGATTTAAATTGAATCTTAATTAGATACAGTGAGATTGATGAACATATTAACCTAATGCGGAAAAAGAGTATGAAAATTTGTAGGAGAGAATGAAAGTGTGGGCAAAGTAAGGAATAGATGAAGGGTTACATGGTACTAGGTCACTCTTCCGTTTTTCTATATTGTTGAATTAATAGTGCTAATATCCTGATTTCTGTTAAGCAATCAATTACTTCAAATATCATAAGGTCATGCTTTGTTTGATTACTTGAATCTTCGATTGCCTTTACCTTTACTAATCGTCGAATGGTAAATGTGCGGTTTCAGAATTCTTTTGAGAATGCCATTGAAATATATTAGTATCTCCGACCGCTTGTTATAGGATTAAGCAGACGAAATTCAAAATTAATCGAGACTAAATTATTTCCTTGCAGTAAATGTATTGTTAGAAGCTTTTTTTCTGACGTACATAAACGTCCTCGTACCTTATCTGCTTTCATCTATCGGAAATTTATCAGTGATAAAAAGGTAAAATGGAGAAGAATTCAAATGCCAGGAATAAAACCTAATTTTTTTGAAGTTGGACAAAGTCTGTAAATTTAGAAAAAGAAATATCAGAAATTAAAACTTATTTTATAAATTGATGATGTGTCTTGTCGTACTTCAGTGAACATTGTAATTAATATAAAACTACAATTTTTCCTCTCAATTTAACATTATTATTACAGCTACATGTTCAAAGTGTAACTTATGCAGAAACTCCAATATTTTGGCAACTCCTTTTTTATAAAAAAAAATTCCGAAAAATTTAAAGCTGTGTTCTATTCTAAAAAGTTTAGTGAATGCGTATATTGACATTTGCATTATACAAGGAAGCCAGAAAAATGTACCTACATAGTTGATTGTGAAATCACTTCATATGGCTGCAGTTTCCTAAACTGGAAGCTGAGGAAGAATACTGAGGAAATCAAATTGCAGAAGAAATGAAAAATTTTATAATATCACTGCCAAGGACTATTCATAATCAATTAAAAATAAATGAATCCTGCATTTCTTTATTTCTATTAATTGTTATGTCGTAACGACCCATGAAAAAATATTTTGTACATTAATTTTATAAATAAAATTTTCGGATTTTAAAAGTTTGAAGATTTACTGGTCTTAGAATGAAGGACATGCAATATATTAAATAAAGAGTATGAAGTTTAGCATATCTCAATGTAGTAAAAAATAAATGTAAAAATAAGGACGCTTTAGTTTTAAGGACTAAAAAAATGAATTAGTTGAAAAGAAAACTTGGACTTCTTCATTTGATAGCGACTCATGAATCTAGTATTTGATATACTGATGAGGAAATATTTTGTACATTACTTTTATAAATTAAAATATCATATTATATATTATTAGAAAATAAAGAGAGTCATGAAGAATAAAATTATGAGTTTTGAGTTGAGACTACCCACTGATTTATAAAAAAAAATCTTTTGTTTCAATGAATAAAAACTGAGAATTTAGCATTGCATAAATAACCTGAATTTAAGAAGATACTCGTTACATATAGTTGTGAAATGCCGAAAGATTTAACGGGTCTCAGGACTCTTAAAGTTTCAAAATTTCAGAAATTTTAATTTTTTTTAGATGTTAAACTTCTATCTTTTCTTTACATTTTGATATGATTGTTTCCTTGAAATTTCCTTTAGAACAGAAGTTATGGCTATTAGAATTACTAGGGGATGGTACCCGGACTTCCCGGGTTAAAGAATATAGGTGAAAACTTTTTTTTTTAATTAAAAACTAATAATATTTTTATATGCAATAAATTTTTTAGATTGACCACTTACATTAAAAAAGCATTTTTCATATGGAAAATACGAATTATACAATCAAATACATTTTTGAAATTTATCAAAGGCGATATTTTCTTATTAGCCGCATGCTAAGAGTTATTTGCCAAGATTTTACTAATTATGGCATCCTTTTATATTCTGATAATTTCAGAGCTTATACATGTCTGGTAAATTTGTGCTTTATTAATGTTATTTTATTTATTTATTCATAGAGAAGTTTTTTTAATGGAAATTAGCCGTAAGAAAATGATGAAGTCTTTATTTTGTTTTAAGGGCAAACAGATTAATCTTTTGTAATCAAGCTCCGCGCGACATAGATAAATAAAAAAATATTCCATGCTTTAAAATTGTTTTTAAAACCATAGACAATCAGTAAACTGAGATGAACTTTGTAAACAAATTCCATTTGAAAATAAAAATCTTATTTGGTGATCTAAAAATTTAAATTGTACGATTACAAATATGTTAGATTTGTGTTTCTTCAGTATTATTCTTTTATTTGTTTATAAAAGAAGTATTAATTTCGTTAATTTGTCTTTCACAAATATGTTAGTTTGGTGGTTTTTTAATATTATTATTTTATTTGCTTATAAAGGAAGTATTAATTTCATTATGCAAAAATAGTCAGAAACAAATGTTGAAAAATGTTTGTTGCTTTATGTGCAAACTGTTTATTATTATTACGTATTGAAACCGGCACGTGATAAGATAAACTTAAAAAAATCATGCTTAAAAATTATTTTAGAAAATATAATACATCAGTCAATGAAAACAGTTTTTAAACAAATTGCATTTGAAAGTACATTTATTTCCCTATGCGACAAAAATTGAAAATGTAAGATGGTCAGAAGATTGAAAATGTGCAGTAGCGAAAATTTCAAGACCGGAATTTGATCTTGAAATATTGCCATTCGCAAAATGGCGTCAGCGTTACGCACATATACGTTTGTTCTTTATAATATAGATACATAATCGGTAAAATATAATAAAGATCAGTTATTAGGATGTGGTTATCAATTGAGGCTCTTATGCTTGGATTTCCGGAATGAAAACAGCAATTTTTACCTTCTCAAAATTTGCATACGCACTTCTCATATCCATATTCATCATTCTTAAAAAATTTGTATTTTGTTTGATTTTAAAAATGATTTTAACTCAAAACTTGAAGTCACGATTGTCAGCAATATCTTTTATGTCAACAGACACATTCTTTATTTGAGATTTTAATCTCAATTTTGGAGAGTAAAAATTTCCGTAATTTATGTTTTTTAGACGCATTTGTGTTAAAGGGCTTAGTTTTATCTTAAGAAAATGATCGTTTTATTTTAAATATGACTTCATTTTCACTTAAATAAGCATTTCGCCAAGTGTCTGAAACTTAGTTTCAGTACACATGCAGAAGAAAAAACAATATAGGAAATTTATGAGGAAAAATGCGTATTTTCAAAAGCAGTATGTCATTTTCCGTTATTATGCCCCTAATATATTATTCTGCTCCTAATGAGATTTTGCGCCACTAAACCCTATACAACAATTTTGAATTTTTATCAGAAAATAGCACGAATAAAGTTTAAAATACAGTAATAAAAGTTATAAAAAAAAAGAGATAGTGCGACCGCATCTACAAAGGAAGAGTTTTCAGTTTAAAAAAAATAAAGTAAAATTGGTTCAGCAGAAAGATCATGGCAGATGACTAAAAAACACACTTGTGTTTTAAATATATAATTTATATAAAATTAGGAAAAATTAAATTAAGCAAATTATGTTATTTTGATAAAATTATAGTAGAATATCCTAAAGAATAGCATTAAAATTTTATTATTCGAGAGAATTTTTCAAAACAAATTTTACAAAAACTTCAGTAACACTATATTATTTTAAACCACGAATTATTTGTTTGCTTGTCTAACTTGGCGAAGCAAATCCATCCAAGCGAGAATCATCAATTTCTGAAATATAAATCGCTATTATTTGCATGTTACCTCTCTTTTATAAAGACACTCTACATTTTTGGAAAACATTGCGTTTATCAGTGTGTGCTTCCGATTACATTATTTTCAAAAGTGAAGCATTTTCACCTGTGAAGAATTTCAAAGCAGCTGGGCTGTGAAAATGACGCTCTTCTACAAAGCATAATTCAAGTTTAAGAATTAAAATACACGTATTTTTGTAAAATGACGTCATTTGCATACGCTAAAGCAATCTACTTTTACAACCCAGTCTTAAACTTCGTCTATAGAAAAGTGTGCATATGATGTCATTATCACGTAATAACAGGCAATATTCTTGACATAGCCCATATTTTATTTTCAACTATTTTTTCAGGTTTTATAAGAAAATGGCAACAAAAAGATCCAACAGTATCTTCTATTTTCAACTATTTTCCGTTTACTTTCAATGACTTTCAATAGAAATGAGGTACTTTTGTTGCCACGATAAGAAAACTGGTATTAAAAACTGTAAAAAAAATAATTATCTCAAAAATTAATTGAGATACAGCTTTCAAACAAATTGCATTTAAAAGAGCATTTTTTTTTTCATTATACGACGGTGTAAATATTTAAAATGTGCGATGTTTAGAAGTTTAGAAATTTGCAGTAGAGAAAATTGCAAAACCAAAATTTCATTTCAAATTTCAAAGTGTTGCCATTCGCAAAATGACGTATGTGTTACGCACATATATGTTTATCCTTTATAATATAGATACTCGCTCAATAGCTGAAGTGGAGCTTCCGAAACTTTGAAGTCATTTTCCTCTAAAGGACGTTTTTCAGCATAACACGCAGGATATCTCAAAAACTTCTGAATATGTTTTCCTGAAATTTTCAAAACATACGTTGAATGCCAGTTTGAATAAACGGAACGTTAAATTTCTTTTTTATTGCTGAAAAAAAAACATTTTTTTAGGTGATTATAGTGTTGAAAATTTCAAAATTTTGTATTCGCTAAATAAAACTTTGTATTAAAAAATGCTTTAAACACCAGTATATTTAGGTTCAGGGTAATTATTATAATCTGAAGTATTTTTAGGCACAAAAAAAATTCATTCTCGTTGCAAAATGTATTTTGTAATCCTGCGCGTAAGCTGTTATACTAATTTTCTGCTCGACAAATGTCTGGCAGTTTGGAGCCCCCTGTAAATATTAATTTTCAATCTTGCAATTTTTTAAATACATGAAATGAAAGAACAAACTTATATCTTTTAATCCCAATCAAAATTGTGTTTATAAATCAAATACATTTTAAGATATTAAATGTTGAAAATTGTCTCTTTTTTTTTTCAATTTTAAGAATCCTGAGACCCCTTAACAAAATTAAAACGAGAAGTATAGCACAAAACTCTCATCACTGACTTTAAAACAATGCAATGTTTAAATTGTTCAATTGCAAAGTATGCTGAGATGATTTTGAAGCAATTAAAATAAAAATTATAAATGTTTCAAAAATAGTTTTTCTTTAATTTATTTTTCTTTAATCTTTTTTCTGGTGTTATGGAGTAATTTTAATATTTTATTGAAGTTTTATCATCTGTAGCAAAGTCATTGCTTCTTTGATTCACTGCTTTAATTAACTTTTGTTTTCGCAACGTACTACAGTGTAAAGTAAATTGTATGGCTTCATTCTTGTTTTTAATATTTATAAGATAGCCTCGTCTCAATGTTGTCCATTAAAGGGAGAATCCGTTTCAGACCACCTCACACAAGTTTCACTGTATTTATTCTTAAAGAGAAAAAAATCACTGATTACGATTAACTTAGCAAACACTGTTATAGTACAAGCAGATATAATGAAAGTAAATATTTAAGATTGGAATGTTTATTACGTATAAATTTCTTTCTGTTTTATTCATTTATTTATTTTATTTTTTTACAAGATTTTTGTAAGTGTTGTAAATTAAGTTTCCTTTTATTTATTAAGACCGATTTTGTCCTTATTTTATTAATGAATGCAATATCATCTTTATCAATCCATCTATTTCCCTTTAAGAATATTTATATTCCTAAATTGAATTTATAATTTTTACTTTATATTTAGAAGTTTAGGAGTGTCAATATTGAGAAGTTTGACAATTTATAAAATATATAAATTAGCAAAAAATAAAAAATACTGTTAAAATCCTTAAATGCGTGTTTTTGTATTTATAAGCATTATACGTAGAAATACTATACGATAATCATTGATATATATTTTAAATATTACACAACAAATCACTTTCTTTTCAAATAAATTAGTATTTCGTTTTTAAAAGTTACATTTGTAAAATTATTAAACATTCAAATAAAATTGATTATTTGTTATTTAATTTAAAAATTCATAACGTTTTTAATAAAATGTCACAATCGCAAAATGTTAAAAATATTGTAGCTAAAAAGATTACTTTTTACTTTCTCCATAGTCTTATCTCTGAATAGGAATAACTGCTTTGTAAATCATTAAAACTGTTTATTGTTTTATACTAAAATAGATAATGTGTGTTATCTGTAAGTTTAAGTCATGAGCGGCTTAGTAATGAAACGAAAAGTTTTAATAAATATAAACTGATTACACTTTTACATTACAATTTTAATTATCATTTATTAGGTGCTAAATATTTCTTTCTTTCGAATAAATGTTTAATTACTGCGATACGTTTTGCATTTTTGCATGTTTTATGGCTAATCTGTTATATTTTATTTCAAAATTTTTTAGCAGTTACTGTAAGTGATTGCGAGTTATAAAGGAATATGGTAATAATGGATTTTTTAATCAAATCCATTTTACAAACTGGTTGTAAATTGTTCGAATTCGATACTATATTTAGGAAATCGCATTTGCAAGATTATTAAAAAATTCGCATTTAATTCTTGGAATTGGTCAACATAAAAAAAAAACAATATAGAAAATGCACACTTAAAAAATGGCCATGTTTTAAAATCGAATATATTCCTTATAAAACAATGAAACGGATAGCATTAATTTTGGACGTGCTTTTTATAATAATTACGTATTTTCACCATCACAATATAATTTCTGGTCGGTTTTTTAATGCTTATAAGTAAAGGGTATAGCCGGATAAGTATAGCGAAATGGCCTCCACGGTCGATGTTTGAAATAACATGTGTGGTAATAAGACTCACCATGAGAATACAATACAGAGTGTCTTCATCCCCTGACCTTGAACTGCCCGTGAGATAATCGGGGAAGTATGCGCATGCATTACTATTTTTCAAACACGTTTTCCTCAAAAAGTACAAAAGTTTAAAAAAATGAAACCAACGCCAATTATTGAAGAATATGTTAGTTCACATCATATATATTTTTCATAATTGTACTCAAATTTAAACATAGAAAAATAAACAAAAACATTTCTTGAAAAACTTATTAATGTAGTAATTTTACACGCACACCAACCAAAAAATTATAGAATAATCCTCAAAGTATGTACCTTTAAGGAAAAAAAATTCGTTAAAATCAAAGATGCGCTTTTTGAGTTAAACAAAAATAATGCTCTTTCTAAAATATTCGCAACTTTCCCGGTTTGTATTTGCAGAAATACGCTACTATCAAAGCATTGGTCGATTCGTGACCTTTCCACTCGGGCAGGATGCACAGCGCGCCAAAATATGAGAATGTTTCCATACATACCACTTCCCTATAGATTTGTTTCGTGTTTGTAAATATTCTGTTATTTTGGCGTACAGTGCATTCTTCTCGGGTAATGATATCAAGTCAATGGTCTAGTCGATTGTGCAAGTGAAGCTGAATAGGGGCTGTAAATATATAAGGTTATCAACTTTTTGGCAATTTCGGACTCCCTACCAACCTTCAGCTATCAGACGTTATCTTTCCCCTCCCCGTAATAATATTGTTATCAGTGTTAAATTTCTTTTTATTTTTACATTTTTTTACCTCTCTCATTATACGTTTCAATGCGATATAGAGGCGTGTTTGTACATTATTTATTCTCATATTTTACTGATTTAAATGAAGAGAAGTAATTCATAAAATATCACTTTTATATAAGAAATAATTCTATATCAACTAAAATGTTAAAGAAATATTTATTGTTTAAAAGTTTTTTTTAATAGCTCATTGTTACATTATAATGCATTGAAAAGTAGCATTGTCTTCTTGCACTTCGCCCTTGCACGGGGCTAAACACAACAGGACAGGTGGACAAAATTCTTCCCCATCTTTTTCTAGTTAAAATATCAAATATAATTTCGAATATGATTTCTCTAACAACGATTTATATACCAATATGGCATAGAATATTAATAGTGAACGTTGCGTTATTCAATACATTTGAATAAAATATTTTATAAACATTGAATATGGTTGTATGATTTTCCTTTGACAGAGACATTAATATTTGAAGCTTATTGTAGATGGCAGCACCAAAAAATTGAAAAGAACTGTTTTTCTGATCGGAAATATTTACTGCTTTAAAAATTAAGACTTTAATTAATTCTAATTCATATTATTTTTAACTCTTTTTTAATTTTAAAATTCTTATTGTCATTTTTATGTATCATGTATATTAATAATTGTATTTTCTCTTTAACAGAACTATTTTCATTTTCTTTATTTTCTTGCATTTACTGCAGGACTAGATCGAATACTACAATGTTTTGATTTTGTGATGTGAAGTGGATAAAATCTAAAACTTATTTTGTTCAATTAAAAATATGAAAGACAAGTCAATTCGTAATTCATTGAAGTGATTTGTTTATTCTTTAAGTATGTTTTTTATCTCGACTCACCAGTGCACATTTGACAACGTTATCGTTTAATTCAATTCATCTATTTCGGAAGTCACGTTCTCGGAATAAATTATTCGATGACGAAGTTCGGCACGCACTCAAGGGTACTGTTTTGATTTCACATTTATTCTATTCAATAAAGCGAAAACTATATTCTATCATTCTATAGCTACATTCTATTTTCTGAAAAAAAATCGAAGGAGTTCCACAGGTAGTAAAACTTTTCCATGCCCTGGGCTTGTTGGTTACACCTAACCATAAGCCAAAAGCGGGTTCCCAGGGTGGGTACTTGCTTGCTTGCTTTATGACATAACGGTTTCTGTGAGTTGTTCACTAGAATTTTGCCGGAAAAGATTAGCAGTGTGTTCTTCTTGTGCATTTCAATCGCGTTTCCTAAAGACTGATTTAATTAATGACATCTTAATAAGTGATTCGATTTATTGATTATAGTAATCGCTGTGTTATGGCTGTTTCCAAGGAAATTACTCGCAGTGACTTTAACTGTCCGTTATTTGGCCACCCAAAGAGTTTCCTGTGAAGAAACTTCCAAATTATGAAGACGTTCTCAAGTGTTGCTTTTATGAAAATTACAACTTAGCCTTGAAATCAAACAACAGGTCAGTTAATTTTTCTCACGTTTTGATTATGGTGACGCCAAAAGTTAAATCTGTGTTTGATAAAGCTTCAATACTGATAGTAACTAACGCCTTACAGAATTGTTCAGTTAATAAATGCATATCATGACAGTTATCGTAATCTTATGGAGTCCTTTAAACGTGATAAGGGAAAGTAAAAGTTGAAAAGGAGCGTTGAAGATTTTTTAAAAAATCTTTGTAACTGCTTGATGTCTCTGATTGTAAGTGAAAATAACATTAGACTGCAATTGTAAAATGGTCCCTGAGGTTTGTGAGTGTCCTGTCTCTATTATTTGTAACTATAAAAAAGCAAAAAATATAACCATCATTCAACTAAAATTCTTGTAGTTTCAAAGAAAGCATGGTGTTGGTAAATTGGAAACGTGGACGTAAATGAAAAAAAATGTGATTGGATGTGATGGCACTGTTACTAATACGAGGTGGAAAACCGGTGTTATTCACATTGAAGAAGAAGTTAAAAGACCATTACAGTGGGGAGAGGTTGTGGTGTATGCCTCTTACATTTCAATGAGTTGCCATTCCGGCATTTGTTTCAAACTTTAGATGGTGAAACGACTGGACCAAAATCATTAGTCCGATTGGCACGCAGCTCATGAACTGTGAGAAAGTCCCAGTGGTAAATTTTGACAATGTTGAGTGGGAATTTCCAGAATTGACCGGCAAATTTTAAGCAAAGATCAGCAATACCTACTGTACATTAGTTGCACTATAAAAGAAGGCAGCTGTACTGAAGATTTATCTGTTCTAAGCCTTGCACACTTTCCACTCAAGGTGGTTCCACGGAGAACAGAATTCTCCAGTTGTATTTAAGTATTGAAAATCCAACAGATGAAAACAAGATTATAGTTTCTTTTCTCCTTAAATCTTATGTACCTGTATGGTTAAGTATTAAAAAAAAGTAAATACTTAAAAAATGGGCCAGAACATGTATTGAAATTTATAAAATTGTCAAAATGTCTCTCTGAAAACTTGCTGAAGGTCATTGACCCAATAATTGAGAGAAACGCATTTTTTGCCAAACCAGAAAATTTCCTTTTGAGTATGATAGTAGATAAAAGGGATCATATACGAGAGTTATGTTTCAGAAGAAATAAAGGCTAGAAACTTAGCTTCTAAAAGAAAGCCAATCAGGTGTTTTCAAACATCCAAAATAATTTTTCTAGATACAGACTACATCGAAATGATTCACAGGAACTCTACTACACTTTCACCACCACCTTTTCAGAGAAGAATCACCAACGAAGAGATTTGGTCTAAGGTCGAATCAGGTGAAACAGCGGCCCAGTGGAAATTTGACCAATTCCCATGTGACACCTAAACAGTAGAACGGTGTGTGAAGCTGGTAACCGAGGCATCATAAAAAGACTTCGGGTCCAGAGATGGTTATATAAGAACGACACTTTTGTCGAGATCTTCAATGTCTAGTTTTTCAAGCAAATCTTATTTCAAACTTCCAAAATACAGTAAAGACAAGTAAAGGACTATATTTTATTACAAAGTGAAATTACACTCAGGAATAATCTGATAAACGTAATCAGATCAGGTAATAGTACAATAAGAAAAGTAGTTTTTATTTCTATGAAAATTTGTCATTATTAAAAATGCCTTTTTTTAAACATAATCCGTTGCCAATGTGTTGTGAAATTTATTTATTTTTTCATTTATTTATTATTCCTATACTCTTTTCTACTAAAATATGTCTATAGCTGCTTGTTATAGAATTTATTTGATTTATTTTTATTTATTAGAAAAATTATCAAAATCGTGTTTTTTCTCAAATTTTAGGCCTGATGCGCTACCGCCAAACGTAAAAATTTATTTATTTTGTTATTGCACTTTACTAAGCTACCCTAGACGCAAGCAGGGCTCGCAGCGTTCCTAAAATTTTCCCAGTTGCTACCAGTATTTTAAATCAAAAATCTTCATGGCAGATTCCTTTAACATCTACAATAGATTTTTACAATAAATATTATCGTTTTGAAATTGTGGTAAGAAAGTGTGAAAGTTTTAGGAACGATGCGAGCCCTGCACAAGTTTTCCACGGTATAGCAAATCAAAAAGAAAAAAAAATCGTCCCACCCTACTATATAGTCTACTAAAAGTTAGTTCAGTTAAACGCATAGCACAGTTTAAAATTTCCACTCAGAAATTTCCGCCAATAAACGAATGTTGTCTGAAAATGTGTACTACCATATATATCACCTATAAAATTTATACACACCAAATAATGTTAAAAAAGCCATTGAATTTGAAAACGCATACCACATATGAAAACGCACTCCCAGCAATTAGTGTTCCTAGGCTTCAATAGTTCAATTATTGCTCATTTTCTTCAGTTGCAAAATTCTTTTGTGTATCCCAGTACGTTGACGATAAGTTGCATGCACACCATATTCAGTAGTAAGAAACTTGTAGTATATCTCAGTAACGTGAATAAATTTCAACATGTTTATGCACTGCAATATAATTAAAATACACGGCAAACGATGTTTCCCCACACGCCGTACACTGTAAAAAATAATGCCAGTTCTCCGGTAGGAATCGGAAAAATAGTTGCCCTTATCGTACCTGAATAATTTAAACCCATCTCGGAATAAAATCCGTAAAATGGGAATAAAATCCGTAAAATACCATTTTACTGACTATTTCCTTATTTTTACGGATTTTATTCCGACCTGTGTCGGAAATTATTCCGCTACGATAAGGGTTAACTATTTTTCCGATTCCTACCGGAAAACTGGCAGAATTTTTTTTTTTTTTTACAGTGTAATGTAACGGAATTCTTTTGAGTGTCCCTTTAAATGGACCGATCATGTTACACATTTCACTTTCAATACCAAACACGCCACGGTAATGCGCAATAACGTTCATCAATTTCATGGTAATCGGATAATGTTTACGCGAGTTAGAGCATGGGCAGTCGGACAGACATGCGAATTCATAAACACTTTTTTATTTATGTTAGAAAGAATTAAAAAAAAATGTCACTTTAATAGTTTACTATAATAGACCGGGACGCGGCAGCATAGACAATCACCTCATGTATTTCATGGCAGAAATTCCAGAATTAGTTAAAACTACATTCGCATATTAAAACGCAATCGGTCTGCCAAGTCATATCATGGTGGATAACATATAAAAACCCGATTTCAGAGGTTGACTCGTAGGCTTACCATTATGTTTTCCTGCTCCCAGTCCTCTATGTTTTGATAACTTTGGGTGTAGGAAAACACAATAGCAAACCTACGAGTCAACCGCTAAAATCGGGTTTTTAGGAGTTTTCCACCAAGATATGAACTGACAGGTCAGGTCAGGCGGGGAGGCCTACCATATGGCTTAAGCTCTGCAAGCCCCGCCCAACAGGGATACCCTATTTACTTGAAGAACAATGATCATACAATTATTTCACAAGTGGCAACCCATTCTGTTCTGGGCGTGCCAAGAACATTTTACAAAAAATATTTGTGATATGCCTCTTAATATTAATACAATAAATAGGGAAAAAAAAGTCTTAGTAATGCCCGAGATACAAGAGTGAATGATTTCTTGGCTAAACTGAGTCGACTAATTATGTTAGTGAAATTTCGCCTAAGAGAGAAGTCTTAATTTTAGAACCACTAAGACCCCACGATTAACATTACATAATTTTACAGTACTTGAATGATTGTAATATATATATATATATATATATAGAAGAACACAATGATAGAACAAGAGTACCGTGCTGCTAAAAATACATATAAGAAATACGAAATAATATGAACAATACAAATATATGAAATACGAGTATATACTACAACAACATTCTGTTTGACGCGAGCAATTTCACCGATCTTCGATCAACACCGTTCTTCAAACATATGCAGAACACTAATACCATGAAGAAAAGAAAATTTTGCTTTATGAAAATTATAGAAATAATAATATAAAAACACAGTGCAAGAAAACAGCTCTAATTTAAATAAAACGTTATTTGTATAGATGGAAAGGTGCTAGAGTTAAACTAATTATCTAAAGCTTTTCCCCAGTTCATTTTTAATATATAAATGTCATTGTGATAGTGTTGATCAAGTCCAAAACAGGGTGGGATTAAGCGTCCAGACCCAGTGGAGGAAGGTGGAAGAGATGTTGATTGTTTTCAACTAGTTTTATACATTCAATTATTTTTTGTTGCCATGATGGGTTTTGGAGCACGATGCTGAACCACTGGTGGTTCAAAAGTGAACTAGGTTTACGAAGGTGGTAAAAGGATGTCAAAGTACACTCGGAGATATAATGTAGAGAATCACCACTTTGCCCACATGTGCATCTGTCAGAGTCCGTTCTTCCAAACTTTGATAAGTAGACAGGAAAGGGACCATGGTTTGTTGCGAAAAGATATAAGTTCCTATGAGGAAGCAATTTATCAAGGGACACTTTTGGTAGGAGGGAGTATGTGTATCTGCCAGTATTGGAGTAGCCCCACTCTTGTTGCCATGAAGTAAGAGAGGACAACTTAAGGAGGGAATTCAAGTTAGATACCGGATATGTGTAAAAATTGAAGTTTACTGATGTAGAATCTAATGTTGCGTCGACTGCATCTTGAGCCAATTTGTCTGCTGTTTCGTTTCCTTGTATAGCAGAATGGCCTCTTGCCCATTTGAAAAATATTATTTTTGATGTTTGTTGCAGGATTTTTATTACTTCTATTACTAAAATGTTAGTTGTTGTTATGTCTTCCAATGCTTGTATATTTGAGTAACTATCTGTGTTAATTGTTGCAATATTATATGGTCTTTCTTCGAACAATTCTAGCGCCTTTTTGATCGCTAGCAGTTCAGCCTGGAAGATGCTATTTTGAGGGTGAAGTTGAGCTTTTGAGGTGTATATTAATACCTGTTTATTATAGGTACACATTGCATGGCCGGTTCCTTTTTCTGACTTAGATCCGTCAGTGTAGATTTGAAGATCTGTTTCCACATCATGATCACTTTGTCTGTTCAAGTAGTGTACGAATGGTATTATTTGACTTGAACTTGTTTTTGTTTGGTACATAAATGGAAGGTGTCCATCTACCGGTGAACCAAGACGAAGTACTCGACCCATTGTTGAGATTTGGTGAAGGCGAATTCCAAGAGGTAGAATGCCTGTTAACACGCAGAGTGCTGCGTTTGAAGTTTTCCGATATGCACGGGAAATTAATAGGAGCATGTAGTACTGGATTGTTGATAGAAGTTTTAGTCCATGTCCCTTCTGGAGTTTAGGAAACCATACAGAAGATGCGTATGTTATCTTCTTTTCTATTATGTTATTATACCAGATTTTGAGTACTGATTTTGATACGCCTCCTGAAATTGATGCAAACTTTAAAAGATTTTGGGAGATTACTGCGACTTCCTGCCTTTTGGCGTGCAGGTGCGGTAAAAAAGACAGAGTTGAGCCTAGCATCACACCTAGGTATCTTGTTGCTGGGAATGATTTTATGGAGTTGCCATCAATTCTAAACACTGGGGGGCTTCTTAAGTACCTAGGACGTCGTAGGTGCAATACTGAGCATTTGTTGTAGGATATGGCTATATTATATGAAGATGCCTATCTGCTTACAAGATCTAAAGCAAAATTTCCTAATTCTTTTAAGAGTTTCCGTGTTAATACACTAATGACCAGGAGGACAACATCCGCATAAGCTACTGCTGTAATTCCGTGTTCTTGAAGCAACCTCAGAAGTGTGTTTATAAAAATTCTCCACAGGAAGGGGCCGAAGCACGATCCCTGTGGAAATCCTCGCCGAAACCTGTGGATCGTCTGAGACAGCCAATGGGCAAATGCTCCTCTTTTTGAAAGGAAGGAACGAACTGTTCTAATATATGGTGGATCTATCTGTAGGTCTTCAAGTTCTTCGATTGTGGCGTCCCATGGTAGGCTGTCAAATGCACTTTTAAAGTCTAGTGATATTAAGGAAATACATTTTTCTTCTTGCGTGTACTGATCTATGTAAGACATCACTTCTTGAATGGCTGTTTCTGTCGACTTGCCCTCGACGAAACCATGTTGTGAAGGAAAAAGGTTTTGTGTTTCGTTTAATGCATGATTGATTCTGCGAAGAAGTAATTTTTCGAAAATCTTGCCGAACACTGGGAGCAATGAAATCGGTCTATATGAGCTAGGATCTTCTGGTGGTTTATGTGTTTTTAAAAAGTAAACCAATCTCCTATGTGCCATCTTTTTGGAAAATAATTTAATTTGAGTAATGTATTATACATTTCTATTATTACTGCACTATGGTTATTGAATATATTTCTTATTATTCTGTGGTCTGTATTGTCCAAACCCGGTGCTTTATTTTTATCAAAAGAGATAATTGCTACTTTAAGTTCTTGGAATATGAAAGGCGGAGCTGTTGTGTCTGGATCTGTGTATATGTCTTCAGATTGTTCTGATGGACCGAAAATGTTATCCGTTAATTCTTCGTAGAAGTCCATCTTTGACTGTGTCGATGATGTTGATTCCGTCAGGGCATATGTCTCTGATCTGAAAGAATCCTGAAATGCTATATTTTTTATCTTTCCATATGGTTCCTTTGATTTGGAGCAGAAGTCTTGCCAGGTTTTTCTTTTTGCTTCCATTATTGATTTTTTATAGAGGGCTCTCCCTCTCTTATATTTTATATAATCTTCTTCTGTCGTTATTTGTAACTTTGTTTTCCTGTATAGCGCTTTGACAAAATTTCTCTTTTTCCGGAGGTCCTTGGTCCACCATCTAATTTTCGGGGTGTGTGTCCTTGGCCTTTTCTTAAAGTTCTTCTCACATGTTTGTGTGATAATTTGCAAAAATTCTTCATATCGTTTGTCGAAATCTATGGGGGGTTTATGTCTTGGAAGTTAAACTTACTTTCTTTCAGTAATTTTGAAAGGTCTTTATTAAATTTCTTGAACGATACATCTTTTGTTCTGTACCTTCATTTTGGTAGTTGCGGTATTTGTGAATCTATTTCTATTGTTATCAAACGGTTGTCGCCATATTGCAGATCATCCTCAATTGACTAAGATTTTATTAGGGGGAAGAAATTCAAGGATGAAAGAGTAACGTCCTGCCAGCCTTTCTTAGGTTTGGATTCGAACGTTGGGTGACTGTTAGGATCGTTAACTCAGATGAGATGATGACGTCCCATTTGAGTGAGAAGATGGTGACGTCTGCTGTTATCTCTAGGATAGCCCCATAGAGATCTGTGAGCATTGAAGTCTCCCAGCAAAAGAAAATTCTTGCTTTTGCCCTGTAAAGAAGACCATTCTTGAAGATCTGCATCTAAGTCCGCAGAAGATGGAGAGTATTGTGAGCCTAGAGTTATATGACCTTTTGTTGTTAGTATATTTACAAAGACAGAGTGATCATAGGCTTTTATCTGTATGTGTTGAATGTTTTGGTCTAATATTACAATAAAATAGTTTTTTTGTGTTTGAGATGTAACATGGGAGCGTTGACGGGAGAGCATGTGGACGACCCTCCGACAGATTGCAGTCCTGGACACAAGCTATACTATATTTATTTTTTAGAAGAAAACGGAAAAGTGAGGCAATTGCTGATTTAATCTTCTGAAGATTTATTTGAGCTACTAAGAACGTGATGAAAGTGAGCGAGTATCGGCAAGTTTCATTCTGTAGTATTAGAAGTGACTGCTCGAGGCAGCATGTGTTATGTCGAATTTTTGAGAATCTGAATGGTTTGCTCTAATGCAGTTGATGCAGTTGTGTTTGTTTTCTTTGTCTTTCAGGGTGCATGCTCTTGAGTCATGCTCCCCTGCACAGAACTCGCAGCGTTGATGAAAGTTTCTTTTATTGCATACTGTGGCAATATGCCCTAGCCTTTGGCACCTGTAACAACGTGGTAAGGAGATGAACTTTCCAATTGGGCAACTGTGAAAATTAACTAGCAAACGCTTATTATTTAGTAACTGTTGTGCTGAGTTTATGTCGAGTTCAATCGCTTGATGATACACGTCCTTTGCTTCAATTCTTTTTAGCAGTTTTAGGTCTATGGCAAATGGAATTCTTTCTTTTATGGCCTCTGACAGTTCCCTGTCGTCAATATGATTTGGAATGGAGAAATTATCACTCTCTTTCTTTTTGGGATCACCTGAAGACGGTCTTTTAGCTCTGAGCTAAGTATTCTTTCTTGTATGCGTTTAGCATCTTCTGGTTTCCTACACTGCAGTTGCAGGTTGCCCCCCTTTACTCTTCGGCAATCATGAATACCCATTTTACCCAAGTCATGCATCTCTTTTTCCTCTTGTTGTGTTTGAAGTGTTTGATCTTTCCTTCTTATTATGAGTGTTTCCATTGGAGGTTTCTGGAGTTTTTTTGAGTAGGATATTTCATCTGACGGTGGACCAATGTCCTTTAATATATTACTATGCTGTTGTATTAGAGCGGACAAGTGATGCCTTTGTTCGTCAAAGAGTATCTCCAACTGATTCTTCAAAGATATTTCAAGACTTTCTTTTTCATGTTGACTTTCTATGTATGTTTGTTGCTTACCATAATCTTCCTGAATTTTTATTAATTTCATGGATTTATCTTCTGTTATTTTTTATAGATCATTTATATTAGATGTTAGGTCATTTACCGTTTCCTTCATGGGGTCATCGGCATTCATTGAAAATTGCAGAAGATCTTGAAGTTTGGTTGTTATTTTTCTCCTTAAGTATGAAGGGCTTATGTTCTGTGTCTGTTGTAATTTCTCTGTTTGAGACTCTACTACTTTTTCTTTTTCCCTGAGTTTTAACTTTAATTCTTCAATCTCATGTTTAAGAAGCTGTATTTCTTGTGTTCTTTCTTCTGCTGCCTCTTTTAAATAATCATTCTGTGTATGTTGGGTTTGTTGTTTTTCCGTTTCATTTTCTTCGGCATTTTCTTTTTCTGCTGTGTGCAGAATAGCCTCCTCTTCTTCTGGATCTGAATGTTGTTTTCCTGCTGCTTCTGTGTTTGCTGAATTTCGTTTGTCTTGCAGGGTTTCCAATAAGGTTTCTCTACGTGTTAAGTTGCTCAATATGTATTCCTTATATTTTTACCATTATAATATTAGTAATATTAACTATGGTATAAAAGTTTAAAGTGAGTGGTACTTATAAGTACCGTCAGTAGATAAAGGGTTAAAGGAGCTGGTTTACTGAAAAAATTTGCTGCAAGTAAAACAAGTACTGAAATAATTCGCTCCAGCATTTTAGATAGGGAGGCGGCAGCACAGGCAATTACCTCATTGAGTTCACGGCTGCAATTCCAGAATTAGTTAAAACTCGATTCGCATATTAAAAAGTAATCGAGATGAACTGACAGACCGATTGCTTATCTGCTTATTTTTTTAAAAATTCCGTTTACATTATAAATGTTTTTTTTTTCTTTTTGTTTTTTTTCCCAGAGGTAACTGAAACATAAGATGTTATTATCGTATTAGTATGGCTGAAAATTATCTTTTCACTTATTAAATTATAATTTTGTTTGTTCAAATGTTATTATGTTAAATATCGAAATTTTGTCTGCATTGATATAATTAATATATGTAGTACATAACATGGTATTGTGTATTCTTTACATTTTAATTACATTTGATATAAAATATAAAATTTTCTTCAATGCAAGTCAATTTCAAGTGAATATAATCTAAGTTCTAAAAAAATGATAAAATTAAATTAAAATTTTACGAAAGAAATAATAATAATAATAATAACTTTTGATTTTATTTATACCAAATGAAATTTTAAAGTTATATAGCTGATGATTTCAAAAATTTATCTTCTATTAAATCAATGTGTCCTGCGTATTCTCTATACAAAAGAAAAACCCCTAGAAAATTTAACAAACGTTTCTTTGTTTATATTAATTGATGATAAATGACGCCAAGTCCATACTCAAAAATGAAACGTAAAGCTCCATAGATGAGTAAAACCGGCTGACTTGAACCCACAGAGTTCTAATACAGTATATCTATCTCTCAACTCCGTGCCTTGATCCACCCCTCCCCTAAAGAAAAGCGGCGGGGCATTCATTATTCAGATTCATTCATTTTATAAAAATAATATATTTAAAAAAAAAAACCTTTAACGCATTGAATATTTAATTTTAATATTTAGTGAAATCTTCAAAAATTGTGTTTCACTTTGCTAATTATTATTATTGTTGCAATAAATACTGCTGTTTGTTTTGCCTGTTTGTTAACGCAGATCAACATTCCGTCCTTTTTGACGGGGTTATACACTAGTACAATAAATAATTTAGAGATATTACTAGAACAAAAGTGTAATTATTCTTTATTAAATATGCATGTATTAACCATTGGAATATAGAATTAAATATTTCTGATTCTAGTAAAGTGGAAAGACAATTAACCTTAGTCCCAATTTTAGAAATGTTTTTGTATAGTTTCAACATCTACATATTATAATTACACGTAATAAAACAGACGAATTATTATTATAGAAATTTTTTTTATACTTTTGAGCTGTATGATGGCAGTTTTATCGAAAAAATCATCTTCGGCATTGTTTTCGGAGCAAGAATAGAATTTTTGATTATTTCTCTGAAATAATAACATTGTCAGTTTACAAAGTTTTGTCAGCGAAATGTCAAGGTATTATTCATTAATAGTGGATATCGATATTGCGTTGGAACGGTAGTGAGTTTTGTTTGAATATGCGAAATCAAGATGAATGTATAATAGATCTTCGAAGTGTTTCATAAAATGTATTGTGAGTAAAATGTGTTGTGACTTGCCAATTTGTTGTGATTTATTTTACTTTATTTAAACATTTTTTTAGCTTATTGTTTTTCTCTAATATTCTTAAAAGTTTTAATGTCGCCGATAATGGATTTAACTAAGATTATATTATACAGTGATCAATAAATATAATTAAATTGGTACATTATTTACAAACATTTAAGAACATATTTCTTATTAAACATGATTTTCAAAACTTATAGTTTTTTCTTTGAATTATTTTAGTTTAAACCATACCCTCTAAGATTAGAAAGGCCATTAAATGTTTTTTAGCATATTCTATTTAAATAGAAAAACATGAAATTAAACATAAATTTAAATTGTTTTTCTGCTATTTTTACTTTTTTCTACATAGGTAGAAATAATCTTCTTTAAACGCGTTTTCTTGTAGGAAAAGTAATATATTTCATTTATTAAACGTTTATAATATGTAAAAATTGTGGCTTGAAATATTCTAAGTAATGTTTGAAGAACGTTCTTAAACTTAATATCTTAAACTAATCTTCATTATTAACAGAAAAGGAAAATAAACATTCTTTATGATTGATATTTAACACGATTATTCGTAATTTCATAAATAATAGAATGCATAATTATGTGTTACAGACATATTTTTTCAGTTTTATGTGCGTAAAATAGCATTTTTATTTTCGTAGTTGACTGAACACGTTTAATGCAGAACATGAGTCTTTACTAAAGGAGTATAAGAAGCTTTAATGCATCATATAGCGCGGGAAATTATATCCTAATTGCTTCTGTATTGTTGCAATTTACAGCATAAAATATAATTAAAACGAAAAATTAAGTAAGTAAAGATGAAAGTGTAAACGTTTAGGTAACGGTAGAAACTAAAACAACACGTGCTTATATTATACGTTGGATAACTAAGAAAAAGTTTTAAAAACTGAGATTGAGATACCATGCTTAGAAAAACGTAATCCGTTTAGTTCCGTATTTATCAGTTTAACCTAAAAAACTACATACACATAGAACACGGAAAAATTTATTTTATAAAGGGAAATTAACGCTATTTATACTGGTGATAAATGACTCTTTGAATTAAGAATATTATATATTACATTTTTTAGATTAAAAGAATCGTAAATCTTGTTGAATACATTAATGACTCCTTTTTAACACTTTCCAACATAATTGAAAGTGTTTATGAACTCGTTTCTATGTCCGAGATCTAACTCGCGCAAATATTATAAGATTGCCAATAAATTGATATGTAATAGTGGTTTACTATGACATGTTAGGTGTTGAAAATTAAGTCTGTATCATTTAAGGTTCTTTTCAAGCGACTCTCAAAATAATTCCGTTACGTTACGGTCTATGGGGAAAATCGATTTTTCAGTGTATTTTAATTATATTACACTATTTTAAACATATTGAATTTTATATGTATCACTGAAGTGTTTAACAAGGTTCTTACTATATAACGTGCCTTTGAACCTTTGAATTACACCTTTGCATTACACCAACGTAACCTTTGAATTACAGGGACACACAAAAAGAATTTGGATTCAGAAGAATATGAAAATAATTAAACTATTGAAGCTTTTGAACAGTAATTGCTCGAAGTGCGTTTTCAGATGTGGTATAAATTTTTAAAGTTAATTATTTAAAAAAAAAATTACTTGGTATGTATGAATTCAAAAAATCATATACAGGGTTGCACAAAAGCTTTCAACATCATCCAATTATTGGCGGAAATTGTAGAATGGACATTTTCATCCTCTTCCATGCATAATCGCATGTATAATCCTCTGCCAAGCTAAACTTACTTTTAGGATACATACTTATCTATGGATCATATGCAGGGATACTCAAAAAAAATCGTAAATTTTCTTCACTATTCATATAATAGGAAAAATTAGGTTTTCAAACGCATTATGCGTTTCCCAAACTGTTCATTTAGACATAATTTTTCACCTTAGTAATCTGTAAATTTTTATTTTAGTATGTGTTGGAAAGGGTTTCAAAATCTATGAGGTACGAAATATTTTCCATTCTTTTTAATACTCATTAGCATTTTTAATTACACGTAAAATAAACATAAACTAAAAGAATAAAAAATGCCATTTGATACCATTACACTGTAAAACAAATCTGTAAACTTACTAAAGTTTTTATAGGAAACTAGGATTCCTAGAACTTTTTATGTAACGGCAACAACAAAAATTCCTGTAACAGACGCTGCTACAGGAATTTTTGCTGTTGCCGTTACATAAAAAGTTCTAGGAATCCCATTTTCCTAGAAAAACTTTAGTAAAGTTACAGATTTTTTTTTTTTTTAAGTGTAGCGTTAGTATTAAAGTAAATACCAACGCATCCAGAAGAAGTAAAACGCATATTTTTCTCCAAATACTTCTATTTTTTTTTATAAAAAAAAGAGCTATTTTTAAAAGACTCTTTTTTCTTTGAAGGAACGAAATAAACTCATTAAACATTTGTAGCATGCAATAAATGAAAATAAAATATTGTGAGTTATTTGGAGAAATTTTCGAAGATTTTTAAAGCGGGAATATTTTAGTTAACTTTATATTGTTAAATATAATAATATTGTTAAATAATATTGTTATTGTAATAATATTGTTAAATATAATATAAATATATGTTAAATATATTTTTATTGCATTTTAACACAATTATGTGTCATTTTATACATAATCGTATTCATAATTGTATCCAATACGAATTGTTTTTTAATTTTTTTGTGCATGAGAGATGTTTTCCGGAAAATAATTTTACACACAGTTTCTGCTTTATACTTATGATGTACTCTTTTTATGTAGTACGTGATTTTTTTCTTTAAAAATGTTATGTATTAAGATAAAAGCATTATTATGTTTTTATATTACGATTTGTATACAATTCTAAATAAGTTAAAAAAACAAAGAAAATTTATTTAAGTAGGAATAATAATAATAATAGTCTTTGTGTTATATATAATTATACACAATAGAGAATATATAGTATAAAATATATAAATAGAATATATGTATATATATAGATATACATATATATATATATATAAATAATGTACAAAATATAGAAATTACACACACACACACAAATACATACACTGTAAAAAAAAATAATGCCAGTTTTCCGGTAGGAATCGGTAAAATTGTTGCCCTTATCGTACCGGAATAATTTCCAACCCAGCTCGGAATAAAATCCATAAAATACCGTTTTACTGACGATTTCCTTATTTTTACGGATTTTATCCCGAGCTGGATCGGAAATTATTCCGGTACGATAAGGGCAACTATTTTTTCTGATTCCTACCAAAAAACTGGCAGTATTTTTGTATTTTTTTTTTTTTTTTTTACAGTGTATATGTATATCTGTGTTCGTGTGTAGTTCGTGTGTAATTTCTATATTTTGCCCATTTACTTAAAATACCTGTTCTTACTTTCTCCTTCTCATAATTCCCGTATTCTATGGCTGGTATCACCTCAAATTGAAATTATTTAGATTATGCTTTCTCATTTTTCAGCCATTTTTTTTTTTTTTTTTTTTTGGCGTGTTTTATAATTTTTGTGGCGTTTTCAAAACATTATTACAAATAATGCTGTCACTTTCACCGATTGTCAGACACCCATGTTTCACATTGCGGTATCTGTTTGTCTTTTTGTTACTACTCACCGAACAATAAAACAGATGCAAAACCAAAATCAACATTTGTAATCGTTTTCATGATTTACAAAATGTGTGTAGTGCATAAATAGTACACTGAAGATGAATCCTTACAGCTTGAAAATATTACATCAATTTTATTATGTCTTAGAAACGTATTAACTTAATATTTCTTGAAAAAACCTTTAGTATGGTTGGGAACTATTTCTAATAGTATAGAGCTCTGCAAGGTGACGTCACGTTTTTGCTGCTGCTGTAGGACAGCTATCGCTACCTTTATCAATGCTTTTTTCTGTTTGTGTGTCCTACAGCTTTCTTCATTGTTCTCCGGTAAAAGTCACGTGATGTGAACTGCTCTATGATGCTTTCTATAGCCAATAAAAATAATTGACCTTCATACTGCCTGATAACTGAAACAGGGGAACTCAATATGATCCTCAACCTGCTTATTGGATTTTTCGTATTAATAAGAATCTATCTGCGATATTTTGTGTGATATTAACTGATATCTCATAATGATAAAAAAAAAAAAAAAAAAAAAAAAAAAAAAAAAAAAAAACTCGGATTTCCCACTTTTTGGCAATTGACTACACTGTAAAAAAAAAAAAAAAAAAAAAAAAAAAAAAAAAAAAAAAACTCGGATTTCCCACTTTTTGGCAATTGACTACACTGTAAAAAAAAAAAAAAAAAAAAAAAAAAAAAAAAAAAAAAAAAAAAATCCGACCACTTTTCCTGTAGAAATCGTAAAATTAGTTGCTCTTATCTTATCAGAAAATTTTCCGACCCAGCTCGCAATAAAATCCATAAAAAAAGGAAATATTCAATAAAACGGTATTTTACGGATGGATTTTATTCCGAGCTGTGTCGAAAATTTTTCCGATTCTACAGGAGAACTGGTCGGATTTTTTTTTTTTACAGTATATATATATATATATATACTGTAAAAAAAAATCCGACCAGTTTTCCCAACCTTTACATAAACGCCAGTAAACAAAATTACCCAATACATTTTCTGAATGATTTAACTTTCAATTTTATCAAGAAAAAATGCTATCGAAATAAGGTATTGGAATTGTTCGATGATGGTGATTTATCGATATGTGATTCCTATCGAAAATAGCTTAGCGGTGAGGTTATTCACGGACTTCATTTGACGGCTTTTGGGTTAGTTTGTGATTTTCATTTTTTCAATCTCTATTTGTTTGGTCTTGGCAAGTGAGGGGGAATGTTGTGCACGTGAAACATGTTTAACCCCGCAGTACAAGTCATAAGCCTTGGCCACTTCTCTCCATATTTAGTTTTTTCTTAGTTACTCTTGGTTTTGTTAATTATTGTTTTAGTTACAGTTGGTTAGATGTTTTATCGTGTACTAAATTGTATGAATTTGGATTTTTCAATATATATATATATATATATATATATATATATATATATATATATATATATATATATATATATATATATATATATATATATATATATACATATATGTATATATATATATATACATATATGTATATATATATATATATACCGGGTAATCCAAAAGTCAGGACCAACTTTAAAAATGAATCATTCGAAAACGAATCAAGATACAAAGATATGGTTTGCACCAGACGGAGGGAAAAGAAACCGGGTTTTGTGTGGCAACGGAAAAAATATTTCTGTTGGCGACCAACAGTTGGATTGGATGTAGGATTATGCAAAGCAACAAACGATATAAAATGGAGCAACTGCACAACTGCAGCAGATAATGGTAGTCGAAGATTGTATGCATCGAAATGCTGTCTATAGTTGAGAAAGCCCTCTTAGATAAACTGTATTAAAAGAATTCGGAAAGTGCCATTGCGGCATTGCGGGCATATTGCTATATGAAGGTTATGCAAGATAGCAAAGGACCAATAACGTCTTCTGCATTGAACAAAATGATGAAGGAATTTGAAGCTACAGGTTCTTTGGCGTCAGTCAAAGATGTGGACGTCCCTGAAAAGCCGCTGCTGTTGCACGACAGTGGAGCAGACGATGAAATCCATGTCTGCAGTTGCTGCACATGGGGAATGCTGTGTTCGAGAAGTTTCGAGGGAGACAGTAGTGCCATACGGAAGTGTCTGGAGAGCACTGCGAATAACTTTGCAACGGTATCCCTACAAGTTGCAACATAACAAAGAACCGAAACCTCCTGACTTCGCCTGTCGCCGATATTTTTCGAATTTTGTATTCAATAAGATGGAAGAGCAGTACAACTGGCTTCACACTTTTGACAGATGAAGCGCATTTCACACTCTCTGGCACAGTTAACACCCACAATGCTCGAGTGTGGACACAGAAAATCCACATGCATTTGTTGAGGTACCCTTGCAAGAGCCTAAAGTGACAGTCTGGTGTGGCTTCACTGTTGATTTCAAAATTGGTCCATTTTTTTTCGAAGAAGCCACACAGATGGGTTTCAAATCAGTTTCTGTCACTGGTCAGCAATATGTAGCACTATTACAGAACAACATTATTCCTGAACTGCAAGCGCGACAGGCACTCCAAACCGTCACCTTTATGCAAGATGGAGCACCACCTCATATTGCTCGGCCTATGCAGTGTGCAACGCCTGCTACGCTCAACATTTGGGGAAGATCGCAATATCAGTCGCTACTTTAATCACGCAACGCCTCCAGGATCTCCCAATCTGACACCCTGTGGCTTTTGGCTGTGGGGATTCTTGAAATCAAATATGCACCGGGACCAATCGGCATCACTAGCAGCACTGAAAGATGCTGTCCGCCAAAATGTGTCTGCCATAACGCAAGAAATGCTGCAAAATGCTGTGAACGGTGTGGTGACTCATCTCACAGCTATACTTCTGAATGATGGACAGCACATTGAACATTTACTGTAGTACTAATTAACTGTAACTAAGCTGACTTGTAAGTTGTCAACATTTTTCATTTGTAAATCATCTTTTGTTGCAATAAAACACTATAGCGCCAACTGTTGGTCGCCAACAGAACAATTTTTTTTCGTTGCCACACTAATCCCGGTTTCTTTTACATCCGTTTGGTGCTAGCCGTATCTTTGTATCTTGATTCGATTTCGAATTATTCATTTTTAAAGTTCGTCCTGGCATTTGGATCACCCGGTGTTTAAGACAACAAAATAACTGGTGATATTGCATGGATATTATATTTACTTTTGAAATCCAGACTGAGTAACAAGGTATTTTAATTTTACATAAATTTAATTTTACGTACTTTTACAAATTAAATTATTATATGATGATGTATTTGAAGTGATAAAATATATCTGTAAGTCATATGATGAAACACTTCTCAAAAAAAAAAAAAAACTTTATTATAAGCTCTGTATGGAATACAATTATTCTTATTATAGTTACATGCGGTTAATCATTCTACTAGAACAAAGGTTGTGCTGGTGTATTAAAATTATGAAGAGATATATAATAAAATAATTCATTGCAAAATAATTAATTTTTTAAACAAGATAATGTATTATTTGTTTTAACTACTAAGTATATTTTTAAAGTTATAAATTCTCTCTAAATTACATGCATTTTAATAGAATACTTATTTCTTAATACTTTAGAATAATACTAACTGTACAATATATTACTTAGATTACTTTCTTTTTCACTGTGATAACGATTATTTGAAGCAAAGATAAATTAAAAAGAAATTGTCCTGTACATAGACAATAGTCTAAAAATCTCTTGAAAATTGTTTTTATTGTATTTTGTATTCTGATGCAAGCCATGTATTTAAGTTGTTGAAATATAATTTTCATATTTGTGGAATGTAAATTATTTTTTTAATATTTTATGTTTACTTAATGTTTAATATAGAAGTTAGTAATTAGTTTTTATTTTTCAAGAATATTAAATAATTAATTTTTTTCTTGTATTAAGGGAGAAAATATCAGTAATATAATTTTGTAATGTTTTATTTTAACGCAATTTACATCTAGCAGAATGTGGAAATCTTTCATGGGAAGTGTGCATCATAGTTTTTTTTATTTATTGTATTTTAATACTTCTTTTACCTATCATGATAATTCTTTTCGTCATTAAATGAGATGTTGCTGCTTAAGAATCTTTTTCAAATGTATTCTTAAATTGCTAAAATCTGTAATTGTATTTGCATTGAGATACACAATTCATTCGTAGACTAATAAACTAAACATATTAACATATTTATACAAATAATTATATTAAATTATTTGTTAAATATATACTACAAATATAAAACGCTAATACAAAATTATACAAGAATTAAAAAAATTATAATACAATAAGAGTAAATAAAAAAAAAAAGACATGATACTAAATATAACATTAGCAAATTCATCATATGAATTCTTTAAATAAAATAATTACTTTACGAATTTAATTAATTAATTTCATACCTGAGTTCCAAAATTCATTATATCTATCGTACACTATCGTTAAATCCAGTCTACATTTATAAATTGTACTAACATATATTTATAACTTATTTTTCGAACTCATTTATATATAAATTTTAATTTATTTCCTCATATTCCCTTAAAATTTTTCACACTATTAATATACTTTAAAACAATCTGATCATTTTCTAAAGAACTTAAAACTAACTTTCAGCTTGTGAAAATGAAAAGTTATTTCATCAATTTGATTTCAAATCTATCGTCCTTTATGTATATATTTATTTATTTATTGTTTTGCTTTGTTTATTAGTCATTCAAAAAAAGTTGGAGATATCTATGTATAGTCGTTTTTTACTTTAATGTGTGTGTCTTATTTATCATAATGTTTTATCAAAAATCCCTATTTTAAAAAAAAAGTTACAGACATATTTTGTATTTTAAAATTCTAAAATTACGTACACACATATATACAGTATAAATGTGTGTTTGTGTTTATGTACGAATCTATCAATATTTATATCACGGATGATTTGTTAAATAAAATTGTCTTCGAAAAAATCATTGAAATTATGCTGTAACATTAAAACTAGTCTTCAATTGACGTATATATTTCTATTCTAATATACCTTTACACTAGTGTTAGATATATTTATTATAGATTAATTCATATCTATTTGGCATTATCTACAGCAGCCTATAACCTCAAAACCATAGTCCTTAAGGCGAAATGCAGCGAGCCTGGCCAAATATAAAAAACAATCATGGAGACGAATGCTTTTTTTTCATACCTGCACGAATACTTATATTTGGGAATTTTTGTTATGCACAACTTCTGTTTAATATACAATTAATGTTTATCGGTAATTTCATTGCCGTAAAATTCGGACCTGTGAAACACACTCCAGAGTTATCTGAATTGGGTAACTTATTTTTAGCTAACCCTGTATATTACTTACGTGTTTAAATAGTTTACTGAAAAAATGTGTTTAATAAAAACATTTAACACGATTTTTTTATTTTATATTGTAGGTTTGTGATCTAACATAATAATTGTGATGTAAGAAATGTATTGCATGTGACGGATGAATTAAATAAAATATTTACTTATTTCCAGCAGTAAAATTAATGTGTTAATTTAAAAAAAAGCTACTAATTTTAAATAGAAAGAGTGACCTACAAATATAAATATCCCATTTTCCCCGTTAGAAATGGAATATTGCAGTCTAATTATCTGAGTTTTAGTGTTACTTGCCATAACCCTTAGGGGAAATTGTATAACCTTAATAAACGAAGAATAACAAAAATAGTTCTTATTGTCTGTTTTCTAATTAAGCAATAAGTTAAAGATTATGTTATAATTAAACGATACATATATTACACATATTCCCAAAGAAACAGCAGTTAATTTGACGAAAACTAGAAACTTAATTTACAATAAATCTTGCACTTATCATTATAAAGAGCCCGTTTTGTATTTCCTAGACATACTTTAATTATTTCTGTTTGCTTGAAAGTAATACTCAAATGCTTCGTCAAATTTAGCAATATGAATCTTTAGGGAAACTGCAAAATCGTGAATATTTAATTAGGTAACATAAAACGAAAACATCAAAATCAATGTTATCCTTTTGTCTTGCATGTATTGAGTTATTTAGGAAATGAATAGTAAATGATATTTTCAGACTTCGAACTTGTACTGCAATAAAGCAACAAAACTTAAATTGTCTAATTAAATATTTATTTAATTAAATATTTAATTGATTTAATTAAATATTTATTATTAACTTTCTATCTAAATACTATACGTAAAAGAAAAATTTAAAAAAATAGACTTATAATAGCGAATACATATAGGGTGCCCGAAAAGTCTCGAATTGGTCTAATAATTCGAGAAATACGCTTCGGATTGAACAACGAAAAAACATAAATGTTAAAAATTTTTAAAACTGCTTTTCAATAATACCAACGTTGACCCGCGAAACTATACCCTGGGTGTCAGAGAGTGTCCTAGTTTGAAGGAGAATTATTAAAGAAAACCCCCCGTTATTTATTACAGATTCGGATTCTACGGGAAAAAATACGTAATTTTTGTATTTAATATTTTCTTCGCTTCGTCACAGGTCGCGCTATAACCGATGAAAATTATGCATCAGACGTACAATCAGAACGCACACGTTTTTGGCGGGCTTTCTCATTCGGCACCAAGCAACTGTTTTCTAATACACCAACATCTTATAATGGTATAGAGTTAATTCAAATTCTCATTTCTCAACACCTTTTACATAAAATAATCGCGTCATATCAAACTTTTAAAGCACCTTTCTATATCAGAGTCGGTAAAGGTTAAATAAAATTCTCATTTCTCAACAACCTTTACATAAATTTATGCGTTATCTTAATCTTTCAGATGTCAATTAAAAACAAGCAACGGCACAGTATTAACTCAATGATTATGCATTTTTTTTCTCTCTTCATGTATTGTTAATTAATACGCTTTTTTACACCCCACCACGTACAATCGAACTCTGCTATATAACAACCATACACGGTGGAACTCCGTTACTATTAGTTGGCATAATGTCTTTATCCGAGGAAGAAAAAATAGATATATTTATACTGCGAGGGTGTGACGATAAAATAAGATTATACATAGAAGTTGTACATCTAATAAAATCAAAAGACCAATATCCCCAGTTTATGATTCCATATCCTGAAAACGTGACCAAAGCGACGTATTAAAATTTTAAGTACGACAGTTAATTATCTTCTTCTACCCATGAAAAGTGATGTATCAGAACAGAGTGATGTCATAAAATAAATGGAACTGCAATTAATAATAATATATATTTTCTCTAATTAAATTCAATCCAAGAAACTGCTACTGCTACTTCTACTTTCAACTCTAATAATTATTGGCTCTATTATTTTCAAAACAAAATGACGTATTTGTATAAATAAACAACATTTAGTTATTAAAATATTCTCTGAAGATGAGCTTAAAAAGCTCGAAAGTACTAAGAAATTTTAAATAAAATGTATATTTTAAACTTGTAACATCTTTTCATTACTTTAGTCGCCTTTTAAGTAACACAGTAAAATTAAGTTCACATTATATATTGAATTGTAGACTGATTTATTGTTAACCACCCACACAATACACCTGTCAACAAATCTACTGTTTATAAAACAGTTACTCGGTATCGAGATACGGGCTCTGTCAATGATCGATAAGACAGGGGGGTCCAATAACTGAAGCGAAAAGGACAAACGTTTTGAAGTTTGTGAAAGCATTGTTTAAGATGCCTATATCTTTTTAAAAAGATCGTCAAACAGACTAGCATAGGTAAAACGTCTGTGAAAAAACATTGATACAAATAAATTGTATCCCCATAAGTTGATATTCACCCATGATTTCTTGGCACAAGATTTCCACCATAGATTATAATTTTGTGAGGAAATGATGAGACTGTGTGAAACAAAATGACAATTTTCCTTTTGGGCATGCTTATCTAAAGAAGCTACATTCCAGCTACAGGGTGTCCAGCAAATAAGACACTGATTTTAAAATTAAATATCTCACGAACGAAGATCAATAGAACTATGCGGTAAACAGTTTCTTTATTAGCTAAGTTGTAAAAATGTTATACATAAGTTTCGAAAATTTAGTTACAAAAACCGTTAACAGATGGCGCTGTGCTCGATATGCTTGTAAATTGTTTTTCGAAGTCCAGACCGATCAGTTCAAAGCACATCACTCATTTTGAGGAGTCGATACTGAGTCGACTCACTTGACTGATGAGTCGACATAGTGACTAGAATCTCGACTCACTTGCGGAAGTACGCTTGCTTGTAAAGATGAAGCAATTCAAACTTTCGTATCGTGGAGAAGAAAATTTTTGAGTGTATGCTTGAATTATTTTGGTTTTAATTTTACATAAAAGAAAATATTTATATTAGACTTTAATGGATGAAAGAAGTGAACAGACAAACTAAAAGTCTGCACAGTCCCAAATTTATAGGCCCTGAGATCGCCTTTGCCTGTACAAGAAAAAATTTGACACGAGACTAGCCCGGCCAGAAAAAAAAGTTAAAATGTCGACCTCAGCCCGTCCGGCCCCACTAAATTTCTAGAAAACATGAATTTTTACGACAATATGTTTGAAAATTTGTTCCTTACGATGAATTCTGACCAAAAATACTTATTTTAGCTTTCCTTTTCATGTTTATAATCTTAATTTTTAAAGAAGAGACCTGTGCTGCGATATTTATGTTTTTAATGAATCTCTATTTGTATGTAAATGTTTCAGTTAAATTTAATATCGTTAATCCATATTCTATGCATTAGAGATTTAACAATCTGGAAAATTTTATATAGTAAAATCGTCTAAGACGAAATTGCTTAGGAATGAAAAAATATAAGTTATAGACAATTTTCTTTTTGCGCAGGTTTAAATGTATCATATACTTTTCCTCACATATTATTATATTCATTTTTCATGCATCAACAAATTTTTTAGTTTAAGACAGCATTCCGTCATACACAGGTACTTTTTCATATGTTTTATTGTATTTTAATTTTATTGCATAGAAATGGCTATTATTTAAAAAGAATAAATTTTACAGATTAATTGTACAGTAACATGGCAATAAGTATAATGGCAATTTAAAAATATATGCATTTTTTGCAAAAAGTTTTGGGTCGGGCCAAATTTTACTGATTACCAGGCCAAGACAATAATTTTCGTATGGGTTGGGTTGGCACTTAAAATGTCGGCCCTTGCAAACCTTGGAAGAATGAAGGCAGTCCCGGATCAGTGCTGAAAAATTATGTTCGGCTCGGCGCGATCTTTCAGAAAAAAGAAAGGCCCCAGCCTGGCCCGGAAAGAGCAATACCTAGGCCCGCCACCTTAGAAAAGAAGTAAGGCCCTGTCCGACCCCAGTGCTGCGACAAATTGGTCTTAGCCCTGCTCACGGGCTGGGCCGGTGCACACCTCTCAGCCAAACTGTAAAATATAGTAATATTCTTGTTTAATCCCGTACCCCCATGTCTAAAATTTTACCTTCTTGTTAAGTGGGAGTGGAAGGTTTTGAGGTGTTATTTTTTATATATATCAAGATTTAAAGGTTTAAATTTTCTGTGCAGAAAACAAAACGGGAAACGGATTTTTTTTTTTTTTTTTTTTTTTTTTTTGTGTGTGTGTGTGTGTGTGTGTGACTGTCTCTATGGATGTATCTCAATACTATATGGTTATATATTATCATGGTTTTCGAAATATAATTTTAAATGGGAGTAAATCAAAAACTATAAACATGAGAAAACAAGAACATCTTTAAAATTAGTCTCCCTCCCCCCTCCTCGGGGCGGGCAGGGGATACATTATTGAATTCATTTGTATTCGCAAACGCGTAAAATTGACAGGTGTTCATATTCAGGAACTATGTAATCGAATGGCGTTTTCCATTTTTTGCCAAAATATCTTTCAAAAAATGCTGTCAAAGTTGGAGTTTTTAATCGAATTTCCGTACACGAAAGCACGGAAAGAGAAAAACTTGCCATTACGTGACAAAAATCTCATTTTACTTGATATAGCAATTTATTTATGTAAAAAAAAAAAAAAAAAAAAAAAAAAAAAAAAAAGCTATTTGATTCCAAATCGCCTCAATAGTCTGGTCTGTTAATTTTATAATTTTATATTTAAAAATGCTGCCTCTGAGCCCCGCAAAGTAAAGTTTGTGTGTAACGAAAAAATACGATTTTCTCCAAAACTATGTGACCGAGGATAATCGGTATAATTTTCCAGCAAAGTTTGAATACACTACTATTGCCCCTAATTTTTTTTTTCATCATTTTAGTTTTAGTACATTCGGAAATAGGTTTGGGAGGGGGGGGGCGCTCCCCAGGCGCGCACACACACAAAAAAAACCCGTTTCCCGTTTTGTTTTCAGCAGAGAAAATTCAAACCATTAAATCTTGATATATATAAAAAATAACTCCTCAAAATCTTCCACTCCCAGTTAAAAAGAAGGTAAATTTTTAAGCATGGGTGGCACAAGATTAAACAAGAATATTTCTATATTTTACGGTTTGGCTTAGAGGTGTGCACCGGCCCAGCCCGTGGGCAGGGCTAGGACCAATTTTTTGCAGCACTGGGGTCGGACAGAAACAGAAACAGAAATCACCCACTCGTGGACAGCCAACTTTGCGGTATAGGAGCTAAATGTCCACGTGGGGAAAAACCCATATCCACCTTCGCACGAAACCCCCAGACACCAGAGGGGCCCGGAGGCCTCAGCAGGTAGGAAGACAACCCCCCTCATTGAAATTTCAATTAAAATTGTACAATTATATCGCAAGAGCTACCCAATATTGCTTAAGCTGGGCGAGCCCAAATAAAACAATATTTTAGATTTTTAAGATATTACAGATATTACAGATCATCAGTCAGTTATTATAATAGGAATACTTGAAAGTAGCCAGTTTAAAATTTTAATGAAAAATTAAAATAGTATTGTTAATGTTAATTAAATTTAATTAAATTAGCTAAAAGATTTCTTAAAAGTTTATACTAATCCATATTAGGGCCTAATACGACTTAATAAAACAAAGTTAGTTGAGACAAAATTGATTGAAATCTGAAAAATAAGTGAATCTGAGCGAAACTTTGAATGATATTTAAATGAAATAATAGTCTTGTTTCCTTTATGATGTGGCGGGCCTAGGTATTACTCTTTCCGGGCCAGGCTGGGGCCTTTCTTTATTCTGAAAGATTGCGCCGAGTCGAACTTAATTTTTCAGTACTGATCCGGGACTGGCTTCATTCTTCCAAGGTTTGCAAGGGCCGACATTTTAAGTGCCTGCCCTACCCGTACGAAAATTATTGTCTTGGTCTGGTAATCAGTAACATTTGGCCCGACCCAAAACTTTTTGCAAAAATTGCATATATTTTTAAATTGCTATTTTATTTATTGCAGTATTACTGTCCAATTAAACTGTAAAATTTATTCTTTTTAAAGAATAGCCATTTCTAGGCAATAAAATTAAAATACAAATAAACATGTGAAAAAGAACCTGTGTATGACGGAATTCTGTCTTAAACTAAAAAATGTATTGGTACATGAAAAATGAATATAATAATATGTGAGGAAAAGTATATAATACATTTAAACCTGCACAGAAGGAAAATTGTCTATAACGTATATTTTTTCATTCCTAAGCAATTTCATCTTAGACGATTTTACTAAATAGAATTTTTCAGATTGTTAAATCTCCAATGCATAGAATATGATTAACGATATTAAATTTAACTGAGACATTTACATACAAATAGAGATTCATTAAAAACATAAATATCGCAGCACAGGTCTCTTCTTTAAAAATGAAGATTATAAACATGAAAATAAAAGCTAAAATAAGTATTTTTGGTCAAAACGCCTCATACGGAACAATTTTTTAACCATATTGACGTAAAAATTCATGTGTTTTCTATAAATTTAGTGGGACCGATTGGGCTTAGGCCGATATTTTAACTTTTTTCCGGGCCTGAACAGTCTCGTGCCAATTTTTTTTTCTTGTGCGGGACAAGGCGATCTCGGGCCGAAATCTTGTTTTATATCGAGACGGTCCATTAACTTTTTTGTACGGGTTGAACTTTTAAATTTTATATAGATGTGGGCCGAACATTTTTCTATGGGCGGGTGAGGCCAGAGCTTATAAATTTGAGCCTGTGCAGACCTTTAGTTTAACTGTTCCCAGCGCCCATCCAACAAAGTCTAATATAAAAGTCTTCTTTCATGTAAAATTAAAACCAAAATAATTCAAGCATACACTCAAAAATTTTCTTATCCGCGATGCAAAAATAGAATTGCGTCATCTTTACAACCAACCAATGTTACTTCCGAAAGAGAGCGGAGAGTCGAGTCACTATGTCGACTCATCAATCAAGTGAGTCGACTCAGCATCGACTCCTCAAAATTATTTGAAGTGCCTCGAACTGATCGCTTTGGGCTTCGAAGCACAATTTATAGGCATATCGAGCAACAGCGCCATCTGTTAACGGTTTTTGTAACTAAATTTTAAACTTCTGTATAACATTTTTACGACTTAGCTAATAAAGAAACCGTTTACCGCATAATTCTATCGATCTTTGTTTGTGAGATATTTAATTTTGAAATCAGGATCTTATTCGCTGGACACCCTGTACATTGTAGAAGTCTTTAGGCTCAATATATAATATTGGTTCGATGAGCATCTCCATTTGATGAGAGATACACATGCGCAATATCAAGAGAAAATTAATGTTTGAGTTGGAATCTGGTTTAATCAAATCCACGAACCATTTTTGATCAACGGTAATTTAACATGTGAGAACTACGTTTAATAATTAAATAACCAGATAATATCTAATATTCTGGAGCCAATCAGATGTATGACATCTTTAGATAAGTTTTCTTTTAAACAAATGGCATAATTTACATATGTTTTGAAGATATAGTAATGCCAAAATTTTGTTGCTGTATTTCTGAAATATATGTTTAATATTTATTATGAATTTATTATATTGATAAAACATTTATTATATTGATAAAACATTTATTATATTGATATAACGTATGAAATGATGAAACTTATAAATGCTTTCCAGTTTCAACGTTAGCTTTGGAAAACTTTACTTTAAAACTGTAATATAATTATTTTATAGTAATGTATTATGTCCAATTTGCAATTACATTATGCCGTACGATATAATTATCGATATTTATTCATCATTTAGATGATCTTTTCTGATTTTCACGTTTTAAAATAAAGAACCAAATTTATTTATCGACGCATAATCTTATACAATAATCCACCTATAGTTATAAAAATCCCCAATAAAGGTAGATGCGATGGTACTGTACTTTTGCCAATAAAATATTTTCTCATGGTACAAAACAGTAGTACAAAACAGTAGTACAAAACAGTAGTACAAAGAAGTAGTACAACATTTAATTAATATTATGTGTCATATTAAAGTAGCTATTCAAATTTTTTTTAGAATTTCGTAAATGAATTTACTTAAATGAATTCTAAATCTTCAGTAACGTTCAGCATTTATCTAATGAAAAGACGTTGGGTTAAAAAAAAAACCATATGAATTTAGGAAATGCTATGCGTTTTGCCAAGTTCATAGAGACGGAAACCTGTTATATATATTGTATAACATTGTACACTTTTGTACGCATATGTGAATTCAATGTATGTTTATTTTACAGTACATGAAATTTTAGATAGATTTCGTAAGAAATAGTACCTATTACATTATCCCTACCTAATGCATTCCTGTCTATCTATCTATCTATCTCTCTATCTCTCTCTATATATATATATATGGGGCATTCTCACAATCGTTTGACTTTTGGAGAAAAATGTGGCGAAATGAAACTTGCTAAAATAACATATAAAAAAAAATGGTCAGCAGCGAATTTTCTTTTATTTAACTGAGGTTTATGTTAAACTTATATTATGGAAAATTAAACTTTGCGAGATTAATTTTCCTTACCATTTTACCACTAAAACTTTTTATTTTCTTCGAAATTTTTACTTATAAGGAATTTGCATGGTACCCACAGGACATTCAAATAAGAAATAATAGCAATGTAGTATTTTTAGTACAAAATTTTGGTATAACATTGTATTAAAGGGGTATTAAAGAAGGGACGGTAAGGTAAAAAAATGGGACGATATAGGAAAAAAGGGACGAAATGGGAAAAAAGGGACTGTATGAATAGAACGGTACGGAAAATAACCACCTATTTTAGGCAAATCAAGTTAAGACTAAGTGATAGCCACAATGTTCATTGGTTTTAAGAAACAGTTGTTAACATTGGATTAAATTATTATTATTTTTTTTTAAATTTACATCGAAGAGTGCAGGAATGAAACTTGTGGGCGGTAATACTACCAATAAAGCAACGATCTTAAAATTGATATTTAAATGCTGATTTAAATTCTGCAGTAAATTTCCTGCATGAGAAAAAAAAAAAACATATTTATATAAAACAATTGTCCCAATTTTGGAAAAAAAATTACATCGAATTACTTTTATTGAAACAATTTTATACAGACGGCTCCAAATTTAAAAATGAGCATCAGGGACACTGGACGGTATAGTAGTTCTCCTGGTATTTGGGTCCCCAACATCGTCCAAACTTATTTATCTCGTTAATATTGTTATGCAATCATGCAATGGGATGTTCCCCAGTATATGATATTAAAAAAAACTGAAAAAAGTATATTAAAATAAAAATTATTATTCAGGGACATGAAAGTCAAAAGATTGTGAGAATTCCCCAGATATATTTATATATCACTTTTTTAAGAACACGATAACTTGCATAATTCTGCACAAATCTCTTCCAAACTGACACATAAAATCAAGAGGCAAAAAAATCTCGGTCTAGTTCGTTAATGGACAAATCGGATCAAGGAGGTTGGGAGAGGTTTTGTGAAATCCCATATCTTCTTAATTATAATACATATCAAATCCGTTTAATGTTATTATTACTTCTAAGAAAAGGATAAAAAAATTATGTATCACAAATTTTTGATAACATTTAAAATGGGCTTGTGAGATGAAAAAAAATAGGGTTTTAGGGAGGAAAAAAAAATCATAATTTCGTCAAATCTCAAGGTATCAAATTCACTTAAACTTATGATAAATTTTCTGAATACGATCTACAACATTTATATTGACAAGTTTTTGATAGGACTAACTCTTACCGCATTTACCGCGAAACAAGTATATATATAGAGATAGATAGATAGATATAAACTGAAAAAAATGTGGGTGGGGTGGAGTTGAAGGGCACAAAAATTCATAACTTCGTCCATTCATATGATATCCAATTCGCTTAAATCTGCTACACATCTTCTTAATATTGCCTATAACTTTTACATTCACAAATTTTTGATAGGACCCACTCTTACAGCTAAAAGCAAATTAAACAAAAATAGGGATATATGAAAAAAATATCATATTAATGTTGTACACAAATTTGAACTCCTTATTTTCTGAGTCATTTATAAATTCATTTTTGCCCTCAAACGCATCCAATTAGCAGGTACTCTTATTCAGAAACTACATAATTCGCCGTATTAGTCGATGTTTCGATAAAGGCAGAATATATGTCAAAAAATGCTGTGAAGTGGATATTTTGAACCGATTTTCCCGAAATGATAGTGGTGGAAACGAAAACAAATGATCGTTCTGAGGAAATAAAGATGTTTGTATTAAAAAGGTTAAATTAGTTGAACGAAAACTAAACACACAGGTCGCTTAAAACTCTCTTCTAAAAGTCCCTCCAGCAAGTTTCGTGTTTTTACATTTAAAAATGAGTCTGAAAATGTGTCAAAAAATTTAGAGATGTTGAGTGTGGAAAAATATTTTTTGAAATACCACCTTAACAGGATTCTGATAAAACGAGTTCTTAGAGAAATATGAAATTAAAAACTCGTCAAACGCGGCTAGATATAATTGTTGAACTGGGTTTATGTCTAATCTTGATTTAGTTTTTGTTGGTTAAATTAATACTTAACTTCGATATCTACCTCCGCCTGTAGGCCAAGCCGGAAATAATTTTTTAAATACTTTTTTGATTTTACATTTTTCTATATATTTATACTAAAGAATTAAATAAAAATATTATGTATGTTACATTTATGTTCTTAGAAGTACAGTCGAACCCGGTGATGATGCTCACGATTAATACCGAGTTCCTGTTTAATACGCTAATTTTTTCCGATCCCTTGAAGGATAATCCCGGGATAAGGATAATCCAAAAACATCAAGTTTAACCCCTTCACGGTCGCTTAATATTTGGAAAAACTATCAAAAAAGTATCTTTTTTTTTATTACAAAAATTCAATAATTATAATGTTTCTATATAAAATATGCAATTACGTGTTTTTTTTTTTTTTTTTTTTTTTTTTTTTTTTTTTTTTTTTTTTTTTTTTTAAAGGCGGAAAAAGATTATGCTATAGAATAAATTCACATTTGTGGAAAACTCATCATGCGAGAATTCAGTGTT
The DNA here is from genome assembly GCA_963932465.1 of Maratus speciosus. NCBI lineage: Eukaryota > Metazoa > Arthropoda > Arachnida > Araneae > Salticidae > Maratus > Maratus speciosus. The sequence continues at coordinate 42,406,737 of OZ010789.1, forward strand.
TAAATGTTTGTTTTACACTACACAAATTAAGGCGAATAAGACCTTAATATTCCATATCTTATATCTTTATTTATCATCAACAACCATTTTTTTTACAAATAATATAATATACATTACATTTTGATTATTAATATTTTTTTGAGTGTGATATATTTCGAAACACCCAATACAAAGTCCAACATCACAATCAGCGCCAAAAACCAAACCGAAACACTAATATTCAAAGACTTCACAAGGAAATGCCAGTTAAATTTATCTGGTTTCAGAAGTTTTTTCCCAGCAATAAATCTCCAGCCCGAAAATACGACGGGCACAAGAAATAATGAACGACACATCAGCCCGTGATATTCACGGGAGGGAAAATTAAGGGGTTAATAAGTAAACGAATATTACGCGATCATGTTTAATACGCGATAAATTTTGAGTCCTTTCCTTTGAGAAAAAAGTCACGATTAAGACTAAAATTCATTGATCAAGATGCGAATAACTTCTCTCTTCTCGAGAATTGGCAATTCAACAGATTTTTTTTCTTAATTCGGATAAAATATACCGCTTCCGAGTTACATTATTTGCTTTTTACTTTCTTCTATTGAAGATGGAAGAAAGTACTGTAATCGTATTTTTTTTCGGCTTCCGGTTTTCGACGGATCTACACGTTTTATGGGTCAGAGTTTCCAAAAAATATGTTTATAGAAAATGTCTGGTGTCCTTGTGTCCATATTGCCTTCGCCATTGTACAATCAAAAAATATATGGAGTTATGCATTTTTTTTTTTTTTTGGGGGGGGGGGGGGCTATGGCAAGCAGGTCCTCCCATAATTGAAGAGTCCGCTGTAAAGGAGATTTATGTGCCATTTTGAATATTGTACCATCGAAAAGTGTATGAAGTTATGCATAGAATTGAACCAAATTATTTGTGTATATTTTTGGCCATTGAAAGAAGGTCCTTCGTGAATTTATAAATATCCCGCAAAAAGGTTGCATTATAATAGCGATTGTTGTGTATTTTTTTTTCGTAGTTTCATTGTACACCTGCGGCTCGAGAAGTGAGGGGAACTTCCCATCCTGATAAGCTGTTTTTGCTTCGATTAATTGACTAAAGCAGAAATGTAAGATGAAAGTCAAAGTTGATATAGTATTGAACTAATAAAAATGAAATATTGACATTTATAACAACATTTAGAAAAATTAAAATATGTGAGATAGAAGACCATTTTGGGATTGGCACATCCAAGTAGTTTTAGTAAATTAATATCAGATTAATTCACCCAAAAATTACAAATCGAAAATAGTGGCAGATATTTGAATAAAAACCTCGACAAATTATCAAAACTGCAATTCTTTCAATCCACTTTCTTACATTCTTTGTCTCTGACTTCGTGTATGTTTTCCCTGTAACAAAGAGATATAGTCGAATTCAGGTAACTCATAGTGGGCAGATACATCATAAAAATTATTAGACATGATCACACTTGTTCTTAGTGAGGTTTTAAATGTTCGTTATATCCTTACTGTGTTTTAAATTAAACGTAAAATGAAACTCGTAAATATTAAACCAATGCGACTATGATTAAATAATTCTTTCATGTTTTGTATGGTTTTTTTCTTTCTATGCGAAAAACATTTCTTATACAAAGTTTAATAAGGATAGGTTTTTTTCTTATCTTAAAAAGAAAGATATATTATAATGGTACTCATTATTACAAAGTAAATAAATAAATAGAAATGCTTAATTCATCTTTAAAAAATTAAACATACACTATGTGCAAAACTCACTTGTATCAACTCACAGAAGAACCATATCAAAATACAAAAAAACTCCACGGAGTAATATGAGATATTAGAAGATGAAATACATACCAGGACTTTTCGAAAAACTCAGGCATGCACTTTTTCGCTTTGACGTAAACTTAATCGTCACTCCTCTAGCAAAACTGAAAAATTTAATTAGTGCCAAAATAGACCCGATCCCGGAAGCTGAAGTTTCTGGCGTATATATAGTTCCACTGAAAACAGAAAATATTTATCTCGAATACATAGGAATGAGTTTACGTAAACTTAAAGTCCGTATTAAAGAACATTTGAGAGATTTCAAGTATAACCGACCTACATTAGCCCTGTCAAGCTTAACCAGAAGCAGAATATACAAGTTAATTTCAAAGACTCAAAAATTATATATTCCTCAAAGAATTATCATGATTTAAATATCCGCGAATCAATAGAAATTATTACTAAAGAGAATACTGTTTGCAATGAAGTTTTATCCTACAACATACCTAGAATTTGGCCCAGTTTGCTTAAATAATCAGAAAACGAGTAATATTCCACTTCCCTATATCCATGTTTTATTTTCCCAATGTTTTCCGGATCTAAAAATTAACTTCCACTTTCACTCCTTTCGTCAACATCTACGTGAATTTTGAAGATTGGACGTCAATAACAATTGTATTTCTTATATTTCTCTGACGAAGACTATGTTTTTTATAGTTGAAAGTACTAAGGTATTAAAATAATGTAACAACTTTTTTTATATTGTCTCATCTTTTAAGTAGTTTTGCACATAGTGTAAGTTTAAGTTCATTATTACAAATACTAATGACTTTAAAAACTGGATTATGCTTCAAGGATATAATAATTCAATGATATAATTATATATTACTTTCTTTCTGTTAAAAAATTGTCTAGAAGGAAAATTATTTTTGTTCTTTTATTTTTCGTTGCAACGTATTAAATGGTAATACAGCGATATTGGAATGTATACTTATTTTCCTTTATTATTCCACTCGGTTCTATATAATGAAACTATGGGTTTAACTGAAATACAACTAAATTTTAATCTATATATACGCAAGAGACACAATTTTCGACATTACACGTATAAATGAAAGCTCTAAAGTTTATTTAGACGTATAAATGTGTAAATAATTCCAGTTCCTGCAACATTGCACAAATCATGTTTAATACGCGGCGTTTGTCCACTCCCTTGCAATACGTCTTAACCGGATTTGACTGTATATGGTATTTATTAACCCGAGTTTATACTGAACATTAAAATAAAATGTATATTTTACAATCCTTATTGAAAATAGTCCTTTGCACAGGATAAATTTGCTAATCTAAACGATATATAGTACTTTAACTTGACAGTAATGTCATTAATGTGGATAAAATTATATTTGGTTTCCTGGAACACATATCCTTTATATTGTTATGACATTGTTTACAATGAATGTTAACATAAAAGGAATAGTACAAAGTAAATATTTGCTATTACTTCAGTTTGTCAACACACGATACATATTTCCTTTATATAAATAAATGAATAGAAAGTCTTCCTAAAATTTTAGTATTGTTATATTGTTTTCAAAACATTGTGTAAATATTATTTAATCTTCACAATTTTACATGCAACAATTTTATCAGCTTTGCTAATTCGAATATAATCAAAAGATCATACAGTTAAGAGCATAATTCTAAATTGATTATTTTACCATTTTAAATTTAGAGATCATCTTTCAGTTTTTCTTAAATGCATTAGAAATTATTATTTTTTTTTATTTTGTTACTTTTATGTTTATCAGCAAACATGCATTAAATTTGATGTTTTGTCACACTTTTGGAAATGAATAACGCAATTATCTGTTTGGTATCTTCATTCATCTCTCTGTTTTATAAAATTGTGAATCGCCGTATTCCTATGTATCGGTTTACATTTAACATGAATATGAGATGTATTTCGTCGAAGCAATGAGGAATCAGTTTGTGGATGCTACATCGAAATTAATCATCTGCTTCGCCATTTCCTTCCAGCGTTCTGTGTAATATTTTGAAAGTTTGTGATATTATTGGACTTGCTCTTGTGGATAGTCCTGCAAGTTATAAATGGATCTGACTAGACTAAGGAACGTCCCCAACTGTCACTTCTCGATTATGAGGAGGGTGGTATGGTTCGAAAGCTTTTTAGACGAGGATCAGGAATGTACAGGAAGTATATTCTCGAATCCAATACTTTACGAAATATTCACATTCGATAACAGCAATAACTAAAGAAAAAGATAAACGTATTTAAAAACTGTATTAAGAAATAGTTGGTAATAAATGAAACTTTCGAGTATAGAGTATAATTATTAACACGAACTAGCTCCTATCTCAATCCAATGGAATTGGAAAAGGGTGCTAACAAGGTCTTGATGGGAAGTTCCAGGGATGGAGAGGGCTTTACAGTCAAAGAGTAATGTCCGTCATCGTTTGTTCCTCTTCATGAAAACATTTGTGTTTTCAAAACTTAAATTAGTTATGAGAAACGTCCTGCCTCCGACAGGGTTTTTAGAATCTCGTGCTGTTTGTCACTTCTTTATTTCACTTCTTCCGAAACAGAATATGTACAATAACTCGTGAACTATTGGGTTCGGGAGTATCGTTCCTATACATTTCTTTATCCTCGTAACAAGAGATTTCAAACTATACCGCTCTCGTCCAAATCCAGACTGACAGTTGGCTATGCTCCCTTGGATTTTTTCAGGGGAAGAATATTTGACAGATCACGTTTGAATATTCGTCAAAGTAGGCAGTAATATTTTGCACCATATATGAACGATAGATATCATCTTGAAAATTGATTTGTTTCTAAATGAATTTCTAAGCTATAGATGGTAGATGAAAATTACAGCACAGGAAATATTTCAATGCAGTAGGCTTGTATGTCTTTAAACACAGAAAAGGGAACAAAACTAAGTAAAAAATTACTTTTTTTACGTAATAATAGTAAGAAGAAGGGAAATGTATATTTAAGACGTCACTTTTCCCTGGTGGATGTGTTATGTACTCTCACTTTGAAGATCTATACTATTTCAACAAAGGGACCAATTTACAGTAACTGAAGATAGCTGGACAATACAAATAAATCATGTGCTCGCATTATACCTTAAAAAAATATGATGATAAATTTTCATCTAGCAGAAGGTATATATCAAATTTTGGTATCATTACTGGTAAACCAGAAACGATATTAAATATTTCATTTCCATTTATTTACAGTTTAGTTTTATATTAAATTTACAGTTTTGCAGTAGAGAACATGTTGCATTCGATAGTTTTACTTCTTCCGAAACAGAATATGTACAATAACTCGTGCACTATTGGGATCGGGAGTATCGTCCCTATACATTTCTTTATCCTCGTAACAAGAGATTTCAAACTATACCACTCTCGTCCAAATTCAGACTGACAGTTGGCCATGCTCCCTTGGATTTTTTCAGGGGAAGAATATTTGACAGATCACGTTTGAATATTCGTCAAAGTAGGCAGTAATATTTTGCACCATATATGAACGATAGATATCATCTTGAAAATTGATTTGTTTCTAAATGAATTTCTAAGCTATAGATGGTAGATGAAAATTACAGCTCAGGAAATATTTCAATGCAGTAGGCTCGTATGTCTTTAAGCACAGAAAAGGGAACAAAACTAAGTAAAAAATTACTTTTTTTACGTAATAATAGTAACAAGATGGGAAATGTATATTTAAGATGTCACTTTTCCCTGATGGATGTGTTATGCACTCTCACTTTGAGGATTCATAATATTTCAACAAAGGGACCAATTTACAGTAACTGAAGATAGCTGGACAATAAAAATAAATCATGTGCTCGCATTACACCTTGAAAAAAATATGATAATAAATTTTCATCTAGCAGAAGGTATATATCAAATTTTGGTATCATTACTGGTAAATCAGAAACGATATTAAATATTTCATTTCCATTTATTTACAGTTTAGTTTTATATTAATTTTACAGTTTCGCAGTAGAGAACATGTTGCATTCGATAGTTTTACTTAATTCTACGCCACATATATATACTATAAGAGTTATCTGCAAAAATATTCATTTTGAATCTGGAACGCATGATTTACCATTATCGTTCTCCTACAATTAACGTGATGTTGTATGCATGTTTGCTTCTCGGAATTGGTACTCGGAAAAATATCTGATATATTTCCGATTGGTTTATATGATATTTTCGTATATTAATATGCATTTATCTTCTTTTATATTATATTTTCTTAGATTAGGAATCATTCATCATATTTTACTGTATAAAGAAAATGGACTGTATTAAAAACATTCATAAGAATTAGCCTTTGCTTTTGCACATCCTTGTATATAAAAAAATGAAAAAAAAGTTTATTTATTGTTCTTTTCTCGAGGAAAAAAAAATTAACCTGTCGTACATGTAACGCATGATATGCGAAAAAAAATCTTTTAGCTAATATCTTGCTTTAACTGCTTATGTCGTGTGACACATTTTGCATATGCTTTTCAATTTTTCGAACGTAAAACTGACCACGGTATAAAAAGCAGTAGTAAAAGAGATTTCCTGAAATATATATGATGCGGAGTAACAGAATACTTCTAAAGTTTGTCACTAACTTTCACAGATTTGTTTAAAAAAAAAAAAAAAAAAAAAAAAAAAAAAAAAAAAAAAAACATATTAACTTTTTTTTAAATCAATGAAAGAATGGGTGACGATGTCCAACTGATTTTATGATAAAAGTATGGCTTGAATCGTCATTTTCCGCACGGAATATTTCACCAATGCGAGCTTGCTGACATGCATTCCATTTATGGGATTCCGCAAGGAAATGGATTGGCTATTCACATGATTTAGATTGAACGATTCCCGGGTAGGATTCTGCCAGAACCCCGAACATTTGAGCGTCTTCTTTAGTAGTTGTGCGCGAATGGATCTTCCAGGCGTGATAAGGGCACTGTAAGATATGGCAGAATTCCTGCAGTGGAAGAAGCAGTATTCCCACAGTAGAGGATACTCCTTCGACAAGCTCAAAAGTTGTTGGACGTGCGTTGGGTGTGAACCATTTCGTTGCTTAGCCCCATACATTAATGCATATTGGCAAGCTCCGAATTGGTGTAACGATATATTTGCACGAAATCCGTGAGGGAATGACAATTCAAGCTAGCGAAGCGTTTTCGTACAACGAATTTAACGCGCCCTCTACTGCCTCAACGCTGCATTTCTGCACTCACATTCCTGCACGAAATCTGCTTATTTAGGTCCTCTCTAACTGCCTTTACGTTTTTGACATATAGTTCTTATCCATCCTGTATAATGATCAAGGAAACCCTGTATAATGATGAAGGAAACCACCTTTTTGTTTTCCTTTTTAGTTTAATGAATCATGGTATAGTAACTTATTGAGTTATTCATGTATTGTATCATTTATGGTTTTAATTCTTATTATATATATATATATATATATATATATATATATATATATATATATATATATATATATATATATAAATAATATTTCATTTAAATAACATACTTTTTTTAATCATATGAATAGTATAAAGATTCTGTAATTAGTGAAGAAAATGTAGCAAAACGTATTTAAGAACAACTTTTTTCAGGATGTAAGCTGTTTCAAATATTATGGGCATAAATTATACAACACGATTTTATTATGCTAATGTCAGTGCAGTAAAATAAACTTTGTTTTTATAAATGCTTCTTTAAATCTCGCAAGTATATTGGTTTGTAATTTTTGTAAAGTTAAATAATGCTACTTCCGGTCGTGGGTATTTCGGAATATTTCATTGTATATTGCTTTATGTAGCATTAGTATATCGTCGTCTCAGAGAAACAGTAGGACATCTAGTAATAATCGAAAATGAAATCTCTGACTTACTACTATGAAAAACCATGTCTGCGTCTAGTGGAACAGTAGGGAATTTTATAAAACACACCTAAGATATAGCATTAAACAACATAACTTTTTATATCAGAAGTTGTTAAAGGAGATGCAAAAACAGTCGTTCATAGCAGTAAGTCAAACATCACATTCTTTATTATTTCTAGGTATCCTACTGTTGCTATGAGGCGAAGATATATTCTTAGATAAGAAAATATTTTTCAATTTTTTTAATATATATATATATATATATATACAGGGTGTCAAAATTTAAGGGGAGGTAGGGGACATCACAAGGATTCAGATTTGCATAGCAACCCAGGATCGGAAACGTTTTCCTGTCGCAGTAGTCTTGACACAAAATACAAGAAAGAAAGGACACGAACAGGGAGAGAAAACACGTTTATTATTCTTAGTACTTCAAAAATACCGGGAGAATGCTGGAAAGTGTTGTGGAACTTGTTGCACACATCGTGGCAGCTGCTGGGGAAGTCCGGGGCACTCCCAGTATTTTCGAGATCTTCCATACGCCCGAGATGCGCTTCATTGCATCACGGACCGGGGTCGTAATTTCGAACACCTACTTTGATGACGATCGTTGTCCCTTTATTGTTCTTTCTTCTTAGTTTTTTGATGTACTAAGGATAATAAACATGTTATCTCCTCTTATTCGTATCCTGGCTTTCTTGTGTTTTGTGTCGTCACTACCGCCAGGAAAGCGTTTCCGACCCTGGGTTGCTATGCAAATCTGAATCCTTGTGATTTCCCCTACCCCCCCCCCCCCTTAAAGTTTGTCCCATTACTTCTGGGACACCCTCTATATATATACAGTGTAAGCAACAAGAATTTTTTTTTCATTTTCACGGATGGTATCACATAAAATGCTAACTTTTATTCAAACAAAAAAGAAACATAGGATGCTATTTGCTACCGCTTTCATGCAAATGAGTATTTATAATGTCTGAAAAGTTTTCTTGTGCTTTCAAGAATCCAAAATAAATACCGCAACCGGTAAAAGATATTTTGAGCAGACGCATTACTTGTAAAACACATGTGATGTTCAACTGCCAGTTTTAACGGGAAAATAATTTTTTAGCGGTTGTCTTAATGTATTAAATGTTACTTTCTATGCGTTTTTTTTAACTAAGTTAGGGTAACTCTAGGATAGATGGCCATAGAGGAGAGATGGCCAGTCTAAATATCTCCAAAACTTGATAATATATTGCAATATAAACATTGTTCGTATGAAATATTTCAACGAGTTTATTTATTGCGACGTGCAGTTGTGTTTTTCGATTATAAAAAGTAAATGTAATTTTAATATAAATTAAATAGGTGGTTGAATATATATATTTTTTTTTACTTAGGTATCTGAATGTTTTGCAGTACGTACGTTATATATATATTTTACTATATTGGCTTTTAAGGCACGTATGTAATCTAAACTTTACTTCTAAGACTAAAACAAAGACGTACAATTGCTATAGATAGTTTAAATTGGGCGACTGTCAGTCCTTCAATTTCAGAAGAGATGGCCACAATAAATTGAGGAGAGATGGCCACCATTAATCAGTATTTTAAAATTATACTTAGTGGTGATTTTAACTAAATATAATTAAATTTAAAATAAATATATAACGTTTACATTTATAAATATATTAATTGATATAATTATTTAAATTTTAACTAATATAAATATTTTAATAATAATAATAATAATATAATAAGACTTAACGATTTATTTGTTTCAGAAAATACTGAAAAACGTCGGAAACTTTCATAACAGAAACTGATAAAGTTGATAAACTAAATTAACGTAATAAATCTACAATTAATGCTAGAAAAAAAAAAAACACGACAGTTACAGTAGCGAAGAAAACGAAATACATTTAAATTATAAGATTCTACAGATTCCGAGTAAATAGAATTGGATTAGGATAACTGTGTTGGTTGTATAAAACACTATAATATCACATCCAAAAAGAATGTCTGGATAAGGTACCTGAAGTGGTTCTATGAAACGTGTACAAATTATCAAGACCTTTACCAAGCATGTGGTAAGATTTTACGAAAAGTGAAGTATTGAAATTATACTTCAAAATTTGTTTATTCGAGTGTTCTTCACTCATTTTCCATCATATGACTGCATCTGTACAAATTGCTATATATTTTCCCTGATTAACTATATGAAATGTGTGAATGTTTTGCTATTTAAATTAACTTTTTCTTTCTTCTATTGGATGGCCATCTCTCCTTGGCTTTAAGGAGAAATGGTCATCTGCCATTTTAATTTCAATTTTGTTTAACACCTTTTGTTTACAATATTTAATTATTTTTTGCATAAAATGTTATGAGTATATGTATTAGAATTTTAAATATGCATTTATATTTCTTGTATTTGCATTCTAAGAATTTTTATTTCAATATTTAAAAACTATGGCAATCTATCATTGGGTTACCTTATAAAAAAATATATATTATAAATACAAAGTTCTTTAAATCTTCTGTATTTGTTTGCAGATTACTAACAGTTTAAAGTAAATCTTTTATAAGAAGAGCTTACCTTTTCGCATGATAAATTTTGTGTAAGAAATATTTTAATATCACATTCACATTGCAGTAAAAAAGTATTTTTTATTAAAATATGTGTTATTAAAATATATGTGTGAAGAACGTGCAACACTTAAACTCCGCTTATGTAAAGAGGCATGAGCTAATTTTGTTTTAAATGATGTGATAATTTGAATAAAATTCAGTTCACAACCACTTATAAATATTACATTGGTGTATTTGCATACATAAAAGATTATTCACAAGATATTATGCGAGGAAATTTAGAAAACATTCGGATAGCTTAGCGAACGTGGCTAGTTGATATTTGAATAGAGTTATTTCTTGAAATATCTCTGTTACTATAATGCACTCATCAAACCGTTTATAAAACGGCAACTATCTATTCTATCAGTATAACTAAGTGTTTCGAAATAAAACAGTTAATACTGCTCATGGAAAAATTCAAATTACATAGTATGCTAGATTACATATCGTTAAATTTTTTTTATCAGAATCATTTGACATCACTAGATGCCATTGTACTCATTGTTTGACTGTAGACGAAATATTTAAAGTCAATAAATGTAGTGATTTGGAAAATTAGTGCGTTTTATTCCCGACTATTTTATTTTCACTTATTAATTGCATACTGATAGTCACCTAACAAATAAAGAATGTATAAGTACATTTCTAGAATTATATTCTTGTAAATTTGAAATAAATCCATTTTAAATTGTGTTAACGCATTTTCTTTTCCTTAAACACTCTGTGTTTATTTCAATGTTTATGATTGTTTTTAAAACAGCGTAATGAACTCGGGCATTTTACGGACAAGTTATTTTAGTATTAATTATCAAGCACAAACTAATATTGATTTTAGAACTATCACAAATATAAATATGAACTAATCAACATACATAATATTAAATAGGGATATACATTTAAAACAAAATAACACTTTTAACGAATGGAGGAAATTTACAATTATTTTTCATTTATTTTAAAATATATTTTTGTTATTCACGCTGAAATGATAACATTTATTTTATAAAATTTCTTGGATTTCAAACTCTAATAATTTAATCTATAAATAATGTCTAATAATCTATAAATCTAGTCTCTATAAATAATAATCATATAAATAATGTCTACAAAAATTGCTAACCACACTCATTTTATTACAATTTGCATATTGTCGAAGTAAAGTATCACTCTTTAATTCACTCTCAAGAATTATGTCAATGAATTCTCAAAGTATATTTAATAATATCCGCATTCATTTAATTCTTTAAAAACCCAAAGTTGGAAGTACAATCAATTAACTTTAAAAATACCACATGTGGGTAAATACAATTTCAGGATTTTTTTATCAAAAAAAAAAAAAAAAAAATAGTCGCAGCAAATTCAAAGTTCCCTAATATTTAGCCACGAGTTTTCGATTATAAATTAAGTATTGTAATAAACACATTCACCTGGACTATTAAAAAGATGAAAAGTCATGCGACAAACATAGATTGTGAATTTTCCAATCCATTGGGGATAGTGTAACGAAACTTTAATAACAAATAAGATATCTAAGAAGAAAATTTTGAAAACGCACAACACTTCTGAAACCATAGAGTATTCAACTAAGGGATACGAACCGCCCAGCAAACACATACCTTTCGGCACACGATCGGACCGCAGCTGGCACTGTCGGTTAAGTGTCGGCATAGGCACAGTGGTTTCGGTGAAGCGTCGGCAGCATGTCGGCAATTGAAACATAAGAACCTGCTTTTTCGACTGCCGGTTACCGTAATCGGTCCCCATATGGTTATATATCGGCAAGCGACTTACGACGGCAAGTGACGAAGGACCGATATGTGATTTCCGATAGTGGCCCGATCAGATTTGCCAACATCGGTCCGAATTCGGAATTTTTATTCTTAACCGACACTTTTTTTCTTTTTCTCAGTTTAGTTTGAGTTTCAGTTTTGATAAGATATGTATATTTCATGTATTTCATATGAAATTCTAACAGTGATAAACAAAATAAATGTCCAAAATAGCCTATATTTATTTATTTAAAAAAAGTTGTTGTTGAATTCATTTTAAAAAGGACTTACAATTATTTGAATCATCAAAAGAGTTTTTTAAATCACTCCTTAAAATTATTATTCATTATAAACTTAATCGTAGAAAAAAAAATCATAAATTAATTGAAATTATTTTCTATCTATTATATTCATTTTAAAAGCACTACCTATGTTTCTTATTTTATCTAAAAATCAAATTATTAAAAAAGTGTTTAAAATTATTTTACAAGCTATAAAAATATAAAAAAAAACTACCCAACTTTTTAGCATTAAAATTTAAAAGAAAGATTCAGAAATCTCACACTTCTAGATTAAAAAAAAAAAAAGATAAATTAATATTTCTATTTTATTTGATGATTAAGAAATGTTGATCATTATTACTACATAATTACTAAAAATATATTCTACATTAAATTATCAAATTACAAAAAATGAACTCTTATTCTAATTAAAAGTAATTAATTACCAACTTTTTTAAATTAGTTTTTCTATGTTACAAATATATATTTCTTGAATTAACACATTTAATTACATTATAATTCCTAAACAGAAAATTGTATTAAGAGAAAAACCTCTGAAATTCACTTATTGTATTTAATAAGCAATCATTAATTTATAAGAAAGATCCAGAAATATCCCCCATTTAAAGTTGTCTTCCAAAAGAAAAAAAATATATATATAAATTAATATTTTTATTTTATTTTTTAATTAAAACTATTGATAAGTAACAAATTAATATTGCAACATACTCATTAAATATATGTTCTACTTTAAATCATCAAAACGACATAAAATGAATTCTTATTCTAATAAAAAGTTATTAATTACCAACTTTTTACTTATTAAAATAAATTTTTCCATGTTAAAAATATATATTTTGTAAATTAACGCAACGCATGTAATTAGTTTATAAATCCTAAAAAAGAAATTTGATTAACTGAACAAAATCTCTAATTTTTTTAATAGTTAATTATTCTTAAATATATATATATTCTTAATTATATCTATATCTTAATTATTCTTAATTATATCTGTATCTTAATTATTCTTAATTATATCTGTACCTTAATTATTCTTAAATTCGCTTGTTTTAACGAATTCACTAAGGTATTTATTTCATTCACTTAAATATTAAATTAACTTTTAAATACACGCGCGTAAGACAATTACAAATAAATAAATAAAAAATAAAATAAAAACACTTCAAAATTCAAATTTTCCCATCTACCACTTACCTTCAACGACAACCAATACTTATCGATATGTCTTCTTCTTATGACCTCATATAATCCTCCCCTGATCAAGTCTCAGTGGCTGAGTGGTGAAGGCATCTACTTCCTGTCTGTGGGTACTCTGGATCAAACCCCGCATCTCCCAACGTTGAAAAACATTCCTTCCAAATATACATTCCGCGATGGCTCATAGATGGCGCCATCGAAGCAGATTTTTTTTTTCAATTTATGCTGGTGTCGGGCTGCGGCCGGTATTCATATGGATTGCTGTCGACATAGTATTCTGCCGATACCGGACCTGCTGCGTACCTCATAAATCGGGCCGCATTCGCGCGGCGTATCAAAAAAGATACGGAACCGGTAGCGGCAACCGGTATCGTAAAAATACCGCCGGTACTGGCAAGCGGCTGTCGACCGATTGCTTACCGATAGCTCTGTGTTTGCTGGGCGGACATCCCTGATTACAGAATATTAAGAAAGAATACTTTTAAAATTTAATTTATATATTTTGTATAGCCCACTAGCGACGTCAACATATTTTTTTAAGGCTTGCTATGAATGAGGATGCAAATTCCCTTTCTACTGTTAAACATATGGCTTGGAATGTATCCATATTTTTCGAATTTCCCCTCAAAAATAAAATTTTTTGCCTTTTGCTCTTTTTCATTAATGTTTCTTTCTTTTTTATTTGCCAAAATGTTTCTAAAATATATATTTAATTTTACACTGTAAGTGTTATAATCTAAGTGAAGCAGGCGAGTTTATGCAAAATGTTAACAATTTAAATAAAACTAGCAATGTATTTTTGAAATCATTTTATTTTGGATTTGTTAAAAATGATACTTTCGTATGAGTTAATAGCCAAAAAAAAAGAAAGAAATTTCGTTTCTTCCAGCAGTCCTTTTTAACTTTTAATCATTTCAATGTTTTGGATCGCATTTGAGTTAAACGACTGTTAAATTTATTTTTTTTTCAATGAAGAATTGTTGACTTCGATTGTGATAAGCTATTCATACTAACTTAAGTGCAAACATGTTCTTTCACAATCGTTTGAACGAGATAGCGATAGATTTTTTTTTAAATCATTTTTGGATATTATTTTAAAAGCAATTCTGAATGAGTAAATTGCAATAAAGTTTATTTTTTTTAAATGCATTTGTAAGTATATCTTTTTTTCTCTATTCGGCGATGCAAAATTTAAAAATGTGTGATATTTAGAAATTTAAAAAATTGCAGTAAAAGTGAAATTGAATCATCTGTTTTTTTCCAAAATTAAAATGACGTTAGCGTTACGGACGGGAAGGTCTGTTCTTTATAATAGAGATAGTCGGAAAATTATTAGAAATTTTTCTTGATGCCTGTATGTAACCTAGAGCTTTCTGTATATAATACATAGTACACTGAAATTTTCTTTAGTTATGGAAGCATAATGTTGTTTAAAATAACCTTCAGCAATTTTCATTAATAAAAGTAAATAGTATTGATTTCTTTCACTGCATAAACAAGAACTAATTTGAAAAAACAATTAAAAAAAAACTAAATTTCAAAATGCATAAAATGCACAACATAAAATGTTCTCGTAGCAGTTATTGACATTTAATGACACACACTTTATTTTAAATACAAAACATTCCATATTAAACATATATTTTTTACATAGTAATCTGTCTTTATTTACGCGATGTAGAGCACGACATTCATTTATATAGACACACAGAACGTCAGACAATCCAAAGTCATGAACACCGTTTAATTATGTTGGAAAGCTTTTAAAATAGCCAAATAACTACTCACAGTTTTATTAAACCGCCTTAAATAAAACTTCTAATTTAGAATATTTCACTAAACATACATTCTAAGGAAAAAAAAAAAACTATATTTTCTTAGCGGAACAGCACCTAAAACTGGCGATATGAAACAATTAAAAGAATAAATCTTTGTAAAAAATCACAATAAAATAAAAACAATATATAGGACGCGTTTCGAGCTAAAATAATTAACAGATTGTCATCAGAAAAAAGGAAACATGTGTCCGTAAAGGGACAAGGTCAAAAATGAGCTGAAAGGTAGAGATTTGCGCTTGCAAAGAATGCGACAAATGGTGCTAGCTGAAAGGGACACATGCAGAAGACGAAAGTGTTGCCAAAATGATACAAGAGAAATCGATAGGGAAAAATGGAAATAAACGAAATAAACAAAATTAAAATAACATAAAAGAAGTAAATTAAAATATGTATAAATATAAATAATAATAATTTATTATAATATTAATAATAATAATTTATTATTATATATATTTATATATTTTTTAATTTACTTCTTTCATTTCATTTTAATTTAGTTTATTTCTTTTATTTCCATTTTTTGAATATGAATAACTCTTCTACCATTTTGGCAATACTTTCGTCTTCTGCATGTGCTCCTTCCAGATTGCGCCATCTGTCGCATTCTTTTCAAGCTCTACTGTCTACCTTTCAGTTCATTTTTGACACTGTCCCCTTACGGACACATGTTTACTTTAGCTGATGACGAGCTGTTAATATTTTTATCTCGAAACGCGTCCTATGTATTACTTTTATTTTATAGTGATTTTTTACAAAGATTTATTATTTTAATTATTTAATTGTATTTTCTTATTTACCTTATTTATATATGTATATAAAATTAATGTAACGTTTTATTTCGAATTAATGTAACGTATTATTATAACGCAAATTTTTTAATTATAAGTCCCACTCTGATACCTGGCGGATTAAACAAGTAATATTATTTAACCAACCCTGAATGAAAAGGTTAACAATTATAGAGAAATTAATATGCAATATTATACCTAACTAGTTCAACTCTATGTTGCTTTTTGAACGCCCGTGTTTCATGACTTAAAGATAAAATTTATTTGCCATAGCAGCAGATTGTAATCTCCAGAAAGTACTTTTGAAATAATTGAAATGCAAAATGTTCTTAAACTAATTTAATCTATTTAAGCAGTTAAAGAAAAGAATCACTTTGAAACGAATGAAATGCAAGAATTGTAAACAATTTTATTCGAAAGATGTTGGAACTTTATAAATTTATTTTAAGCTACTTACATATTTAAAGTGATACATTTAAGATTTCAAGAAGCAAAATCTCAGGAAATCTTAATAACATGATAAACATTTTGGTATAAACTTATTTCAAACAAATTTGCACCTAAATTTTTATAAATTTTAAATTGGATTGTGCACTAAATTTTTGTTGTATTAACACTGCATAATCATATATGACTCATTTATAAATGCAAAGACATTTAAACATTAGTAGTAAATAAAAAATATATTTACTTTATATACTCGATACTTATATGCTTGAAGTGCTTGCTTCCGTGTATGAGACATTCCTTAAGAGTAAATTTAACTTTACTTAATCGCCAAATTGCAAAACGAAGAGGGTAAGCTTTTAATTTAGGAACAGTGTTCTGCAAACTAACAAGTTGGAAATTGTACGTAAAACGTGGCATATGAGGTACATTCGTAATATAAATAGTTTTATAAATACTTAGATCTTGGTGCAATAGCTATTGCGAAAGTGCATGAATGCATGCAAAAGTGCATGAATAGAAAATATATAACGATTATCTATATTAAATTCAGTAATACGGAAATAATATAACTCTATATTAAATAGGACGCAATCATCATTGCATCCTGGAATCATTACCTATGAATGGTTATTCTTTAATTAATTAGGTAGTATCACAGGATTTAATAGAATGAAGAAAAAAATTATTTATATCATTTAGGTTTTGATTGGATTTTCATAAAATTTGAAATGAATCAACAAAATTCAGAAACGTTTATATCTGTTAAATTTTAAACTTTTCGGACAGGTAGTTTTTGAGTTATTATATGTGGGCAGACGAACAGACAGATAGATGGACGAACCATACGACGACTATTGGTACTACGTATTTATATAATTACGAATGCACCTAAAAATAACTAAAGAAAAAAAAATAACTTGAAGTATTATTAAACGCTTACTATGGCAATGGGAAGTATATTTCCATCGTAATTTAAATCGCGAAATTCCAGATTTGTTTCAGGATTTTTCAAGAACATTTTGTTTTATAATGTACCTGACAAAAACCATTTAATGAATTTCAAATCAATTTGTTGTTAAATTCCGTCAAAATATTATCATTCCTACGTTGTAGCAGTAGAATTAATTTGTCATATATAGGATTAATAAAACTATCTTTAAAATCTGCTACAGTTCATGAGAGAAAATTCAGTAATTAGGATGGTAAAAAAACATCTAAGTATATAAATAAGATGTTGCTAAATGACACAAACAATATATATGTATACAAACAATTTTGAGTTAAAAAGTGGAATATATATTTTTGTTTCATTTTATAAGAAATATTATTTTGTATTCAGAAGTGTAATTCTTGTATGCATAGAATAAAAATACAATTTATAAAGTATTTTCTAAATCATCTGGAATGTAACACGCATTATCGAATATATTTAAGCTTCTTTAAAACCTGCAACAATTGATAAGCTACAATTCAGAAAATATGATGCGATACAACAGCTTATACGGTCAAACATATATTGTTTTCTTATACACTTGTGGAGAGTATTTTTCTTTGGAAGAATAAATTATAGGATATTCGTGACTTCATAAAAAAGAATTTGCATAAGCATTCAGTAAATTTGAATCGCAAGGAAATACTTTAAAATAATTATAATAATGGAAAATCCTTCAAATCTTGTGCTGGCATTCACCAAGTAGAGACTTTAAATAAACGGTCAAGTGCGAGCATTACTCGCGCACAGAGGGCTCCGTAGAATAAATATATGAATTTGTAATTGTATTATTAAAAAAAAAAAAGTTGCTAAAAGAATACTAAGATTTTGTAAGAAAACTATACAACGTAGGGTTGGGTATAACTGTATATATTAGAAAATTGTAAATGGGTATACCATGAAAGTTCAAAGGAATATGGAACCTGAATAATATCAAAAACAGCTATTCGTATAACTCTTCTTTTAATATTATCCTAAACTGTTTATGATGAACTTAATTCGGTACTGACAATAAAAGCAGTGCATAGTTAAACTTCATTTGGCATTTCATGAAACTAAATTCAGCGTAGTAATAACCTTTATTTCTACAATGTAGCTAAAACAAAACGTTTGTTCAAAGTTTAAATTTGGCATTGTGCTAAGCGCGCTTCGAATTGAGGTCTCAAAGCTGCAACGCCGCCTTGGTCAGTGCCGCGTTTTTCCAGATAGGTGTTTAATTAACTTTTAAAGTCACTCAAGGCATATTGAGAGATACAATCAATGCAAACTATCGCGAATCTCACAGTATTTATGCGATTCATTCTAATTAAATCTTTCTAGGGCGATGCCCTTAAAAAACGGACACCTAATTTTAATTCCAAACAAACAAACGACACCAAGAATATTTAATTAAAATTTTAATTTTATCATGTACGTAAAAAGTAGTTCGGATTTTCTAATAATTTTTTTTATAAATTCTGGTGTCAGTTCATTATTTCATAAGTTTAAAAATAGAATTACTTCGTGTCGGAAAGGATTAAGTGGTTGCAGGACTCTTAAAGCTTCAAAATTTAAGAAATTTTTTTAGATGTTAAACTCCTACCTTTTCTGAATATTTTGATATAATTGTTTCCTTGAAATTCCCATTAGAACAGAAGTTTTGGCTTTTAGAATTATACCCGCTCAATAGCTGAAGCGGCGTTTCCGAAACTTTAAGTCATTGTTTTCCAGATGACGTTTTTTGGGCATAACGCGCAGGATACCTCAAAAACTTCTAAATATTTTTTCATGAAATTTTCAAAGCATATCTTTCATGTTAGTCTGTATAAACTGAACCTAAAATTTCCTTTTTATTGTTCAAGAAAATATTTTTTTAGGTGATTTTACTGTTGAAATTTTCAAAATTTTGTATTAGCTAAATGCAACATTGCATTAAAAATATAAAAATTCTTTAAATACAAATTTATTTAAGTTCAGAGAAACTATTACAATCTGAGGTATAAATAAGCACCAAAATTTTCATTCTAGTTGCAATATTTATAATCCTGTGCGTAAACTTGTATGCCAATTTTTTGTTCGACAAATGTCTAACATTTTCCAGCCCCCTATAAATACTAATCCTGTATCTTGCAATTTTTTATCCCAATTAAAATTGTGTTTTAAAATCATATACATTTTAAGGCATTAAATGTTGAAAATGGTCTTTTTTTCATTTTTTCCACTTTTTAGAGTCCCGAGACCCCTTAAATTAGTTTGTTTTTAACAGTTTGAAGTTTATTTCTTTTATACTGTTACTGGACATTACATTACACATATATATCATTAAAAGTTGTTAACTAGGTATAGAGTACGCCGCCCCTGTCCTTGTATATGTCAAAACTGACCGTACATTTAAGGGTTAATATCTCGGCTCATTACCGATGATTTTTTTTTTCGAAAATCATTATCAACAATGCTTTTATTCTTCTGCAACGATAGGTTATTCAGCGATGCTCAACAATTTTTCTCAATGCCCGTAAATCGAAATTTGTGTATAACAGAAAAATGCTAATTACTCAAAAACTATGTGACCTAGGGTAATCACTATAATTTTCCGGCAAGGTATACATTAACGTCTACTACCTCTAATTTTTTCATAATTTTAGTTTCAGTAGATTCGGAATTAGATGGGGGGCGGGACATATTTTTTGCGCTACATTTTCAACAATATCTTTGAATATATAATACCTAAAATTAAAAGGAATGTATTTTTGAGTTCAGCGTTATAAAATCTTTCACACGATATGCAAAAAGCCCCACATGATATGCAATGAAAAGATTTTTTTCAAGTACCATAATTAGCCCCTCTACTTTTTTACTAATATATATTTATATATTTATGAATGTTTATTAATCTGAAAATATGTGGGTCAATGGTCTTTATGACTTCCCCGAATTTGAACTTTCCACGTTCCATAGTTTACGAGTAAAATTGCTGTGACAGACAGACAGACATACACAGGAGTGATCTTATAATGGTTCCGTTTTTACTTTTTAAGTACGGAACCCTAAAAAATCAGTAAAAAATGTAAATGTTAGATTAATTTTACACAAAGAAAAATTTCAAAATAAAAATAATGAAAAGTATAATTATTAAGTATATAGTTAGTATAGCTCGTGAGAGAAAATTCAGAAATTAGGATACTAAACAAGAGCTAAGTAAGTGAATAAGATGTTGCTATATGATACGATTGTGTACAAACAATTTTTATGTTAAAAGTTAATATATATATATTTGTTGTGATTTTATAATAGTTTTTTCAAAAGTTTCACGCTCGTATTTAATGGAACGGAAAAAGATTAAAGAAATTTAAAAAATATTTATTAGATCAGGTAGAGTGTAACCGCACATTAACGAATATTTTAAGCTTCTTTAAAACACTCTGACTGTTTTGAGGGCTTTCCTGCATTTTCATAAAAATATAAAACTAATGTTAATTTAAATTTTACATCCATTTTTGTTCTTATATAAATCTCATGCCTTTTTATTTGATATTCATTTTAAAATATAATTCTGTTAAAATTATTTTGGTCTACAACCGATTTAATTTGTTTTAGGGAAACGGAAAATATACGGGCGAACCGTTTAGAAGGTTAAAACGTGCAACAATCGATAAGCGAAAGTTTAGAAAATTTGAAGCAATACAACAGTTACAACATATACAATGCAACAGTTAATAATGTCAAACATATGTTGCTTTCATAAGAAACTCTCTCTCTTGGAGAGAGAAGAAAGAAACTCTCTCTTGGAGAGCATTTTTCATTGGAAGAATGAATAATAGGATTTCCGTGACTTCATAAAGAATAATTTGCTAGCTCAACAGGGAAATACTTTGAAATAATTGTAATGATGGAAAATCTTTGAGATCTTATTCTCGCTTTCGCCAGGTAAGAGTTAAAACAAATAAGTAAAAGAAAAATAGTAGAAATTTAAATGTTAGATTACTTTTATACAAAGTAAAATTTAAAAATAAAAATAAAAGTAATTATAATTATTAAGTATACAAGGTGTTTCGAATGATAGGATTTCCATGACCCCATAAAGAATAATTTGCCAACTTAGTAGATTTCAATCGCAAGGAAATACTTTTAAATAATTGTAATAATGGAAAATCCTTGAGATCTTGTGCTCGCTTTCACCAGGTAGAAACTTTAAAAAGTAATCAGTAAAAGAAAAATAGTAGAAATTTAAATGATAGATTTTTTTTTATATCAAGTAAAATTTAAAAATAAAAATAAAAATAATAATAAGTATAATTATTAAGCATACAGGGAGTTTCAAAATTATATGTTAGACATGTAAAGGCAGATAAAGAGAATGGTAATAAGCAGCTTTCGTATAAAAAAATGTGTGCGGAAATGCAGCGTTGAGGAAGTAGAGGGCTCTGTTGATTTCGACGGATGAAAACACTTCGCTGACTTGAATCGTCATTTCCTGCACGGATTTCAAGCAACATGCATCGGTCTTGCCGACATGCATTTCATGTATGTGTCTGCGCAAAGAAAGGGTTCACACGTAATGCATGTCCATCAGTTCTCGAGCTTTTCAAAGGACATTCTTAAACTGTCCATAACATTGCTTTTTACTCTACCGGAATTCTGTGATATCTTCCAGCGCCCGTATCACACCTCGATGCATACAATGATCCAATCGCACACAACTCCCGATGAAGACTCCAAATGTTCGGTAATCCGGCAGATTGCTACTTGGAAATCGTTCCATGTACATCATTTGAACAGGCGCTCTGTTTAATTGCGCAGCCTTGTACGTGAAATGATTGCCGGTAAGCTCTGCATTAGTGTAACGACGTATGTTGCTCGTAATCCGTGCTGAGAGGGACAATTTTCCAGCCAGCGAAATGATTTTATCCACTAAACATAACAGCACACTCTACAGCCTCAACGCTGCATTTCCTCACTAACATTCCTATAGGAAATGTGCTTAATAAGGTCCCCTCTATCTGCCTTTATATTTCTGATGCATAATTTTGAAACACCCTGTGTAGTAAGTATAGTTATTTTGAGAAAATTCCGAAATTAGGATGGTTAACAACAATTAAGTAAGTTAATAAGATATTGCTGTATGATATGATTGTATACAAACAATTTTGACCTATAAATTGAAAGATTAATTTTGTTGGGATTTTATAATTTTTTTTTAAGTTTAATGTTCATATGTATAAAAATAGAAAAGAATGAGGTCATTTATAAAGTGTTTATTAAATTATCTAGAACGTAACCACGTATTATCGAATATTTTAAGCTTTTTTAAATCCCGAAACAATTGATAAGCGAAAGTTTTGAAAACATGATACACAACAATAGTTAATAAGGTCAAAAGCATGTTGCTTTGTTACGACTTCGTGCAGAGAATTTTTCAATAGAAGAAGTTCTTAAATCAGCACATTTCAT
Organism: Maratus speciosus; assembly: GCA_963932465.1. Lineage (NCBI taxonomy): Eukaryota > Metazoa > Arthropoda > Arachnida > Araneae > Salticidae > Maratus > Maratus speciosus. The sequence goes on from OZ010789.1 coordinate 42,429,813, forward strand.
TCGCAAAGAAATATTTGTAAATTATTGTAATAATGGAAAATCCTTCACATTTTGTGCTAGATATCACCACGTACAGACTTTAACAATCAATCAGCAGAAAATAATAGAAATTTAAATATCAGATTAATTTTATACAAAATATAATTTTAAAATAAAAATAATAATTGGAATAATTGAGTTCCTCTTGTATATTTAAAAGATTAAAGTGAAGCGAAAGAATATGTTTGAAGATTTATGCATACAATAATATGCTGAAGTATAACCTTTATATTTGAATAAAAATGGTGGTTTAAATAATTTAAAAAAAAAAAATAAAAAAAAATATGCATTTAGATCTAAAATTATGAATTACAGCAAAAACGAAAACATTTCATGTGAATGAGATTTATCATAAAGGAAATTTGTACAGGGGGAGAACATCTTATCATTATTGTCATGGTGAAAAAGATGCGTATTTAAAAAAAAATCGTAGAAATTATTTCCAACTAGAGAAAGTTTCCGTATAGAAACTGTACTCGCACAGATTGTATCTCACACAGTAAAAAAAATTTGTGAAATTACAGATAATCTACTTGTAATCCATTATCTTAAGTCTCATACATAATTACAGAGATTACAAAAACAGAGATTCTGTTAAACAACTGAAAAGTTATTCATTAAATTTAGAGCAGACTCTGTAATTTTTTAAAGTTAATAATTTAATTTATTTTTACTTGTAGAAATTAGTGAATTTTTGAACTTCGAAGAATTAGAATTTTTCGAATGAATTTGAAATGTTCTGTCGTTTGGTTTTCATAATAATTATTTCTAGCTGCCCCATCATTAGAACCGGAGTCCTATCAGTTGGAGATGAACACCTTACTTACTGTGCCATAAAAGCTGTTACTATTGAACAGCAAATAATGCCCTGTAAGAATTAGAGAATACTTTTAATATTACCAAGCTTTATGAGCACGCTGAATGAAATAACTGTAAAGTGTCTGTCGATAAAAATATCCGCTAATTCTGCAGAGACGCATATTCCATTTCTATAATATGCAAATTTTTGTTAAAACAATTTTTAAACCAAATGCTACTCTTTAATATTTTTAAATAAATTTGTAAAAGTATTTTAAAAGTGTATATTTTTGATTACAGATTTAAGAAAAAAGATAAAAATATGTATAAATAAAGACGTAGATATCCCTGTAGGTAATTTGATAAAAGAAAAAAGAAACGTCTGTAAAATGATGACGGAGAAACTTAATCGAATGCATTTAACTGTGAACTAGTGTATATGTACAGAGAATGTAGATTTTTAGAGAAATGTACAAAGAATGTAGTTTTTTATATATTTTTACAGAAAAGTTTAATAGTGTTTTAACGGTTAATAGTTACTGAACTGGAAAAGTAAACAAACAGTCTTAAAGAAAAACTTATAAAAGTTTTTCATGCAGAAGAGTAATAATGCTAGCTGGTAGGAGTATGCGTAGGTACATATAATTAATCTGTTAGAATACACAAATTTTCTTTCGAAAGGTGAGCATATTACAAACGTAGAGAAATTAATGCAAAAAAAATAAAACCCTAATTTATGATGTTCCTTTATGAATGCTCGTTTTTCGTGACTTCATAATAAAACTATTTTTCATAATCATAAGACAGCGTTATTAAAACAGTTGTAATGAGTAAAAACTTCTTGAATATAATGTATATGTAAACAGGCAAAGAAAATATACACTTCCAAATGAGAAGTATTAAACAAGTTTATTCAAAATATGTTTAAACTTTATAAACTTATTTTAAGTTATATATTAAATTTTATGCCTCTAGGATATCAAGTAACAAAATCTGAAGGAATATAAAAAGCAGATTATATGCGTGTGTATAACTATATTTCCAAAAAATGTATCTTAAACTTGTATGAATTCTAAATTACATTACGGCTGACTAGATTTTTATTCTAGGAAAACATTCTGTGAATACATAATCATATATGGTACATTCATATATGCATACCTGTTTAAACATTAGTAATAAATTGTACAATATCTTTACTGCACAGATAGAGTAGGTATATGCTTGAGGTATTGTTTTCATGTATCACTGTTTTCTATAGTAAATTTAGCCTAATTTAGTCTCAAAATTACACGATGAAAAAGAACTGATATTTTTATTTGGAAAAAGTAGCACTCAAAACGAAAAATGTCTGGGGAATCATGAAAGAAAATTTATCTTGAAGTGTCATTTAACCCTTGCTATGGCAATAGGGAGTATACGTCCCACATAATTTACACCCAAATCCCAAATCTGTACCGGAAAATTGATCGTTTTTAGTGAACGTAATGAACAGCAATTAATTAATTTCAATTCAATTTGTTCCGATATTCTGGCAATCATTCTAACATCCTAGCAGCAGAATTAGTTTGTCTTAAAAAATATTAACAAAAGTATACTTTAAAACTGGCACGATTGATAAGAAAAAATTCATAAATTTGAATGCAAAAAAATAGCTAATTGGATCATAGATAAACCTTTGTCATACGAATTTAGCAAGGCGATTTTCACCAAAACACGAAACTATTATTTCTTCTTGTAATGTCTTAATAAAAGATTTAATATCAAAAGTATAGTCCTCGCATGAATATTAAATGAAAAAAAAATGTCGTTAATACCCATTGTAAAAATTTAGAAGCAATTGATAAAGTATAGATTAGATCATCAAAATGGAACGCGCCATCCTAATTTTCCTGAAATTCTGCAACAGTTGATAAGAGAAAATTCAGAAAATATGATACAGTGCAACAACTAATTCTGTCGTGAAGATGTTGCTGATGTTGCTTTATTATGCACTCCTGTGAAGTATTTTCCTTTCGAAGCATGAAAAATAAGAATTTAGTGACTCCCTAAATGATAATTTTCAGATAATGAAAAGCAGATTAAAATCGTAAAAAATGCTTTTAAATAATTATAGTATGGATAAAGCGCTGAAATCTTATGTTTTATTGCACCAGGTAATGAATAGAAAAATGTTTCAAATTAGTAGAAATATTAAATTTAGAGAAAATTTATTTTAAAAAAATTTAAAGTAAAATAATACGTTGTATATTTCTATTCCTCTTTTAGATATAAAGTATTTAGATAAAAATAATTAGAAGAATATTTTAAAATATTTATTCGTAATAATATTAATTCGATGTATGACATTATTATTCCAGTGCCTAAAAAATATATAAATGGATTGTAAATAATTTATTTATCTAAAATTAAATATATATATTATTACTCAAATTGCAATTGAAAGCAAAAATGTTCACTAACTGTTTATTCGGACAAATATTAAAAGTTCTATACAGCAATGTTCCTTCACGTAGTTGTTTGTAATTGACGATAACGGGTACTCCATTAGTTATTGAATCATTATGCCGCCATTTGGTGTTGTGCCAGAAATGTAATAGTGTAAAAATTTTATGCATCGACAATCACAACGCATGACATTCATCTTAAAATACTAACAATTTTCAAATGCGTCTTTATATGCATATTCAGCAAGCAAATTGCTCCTTATTGAAAAATATAATAAATCCGCTTGTTTTCACCAGAAGATAATTACGTAAAAAATCAAATCCCTTTGTTTTTAAATTTTTGTGACCTTTTTCTGCAGTTCATGCATGTTTTTTTTCTTTGCTGTTTGCCAATCATACATGGTTTTATACAAAATAATTTTCATATCTTCATGCAAAAAAATTTCAGAAATTCTTATGATTACACACAGTCATGCCTTTTGCCTATGAATGTGGTATATAATTCCTTATTAATTTTTGCAAAATGCTAAGCAATAGAATTGGCTGGACTCACAAAACAAAAGATTTACATTTTCTAAATTTACACTCATTATAAAGCTGCCTAATGTTACTTTTATTTGGGTTACACTTTTTATTAGCGTCACATAAACTTTTATAGTAATGTTGTTTTTTTTAAATAATATGCTTAGTTTTCTTTTTAGTTTTTTGTACAATTAGAAGAAATGAAAAATATTACATCAATTAAATAAGGCGACAAAAATCAATATCTCTAATAATGCTTTTTATATCATTTCATTTCCTAAATCATTAAAAAAATCGATTTTGCAATTACAGATAGCATAGTTATAAAAATATTAAAAGAAATACAGATTGATACTTTATATTTTTGTGGGTAGAATAAAGCGAAAATATTAATTCTGATGTTCCTAATAGCTAATACATTTGACCACTACTAATTGATCGTCATTATTTCTTTTTTATCGTGTTTCATATATCAATTAATCCCACCAAGTTTGATTTATTTTTTTCCCACGACGCTTCACTGTTTAATAATAATAGTATAGTAATAGTAATGATAAAGCAAAATATAAGCTGTTAAATTATTCTAGAATTTAAAAAGTAATTGAATTGAGCCATCAATGTGTTTCCCAACATTGTCTACGTAAGTGTAATAAGATTTTAATTTCATCAGGTGATCAACGAACTCTCTTTTTTCTTGTAATAGCCTAAACAAAAATTCCAAATTACAGAAATTACGTAAAAAATAATAACGATTAAAATCAATCACTAAATGCTGGGTTCACATCCAATCCTGTTTGTAGATCCTGAACAGTGTTGGGAATAAACTGACATTACCGAAGCGAATTAAAAAGTGGATTCGAGTGATGTTCAGAACGGTGTTAATTAGTGGCACCAGTGGCTTACAACTGATGGCTTCTCTACAGTAATGAGATAAAAATATTTTAAACAAGTCGGATGTACCAGTGGCAAAATAATCTTATGTTAATACAACAATAAGCATAATGTTTTTAGCAATGCATTTTAGAAACAAAAAATGGGTAGTTAAAGCTGTTTGTAATGAATTTCGATATTCCTCTGGTTAATGTTATCTCTACGGGCGTAGAATATATTTGTATATTTAAAATATCTCCTCATGAAATTCATACGTTTAACTCCCTTTTCTTTGTATCTTTGGTAAAAAATGTTTATTTATTCTTAGTTCTCAAAATATTTCTAAAATATATGCTTAATTTATTATTTTGGGCATTAAAGGCTGACAAACTGTCTGTAAGATTTTAACACTTAACATAAAACTTTGTATATATTTTAGAAATATTTTGACAACTAAGAAAAAAAAAGTTTTCAAAGAAGAGTACGCAGAGAAAAGAAATTAAAATTATTCATTTTCTCAAGAGATATTTTAAATATACGAATGCATCACATGTCCATAGACTTACACATTCGCGAAGAGAATTAGGCAGCTGACTAACAGCCTTAACACATATGCTATTTTCATTTTTTTTATTATACTTGAAGCATATTTTCAATAACTGTTTTAAAAACATAGCTGCATATGGGGAGGAGGAGAGGGATACACCGTAATGAATTCTAATCAACGGTGGTTAATATATGTGGGGAATAACGACATTTTTACCTGGGGTTTGACGTCCATAGTGAAAAATGTATGTATGCGGTATGGTTCATTTCTACCATAATATCCTACACTTTTCCCATGATAAAAAAGTAAAAATCTCTTTCATAGCGCCTCTTTCTGGTGGAAAATCCCCAATTGCAACGCAGATAGGAAGGTTATAGGAAAAATCATACATATGAATTTCTGTTCATTTTTTTATCCATAATTTCATACACTTTTCCATGAGACAAAAGGGGCACACGGATACACGGACAGACAGACAGGCAGATTATAAAAACATGTTTTTCGGGATATCTTACGTTAAGAGGTGTAAATACCTCGAAAACAGCAGTCTATAAAATTTTAGATTATAAAACATTCTTCTATTATACCTAAACTAAATGAAAGTTGTAATTTCTTCTGTAGTGAAATTTCACTATCAATTCGTGCGCATAAAATTAAAAAACCTACTTATCTATTATATACCGAAAATACGCTGGTCGTTGCCAAAAAATTAGCTGATGATTAAAGCAAAAGTAGATCAAGAGTATCATCTGTCAGTAATGATTGTGGAAATGTGTTTCTTTTCAAAGACTTTTCAAAGAAATTCACTTCATTCAAGATGTCACTTTTCAAATAAATTGCATTTGATATTACTTTTTTTCTTTTAGAACGGTTTATATTTTGAAACTGCCCGGTATAAAATTTTCAAGAATTTGCGATTAAACGATATTGGTTGTTAAGGTCATTGCCATCGTCAATATGACCTCAGCTTTATTTGGGTTTATGTTTTTCCTTTGTAATATATATAGATAAAGAATTATTTGCTTAGCTTAGGAAAAGTAAAAAATATATAGTAGGTTCAATGTAAAAGTGAATTAGTCTCATATGAAAATATAACAAAAAAAACTAAAAGTATTTAAAATTTAAATTTTTACCGGTGTTTTTACGCGTAACCATTAAAACGTAAGTGTCTGAATATAATAACACTAAAAGTTCTATAAAAAATGAATATTTTATCTACTGCAACAAAAATAACGAAGTAGAAATAGATGTTATGGATTATTTCTTTAATGAGCAATACTTATGTAATGTAAGTTATACAGGGTGTTTCCCTACCAGACACACAAACTTACAGGAGGTGCAGGGGGCACGGAGGCGACTCGGAATCACATAGTAGGGCAGGGTCGAAAATGCTATAGTTGCGAGCTATGATTCAAAGAAGCAGCGAAAAAGATCAGAAATAACAACACATTAATGGGACTGAAAACATTTTATGTAATGGTTGTACTTGAGAAGGTGTTCGAAATTGCTACCAGAAGTCGCCAGGCAAGCTTGCCAGCGGCGTCGCGTCGTTTGGAATTCCTTACGTACTGGAACACCGCCCCCTGAATACTAGGCCTGAGCGCTCACACAAAAATGACACAAAAATGGCGGCTGCCGAAGGCGGATTTTTTTTAGGGTAGGTACGGTCCCTTAAATGTTGACACCAGTATTTTATAAAAGATTTCTCTACCTTGTTTATTCTCAGAAAAATGAAGGGGAAAAAACTTCAAAAAATTATTGGTAGGAATATTTAAGGGACCGTACACACGCTGAAATAAATCCGCCTTCGGCAGCCGCCATTTTTGGTCCAGCGCTGAGGCCTAGTATTCAGGGGGCGGTGACTGGAATATTCCTGACGCATCGCACTGGCAGCTACATTTATTAGTGCGACATTCCGTCCAGCGTCATCTACCGCAGGAGTGCACGCGCTGCTGTCAATCCTGCCTGATGATTTTTTGTCATAATTTCAACACCTTCTGTAGTACAACCAATCAATAATATGTTTTCTGTCCCGTTAACGTGTTGCTGCTTTTGTTCTTTTTCTCTGATTCTTTGAACCATAGCTCGCAACTACGGCATTTTCGACCCTGCATTGCTATACGATTCCAAGTAATCTCTGTTACTCCTACACCATCTGCATGTTTGTCGGTCTGGTAGTGAAACACCCTTTATGTATTAATCAATAGTTCTATTCCTTTTATACCATACACTTCTGTTCTTAATGTTAAATCACATTGCTTAGCGACAGTTTTACATAGAAAGTGGTCAACAGAAAGGTAGACAAGTACCATACTTATCTATAATTCTACGAATTTTGTCTTTTTTTTTTAATAGCGACATTTTTATGTTGAAAAAGTTTTAATTTTGAAGTTGACATTTGATCGTCTTCATGAAATTCGGGATATACAAAAAACTCAATCATAAATTTAAAAAATTTGTCAACAGGCTACAAAAAGTAAACATCTTCATCTTAATATACATAATAATTTTTACTTTCAGAAGCCCATTTGAAATTCTTCAAACTCTTTCTGGTACAAATAATGACTTCATTGTATCTAAATATATAACAAGATAAAACGGGATAAACCCAATAAAAATTAGTTTTGCAAGAAAAATGCATTTTTTTCTCTTCTCAGAAAGAAAACAAAATGCTTTACGTATTGTGTTTTCAAGAACTTTTGAAATGTGACATTTATTTTTTATATGAAATTATAAGCGAACATTCGTTTTACATAGAAACATGTCACTGAAAAGAAATACTATGTATCAAACTTTTTATATCATTTTGTATTTATTAAGCTTTTAAAAAAGTACACAAATCTCAAATACAAAAACAACATAATTCATTCAAAATCAATAAAAACAGAAAAAAGAAAAGAGATATCGAATAAAAGTTTTCTTTAGAAAAGTCTTCTGATTTTGTTTTTCGCATAAGGAAAAATTCATTTTACATCTAAGATTTTATGTTTTTTTTTTTTTTTTTTTTTTTTTTTTTTTTTTTTTTTTTTTTTTTTTTTTTTACGACTGTGACCTATTTATTTATTTATTCTTTTTTTATGCATTTTTAAAGGTAAATTCATATCAGATACAAACATAATTTTCAAAAGAAAACCGTATACATTGAAAGTATCACGTTTGCATTTTTAACGATTTAAAGTTTTCTTATGCAGAACCTACTGTAAAAAAAACTAAAATGCTATCCATATCAATGTAATACTCCATTCAATAGAAACTATATGAAATAGTTTTGTATTATACTATGAAAAGCGAATATGAATATTATATTATTACGCAAAAGAAATAATACATGTGACAATAAAGTTAAATAAAATTTTGCATAAGAATATATATTTATTTAAGAGTTTTAATTACTTTTAAATCATGTACACATATTTTATTATTAAATACTATATAAAAAACAAGTTAACATTTTTTTAATAGTGATAAATGTTTAACAAAATCCCCAAAACAATGTTATATTAATACAACTTACTGTAATTTAAAACATATCCAATTTTAATAATTTTTTCAAAAGTTGTTTGACTTGGTGACAAGATATATATATTTTTGATATATAGAAATAAATACTTTACGATATTTCCTGTAATAAAAACCCCTACATTCATGGACTTCTCAGAGGCATACGAACCCTGTATAGGTGGAATATTTCTGTTCCAACCCTTCGCGGGAGTCTTGATCTGTCTGCGAGGAGTCGTAATAATTTAATGAAGCAGTAAAATAATTTAAATATTTTTATTTTTATGTAGAGGTAAATTTGAACGAAACAATAAGGGCTGAATTTCGGTATTTCAAATGCAATAAATAATTTTTATTTCATTTTGAAACAAATTCCATTTTGAGCATGGAAATCTGCCATTTTTTTATTATCAAAGCTTCTTAATAGAAGAAAATACGTGCTGAAAACAATGTCATGAGACGAAATGTAATATTTTACTTCGATTCAAACATAAATATACAATATGAACTTTAACAATCTCACTAGTTTACTTAAAATGCGACTAAAATAATAGAAGAGATGTTACAAGTTCAAAATACATTATATTTTTAATTTCTTAGTAATTTCGGGCTTTCTCAAGCCCTTTATCAAAGAATATTTTAATAACTAATGGCCGTTTATTTATACAAACACGTCTTTTCGTTTTCAAATGTGAGTGTCAATAATTATTAGAACTGAAAGTAGAAGTGCACTGTAAAAAAAAAAAAATCTGTAAAGTAACTAAAGTTTTTCTAGGAAACTCAGATTCCCAGAACTTTTTATGTAACTGCAACAACAAAAATTCATGTAACAGACACACTTTTGCGCCAAAATCAAAAAATCTGTAAGGTTACTAAGAATTTTATAAGAAACATGGATGCCTAGAACTTTTCATGAAACTACAACCAGGGTTACAGATAAAATTTTAGTAAGATTACTGTAATTTTAGCAGATTAATTTGTAAAGTTACAGATTTCTGTAGCTTTACAAAAACTAGTTTTCTAGATTTGCAGCTCTTTTTGTACAGTTACATATGAAAGTTTAGTAAGCATGTAACTTTACATCTGTAGAACAACAGATTTTTTATTACAGTGTAGCAGTCTCTTGGGTTGAATTTATGTACAGAAAATATGTATTAAGTGCAGTTCCATTTATTCTATTGGAACAATTTGTTTCCATACGTTACTTTCATTATAAATACATAGCTGGACAATCGAAGTAGCAGTGTTTCAGATTACATTTCCTTAGAAGAATATTTAAGTGCCATACAATAAACTTTTCTACTTCACTTTACTCAAGATTTCAGGATTTATTTTTAGGATATTTAAGCACATGTTGGAGACATGGTACCATAGGGCGTCGTTACATAATTGATTGTTTTTACACATGTTTTCTATAAGTTTTCTGATAGCGAATTCGATGATGCAAAAATTACATACACAACATTCAATTGTTACGCATCCAGAAACTATTAACCACCAATTAACCCCACAACGCATCCACCAATTATTATGCTTCGATTGCCCAGCTACGCATTTAAAATGAAAGTGACATATGACAGCAAAGTGACGTAATAAAATAAATGAAACTGAATTTAATATATATTTTAATAATATAATTTTTATTTAAAAATCCTTATTATATATTTTATAATTACTGGATTTTTAATTTTATTTAAAATAAGAGATTTCCAAAGAACGAACAAAGAAACCAAAAAAAAAAAAAAAAAAAATGATTTCGAATTACGTTTTGAAACACACATGGGTTCCGAATCAGGAAAAGGGAAGTTTTTATCCATGTTATTTAAAGTTATGTTGTAAAGTATGTACCTTTTTCGTAAGTAATAATTGGACGTATACGATAATAACTGGTAAATATTCTCATCCTGAAGAGATTACTTTAGAATTGTAAACACACATTGATTTTTATCTTAAAATAACGTGATACAGTAAAATTAGCTCTCTTATGCTTGATTTCTGAAGTGCATGGACGAGACAGATTTTATTTTCTTGGATCAATCATCATTTTTATTTTTAGTATAAGTTACATTTAAAATAAACATTATACTATTTGTGTTAGCACTTGAAATAATCAGTTATAAATGTTGTGAATTATTAAAAAAATACCTTTTTTTTCACAGCATTGCAATAGCTAACCTAATTATTAATAATAATAATAATAATAATAATAATAATAATAATAGTAATAGTAATAATAATAAAACATTTTATCACTTTTTAATGTAATTGATTTTAAATGATTTACATGCGTATTTTTAGAAATCACAAACTTATATACATTATACATTTAGTTAAAATAAATGTTGTTACATTATAATTTTTTTGTATATATGATTTAAAATATCATTGCAATTTGCAGCATTTCATTTACTTTTCACTCACATCTATTATTACAGGGCGGTGGTTCCTAATCTGATTTGGGTTACGTACCGTCTAATCATCCCAAAAAGCATTATGCCGCTGCAACGTATAATTCTTATTATGCATATAGCGGATATTGTACATATAGTTCACATAATGATTTCTTTTACCCGACTGCCAAGAAGGGTTATGTTTTTCCACGCGTATCGGGGTATGTGGATTTCTTTATACCCTCGAAATATCCCAACGGCTGGATGGATTTTAATGAATGAGCTCTCTATCAATTCGTCTTAAACGTCCAATTGTTATAGGCTAGATTTTGTTTTTTATAAATTCAAAATTGGTGGCCGTAAAATACAAAATGGCGGTAGAGACGAAAAAAATTTGTTACGCACTATATTGAGTGGCATATCATTGGATAGGTCTTTCAAAATGAAGACGATGTTTCATTGACTATTTTACAGACAGAAGCTCGGTGTAAATATAGACAACCTGGAAGTGTGTAGGTAGGATCTCTAGATTTACTGCAACTCTAACCTCCATAAACATCTATAGGCCTCATTAAATCAGTGTTTATAGATAGGAACGATCAATAAAACACAACTTAAAAGTCATCGATACAAGTAAATAATAAAAATAGGTAAGTAATATAAAAAATAGTTTCATATTGATGAGAAATAATTAATTAATTCACTTTTTACGCAGTCGGGATTTTTGATGTTTTTAAATTAATTTTTCTTGTTTTCTGTGTGTTGCCTTTTACACACATAATTTACATTTATGATAGATTATAGATATTCATTCTGCCATTTGCTCGGTACGTAATAATTGTAGTGAAATTTTTGAAAATTGAAACGGTCTATGATGGAATCTCGAATTCAACAGAAATTCACATTTCCCGGACGAATAAAAAATACAATAAAATTATAAAGATGCTAAAAACTGTCTGAATGAGACTTCGGATGTGTTTGATTAGGAATTCGTATTATCTACAAAATGACGCTTAAAGACTAGCATATTTTAATATAAGAAAATATTAATAATACTTCAGTTTAGTCTTGTTATTTAGTTATTGTTGAGCTTATGTTATTTTCGTATTACTATTTTTCCACACAAAATTGGTTTCATCTAAAACTTATCATAATTTCAATGTGCTTATTTTACAGTATCTATAGAAATATATTTAAGAAGAAATGTAGTTGACAATCTACAATTTATGAGGTTTATCATCTTAAGGAAATCTGTATAACATTTTTTTTTTTTTTCTTTTTTTTTTTTTTTTTATGAGCAACTGCATGGACAAACGTAAACGGTTCTATATGTATTTAAAAAAATTTTTAAATATATATTGAAACAATTATTCCGTTTTATTTTAGTAAATATTCACTTTAGTTTATTAAATTAAACAAAATCAATTTTTAAAAAAAGCTAATATTGAAATAACAAAGATATAATTTGAAATTACAGTTATTAATAATATTTATAATCGTTCAATAACAATAAACTTACAGATATAAAAAAAAAATCTAATATTGAAATAACAAAGATATAATTTGAAATTACAGTTATTAATAATATTTATAATCGTTCAATAACAATAAACTTACAGATATTACTATGGTAAAGAAAGTGTTATTTCTTTAAAGCAAATCATTAAAAATTTATGTATTTAAAATTTAAAAAAATATTAGTTATTCTGTTAAATTCTGCTTTTAAATCGTTTTATCATAGAATATGCAAATGACAACATTAAGTTTTTAAGAAAAAAATAAAACAGAAATAAAATAAGAAAAGCCACTTTTTTTAAATTATAAAACAGCACTCAATAAAATTGATTCTAAATCGTGTAGCAAAATCTTTGAAGTAAAAATGCACAGAAGAAAATATTTAAAACGCAAATGAAAGTTACGAAGGAGTTATTCTGTTTACTTTTAAAAATTTAGTCATTTTCCCAAGTGTTTTAAAAATTCACAAAGTCACGAAATTTCTTTATGGAGTAAAAGAAGATTTTTTATTTCATGTACGCCAAATATGTCATAGACCAGACATCAAAAAATAAAATTTATATATATATTGTAAAACGTAAACTGCTTTCAATAGTTCATCGAATAAAAGTGTATATGCAAATAAATGCTTGAAATTCAGATGATGAATTAAGTATAATTTTTGCATTTTCGCAAGAGAATATTATAGTGTGAACATTAAAAAGTGATAAATATGAAAATAAAAAAAATGTTATAAACCGTCTTTGTGTATATTTTCAAAGAGACAAATAAAATATGAATAAATCATAGCAAAAACATAAAAAATAAAACGAAATATGATTAAGTACTTTAACTAAAAAAAAAAAAGAAATGTAACAGTACCAAAATAAAAAGAAATTAATAAGGGTAACCAAATGAACCCAGAATAGGTGAATATACAATTTGGAACAGATGTCATATGTTCTCGCGGCCGACATTTTCGAAATTTTCTTGGCGCGAAAACCCATTTTAAGCCAAATAGTAAATGTCGCCAAGCACCGGTTTACACGCATGTTTGGCTGAACGAAAATAAAATGTAAGTAATAAACAAAATTCGCTAAAATGGCAATCGCAGTAATCGTTGTACGTACGCTTCGCGCACATTAAACGAAAAAAACACATCACTGCATTCAGCATTTCTCGCGGTGTAGCATTCTCAGAATTCAGCAATTCTCTCTTTGTAGCAATCTCAAAATGTAAAAAACTCTTAAAGCAGCAAAACACACATAAAAAACAAAATTCGCTAAAATGACAATCAGTAATCGTTGTATATGCGCTTCGCGCACATTAAACGAAAAACAATGACTGAATTCAGCAATACTCGCAGTGTAGCATTCTCAAAATTCAGTAGTTCTCGCTTTGTAGCAATCTCAAAATGTAAAAAAACTCTTAAACCAGCAAAATATACATAAAATTATCAACATGCCTTAACAAACATCTGCTTTCTTGAAAGCTCCAGTATGAAATATCTCTCATAACACCACTGTCATTTTCCAAAATAGGCTTATGAATATGCATTCACACACTATAAACAAACTTTCTTTTCTTGTCAAAATTTCCTCATATTTCCTAATAACTTCAGCAAGAGCGTTTAAACGGTCAACAGAAACCATAGTCAATCAAATACATGCAATAAATTTCACATAAAAATAAAAAGGTAGAACTATACAATACGATATCAAAATACATTCACAATATTCCAAGCTAAAATAAGCTTCTCAGGGGTTGCCAGAACGACACATCACAACGCACATGTCACACAGGATTTCACATATCGAGGTTGCCATATCCATAAACACCGCCAACACGCCAACAAAATATCGCCAAACAATTCAAAACAACGGCTGAGGGAACATAAAGCATCTAACCCTACAATTTTAGTAGTTGGAAAATTAATTAAAATTGTATGTTCACAGATACCGGGTTCATTTGCGTCTCATGTTATGCCGCAAGATTGTGTGCTCATGAAAGCTGTTCCATCTAGTTGTAGCGGTAGCAGTCTTACAGACTTATGTAAGTGAGAGATGCCAGGCTGGGCATCGTCCTCGTAGCTTAGTGGTAAAGCACTGGAGCATTATTCCAGGTGCCCGGGTTCGATTCCCTGCATGGACATTTTTCACTCTGTTGGTTTACGATTAGTTAGCAAATTGATAATTCACGTCTTTAATATTATATATATATATATATATAGTTCTAAATTTTGTTAAGATGTAATTCTCGTATTTATGAACCGATTTGGATGCGACTTAGTGCACATACAATGTATCAATCAAGTTCCAGCTTCATCCACCATCTTGTTTGAAAATGGCGTCATATAAAAAAATAAAATTAATGCTTAAAATAAGATACAATAAAATAGGAAAAAAATCTTAACAGTTTGGCTTGAACTCGAGGAATCTGAAGAACTTTTTATTTCGTCTTTATCTGAAAGAATGGCTGAGGTATAGTAGTTTGCAATTCTAGGGTGCCTGATGTTTTGAAATAATTTAATTTTTGCCATTCGTCAGCACTCGTATATATTAAACGTTTTCATTGTGTGTGAAAGTTCATTTGTTAACTTCATCCAACATGTTTTTCTGAAAATAGCGGGCATAACAAGATATCGCCAAATTTGGCGACCAAACATACATCCCTTTAACTGAAGACAAATTGGATATAGCTGACTAATTTCGCTAGTCTCTCATTCATATTTAGTCTTGACGAAAACTAGTAATGAATATTCTATACATAGTTCTATGCTACTTCTGGCCCTTTTTGTACTACTTCTATACACACTCTTTCTGACAGAAACTGCCGAAGGAAAATTTTTAACTGTGTAATGCGTTTAGCTAAACGAAGTGTAAACTATGTTTGACTAAATTAAGTTTAAATTACCGGGTGTCCTAAAAAGGACTGACTGATTTTAAAATTCAATAACTTGCAAACGGTGACAGATATTTAAAAAATGCTTGCAGGAGGGTTATGCATAAGGTCAAAAGTTTTTTTTTACAGTGATTTTCGATTTTAGTTCGAATTACAAACAATAGATAGCGCTGTAAGCAATAGTCGCTAAATACAGGCTCGATTTTTTGGTCCTTTCTCTTGTTTCATCCGGAAAAAGGAGATGGAAATGTATTGAGCGGGCCACGAAGTACCAAAAATAGAGCCTGAATTTAGCGTCTATTGATCGCAGCGCCATCTATTGTTTGTAATTTGAACTAAATTCGAAAATCACTGTAAAAAAACTTTTGACCTTATGCATAACCCTCCTGCAAGATTTTTTTTGAATATCTGTCACCGTTTGCAAATTATTTACTTTTAAAATCAGCCAGTCCTTTTTAGGACACCCGGTATGTAGTACATGCAAAAATCTATATATTGTATACATTTAACATAAGACTTCGGGTACGTGCCCGTTTATTGACACAAATAGCTGAAGGATAATTTTCAACCGTATTATGCCTTTCCTAATGTCCCACTAGTGGCCGAGATGTCCTGCTCTCAAACCTGGTAGACGAGAGGTTTTGGGTTCGAACTCAATCACGCTCGTCGGCCTAATCGTCGGGGTTTTCCGTGGTTTTCTTCGAACCTTAGATTTCCTTTCGTAAATACGGGTTAGGTTCCCTTAGAAAGTCCTTCACGGAGGGCACCCCCCCCCCCCCCAAACTTTGGGCCCATGTCCCTCGTGTAGATAACTGGCCGTCATAAACAACAACAACAAAATGCCTTTCCTAACTAAACAAAATTTTAGTATACTGTATATTATATGTAAAAATCTATATATCTTATAATGGGCTGCACAATAAAAATGTACATTTTTGTTTACGTGTGGCTACTAATGAAATTCTGTTTTCAAATGTGTTATGCTTTTTTCAAATTGTTTTGCTTAAATACTATGTTTCACGTTATTCGATGGTAAAGTTTCTTTTTAGAGTATTCTAAACGTGTTGAAAATTGTTTCATAATGTATTTTCGACTATATTTTTTCTTTTCCTTTATTAATTCATTTTATTTTTTTAATCACTTTTTAAAATTTATTTTTAATCAGTTTGATACCTTTATTGAGTAAGTAATAACAATATTCTATGTACAAAAGAGTAAAATGTGTTTAATGAAAATAAATAAATTTTTACATTATTTAAATACTCTTTTTGTTATTCGTAAAAAGTAAATAAAAATATATTTACGTATATATAAATGCAAATCAACTCAAAAAATAATATCAAATAAATTCTTTAAATAAAATGTATAAATGTAATATTTTAATGACAGATTTTTTATGTTTTGTTTGACAAACAAACAACTGAAATGTTAGTAACATTGTTATTTATATAACATTATATTTAGCGTTTTACACACATGTGCAAAAATATGGGACAATGTAAAAAATCATTCTTTTTCAAAAACGATTCCTTTACAACATTCTACGCCTAAAATAAACACTAAAAATTTCACTTATTATTATGAAGTAATGTCCTAGTTTAGCATAAATGACGTCTTGATTTTGACATAGAATTGACTCCACTAATTTATTAAAATATATTTGATTTCATCAAACGTGAACCAGACTTTTTACAGCATTCGTTATGATGCATTGTTTAGTTATGCAAGTCCCTTTTTCCTTTTTCAAGTCATCATCAGCCCATGATTCATATTTTGTGTCCCATGATTTAAAAAAATTCATCCAGTTTGGCATTGTTTTATAGTTTTTCTCCTGTTTTTCCGTGAATCTTCCAGAAGCCTACGGCATACAGTTGAATCACTACCATCAAAACCACTAGCGAATAATTCTGTTTAGAGGTCTAAGTTTATTTTTTCTAGAATTATTTAGTATTTCAAATTATTATTTTAACGGTTAGTGGAATTGTTATACATTTTCTTCGATATTAATTTCTACACCTTGGTGATTAGGATCCAGATGCATTATATCACATAAATATTCTTGATATACATGATTTCCCTACTTTAACTGCAGAAGCAATATAATTCAAAGTTAGAGAAGTCTTATTGTAATGAGTATTTTTTTTTTTAACACTTTCTTGGAGTATTGACCATTTTAGGAAGTTTTCGTAAGAAATACTAAGTATCACATTCTCCACTATGTTCCCTCATAGCATGCATGGTCACAGTGACGTCGTTGTGACGTCACTGTAAGTCACTGTGGTCACATCACATCTGTGACCAAACTGCCACCACTCAGTGATGTCACATTGTGACTGAGATGTGAACTTCTTAGAAAACATTAAAAAATTACAAAAATTAATAGAAACATGTTATTTACTGTAAAAAATATTTTTCTGCATAACATAAAATGTAATTAATCCATCAGCGACACAAAAATATTTCCTAATTATTAGAATTTCATATTATTAAAAAAATGTTTTAGGTAAACATACCTCGACTTATCTTTTATAAAGATTTTTGTAAATGATCGTCTGTTATACTAGAAGTTTCTGAAAGAGTAGTCGAAACATTTTTGTGGTTTCAAACTAAAAACTTTCTATTACAGTTAATTCTGCAGCTTTTAATGAGCGCGCAGAAAGCGTCTGCAAAGTTTAGTCATATATGCATTTCTTGCTTTATAATTTGCATTCAAGTCATATTTTTTCCCTCTTAGTGTTTCACTATTTTAATTAACTGTTTTTTTTTTTAAATTCAACTTCTTTCAGACGTTTAAAATAAAATTGACATTTTCCGAATATAAAATAAAAGTACAAAATTTATGCAAAACCCATGACATAATTAATTATTCATATTTAATTTTTTGTTTTCAAAATATATCTTTAAAAATTATTTTACAAGATGTTTTATTCTACAGAAAATTAATGTTAAGAGAATGACAGATTGACAAAGAAAAACCCCTCTCTTCTAGATAATCTTGTTGTATTTTTTAAGAAGATATTTTGTATATATTACCTGTGATACAAATTTTACTTTTAAAAAAAGGAGGGGTCTTCATCATTACCATTAAATTAATTTGTACACATTTTGAAAATTTAAGCAATGTTTTATCTAGTAAACTCTAATTATGGATAATAATATTATTATAATTTACATAAATGAAACTTTACAATTCAATAAAACTGATAAAAATAAAAGGTGAAATACAATAAAACATTTTCAAACAGGAAATTGAATTAGAGACAATTTGATAAAGTTATTACGCATTTAATTTCCTTCCGAATCTGTTACAAAAACAAATTAAACCGAAAAACATCTGCTTTGAACTTCGAAACTTAAAAATCGTCTGCACTATTTCAGTTGTTACGACTCGATCGCAGAATAACGGATAAAAGTAACAGTGAAGCTTTTTAATTTTAGAATAAACGCGGGAATTTCTGTGGACACTGGACAGCATAGACGTATTGACACCGATTTAAAAACTGAAACAAGAAAGTTCTCAGGATCCAAGTTAGTTCAGCTAACAAAATATAAACCGGAGAAAATTACGGTAGCTTTGACTTGTTGAGGATGATTCAAGCCATTGCTATCGTACTTATAATCGGATTTAATTGGTTCCCCAAAATCAGAGTATCACGTACAACGTCAATGAAATTAGGTATGTAAAATTATTATTTTCCCTGTTTGCTTTTTTTTTTTATTACAACGCTTTTAGTTAGCTTCTCATAAACATGCGGTAGAACATAAATATTTCATTACATTTATATTTTATTTTGCTGAAATATCTAAAATATTATTTTCTCTGTTTGCTTTTTTTAATTACAATGATTTTAGTTATCTTCTAATAAACATGTTATAGAACACAAATATTTCATTACATTTATTCTTTATTTTGTTAAAATATATAACTTCCTTTTCAACAGCTTTGATCAGATTATTAAAATTAGTGATTTAAATTGCATTTTAATCTGGTTTATTTTCTTATTTAAATATTTGGTTAAAACCACATGGTGTCATAAATATGGAAGTATATGGACAAGTATTATAATCAATCATTAATATAATTAATAAACATTTAAAGATAATTAAATTGTTTAATAAAAAAGGCTTTTTATAGAATAAAATTATTGGCAAACATATTTTTTTAATTTTGTATTAAGTGATGGTCTTAAACAATTTGCATTGCATGTTTTTATTTAAAAAAATTGCATCTGCTCAGAAGAGGAATTTATAAAAAATAAGACACAACGGAAACGTATACTATTAAAATAGTTCGTAGATATGTAATGTTAAGAAAAAAATGATTATTTAATGTATTATTCAACCTGAGAAATGTTTAAAATCTATAAAGAAATACTTATAGCGGGTGAAAGCTTTTCAGTTGTTAAACATTTTTATTGAAATGTTTTCAAAGTGAACTAGAAGTCTGTTGGCAAATGAAAATATAGAAGTTACACAATCAGCAAGAGTTTAAATATGATTTTACTTAAAAAATAACGCAAATACTTGAGCGGTATGAATCTAAAATGTAATAACCATCTTTTATTATTTACTTTTTTTTTCTTGGATATTATTTTATTTCCTCAATGATTTTATCGACATAAATTTAAAAGTATCGATGTTATACACTCTTTATAAACAGCGTGGTTAAAATGGATTTCTTATTTATAATTACCATAATCTTGTAAATAAAATATTGATAATAATAATGAACCTATGTGTGGCTCTATTTTGTGTTTATGGTCTCAATTTTTATACTTTATTCAAATTAAAAAGTAGTTGTTACCCATTTGATACTGTGTTCATTATTTTGTTTTATTATGTCATACTGTATATATTATAAGATATTATATTTTTAACACAAATTTTATTTTGATAAAGATTTGAAAATTTAAACAAATTGTTTCTTTGGTAATTTTAATGCTTTTAACAAATAGCTAATTTTGAAAAAAAAATGTGATAGATCGATCATTCAGTTGTCTTCAATATTCTCATTTATTGCAATAGTAAAGAAAGGTGCAACAAAAATTGATGTCTGCGAGGCATTGCATTTTGATTCAATAAAATTCTTTTGGTATACCCTTGTTATAGCGGGACCCCAAGTTTTAATTGCGATGTATCGCCGAAGTATATTAACGTTATAGATGTAAATGATTTTACAACATGCATAATTATGACTATGTGTGACATGCATACGTGTTTACAACTGTACAAGTATGTCATAGTGAGACTTCACAACATTGCCACTAGAGTCACATATTCGTCCCAACGTTAATGACAAAATCGTCATAAATCACACAATTTTCACAAAATTGTCACAATGTGACTTCAAAGCAGTGTCGCTGTCGTCACAGAATCATCACACCGTTAAAGACAATTTCGTCACAAATGACACATATTTCACAAATTGATCTCAATGTGACTTTAAAGCATTGTCACATTCGTCACAAATTCGTCACAAAGTTAATACCAAAATAGTCACAAATGACACACTCTTCACAAATTTGTCACATCGTGACTTTACAAAGTCGTCACAATGTGACGTCACAAAAGAGCTCTAATACGGCCATAATGACCTCACATTCTAGTCACAATGACTTCACATCGACGTCACGTGACGTCACTTCGACGGTCACAGTGTCACAGCGTGACTTCACAACGACGTCGACGTGACGTCACCATACCTTACGGGTTGGAATTTCTGAAAAACAAATTCTACATCTACAACTATCATGACCACTAGATCCTAAAACCACACTCAGCTCAAAACGTTAACTAACTATCTATCTATATGTGTGTATATCACTTTTTATGAACACGATAACTGCACAAATCAAACTTATACTTGAAATCAAGGGACAGAAAATGTCAGTCAAGTTCGTTAATAGGCAAAATCGGACTAAGAAGTTGGAAATAGGGAGGGTTTTTGGTTAAACAGAAGAAACACCATCAGATTTTAATTAAAATACATATAAAATCAGTTTAACGCTATTATTACTTCTAAGAAAAAGGCCAAAAATTTCTCTATAACAGATTTTTGATATCATAAGAAATTGGCTCAAAGGGCGAAAAAGTAGGGTTTTAAGAAGAAAAAAATTCATAACTTCGTGAATTCACAAGATATAAAATCCAGTTTAATTTATTATAAATCTTCTTAATATTATCTACAACCTTTATAGTGACAGATTTTTGATTGGACCAACTCTTAATGAAAAAAAAAATTGGGGCTTGAAGCAGAAAAAGATTCATAACGTTGTGAGTCCACAAGATATCAAATCCGCTCAAATTTATTATAAATCTTCTTAATATTATCTACAACTTTTATGCTGAAAAGTTTTTGATAGGACAGCTTACAGCATTTGACTCTTACAGCAAAGATAAATAAGGGTTGAATAAAAAGTTATTATGTTAACATAATTCGGATAAAACCAGCTCTTACAATAAAAAATAAAATTAAAAACTCATCAAAAGCGGCCAGATAAATTTGTTAAACCTCCGATCATCTTGCAAAAGGGTAAAATTGTAATGTTGTTTTCTTTGTATTTTGTTTTAAATGCTAAGAAAATATGATTCTTTTAACATTATAAAAAAGCTCAATTACAAATATG
This sequence comes from Maratus speciosus, assembly GCA_963932465.1. Lineage (NCBI taxonomy): Eukaryota > Metazoa > Arthropoda > Arachnida > Araneae > Salticidae > Maratus > Maratus speciosus. The sequence goes on from OZ010789.1 coordinate 42,451,945, forward strand.
AATGTAATCCTTGAGAGTATTAATCATTCTTCATTTTATTTAAAATTCATTAAATCTATAGAATTATATTATCTTAAATATCGCTTGTATTGCTGTGAAACCTGGTGCTTAGTGAACGTAATATTACGCCTCAAACACTTCGAGGGTTAAACTGCGTTTATCTCTAATCTTGTTTTAGTTTTTGTAGGGTGAAATTAATACTTAATTTCGAAATGTACTTGTTATTGTAATTCGAGCCGGTGGGGAATTTTTCCAATAGTAATATATATATTTCTTATTTAAATACATGAAAGTAACACTTATCTGACAAATTTGAAAAAGCTAACATACACTTCTCACAGACAAAATCACTCAACTCATGATAAGTTGACTATTTACTGTATCAAACAAGTCAAATCACATTATTATTAAAATAAATCTGACAGTCACAACACTTCAATGTAACTAAAACTGATTCAACTCGGATTAATTCATCAACAGGCAACCACATTACATTTTTGAGAAAAAAGTTTATGCCAACCAAGTTGCAAAATACAATACTTAGTAAAATAAGCAATAATGAATACATTCATTTATTGTGTGATTTTTAATAAGTTAAAAATATTATATGCCTACATCTAACCTGTTTATCTATCCTGTTTTATGTCTAACCTTTATATTTTAAACATTTTTTTTCGAGCGACACTCTTTTAATGTAAATCAAATGATGTTACTAATGTGTGTAAAATTAAATATATCCCTAATTCTAACGGTCGGGATTTTAAAAATATATGAAGATCATTAAAAATGATTAACATTATTATTATTATTTGTTTTGTTTTTTTTACTTTCTAAAACCAAAATGAAAATCACGTTATTTATAATAATATTTTTTTTTTTCACTTACTAGAAATCATTACAATTTTTTTTAATTCTTGTAATAGAGACATGTGATTCATTTTACGCATTGAAAAAAAAATTCTGATAATGAATGAATATTTAAGACAAAAATACTAGAAATTACTTTACTGTAACCAAACGTTTCTAAACATTTTTTGTAATTAAAAAGAATTTCTTTTAAAGCACAAACACAAAACAAAAAAAAATAACTATTGCTTAAAGTAATATACAAAAAAATTAACTAAAATTTATAAAAATTCTAACAGTACTAAAAATTCCAGACATTTAAAATCCAAGGTATTTTTCATTTTTATGTCTTATTCAATTGTTTATTCTCTTATATGAATGTGTTTTATTAGGAAATCACATGTGAAAAAATGCTATGCCATAAAAAATATATTTTAAATATACATATATGCAATCTTTTTCGTGAGTATTGGGAATTTTTTTATTATTTTTTTTTTAATTAATTTATTACAATACAATTTAATTGTTAATTACAATACATTTCTGTTAAATGTACGTTTTATTTCTATTATTTTATTATTATTTCTATTATTGTTTATTGATAATGATATAATTATCTGCGTGCTATTAGCTGAAGACAAATGCTAAATCTTTTGTAACAGGACTGCACGCAATAGTGATACATAAAAAAACATGCTTAAAAATATATTTCATAAACCATCAAAAATCAGTAACGCAAGATACAGTTTACAAACAAATTTCATTTCAGACAACATGTTTTTTTCATATTAGATTGTATAAAAAAGAAAAAAAAATGCGATCTTTAGAAATAAAAAAAAACTGCAGTGAAAGCGAAATTTATTGACCTGGTTTTGCCACCATACATATGACGAAAGCTTTACTCATTGACTTGTTTATGTTTTATAATATAGGCTTTTTCCATTCTTTAGAATTGCAACAGTTAGAAGTTAAAGCATGCAATATTTTGACCACTTTGTGTTTTTTATTGCACTAGGTACTGACTTTTCCTTTTACACAAAATTAAAAGTAGTAACTATTGTTCATTTCTAGTGTAATAATTTATGATGTATTTGTTTGTATTGAAAATAGTTTTTCTTGATGGGTCTCAGATACATATTCATATAAAGTAAAGTTTAGTGAGTCAAAATATTAATATAATATATTGCACCAACACATCCCACAACAGTCGGCGTATGAAATACCTATTGAAAACACTGTCTGTGGACTCATTATTTACTGCAATACTGCATATGGATAATTTGATTAATGTACTACAGTTAATAAATATATAAGAATTTTTGGGACGATGTAAATTTGATACCCATACTAAAAGATTTAAGAATAAAATAAATAAACGGTCAAGTGCGAGCATTCCTCGCGCACAGAGGGTTCCGTAGAATAAATATATGAATTTGTAATTGTAAAAAAAAAAAGACCATTGCTAAAATAATACTAAGACTTTGTAAAAAAACTATACAATATAGGGTTGGGTATAAGAGTGTATACTAGGAAAGTGCAAATGGATGTATCATGAAAGTTCAAAAAGATATGGAATCTAAATAATATCAAATATAGCTATTCTGTATAACTCATATTTTAATATTATCCTAATATGTTTATGATGAACTTAATTGGGTACTGACAATAAAAGCAGTGCATATTTGAACTTCTTTGGCAATTCATAAAACTAAATTCAGCCTAGAAATAACCTTTATGTCTACAGTGTAGCTAAAACAGAACCTTTGTTCAAAGTTTAAATTTGGCATTGTGCTAAGCGCGCTTCGAAAGGAAGTCGCAAAGATGCAACGCCGCCTTGGTCAGTGCCGCGTTTTTCCACATAGTTTTTAATTAACTTTTAAAGTCACTCGAGGCGTATTGAGAGATATACTCAATGCAAACTATTCGCGAATCTCACAGTATTTATGTGATTCTTTCTAATTAAAACTTTTGAGGAAGGTGGACACCTAATTTTAATTCCAAACAGACAAACGGCACCAAGAATATTTAATTAAAATTTCCCCTTTATCATGTACGTGAAAATAAGCAATTTTGTATTTTCTAATAAATTCGTTTATAAATTCTGGTGTCAGTCCATTATTTCATAAGTTTATAAACAGAATTACTCCACGCCGGAAAGGGTTAAGTGGTCGCAAAACTCTTAAAGCTTCAAAAGTTTAAGAAATTTTAATTTTTTTAGATGTTAAACTCCTAGCTTTTCTGAACATTTTGATATAATTGTTTCCTTGAAATTCCTATTAGAACAGAAGTTATGACTTTTAGATTTATACTCGCACAATAGCTGAAGCGGAGTTTCCGAAAATTTGAAGTCATTTTTCTTTAAATGTCGTTTTTTGGGCATAACGCGCAGGATACCTCAAAAAATTCTAAATATTTTTTCATGAAATTTTCAAAACATGTTTCATGTTAGTCTGTATAAACGGAACCGAAAATTTCCTTTTCATTGTTTAAAAAAATGTTTTTTAGGTGATTATACTGTTGAAATTTTTAAAATTTTGTATTAGCTACATGCAACATTGCATTAAAAATATAAAAATGCTTTAAATACAAATTTATTTAAGTTCAGTGTAATTATAACAATATGAAGTATAAGTAATCACTAAAATTATCATTCTAGTCGCAATATTTATTTTGTAACACTGCAAACTGTTATGCCAATTTTCTGTTCGACAAATGTCTAACAGTTTCGAGTCCCCTATAAATACTAATTCTGCATTTTGTAATTTTTTAAATACATGAAATGAAAGAACATACTCATATCTTTTATCCCAATTAAAATTGTGTTTTAAAATGATGTACATTTTAAGATATTAAATGTTAAAAATGGTCTTTATTTTTTTTTTGCAATTTTTAGAGTCCTAAGACCCCTGAAATTAGTATGTTTCTAACAAATTGACACTTATTGCTTTTATAGGGTTACTGGACATTACATTACACATATATATCCTTCAAAGTTGTTAACTAGGCATAGAGTGCGCCACCCCTGTCATTGTGTATGTCCAAACTGGCCGTATCTTTAATGGTTAATATCTCAGCTAATTACCGATGATTTTTTTCGAAATTCATTATCAACAATGCTTTTATATGAAGACATGTATAAAAATCACTTATAGTATTACAAATAGATTAAGTAAAATAGGGCTATAAAAAGTGATAAAATATCTTTATTAAGATTGACGATCGTTTCGTCGCACCAACGGCGACATTTTCAAAATCATTCACGATAGAAAATATTTTCACATAATTTAAAAACAATAAACATAGTAAACAATTTAAATAGGAAACAGTAGACAGACTTTAATACAATTACTAAAAACATACAAAACAATTAAAATGAGATAAAATCATATAAAATTATACACTATAAAATAAACGTTTCGCTATGCACCGCATAGCCTCATCAGTATTCGAATCAACTTACAACAAAAACAACGTGCATACACCGGACCCAGTCAAAGTTAAAGTCAATGATTTAAGAAAACAAAATATTCATTCGGAACAGGACTTGATTCATTCAGGGTTAATGGATGCAATTTAGTGAACCATCCCTCCATAAAAATTCTATAATGATAGTCTATGCAATTACTTCTCAAAATTGAAGAATCTGTGAAGGAGGGGGTGTGATCCTTGTCAAGTGCATGTTGCACTAACCTGGAATTTAATTTACCTTTTTTAAATGCACCGATGTGCTCTTTAAGACGAATTTCCATGGATTAAATTCCAAATTAAATTCCAGGTTAGTGCAACATGCCCTTGACAAGGATCACACCCCCTCCTTCACAGATTCTTCAATTTTGAGAAGTAATTGCATAGACTATTATTATAGAATTTTTATGGAGGGATGGTTTACTAAATTGCATCCATTAACCCTGAATGTATCAAGTCCTGTTCCGAATAATATTTTGTTTTCTTAAATCTTTGACTTTAACTTTGACTGGGTCCGGTGTATGCACGTTGTTTTTGTTGTAAGTTGATTCGAATACTGATGAGGCTATGCGGTGCATAGCGAAACGTTTATTTTATAGTGTATAATTTTATATGATTTTATCTCATTTTAATTGTTTTGTATGTTTTTAATAATTGTATTAAAGTCTGTCTACTGTTTCCTATTTAAATATTTTGAATTCAGACGTTAAAATGTATATATATCTTAATAGTAAACAATGTCACGACACATGATGCATAATGAAAAACATTGCAAACATAAAATTAAATTAAAATTAAATTAGCTATTTGTGAGCGTGGATTAATATTCAGATAATTTAACATAGCAATAACATGGTAAACAATGTCACGAGACAACATGCAAAATGAAGAACATTGCAAACATAAAGTTAAATTAAAATTAAATTACGCTCAGAAATATCTAATTCAATTTTAATTTAACTCTATGTTTGCAATGTTTTTCATTTTGCATCATGTCTCGTGACATTCACTCAAATGGGTTCTCATATATCAGGATTATTAGCTGAATTCATATTACGACCACTCGAAATAGATATATACAAATTGGATTATACTCCCCATACATGGATCAGATACATAAGACGATATTTTCATCATATGGCAACATGCAGATACCTTGCTCAATAACTTTTTTAACCAGATTAATAACCTTGATTCTAAAATTAAATTCACGTTGGAAATAGAACAAAATGGTACGCTACCTTATTTAGATGTATTACTAATTGAGACGCACCAAGGAATAGAACGCACTGTTTACAGAAATCTCATAGCCAGTCAATCCATTATCCCTCATAATGCTCAAGCACCTTTTTCATACAAAGTTTCTGCATTTAGACATTCTATTCAAAGAGCATTCACTGTCTGTACCCCCTAGCAGTTAAATAATGAAATAAATAAAATATATGATATTGCAAGAAACAATGGATACAAAGAAAGCACCATAGAAAATTAATTAAGAGCTTGAAGAATAAAAAGAAAAGAAGTTTCAATCCACAAAATTCCATGTTATCCACTTTACAATATTTTCCTGGTTTCTTCGAACGTTTGAAATATAAACTCAATAAATTATATATCTCCCTAGTAGCAAAACCTTCTATGAAATTAAAAAATATAGTATGCAAGAAAATAGATCCAATTGAGTCAAACTAGTTACCAGGAGTATACGAAATACCCTTACAGAAGAAGATGGAACAAAGCAGTTATATATAGGTATGACAAGTAGAAAACTTAAAACCAGAACAAAAGAACATATAGCAGACATCAAGTACAACAGAAGAACCACAGCTTTGGCCAGATTATGCAGCGAAGAACAGTTACAGATCGATTTTAAAAATAGCAAGTTAATTTATATATCAAGATTTTATTTGCCATACATAATCCGATAATCAATAGAGATATTTTTACGCAACAAGAATATTTGTAATGATTCAGTTTCCCTTCATTTACCTAAAATTTGGAAAGACATGCTATGTAATTTTAATAACAATAGTCAAAATTAATCCACACTCGCAAATAGCCAAAGTAATTTTATTTTTATTTTATGTTTTGCAATGTTTTTCATTATGCATGTTGTCTCGTGACATTGTTTACCATGTTATTGTTTTGTTAAATTATATGAAAATTAATCCACGCTCACAAATAGCTAATTTAATTTTAATTTAATTTTAGGTTTGCAATGTTTTTCATTATGCATCCTTTATATTGTGCATATGTATATCTTTATTGGAATTAATGATTAGGACGTTTTCTTTACGGGAGTTATTTGTATTGTGATCAGTTTTACATCTCTTTCATTTTTAAATTAAATTCACAATTATCAATAATCTATATATGACGAGAATATTATCTTTAATTTCGTCTTTTTTTATATCGCACTTTCTTAAAATTCTGTTATTAGCTAGAATTAATGAAATAATTAAGTAATGTTCATAATGAAATTTTTGGGTTGCGTCGGTATGTCTTTAGAAATGAATATAAACAATAAGTCATTTTTCAAGCACGGTCTTTATATTATAATTATAAATCCACATGCACTGAGTGAATAATGTACAGATATATGCGTATGGGAATTTTAGATCTTTAAAATATACTTTTTGAGTGGTATCGTAAATCGAAAATTTATCTTTATTTATTATTCCTATAATCCGTAAAATTTCTCTCTTTTATAATAAGTAATAGTAAAAATCACTCTTTTACTTATACGATTCAAGTTTGTTTTGGAACTGCTACAGGTTTCTTGGCACTTAGATTAGAAATGATATTTCGAGATAAGAATGTTTTCATAATAAAATATCAAACCTTTCTAAGAATCTCCACGGCCTAAGATAAAGTAATTTTATAATTAAGAAACTTTTAGAGTATTTTTCTATGTAAAACCGAAACTTCTTCTTTAATGAAAGTTTAAACTGTGTAATTAATATATGTTTTTTAGTGGAGAGGGCTGCCATTAGTATATTAGTCAATATTTTCGAATTGTTAATTTTAGAACATTTTTAATTTAGTATCGTGTATTGCTTGTGTAACACGAAATTAAAAATGCAAATTTTAATTTTAACATTACTTTAAAAATATCGCATATTTTTCGAAGAATTTCTGCCATTAAATTTTTAAAGAAATTATTAAAATTTTCTTGAAACGTGGTTCATCACAGAAGATATTTTCATCATATAACAAAAATATTGTGGGTATATTTCATAAAATTAATTTTTGTCTTTTTATTCTATTTTTCAAAAACAAATATGTAAAAATTCATTTACTTTACTTCTCTTTCTTTCTTATATTTCGTATTCTATTTTCTATTGTTAGGATACTTGTACATTATTGAGTTTTTAGACTTGACATGTTTTACTGAAATACAAAAACAGAAAAACTAAAGGAAAACTTAATTTTTATCATTTTTATCTGTCAGTCTTTTGTGACTTATAAAAGGAAGTTCTTTTCACAGACTTTCTTTATCTATTTATTATATAAACTTGTGAATTGTTTGTAAAAGAAAAATAAAACGGTACTGGATACAAAATACTTTCTTGTCGTATCTTTAAAATTGAAAGAACAGGCGTTTTTTTAGATAAACTTGGGAGAAAAAATCTCACTTCATTTTTATTATTTTAATTTAGATTGAGTTTACCTTACTTTTTATTTAGTATATTCATATTATCCATATCATATTTTTCTATATTCATATTCTTATTCCATAAATATTCTTTCCATGTATTTATTAACAGATAGTACTGTTTATTACTGTTATATTTAAATTAATTCTAACTACGCAATTTATGCTTTTAATTGAAATAAAATTGTTTATAAAGTAGGCCTTCTATCCGCGCTCTAACACTCATAAATATTCTCAGATTGTTACGTACATTTTATGTTATTAGGATTTCTGTAGCAAATTTTGAAATTGAAAAACTAATTAATTACTAATTATTTAAAATTACTATCAAAATTACTATCAAACTATTACTATTAAATTTATTATTACTAATTAATTGAAATTACTATTCAATAAATTCATTTTAGAAAATTCGGATACTTTTATTAATTAATACGAACGGTACAACTTGATTATCCCGTGGACCAATTTCGCCAAATTATACAAACTTAAATACATTATTTTATTTTAAATAACGAAAGAAAAAATAAAGCATTTTTATTTCTTTTACAAAGACATTCAAAAAGCTTCCGTTGTATTGCGGTCTTTAAAGAAAATCGTTTGCGGTGCCTCTTCTGTAGATTTAATTGATTCAGCAGTTGTTCTTGCATATCTACCCTACATATAAATATATATATAATCCTAATGAAATGAATTTATAAAACGATTTTATGGAACGATTTTATGAAACGACTGATTAAGTTTCATGACTATTTGTCCAAAAGTTTCTCTTCACGTTTTGGTGGGCAATTAACACCAATTATCCGTATTGATCCACAGACATCCAAACTGGTAATATAATTTTAAAATTTGAATTAGTTTTCGAAATATTAGTTTTTTTCTTCTAATTTTAAGTACAATTCTGAAGTGACAATTTGTAATGGCAACAAAATTACTTCATTTTTACTTTCTTCTATCTTTACAAGAAGAAAGTATTGGATTCGTGAAAAATTTCGACTTCCGGTTTTCGACGGATTTATAAGTTTTAGAATGCCCAGAACACGATTTGATGGTTTTTAGAAAATGTCTGTATATCACTCTGTCACTCTGTCACTCTGTGAGTCTGTATGTGACAAAAATTTTGTGGGCGCTCTATCTCAAGAACTAATGCACGGAATTTCACAAAACTTTATATTTAGTTAGACCTTCATATAAAATGGACCTGATTAGTTTTTGGTGAAAATCGCCCGACAGGTGGCGCTGCTATGCGATATGTTTCACGATTCTTGCAATAGCTATATCTCAAGAACTACTGCACGGATTTTCATAAAACTTCAGATTTATTTAGTCCAAGACATAGTTTAGTGCTGATTTTATTTTTGTGAAAATCGCCTTACAGGTGGCGCTGATATGCTGCATTATTCATGATTATCGCAATAGCTCAAGAAAAAATGCACGAATTTTCTTCAAACATCAGATTCAGTTAGTCCCTGATATAAATTAGTGCTGTTTAATTTTTGGTGTAAATCGCCCAACAGGTAGCGTTCTGTGCTGCATTTTTCACGATTCCCGCAGGAGCTGTATCTCAAGAACTATTGCACGGATTTTCATCAAACTTCAGATGTAGTTAGTCCTTGACATGAATTGAAGTATAAATTAGTGCTGTTTAATTTTTGGCGTAAATCGCTCAATAGGTGGCGCTGCTATTCTGTATTTTTTGCGATTTCCGCCATAGCTTCATCTCAAGAACTAATGCTTGGATTTTCAACAAACTTCAGATTCAGGTATACCTTGATATCATTTAGTGCTTCTTATTTTTGGTGTAAATCGCTCAACGGGTGGCGCTGCTATGCAACATTTTTCAGAATTTCCGCTATAGATCTATCTCAAGAACTAATGCACGAATTTTCATCCAACTTCAAATTCAGATATACTTTGATATAAATTGGTGCTTAATTGATGCAATTTCTGGTACTATTTAAATGATATAATTGACGTGATTTATATAGAAGAAAGTTTTGTGATGGCCACAACATACAAGTTTTTTAAGGGGAGAAAAGGAAAAACTACAGGGATTATTAATTTTGTTGAGTTTCAAATTGATAATTGAAATAATATTTTTTATTTCAATTGATAGTGAAGCAATATCGAGATTTAGTTGTGTTTTTCAGTGAAAAAAAAAATAAAAACATTTTTTCCCATTTCGATTATCCGAATCAATTTATTAAAAAAAAAAAAAAAAAAAAAAATAGTCTGTCAAATTCAAATTCCATAGACGGAAAGAAAGGTGTACTTTTCAAATTTAAAGAGAAATTGACATCAATAATCTATAACATCAATACACAGAAAGAAAATTTTAAAATAAGAATTTAATCATCACATGTTAAAAGCAGAAAATAAGGAAATTTACTTCAAAATCTTTACACATAAATATTAAAAAATACAAACACTTTATAATAATAAAATTATCAAACTCGAAACGTATTTAAAATTGATAATTATGTCATTTGTAAAAGGTCTAAACATTAAATACCGTAAGATTAAAGTGCCTAATACAATTAAATTGTTACACGTTGGAAAACTTTTAATATTGAATAATAGAACATACCTAAAAAGCTCAAATAACATGTCCAAATGCTTTTAAGTTAAATAATGTATGTACCCGTGAATCTTAAAAGAGAAATAAAAAAATTGTTACATGAGACATGCATTTAATAGGGGAAATTACGTCATATAATAAAACTGTACATTAAAAATGTTTTTATTCCGGAAACTGTTAATCTGACGTCACATGGTATAATAGAAGTTGTTCGAGCAAATTTGTTTATATATTACTTGAAGCAGCATAAATACAGGTAAGTGTATGCGCAAAATACTCTCGATTTATTTTGTACGAATTACTATTCAATAAATACATATTAGAAAATTCAGATATTCTTATTCTTTAGTAAATAATACAAACAGTACAATTTGATTATCCCGTGGACCTGCTTATTAAATTATACAAACGTAATAGTCCGCGAGCCAACAAAAGATTTTGATGACCAAGTTCCTCTCAGCCGATAATTTGTAAAATGCTTCAGAGAGTTGTATCATGAAGCTCTGTGAACTTCAGCTGCGGTTCCGTGGGCGGGTTGAGCAGCTGTAGCCTCCCACGCACGTAAAAAGAGAAAAAAAAATCAGTCATTTCCTCCCGCTTGAAAATTTGTCAAATTATAGTTAACCCAATATCTTAAAGAGAAAAAAATCAGCTGATTATAAAGTGGTGGTTAATACGTCAGCTGGTCACACGAACATGAAGAAAATATACAGGGGGCAAAGGAAAGTCCTTTTAATCTGAAAATACTTGCAAACGGAGAGAGCTACAGCTGTGGAAGTGAGGTAACAGTATAGTAAAGTGACTACTCCCGATTTAATGCAAACGATGGCAGCGCCCCTAGTGGCAAAATTTGGAAGATAGCCATTGCAAAACGAAAACTAAAAGAGATAGAGCAAAATTTCCAGTTAGAAAGTTTTAGAACATCAATTAATTAGTACGAAACGACATTTTGTTTACATGGATAAGATAAATCTTCGCCTGTATATCCAAAAATGTCCGAAATTGATGCACTCTATTTTGTGTAAACGTTTGAATGGAATAGCCAGAAGTCTAAAGAAATACGCGCAATTTATGGTCTAAATACGTGCTTATCTTAATACATTTTGATAACATCACACAAAAAAACAACAAAACAAAAAATGTTTCACAGTGATAAAATGTTAATATTCAGTATGTTCGAAAAGTTCGCCGTTGCTCACGATACAAGTTTGTATTCGTGAGAGTAATTCTGCACGTCACATTTCTCAGCATGGAACGTCTATTGCTAGCCTCTTCAATACGACGACATAGATTTAACCCTTTAAAGGGAAGTGGCTAGACGGTCTAGCCACCTAATTTTAATTCCAAAACTGACAAATGGAAGCAAGAACATTTTAATAAAATTTTGCTTTTGTAATGAAAGAGAAAATTAGCGGGTTGTTTATTTTCTAAGAAATTCGTTTGAATATTCTGGTGTCAGGAAATTATTTCATCAGTTTACGAGCAGAATTATTCTGCCCCTGAAAGGGTTAATATACACTTTTAAATGCATTGGAAATTAAATTTTTACAGACGTTACAGCACAGCACAACGTCACAATCTGAAATTGTGTACTGCTACATTTCCGGAATGTGAATACGCAAAGTAGAATCGTCGCTCATCGATTTCGGACATTTTTGGGTATACAGGCGACGATTTATTTTTTCCGTGTGAACCAAATGTCGTATCGTACTAATTAATTGATGTTCTAAAACTTTCTAATTGGATATCTATCTCTATCTCTTTTCGTTTACGATTTTCAATAGCTATCTTCCAAATTTCTCCACTAGAGGGCGCTGCTGTCGTTTGAATTAGGTCGAGCGTAGTCCCTTTACTATACCATTACTTCACTTCCATAGCTGTAGCTCTCTCCATTCGCAAATATTTTCAGGTTAAAGGGACTTTCCTTTGCACCCTGTATATATTTTTCATGTTCGTGTGACCAGCTGACGTATTAACCACCACTTTATAATCAGCTGGCTTTTTTTTTCTTAAAGATATTGGGTTAGCTACAATTTGACAAATTTTCAACTGGGAGGAAATGACTATTTTTTTTAACGTGTTTGAGAGGCTACCGCTGCTCAACCCACCCACGGAACCGCAGCTGAAGTTCACAGAGCTTCATGATACAACTCTCTGAAGCATTTTATGAATTATCGGCCGACAGGAAATAACAGACGAAATTTGCACCTGGATCGGGGACTATAAATACATAATTTTTGTTTTAAATAACGAAAGAACAAATAAAGTAGAAAAACATTATTAAAAATACTAATAAAAAGTCGAAAACAAATATGTAAAAATCGCTTGATGACGTAAGAAACACGTGTGTTGTGTTTAATGTCAAGTGAATGTGATATTTGCGATCATCCATTATTGGCAAAATATTTATAGTTTGTCGATAGTGTTTTGGTCTACGGGATAATCATGTAGTACCATACAAACAATACACATCGTAAAATTAACATGAAAATATTCATCATGACGTATTAAAATATAAAAATATATTAATGAATAAGCTATACATATTCTTGAAATATCTAAAACTCGATCAAGACACTAAATATAACCGTAAAATTTAAAAAAACAATGTTTGTCAATACGTGGATTTGAACGCTTGTCCCAAGCAGGCGGTGTTTTTTAACCTCAACCCTAAAGGAATAATATTCTCCATAGCGCCGTTGTAAAACGCAGAAAGATAGCGTCATTTTTATCCTAATTGTTTTATACAAGCTAATTTTTAAATGTTTAATTGATCTTACTTGTCAATTCCACAAACAGACGTCATTTATTACGACAGCGTTGAATGAGGCCATGGTAACCGGAAATTGTCATTCAAACGGACAAGCAATGCAACGCGATTCCAGCAGATAGCCGCTGTTGTACTGGTAATATCATTCAATCTTCTGTAACCTAGTAATATTTTTTAGACAGGGCACATCAGTATATTTATATAGGGTACATTAGTAGCAGAGTCTGCGAAGCTTGAACGGTGGTTGGCGTGCGTAGCTCGCAGGGATCTAAGCTCACTAGTATTTTATCATTATTGTCATTAATAAACCATCTTCTCGTAAAGCTGAAAAAAACATTAGAAATGTTTCTGAACTGCAGAATTCATTAATAAGGTACTTTTCTCACATATTTTAAAATTATGTTCAAACAGCACGCCATCTTATGTTCTACATGCCGGGAAAATATTAAAAATTTACCTCACACTTAGATCCTTGATATAACAATTTTCTTTTATATTTTGTATAACAAATTGTATTGAACAGCCAATTTTCCATCGTAACGTTGGGAAAAATGTAAAAAAAAGCCTCATTATTCCTTTATTAATGTAGATATATTCTTATTTACTTTGCATAATAATTTACATATATCAAGGTGTCTTCAAACCGTAATATTGGGAAAATTATTTAAATTCTGTCTGATCTACACCTTTCCTTATTCTATAAATTCATTATACATTTTTTTTAATTATCTAGCTTAGCATCGCATCTTTCCTACATAATGCTCATAAAACATTAAAACTGCCTCATGTGAAGATTTCAGTAGAACTGAAGTTTCCGTATATATATATATTTGCCAATCATCCCATTTACTCTACCTAATGCTGGGAAAACATGAAAAAACTCCTCATTTGCAGATTAAATTCATAGTTTTAAACTGGCTGTTTGTGAAAAATATATAACTAAAATAAAAATGAGCTAAATTGATCTTAGACTATCAGTAACATTATGAAAATCTTTCAATAAGATAGATGTGCTCTTATTTTTATACTAAAATTATGCATGAGCATACACTTGACTTATTAAAAAAAATCCTGGATGTTTTGACAAAGAGACGGTATTTTCTAATTATCGTAAAACCACACAAGCTCATTGCAATAAGTCTGAATATGATCAGACTGTCTGAGAAGAAAATGTTCATACTCCAGTTAGCCTAAATGATCACAGGCTTTTTGCAATAAGCCTGAAGGATACCAGGATATTTCGAAGATGTGAGATGATTCTTCTATTAGCCTTGTTCTTTGCAAAGAGTCGGATGTCTGAAATAACTCGCAACGCATATTCCTTTAAGACACTGTATGTTCTTACGAAGTACACAATATTTAGCATCATTAGATCGTTTACAGGGACATTCAAAAGTATTTGTTAAATCGTTCTGTTAATAGGGAAAAATCGCTTTGAGAGCATTTTGATGATATTAAATTTTTCAAACAAAATGAGATGTATATGAATCACTGATGTGGATGGCACAATTATTTTTTACAACATATAGTAAATACCAATTATAATTTGTTGACAGCCACTACTTACAAAATAATTCCATAAGTCATCATGTATGTTGGGAAAACGTTTTAAGCATAGATGAATGATGCTACACCGCACTTTTGCATACTCTATGTTTAATATTTTTATGAGTTTATAATTTTTTAACAGATTTTACGTCTATTTTTATAATTACTATCTTCAATATTTAATACCAATCTCATTTACTGCCATATGCATACAATAAATTGACGAATAACAACTCATTAACATTTTGCCAATATTAAAAGATCCAGCAGTGTAATAAAAACTAATTTTAGACGTAACATGATATTTTAAATTACGAATGATCTTTTACTGTTTGTGTTATTATTTTCCTAAACAGTTTATAAATCATATCTGAATTCATTTCTTTTTAAACATATGCATGTCATTCTACACTTTATATTCAACACTATACAAGTTATTTACTTTAAAACTTTATGAATTCAGAAAGGAATTTAAAATACCGATTTCTTGTTTTATCAAGTTATTTAATAAGTTTTCAAAAATATTTTGAACAATTTCAATTAAATTAAAATTCATGATTTTTAAAACACTTTCATCTTCATTTGCTACATAATCAAAAAATTCGTAGACTTCATTAATTATAAGAATCTTAAAGTTTTTGCATAGTTTAGGAGCATTAATTTAATTCATGTTAATGAATTTTTTACTTGTTGTCGGTTTGAAAAAAATTTATTTAAACTTTAAAGCATCTTAAGTTAAAGTAATGCCTCATAAGTGTTTGTATCAATTGATTATTTGAAATACTGTGTGAGTAGAATTATATTAAAACTACTTTTGCTTGAAAGTCTTTATAAATGTTATTTGAATTTCAATATAATTATGGGAACAAGAACTCACTAAGAATTTATAATGTAACGCATAAAAACATTGATTAAAAAAATATATAAAACAATGTAAAAACATTACTATAAACGTTACTTTTACATGATTTTTTACGAGAATATTTATACATGATAATGTGCAATCGAGTGAAAAAATATAGGCACTTTCTACTATTTCTGCAACAACCTATCATAGAAAAAAGTTTTGTTATCAAACGATTAAAAAGAATGTCTACTTTTAAATTGTGCATATAAAATCTGCTTAGAGAGCTGTTTACAAATAAAAAACAATCCAAACATTTTTTTTTTTTCAATGGCAACGACCAATTTTGATAAGATATTATTAATCCACGGTTCAAACAAGATACGAAATTCTGTGTCATTTGGATGATAAGTTTTTGAATTATAAAGATTGAAATTTAGAGATTCTAATGTTAAATTGCGTTTTTATATTTTTATTATTATATACTAAAAATATAACCCTAATCAGAAAATCTTTTATTTTTATAATACTTAAAAAAACATAAATACCCTGAATTTGTAATTTAAAAAAAATTATAATTGGGATTATGAAATTAATATTTGAAAAAAATACGAATTGGAATCTGCAATCTTTTTGATGGATTTATATTCATTATGTCCTGCTTTTCGCATCAAAAATTTAAAAAGTTTTTCCTCGTAGGTTTGAAATTATACTTAAAAAATGTCAAGAATGTCAATGCTTTAAGGGGCATAATGTGGTATGTGTATGATGTGCAGAAAAGCATAATTAAAAAAATATATATTTCAGTCATTTTAGGAAATTATTTGGTTTAGATAAAAAATTTAAAATGTTTTTCCTCGTAGGTTTCAAATTATGCTTTAAAAATGTCAGGAATGTCAATGCGTTAAGGGGCATGTCTGTGATGCACAGAAAAGCATAATTAAAAAAATATTTTAGTCATTTTAGTGAATCATTTGGTTTAGGATTGTGGTGTCTCGATAAAAGTCAACTTGCACCAGATATCTCTCTTACGATTTAAACAAAGTATAAACCATGTCAGTGGCTCGCGATTTTTACGCTAACTTGAATCCACTCTACAATCACGTGCTTAACAGATTCCGCACCACCCATTTTTTTTTTTTTTTTTTTTTTTTTTTTTAACACAACAGGAGGCAAATTGGTGGATATGGGGATTTTTTGTCTTCTCAATTTTGTGTACTAATTTGCTCAGAATTTTATTCTACTATTTTGTTAAAGTTCTATCATATGAAATATTTATTTTTCAATTGGCTTAATAATTTTTTTTTAATTTGAATAAATGTCAGTATTTTGAAATTTTGGTAGCAATTTGCTGCCACTGGTGATTTTTGCATTTCATTGTGTGGGCATGTTTGCGTTTGGGTGATGTTTAAATTTGATGAAAGAAATTGTGAAGATCAGATTAACGTTGATTTCAGAAAGCAAACCTAATTTGTCGGTGTAAACATGGAATCACTCATTTCAATGTGTTCTACAAAATAGAAGGACACGTGAAATTTTCTTTGTTCTTTCAAAATAGATGCCGATAATGCATTTACGGCAAATGATTATAATAATTCTTACAGGGTGTTTCAGAAAGGACACTCCAACTTTGAAACGACATAATTGCGAAAGTGTGAGAGACAGAAAAATGTGAAACATATATGTTATGTTGTACAGACTGGTCTAGAATTTATTATACACCGGTTTGCAGAAATAAAGCTAAGATTGGACATCAGAGGGCGCTGCAGTCACAGAGCAGTGTCTTATTGTCTAAATGTGTGCTTCGTGAACAGAGAACAAATCACATTATAATGGATTTGATATAGTCACATTTCTTAGCAATAACAATATTAACAATAATAAGGGTAAATTTTGAAGTCATTTGTTGCAGTGTCTCTACTGAAACGGATGCACATGCTTGACAGAGGAATTGTTAAAGTTATTCCAACGTTGTGGATTCTTAGATTAAACAGTGCCTTTCAAGTAACCCCACAAGAAGAAGTCATATGGATTAAGCTTCAGGTAATATGGAGGCCAATCCATACCGGTGCTATCGGTGGATAATCCAGTGCAATAAAAACACGCTACTCCAAGAAATACGAGATCATGTTCTCCAATTTCCGCGTAATTACTAATTGTATATAATTCGATACAACTCCCTTATATGGGTCAAAAATGAAACAGACTCGCGAATTAACTTTCTGCACTTCTGAGTACTATTTAGGGATTCATGTGCTTGTGCTGCCACCTATTAGCCGATTTTGGAATTATTTCTCCAAACCGATGTACAACAAATTCCAGACATGTCTGTCCAACATACCACTTTCTTAAGTCTGTGTTTTACTGTTTCGCAGTTACGTCATTTCAAAGTTGGGGGGGGGGGGTGCTTTCTGAAATACACTGTACATTTTACATCTATAGAACTTTGGTCTAATAGATTTTACATCATAACCATTATAATATCCTCAATGCAGTCACTGAGATAATTACTTATTAATTTAATTTACTCGAAACATGTTAAATTCTTTATAATATTACCTGAATGTCTATATGATAAAATATTCCAACGAAAGTATCTGATTGTGATTTAAAAATGATAATTTAATATTTTACTAATTTTTGCATCTCTCTATTCTAAAAAAAAAGTAACTAACGCTGTCACCTCCGCCGCCGGTTTTGAATTTTTTGTGACCTGAAGTCTTTCTTTGTTAATATTGAGAAAAATATTGCATACAAAAACAAGAAAATCGGTGGTATTATAGAGAAATGTTTGATAAATACGCTGATGCAGACAGTTTTTAGAACAGATGTAATAAATTCCCGGGGCCACCATCTTAGAATTTTTCTTGGCGTGAAAACCCCTTTTCCGCCAAGTAGTAAATGTCACCAAGCACCGGTTTATACGCATGTTAGGCAAAACGAAAATAAAATATAAATAATAAACAAAACTCGTTAAAGGGGCAATCACTAAACGTCGTATGAGCGCCACGCGCTCATTAACCGAAAAAAAAATCACTGGATTCAGCATACTCCTTCTGCCGCGACCACAAAAATACACGAAACCCGTTAAAGTGGCAAACAGTAATCGTCGTATGAGAGCTACGCACTCATAACCGAAAAAAAAATCACTCTATTCAGCAAATTCCATCTGCAGGAATCACAAAAATCCACAAAACTCGTTAAAGCAGCAGTTTGTAAATGCACGTATGTTGCTGCTCCCCAATCTCAAAACTGCACGAAATGAAGGAGAAATATATAATAAACGACTAATAGAAAACATTACTACAAAACACAGCAACAAAATATACATAAAATTATCAACATACCTTAACAGACATATTCTTTCTTGAAAGCTCAAGCACGAAATACCTGTTAGCATCACCGTTATTTTCCAAAATAGGCTTATGAATACGCACTCTACACAAAACTCTTTTATTCGTCAAAATTTAATCATATTTCTTAATTACTTCAGCAAGAGCTTTTAAACGGACTACAGAACCCATATTAAATCAAATACATCCAATAAATTTAACATAAAAATAATTGACAGAAATATACAACACGATATCACAAGCAAAAATGGCCTTTTCGCGTACTCGCAACGGCTAGCAACACAATCTCGATGAAAAACGGGATTGCCAGAACACGTCATGTCAGAACACCCACGTCACACGGATTCCATATCGATAATGATCGGCAACATAAAATCGCCAAGAAATCTCAAAACATCCAAGATGACGACCAAAGTAATAGACGACATCTAAGCCCAGTTTTAAAATCGAAGAATTATTTTAAGAGATATTTAATGTTAAAATTGGCCAAAATCGTTCCATTAAAAAAGTTTTATAGGAGCAAAAACCGTACATCGGAATTTAATCATTTTTAGATCATTTTATGCGTCAGAATTTCTCGGTGTGCAGGCTGCTTTTATTTTTTTTTTAAATTTAACCTATATTTTGAGGTTTTATTTCTATTTTAAATTCAAATTTTCAGCTTTTCGAGAGAGATTTTTTACAACATTTAGAAAAGGATATGTATTTTAAATTGTTGCCAAATTTAAAAACAAAGAATATGATTTCCTTCAAATTATAAAAAAATAATTACACGTGACAGTTATAAACAGGAAAATTTTTTTAAATGAGAATTAAATGATTACGTAATGATTACGTGGTCGTGGCAGAAGGAGTATGCTGAATCCAGTATTTTTTTTTTTTTTTTTTGGTCAATGAATTATCAGGAAAATATTGATAATTAAAAATTGATAATTACAGTATTAATAGTAAAAATTGCCAAACCATAATATTGCTAAAAAGTTTCAATTTAAAAATATACTTGCACGAGTCATTTATTTCATATTTTGAGATAATCTTTTAAAATTAATCTATATATATATATATGTATTGCGCTATCGTATCAATGAAACGCATCTCATTGGTTTATTGAACATCATTTAATGCATCTCCATACCTATAAGGGGGTTACCATACGCGGGACCCTGTTCTGTCGCCAAATACAGACAATGTTGCCGCTAACTTCACGATATATTGCCAAATTTGGGAACCAAAATTAGTCTCCAAAAGTGTCGCCAACTTGGCGATATCTCTAATATTTCGCAAAATTCCCGTAGACATCCATTGTAAACCAATAGGATTTACTTGCTTACAGAAAATCAACATGTTGAGGTATATTGAACCAATGCATATGTTCTTGAAGCGGTTACAAGAGTCGTTGCTCTCGTGTTGAGAATTCGAAGACAGCGCAAATAATATTTCCTTTCTAACTACAAAAGTATTTTCACGTGAATATTAAAAAGAGGAAATAATTCGTGAAAATTACGTCAGATTTAAAACGATACATTTAAGCAATACATTTTTAATTCGTCAAATTAGCGTGCTTTTAGAGTTTGCGGTGTCTGAACGGGGGTTGGCGAGTGTAGCTCGTAGGTGGCAGAGCGCCCTAGTATATCAATCAAAATTTGTAATCTTTATAAATAAGTATCGATGTTCAGTTTATAATCAAGTAATAACGAGCTTTAAATAACTAAACTTTTACTTTTATAAATTTCTTATTTAGATCTATACGAGTACACAGACTAATTAAAAAAAATTACAAGTTATTTTTATGATATTCTGACTGCCAAGTTTTCTTGACAATCGGCATTATTGAGTTTTGAATGAAATAACAGAAATGAATTATTAGACACATTTCAAAGGATAATACAAAATGCAAAATTATACCGATGTCATTCTAACATAGATTTAGTTTTAGTGCTCCAAATAAATCGTAATATAATCTATGCGACCATATCGGAATATATCTAACAAGACACCTCCGCCCCTCCCTTCACCACATCCTCAAAAAGAGTGATGTAAAAAAAAAAAAAAAAAAAAAAAAAAGGTCAAGTGCGAGCATTTTTCGCATACAGAGGGTTCCGTAGAATAAATATATGAATTTGTAATTGTATTATTATTAAAAAAAAAAAAAAAAAAAAAAAAAAAACGTTGCTAAAAGATACTAAGACTTTGTAAAAAACTATACAACGTAGGGTTGGGTATAACTGTATATATTAGAAAAGTGTAATTGGGTATACCATGAATGTTCAAAGAGATATGGAACCTAAATAATATCAAATATAGTTATTCGTATAACTCTTTTTTAAATATTATCCTAATCTTTTTATGATGAACTTAATTTGGTACTGACAATAAAAGCAGTGCATAGTTAAACTTCATTTGGCATTTCTTGAAATTAAATTCAGCGTAGTAATAACCTTTATTTCTACAGTGTAGGTAAAAAAAAAAACATTTGTTCAAAGTTTAAATTTTGCATTGTGCTAAGCGCGCTTCGAATTGAGGTCTCAAAGTTGCAACGCCACCTTGGTCAGTGCCGCGTTTTTCCAGATAGGTGTTTAATTAACTTTTAAAGTCACTAGAGGCGTACTGAGAGATACAATCAATGCAAACTATCATGAACCCCTCATTATTTATGCGATTCATTCTAATTAAATCTTTCGAGGGCGATGCCCTTAAAAAACGGACACCTAATTTTAATTCCAAAACAAACAAACGACACCAAGTATATTTAATTAAAATTTTCCTTTTGTCATGTACGTGAAAATAATCTAGTTCGCATTTTCTAATAAATTCTTTTATAAATTCTGGTGTCATTTCATTATTTCACAAGTTTATAAATAGAATTACTCCGTGCCGGAAAGTATTAAGTGGTCGCAGGACTCTTAAAGCTTCAAAATTTAAGAAATTTTATTTTTTATAGATGTTAAACTCCTATTTTTTCTGAATATTTTGATATTATTGTTTCCTTGAAATTCCCATTAGAACAGAAGTTTTGGCTTTTAGAATTGTACCCGCTCAATAGCTGAAGCGGGGTTTCCGAAACTTTAAAGTCATTATTTCCAAATGGCGTTTTTTGATCAAAACGCGCAAGATACCTCAAAAACTTCTGAATATTTTTTCATGAAATTTTCAAAACATATATTTCATGTTAGTCTTTATAATCTGAATCTAAAATTTCATTTTTATTGTTCAAAAAAATATTCATTTAGGTGATTTTACTGTTGAAATTTTCAAAATTTTGTATTAGCTAAATGCAACATTGCATTAAAAATATTAAAATGCTTTAACTACAAATTTATTTTAGTTCAGGGAAATTATTTCAATCTGAAGTATAAGTAAGCACCGAACTTTTCATGCTAGTTGCAATATTTATTTTGAAATCCTTCGTGTAAACTGTTATGCCAATTGTTTGTTCGACAAATGTCTAACAGTCTCGAGCGCCCTATGAATACTAATTTTGTATTTTGCAATGAACCGAATGCATGAAACGAAAGAACATACTTA
Source organism: Maratus speciosus (assembly GCA_963932465.1). NCBI lineage: Eukaryota > Metazoa > Arthropoda > Arachnida > Araneae > Salticidae > Maratus > Maratus speciosus. The sequence goes on from OZ010789.1 coordinate 42,474,526, forward strand.
TATCTTTCATCCCAATTAAAATTTTGTTTTAAAATCATTTACATTTTAAGACATTAAATGTTTAAAATGGTGTTTTTTTTTCATTTTTTCTACTTTTTAGAGTACCGAAACCCTTAAATTAGTATGTTTTTAACAATTTGACATTTATTGCTTTTATACTGTTATTGGACATTACATTACACATATATATCATTATAAGTTGTAAACTAGGCATAGAGTACGCCGCCCCTGTCCTTGTGTATGTCCAAACTGACCGTACCTTTAAGGGTTAATATCTCGGCTAATTACCAATGATTTTTTTCGAAAATCATTATCAACAATGCTTTTATTATTCTGCAACGATAGGTGTATTCAGCGATGCTCAACAATTTTTTCTAAATGCCGGTAAATTTGAAATTTGTGTATAACAGAAAAATGCTAATTACTCAAAAACTATGTGAACTAGGGTAATCGCTATAATTTTCCGGCATGGTTTATATTATCGTCTACTACCTCTAACTTTTTCATAATTTTAGTTTCAGTAGATTCGGGATTAGATTGGGGGGGGGGTGAGGAACGTAATTTAGCGCTACATTTTTAACAATATCTTTGAAAATATAATACCTAACATTAAATGGAATGTATTTTTGAGTTCAGCGTTACAAACGCTTTCACGGGATACCCCACATGATATACAAAGAAAAGATTTTTTTTTCAAGTAGAAAATTAGCCCTTCTACTTTTTTTTACTAAATATATTTATAAATGTTTATTAATCTGAAAATATGTGGGTTAATGGTCTTTATTACTTCCCCGAATTTGAACTTTCCGCGTTCCATAGTAAAATGGCTGTGACAGACAGACAGACAGACCGACAGACGTACAGACACAGGAGTGATCTTGTAATGGTCCTGTTTTTACTTTTTAAGTACGGAACCCGAATTATAAAAATATGCCATTACCAATCGATTTGGGATTGATCTTTAGACTAAAAGACGATTTGTCTGTGTTTTTTATACACAGTTTTTTACAAAGCTTAGGACTTTTTTTTTTTTTTCTTTTAATTTTGTATTCGAAGATAATCTCCACATTCCACCAATAAATTTAGAAATTTCGTGTTAAATAAATTTAAAATCAGAGAAAAAGCATTATAATATCACCTATAAATTTCCAATCACATTCACATATTCGAAAATTTTATTTACAGATAACGTATATATTTTAAAATCAGATATTTCGATAGTTGTAAACATTATATGATGAATATTGAAGAGGATTTTACTTATACAATAATGGCTGAAACATATTAAGTCAATGAAATGGTCATAGTGGCAAGAAATAATGCACTAAAAGAAGCTAGTCATTCATTCGGTAGCATTTCAACAATCAAGTACCGAACTTTACGAGTACCATCGCGTACCATCTTTAAATAATTAATTTTTTGGATACTAATCGTTCCAATTTCATGAAAATTTTTATTCAAGCTAATTGAAGGGTGTTGAATTTATTTATGGTGTCAAAATAGGGTTTGTTTTGATATGTAGGTGGCCCCATAAGCCAATTATATGTGCATTATTTAAAAGTAGTCTTCATTTCCAAATGTTATGTGCCAGCAAATTTTTCTACGATACATTTTTGACGAGTTAGTAGGGGTGTTTTCTTTGTTTTTCCTCGAGTGTTCGTACATTATACTATCTAATCGGTTTTTTTGCGTTTTCTTTTCGTTTTATAAATCCCTATAAAATATCTTTTTCTTCGAACCTTGGATTTCCAAGCGTTAATACGGGTTAGGTTCCCTTAGAAAGACCCCCACGAAGGGCACTCCCCCCCTTAGGGCCTATATCCCTCGTGTTGATAATTGGCCGTCATAAACACAACCCTATAAAATATCCCATCCAGAAATCTTAAATTTTGTTTTACAGCGAAAAGGACTATATTCCTTTCTTATTTTCATACATATACACATTTATTCACAAATACATAAACATATTTTTAACGATGCATTCATTGAAAAAGAGGGAGAGAGATAGTAAACTTTCCTAGTATTTTGGTGTCCAAATTCTCCCCAAAAAATAAATAATAAATAAAAATAAATAAATAAATAGTGGAATGAAAATTATGACTTTTTTCATTTATGTTAAATAAACTCTTAAAGATTAAGAGTTCGTCTTTACATTGAAATTGATCGAAACTATGAAATTTTCTAGATGATCACGCAATTTTCACATCCTAATTTGCTTTTTTAAAAAGTAAATGCTTCCGGATACCAAAAGGGATATTATTCGGCCAAATTGTTTAACACTTTATCTACTCACGGCACTTATAAATGCCATTCAAATAACTTGTTATAAAATTCATTTAATACATCGATTAGTTGTAATACAGTTTGGGATGAGTTATAGATGCATTACTTTATCTTGTTCAAAAAGCATTATTGGTAAAACAAAACAAAATTATTTTTAAAAGGATCATTTCTTTTGCCTTTGCGTCTTTTCAGCTTTCTTAGCGTTGAGAGGGGGGGGGGGGGGATTTTCAATTCGGAATGGCATTCGGAAGAGTATATATTTTATTTTATTTTGGAAGTTAGAAAACACACAGTTTTGAATATGAAAAAGAAACAAATTGATATGATTAATTCTTTGACTAAATCTTTAAGTTTTACTAAAAATATAACGATATTTTTCCATACTTCTAACACGTGCAATCTTTGCCACGTGATTTTTTATGATAATATGTTTATTCAGAGTGCTATTAAAAAAATAAATATATATAAATGGATATATTAAAAGGTTTTGTTGATTGGAAAAAAATATCACAATATCTTTATCTGAAGATTTTATACGTAAATTTCATGATAAAGTTAAATGGGAAAAAATATCTCAATATCATGCATGATCTGAAGATTTTATAAGAGCATTTCATGATAAAGTTAAATGGGAAAAAATATCTTAATATCAAACATTGTCTGAAGATTTTATCAGAGAATTTCATGATAAAGTTAAGTGGAATTTAATATCTGAATGTCAAAAATTACCTGAATATTTTATAAGATAATTTTATGTTGAAGTACATTGGGATTTAATATCTCAATTTCAAAAGTTATCAGGAAATTATGTAAGAGAATTTCGTTATGAAGTTAATTGGGAAAAAATATCTCAATTTCAACAGTTATCAGAAGATTTTATAAGTGAATTTCATGAAAAAGTTGACGGGAATTGTATATATCGAAAATATAAAGAAAAATGATTTGCATTCGTTTTTAACGTTCCCCTTAAAAATTATCTTTAATTGTTTATACATTTTTATTATTCTAATCAATGATTGCTAATTATCCACCCTTTAATGATACAACAAAAATCGGACCTGTGGGTCCACCAGGAATCGGTTTTACATTAACAGACGATGGAAATTATCATATGGAAAGCAAAATATTAAAAAATACATCAGAACCTGTTGATAACTCAGATTTAAGTACTAAAACTTTCGTTTTGAATAACATAGAGAGTAATAACTATGAATTAACTGAAATTATAGGAAAGAATAATTCAAAATTTGATAATGAAATTTTAATATATACAGAAGAAACGGGTAAGAGAATAAAAGAACTAGATGAAAAAACTTTACTGTTTACTGAACAAACAGCTAATAAAATAAAAGAATTAGATGAAAAAACTTTACATTTTGCAAAATTGAAAGCTATTGATGCAAAAAATAAACGAATTGGAAATGTGTCTGACCCAAAGGATGATAAAAATGCTGTAAATAAGCGATATTTTGAGAAAAAATCATTAACTTTGTCGGAGGATAAATTTGATGCATAAAAATAATTATGAATGTCTCTGAGCCTGTAAATGATAGAGATGCTGTCAATAAAATATATTTAGATAAAAGAGATATTTGGCTTACTATAAAAGAAGATTTTCATACTTATACATATAATCAGCTTAACGAAGTAAAATTCGACTTGATGAGTTCTACTTTACTAGATCAAAACCTAAGGCTATCTACAGATATGTATATGTAAATTACCATATATATTTTTAGAAATAATCATTTTGGACAGGAAGTTCGTGGTACTATTGAAGGTATTGAAACAGAGATAGAACTGAAAATGAATGATTCTGTTATTATTTTTTTTTTACGAAATGCCACTTAAAGATTCAATAACCTATTTTCTACATAGGAAACGTAATGATATACTAAAATTATCCTTAATACCTGCTAAATATAACTACACATTAAAACCATACATGCATATTGAAAAAATACTTCTCTAATAAATGGGTGACGGAAATTGGTTTGTTGCTTCAAAAGAAGAAAAATTCAGCGAAGAATTGAAAAGAAGACTACAAAATCTTATTGATTGAGATTTAATTTCAAAATATCCAACTTTTATTAGTGAATTCAAAGATAGGGTAAACTGAAGTAATATTTCAGGATATCAAACACTTTTAGAGAATTTTATAAGAGAAAATGCTGATTTGGTTAAGTGGCCTATCATTTCAAGATATCAACAACTTTCAGAGAGTTTTATATTAGAATATGCAAAAAAATTAGATTGGAATAAACTGTCAGTATTTCAAAAATTAAGCGGCTGTTTTATCATAAATCACTCTGATAAATTAAACATGACTTTGATACCGAGGCATCAAAAATTAACAGAAAGTACTATGGTGGAATTAAAAGATGTCTTACAAGGAGAGGGCCAACCTTGTTAATCACAGATTTTGATTATTTTAATATATGTTGCAGGGTAGAGACCCCTCAGTGCCAGGTTCAACGGATTTTATCCAACGCTCCTTAGATCTTGAGAAATCGGGGGGTCTAATATTACACAACTTAAATACTTACATTGTAACCAAAGTGATAGGTTAGTCGTAGCTCAGTTGGTATGGCGTTTGCCGGCTGATCCGTGGCCGGGTTCGATACCTGAATGCGCTACATTTGTTTTTCTCATTTTTTTTTTTTTTTGTTTTATAAATGTACTTGTAAGTATAACTTAATAATCTCATCGTCAATTAAAATTTTTAACGTTATATATCAATTATAATTTTAGCCTATTTAATATTTTACTTTTAACTAAATAGTTGTAATAAAACATCATAAAACTGCTAATTTTTTAAATCACTTTTAAAATGTATTTCGTATATTTTTTATCGATGCAATGATATTGGCAATTGTGTCAATTCGTGATTTTAAAGAAACACAATTTAAGCATTGCTTTAACAAAAGAAGTCAATGCAATAATACTATTTTTCTGTTTTTAAAGTAACAAGCATAATTATATTAAAAATTAGCATCAGAATTAAATTACAACCGATTTTTTGCACATTAAAGATTTTTAAATTTGTAATAAGTATGCTTGGGCTTTCAATTATTTTGCTTAACCCTTTAGCTTCTTACTGCTTTTATTTTTATTTTATTTGAATATTCTTTTATTTTATCATAACTAGATGGTGCCACAACAGATGGTCAAGATTTTGGAATTTTTATCATTCAATAATAGATCCAATTTCTTTTTAAACCTCTTTAAAGGATGAGAAATAATAGTTTACAAATAAGAAATGATACATTTAAGCTTGATAACATTATAATTAATGTGTGATATTAAAATTTTTAATTGAAATTATTAAATTATAATTGCAAGTATATTTATAAAACAAAAAATGAGAAAAACAAATGTAGCGCATTCAGGTATCGAACCCGAGCCCGCGGATTAGCCGGTAAACGCCATACCAACTGATCTACGACTAACCTATCAATTTGGTTGCAAAGTAAGTATTTAAGTTATGTACTAATATTAGATCACCCCGGTTTCTCAAGAACTAAGGAGCGTTGGATAAAATCCGTTGAACCTGACACTAAGGGGTCCCTACAGTACAACATATATTAAAATAATCAAAATCTGTGATTAATAAGGTTGGCCCTCTCCTTGTTAGACTAGAATCAAATTTTTAAACATCAAGATTTAACTGAAGAATTTATTAATGATACAGCGACAAAATTGATTGGTGTAATTGAAAGCTTTACGAAAAATTAACTGAAAGTTTTTTTCAGAAAACACAATGCAAGAATTATAATATTGTTATTACAACATATATGTTCAAAGTTGTCTGCTTTTTTAATTTTACCTATAAAATTACTTTTTTCATCAACCTAGATTTTTAAAGCTTTTTAACACGTGGCAACCTTTGCCATGTGATTTTTTATGACATTATTGTACAAATTCATGTAAAATCCTAAAAAAAACCTTATATCTAGTTGCGATCATTATGGTATGCATCTAAAAACTCTGTCCGCATTATTTCCTATTTCCTTTCAAATGTCACTTATAATTCATGAGGAATATTAATATATTCACAATTTTTTTTTAATAAAAAACAAATAATTTATAGATTTTTTATAATTGACAAAATCTACCAATTTGTTAATCATTTTTTCTGATTCCGTTGTAATATTTAGACTGTATTTTCTTTTCATTAAATTGAATCTACTTAAACGCGAGTTATACCGTTGTTTTAAAAATCTATACAAATTCTTATAGGTATAAGCCTCTTCGTCAGAATCATACTTTTTCAAAGTTTTTCATTTGATTATATATATCTGGTATCGGTTCTGGAGAAATTCGTTTGTTTTCCAATAAAAGAAATTCGTCAACTTTCTCAAAGAAATTTATGTCCATTTATTAACAAAAAATTCTCTTTTTTATTAATATATCAGAAGATTTTATAAGTGAATGAGAAGCTCTGCTATTTATAATAAATTAAATTGGAATCTGAATTTTATTTTTAACACTTTATGTTAATAAAGTTGTATTATCATTACATTCTCAAAGAAATTTACGTTCATTTATTAACTAAAAACTCTCTTTTTTATTCTTTTATTTCTATATATATATTTAAGTGTATTATATGTTATATATTAGCTACATTTGAAATTTTTTCTGGTGAAAAGGACTTTTGGAAGATCTGAATCAACAGCTATGGTTGTTGTGTTAATATGTCTTATGATAAAAAATCAATGCCCTATTTTATTCTTTAACAAATTTAAATAAAAATTGAATATTCATTCTATTATCAGATATGCATATTTTTATACTTAAAAAATGTTTTATTATTTTTAGAAATTATTTCGTTAAAAATGTGATAATATTTTTAATGTTTTATCGTGTCTTAAAAAGTAAATAAATTTCTGTCTTGAGAAAAAAAATAAATGGGATATTTGTTAAAAATATGAGAATCGGGGAATTGGGGAAATTTTAAACGCATCGTATTTTTCGATATAAAAAGAATGTTTTGATGTTTAAATTTGAATGTGTTGGTATGAAAAAATATTCAAATGTGCCAGATAGATTATATAAATACTACTTATATATATATAAAAGAAAAGAAACAAGAGATCATGTTTTACTTATATAGCATATAAAAATATTTTAAATAAATTTATAGACTTAATTATACGGTTGTTTTATTTTTTTTCAGTTCAAACTTATTGGTAAGATTCCTAAATAAAATTAAAGATAGATTTTTCAGAAACGCTTTGTTCTATTTTTATAAAGGATCTTCAAAAGTATCATAATTTATTTCCTCCATGAGATTTGTTCAAATCAGAGTATGTGTTTTTGAAGATTCTTATTCTATTAAAAAAAAACTCTGAAATATAAAGATCTATATCATACTTATACATTTTAAAATCATTTTTTTTTGTCATTGGCATTACATAAATTTCCACTAAATACAAAACTGGTGATATACCTAATTAATTCAAAATTCATTCCAATTTATTAGCTTTGAGCAATATCATTTCTTCGAATAGTGGTCCTCATTTCGAAGATAGAATTAAATGATCTAAACTTTACTTGTTTTATAATGTGGCATAGACAGATTGATTTGACATATTTATTTTTATAACTTTTATTCCTTCATTAAGTGGCATATTTTCTGTTGTGTAGAATATCTTGGTAGTATTTTATTCATTTAATTAATATAAATCGTTTAGCAACACTTACATCAAATATACAGATAATGTACGTTAGAGGAATTTATAAAATTAGGTTTTTTATAAATTAATTATATCTTGATTTTAAATAATAAAATAAAATACAAACCGAGTTATCTTATATCTTAATTGATCGTTTGTAAACATATGAATACGTGGGATTCAAAACTGGCCTTATCTAAAATTCAGGGGATATGCGTTTTCTCTATCAATCTATTCTCTGGGTGAACCTGCTTCGAAAAAACTTACAGTTTGAAAAATAAAAACTAGTTTTATTTTGTATTTCTGGCATTGTAAAATCTAGACTTATAATGAGAACCAATGGACGCAGTCAGATATTTTTCAGGAATTCCAAAAAAATAATTATCTGCATAAGGCGAGTTTTGAAACTTACGTCCTCGTATAGTGTATAGTACACTCATGTCCAAATTTATCTATCTTATATCTTAATTGATCGTTTGTAAAGATATGAAGACGTGAGATTCAAAACTGGCCTTATCCAAAATTCAAAAGATATGCGTTTTCTCTATCAATCTATTCTCTGGGTGAACCTGCGTCGAAAAAAAACTTACAATTTGGAAAAAGACAAATTTTATTGTATATTTTTGGCATTGTAAAATCTAGACTTATAATTAGAACCAATGGACGCAGTCAGATATTTTTCGTGAATTCCAAAAAAATAATTATTTGCATAAAGTGAGTTTTGAAATTCACGTCCTCTTATAGTGTACAGTACACTCATGTCCAAATTTATCTTTACAGTTATTATTTTTTTCTAAAAACTGCTTGTCACATAATATTGCACTTTTTTAATGTTTCATGCGACAGCTTTATATAATATGCGGTAATCGTAATTTTTAGCTTTGTATTTGTGTTTTATGATGTTATTTATGATTCCTTACAAAATCATAAAATTATAGTTCACAGTTTTTGAGAAATCCGTGATTTTACACATGTAAAGATAATTTTAGGCATGCGTGTATTTACCTGTAGACTTCGGGTATGGATATATACACTATATGACCATTAATCACCGGACACTTTTAATTTTAGATATTTTGTAAAATATTTTAAGATATATTTGTCAGATATTTCTGGAACTTCATAATTATGATGAATATGTTCGACTTCATATTTATCAACGGCAATTTTATCAGGATTTAGGGGGGCAACTAAAAATCAAAGAAAAATAATAATGTTTGTTATTACCCTGAAAAATAAAATGCACGAAATGATCTATCTTACTAGCTTACAAATATATCGATATTGTACAGTATATGTATTCATTTGTGGAAGAATAGAACGCATATTCATGAAGATATATCGATTTTTTTTAAGTTCAAAAAATTTTATTTTTGCATGTTTTTTGTTTATATTATGAAGCGGTTTTTTACCCAATTTAACTCCAGCTTCTGAAAATTTCACAAAATATAGTAGCAATAATACGGTGTAATTGAAATGTAAATATATTAAATATTTGAGGAAATATGAGCAATCGAATGAAATATTTTTATCTGTGAATGTGCGCACGATAAAAAATATGTTTTTTAATATTATTTATTATATAAATAACAGTAACATTATATTTACATTTTAAACATAACATTTTCAAAACAGAAACATATAAATTAAAAATTACACTATACATTTAAAAATGAAAACATTATTAGATGACACAAAAAAAACATTCAGGAAGTATTTAATTGTTACATTTACATAATTCAATTGACGAGCATATATTTATAACAAAATATATCATTACAATATCTTATTATGAAATAAATGTAATAAATTATCAAAGTAATTCTGTAACTGAAATCATCAATAGTTCCCTATTCTACAACTTGCTGATAAATCAAGCAGTTAATAACTCATTTTATTAAGTTGATTAATTAGATAAATGCTATTTTTCGCTTAGAGTGCGCTTTAACATTAATTAATTTATGTCTTTTATTATTTTCTTTCCTGTATCACTAGAGATTATCAGGTCTCATCTTATTTAACAGATCAGTGAAAATGTTATTTATTAGTTATTCATTACGTGACATTATCTCTCGAAAAATTAGTTGCATTTTTTGCAAATGCGATTATTTGCTAAAGCACGAGAAATGCTCACATAAATTTATGTTTTTTAGCACAGTAAATGTTAATTAGTGATTAGTGCTGTGTGATTAATCATTGAGTTGTTTTATATATGTATTTAATAAAATATTAATGTTTTCTTTTATCATTAAGGTAAGCAATACGCTAGCACAATCAATACAAAAGAAACATATTTATATTTTGCATTGTTAATGATATAAAAATATCTTTAATGCTACAGCTTACGGGTCTTAAACAGATTTTTAAAAAATCAAAACCGAGTTTAAACAATCAAGAGTTTTGCAGTTATTATAAACGATTCCATATGTAAGAGTATATAGCTAGCCTATATATATAAAAACCTAATGAAACGAATTTAAGAAACGGATATTATGAACCGCCTGAATTGAAACGAATTTATGAAACGATTCTATGAAACGACTGATTAAACAACTGATTACGTTTCACGGAGATTTCTCCTAAAATATGGAATACTTTGCGACAAAATTAACACCGAAAATTCATATTGAAACGTAGGTTTCTAAACTGGTATTAGAATTTTTAAATTCGACATAGTTTTCGAAATATTATTTTTTTTTCTAATTTTAAATACTTTTCTCTAAGGATGGCAATTCAAATTTTAATTATAACAGATATATTTTTTTCATACTTTAAAAAAAGGTTATTATTTTAAACTAATTTGGCGACCAGTCTGGTCTCAATTAAATGTATGCTAAGAAATGTATCATGTTACTTTTATTCATAATTCAATTTACTTGAACAATCGTTCGCCAAATCGAAAGATTCTGATAGAGAAATCAAGAACTGAATATTTTTATTTTAGCGGGACGCAGGTGATAAATAGCCAAACATTTTCAGTTGCAATTTTTTTTGTATTTCATTAATTTCTTTTGAAATATAGTCCTTTCATTCATTTTATTTAAAATACAAAACTTTCATTTAAAACTGAAACATTTAAAATTGATGGCTTTCACTTCTTTCTTTCTTTTTTTTTTATCTTTACAAAACGAAAAGAAAAATATTAGACACAGATGTCATATACGCTCCGGGATACCTAATTAGCACCAAAATGGCATTATTTTGATTGACATGGTAACCCGGCTAGTGTTGTTTATTTATTTAATAATAAATGTTTATTTACTTTTCTTTTCTTTTTTTTAATTATATAAATTATTTTGTTCTATAGTTAATTATTTTTTTGGTTATTTTCTTTTAAAAATAAGATAAAATAATTAAAAAATACGGTTCTACTTAGTTATTCCGTCGACCAATTTCACCAAATTATATAAATCGCCAAACCACTCGCCAAATTGTACAAATTGACGTAATTTTTATTTTATATAACGAAGAACAAACAAAATAGTATAACATTCATAAGTATACAAATAAAACGTCGAAATAAAAATCACTTGATGACGTAAACACGTGTAACTTGCTTAAAGTCAAGTGAATGTGACATTTTCGACCAACCATTATTGGTATTTAATCTTATAGTTTGGTGATAGATTTTTGGTCGACGGGATAACTAAGTAGTACATGTAACTAGTATTCAAAAACGTGGTTTTCGCCAAATTTTCGTAAAATAAAAATCATGTCAAACCCGGTGCGTATATGACATCTGGTCAAATATTAAATAATGCAACAAACCATGACATTTAATTTCAACTTCAAAGCAATGTTTTAATTTACCTCTCGAAAAGAAAAAAAAATGCTAACTGCCGAGTTAAAAAAAAAAAAAAAAAAAAAAAACATATTGCCGAGATTTGCACCCGGCGAGCGTAACAGCACTAAGAATTCTTTGCAGCCATGGCAACTTTTATGTAGTTTTATTCGAAGAAAAATTTAATTTTTTAATCAAAATGAAAACTTTCGGCACAGATGTCATATACGGTCCCATATTGACGCAATTTTTTTCTGACGTCAATGTCATATACGCAATGGGTACTTAACTGGCACCAATGTATCGTCATTTTGCTTGATATGGTAATTCCGATGTTGTTGTTTATGCTGTTGATGTTTTCCCCAAATTGACGTCGGAAAAAAATCGCGCCAGTATGGGGCCGTATATGATATCTGGACCAAACATTCATATGAAAAGCAAAGGGATCAGACCGTATTTATTTATACATTTACATGACTTGGACTATTATAATATAGATGAAATGATGGCGATAGAATAATATTTGGCGATTTATCACCTGTACTTGTCTAACATAAAAGTACCAAAATGGCACCTGGAATATAAAAAGCGAAGTGGTCCGCCCCGAACTGTTGATAATAGTCACATGATTTTGGCTATTGTTATAGAAATTGTTTTAAAATACCGGGCGACAAAGACTCTATAAACTTAATTCATTTTATTTTAGCTTATTTTCAAGTAACTAATCTTCTTTAATCAAACACGAAAACAACCAATTGGATGTCTACACAGCAACTGATTCGGACCTTAAATTTTTGCAATCAAAGGGAATTGAATGGAAAACCGTTTACAGTGAGATCTGCACAGCTTTTTTCAGTATAATTCAATCTTCTCTAATACTTTTAAAACCGATCAGATTAGCGTGTTTTTAGATTCTGCGTTGCCTGTACGAGGGTTTGGTAAGCGTAGCTTGCAGGGGGCAAAGCCCCCTAGTATATATATATATATATATATATATATATATATACAGGTTGTTTCAAAAATGACCGGTATAGCTGAAAAATCAATAAAAACTAAACGGGAGGAGATAGAAATACACCGTTTGTTGCAATATGCTTTTGGCAACAGTAAATTTTCATGCAGTCAAACTTTCGAAATTTGTTACAATATCCAACATCAGATGGCGCTGCAGGCAATTTGAAAGATATAGAAAGAAACGCAGTCTGTGAGTTCGCTATTCTGTAAGTCGTCTTTCTTGTGTAAGCGTGTGTGCTGTTCACAGATTGCAAGTTTTATGTGAAAATTTTTTTATTCCTTAGAAAAGAGGATTTTTCTGGTGTTGGAATTCCACCGCTTAGAACACAGTTTTGTTGCAACAAAACGAAGTTTTCAACGGAAGTTTAATGTAACCAAAAGATCCAAAGCGATGCAATAAAGGATCTGTTTGAAAAATTTCAACGGACTGGGACCGTGATGGATGAACGTGCTGGAAAGGTAGGCCGACCGCATACGGCAACCACAGTGGACAATGTTCAGCTTGTGCAGCAGGTGATCCAACAGCGGCGTCTGGTTTCCATTCGCCATGTTGCAGCTGCAGTCCTAATAAAGCCAACATCCACGTATCGTCTCATGAGCCAGTATTTACACCTCTACCCATACAAAATTCAAACTCGGCAACACCTCAGCGCTGCGTTCATTGATGCACGAGAGATATTCGCTAACGATATGGGGCAAAGGATTGATGGCCGCGATATGCATGTGGGCAGCATTTCGTTTACTGACGAAGCTTATTTTTACTTGAACGACTTCGTCAATAAACAGAACTTCCGTATATGGGGAACCGAAAACCCCCATGTTGCAGTCCCATCGTTCCTGTTTCCTCCAAAAGTATTGGTTTGGGCCGCCATTTCTTCAAAGGACTCATTGGCCCATTTTTCAGATCCAAATCGATTACTGCACCACGCTATCTGGACATTCTTAGTGAATTTGTGGCGGTACAAAATACCTTAGACGACACTGCGAGCGCCTCGTGGTTTATGCAGTATGGTGCCCGGCCACATCGGACGGCCAACGTCTTTAATTTCCTGAATGAACATTTCGATGATTGTGTGATTGCTTTGGGCTATCACCACAAATACAGGAAGCGGCGTGGATTGGCCTCCCTATTCGCCAGAGATGAACCCCTGTGACTTCTTCCTGTGGGGACACTTGAAAAACCAGGTGTACCACCACAATCCAGAAACAATTGAACAACTGAAGCAGTACATCTCTTCTGCATGTGAAGTCATCCCGCCTGACACGTTTACAAAGGTTTCTCGTAATTTCGTTCAGAGACTACGCAATATTATTGCTGTGCATGGTGGATATGTGGAAAATATCGTGGTTTAGATTTTTCCAGACTGCAGCGCCATCTGCTGTTGATAATTGTAACTAATTTCGAAAGTTTGTCTGCCTGAAAATTTACTGTTGTCCCAAGGATATTGCAACAAACGATGCATTTTTATCGCTGCCCGTTTAGTTTTTATTGATTTTTCAATTATACCGATCATTTGTGAAACACCCTGTATATATATATATATATATATATACTCGTAATACATATAGTACACACATATATATGCATATATATTGGTTTCTTAACTTATTTATAGCTTGTAGTACAAGAGAATCACATGCATGTAGGCAATAACGTATATAAACAGATGCGGGACATCCCAATGAGTGACAATTGTAGTTCTATTATAGGTGATATCTACTCACATATATATGAAGAAAACAATAATTTAAATACAGACGTATTGAGCTGGTTATTCAGTGATGATATTTTAATAGTTGAACTAAATAATGCAAAAAGAAATCTTGATTTTTTTTTCTAGAACTCTCCAACCGGGACAACAAAAACATAAATTATCTAGACATCAACATGAAATTTTATAATGACAAATTGGTTACGAATATTTATGACACGACAAATGATTTCAATTTGAAACTAATAAAGATAAAGCATTTTGATTCAAATGTACACATTTCAACTTTCAGAAATGTGTTTATGGTTTAAATTAAATCAAGAGATAGAGTTCAAGGGTTAACGATTCCACTGCCAAAGTCATAACGTGTTATGGCCAGGCTTTGATGCAGGACTACCAACTGAATTTTCTAAAGTTAAAGAGGTTTAATTTTTTGAGGGGTAGTTAATAGCGAACCGAGCTTAAGGGGACGAGGGACCTTAAAAATATTTTTTTTATTTTTTGTAAATTTCACCTTAAATATTACTCAAAGATACATTATATGCATTATGGGATGCATTTATTACAAAAAAAAATTTTTTTAGTGTTATTTTTGAGAAAAAAGTGGAATTTTACGCGTCGTTTTAGAAATCTCCGAAATGCCCCATGCGCGTTCCATATCAATGAAAATCCCCAATATTTTTTATAAAAGTTTGGTTTATATATATAAATAAAACTGTGCATCAAAATTTATATATTTGAATATAAAAGTTAAAAAAAAATTGAAAATTTTTGAAATTTTTCGAAAAAATTTAAAAATTTCAGAATTTTTCAATTTTTTTCTTTTTTTTTTGTAAATTTCACTTTAAATATTACTCAAGGGTACATTATATGCATTATGGCATGCATTTCTCACAAAAAAAATTAAAAAAGAATTTATTTTTGAGAAAAAAAATAGCATTTTACGCGTCGTCATAGAAATCTTCGAAATGCCTCCTGCGCATTCCATATCAATGAAAATCCCCAATATTTTTTATAAAAGTTTGGTTTATATATATAAATAACACTGTGCATCGAATTTTATATATTTAAATATAAAGGTAAAAAAAAAAAAAATGAAAATTTTCGAAAAAATTTCTAAATTTCAAAATTTTTGAATTTTTTTCTTTTTTTTGTAAATTTCAATTAAAATATTACTCAAGGGTACATTATATGCATTATGGCATGCATTTATCACAAAAAAAAATATTTTTGAAAAAAAAATGGCATTTTACGCGTTGTCGCAGAAATCTTCGAAAAGCCCCCTGCGCATTCCATATCAATGAAAATCCCCAATATTTTTTATAAAAGTTTGGTTTATATATATAAATAATTCTGTGCATCGAATTTTATATATTTGAATATAAAAGTATTAAAAAAAAAAACAATTTTTTGAAACTTTTTCGAAACTTTTTTAAATTTAATTTATTTTTTTTTAACCTTTATATTCAAATATATAAAATTTCAATATTTTTATAAAAGTTTGGTTTATATATATAAATAATTCTGTGCATCGAATTTTATATATTTGAATATAAAAGTATTAAAAAAAATTTTTTTTTGAAACTTTTTCGAAACTTTTTTTAAATATTATTTATTTATTTTTTTTTTTTTTACATTTATATTCAAATATATAAAATTCGATGCACAGAGTTATTTATATATATAAACCAAACTTTTATAAAAAAAAAATATTGGGGATTTTCATTGATATGTAATGCGCATGGGGCATTTCGAAGATTTCTAAGACGACACGTAAAACTCCATTTTTTTCTCAAAAATATGTTTTTTTTTTTTGATAAATGCATGCCATAATGCATATAATGTACCCCTGAATATTATTTAAATTGAAATTTTCAAAAAATAAAGAATTGATTTTTAAGGTTTTTTAAGGTCCCTCGTCCACTTAATACATTTTTAAAGTCTAAAGGTTGTGTGGATCAGCTGAGATCAGCTGTGGAAAAATATATCGTTGCGTGTTGTTTTGTGTTTGAATTGTGTGAATAATTTATTTTTGGTCTTGC
Source organism: Maratus speciosus (assembly GCA_963932465.1). Lineage (NCBI taxonomy): Eukaryota > Metazoa > Arthropoda > Arachnida > Araneae > Salticidae > Maratus > Maratus speciosus. Next base: position 42,491,033 of record OZ010789.1, read on the forward strand.
AGGTGAGGAGGACGTTGCATGCATAAAACAAGTAGTAAAATGGTTACATATTTTTGAGAAAGTATGCTAAATTAAAAAAAAAGTATGAAATAATAAAACAAATAGTGCATACCTTTAGTCTGAAACATCAGATTAAACTAGTTTTAAACCCGAGGCGCATATTGTGAGCCATGTCGCATGTCTTCTGGTTTGTTTTTCCCTTGTTTCTTTTTCAGTTTGTTAGTCCTTTCCAGTTTGGCTAATTTGAAGTTGTAGTTTATGTTTTACTTTTACTTTTAAGTGATTTGTAGATTTTTGGATTCAGTGTATATAGTGTGGTTTGTGTTAATACTTATATTTAGAATTTTAGTTATATATATGCATATATATATATATATATATATATATATATATATATATATATATATTGCTTTTAAAAGGTGTGCTAAGAAAACAAGTCGAGTGCATCCGGCGCAAAGTAGCTGTTATATGCACTAAGTAAATATAATTTTATCTAAAAAGTATGAGAATCATGAATATTATGAAAATAGGGCAAAAACAGTAACAATAAAACTAATGAACAATTGAAACAAGAAACAATAAATACACACAACCCTTTACGCGTCGGAGGGTGGGAGGAGTAAAATAGCAAACAAAAAATTAAATCCTCACAGGTTTCGCAAGATGTGGCCAACCCCCATACTCCATTAGCGCAACAAAATCAAATATAAAAAAAAAACCCGACTTAATACATTAAAATTATACATAACAAAACAAATCTGCTGTAAAAACATAAACAACCAACCAATTTATAACCATAACCAAAATTGTAAACTCAATTTAATATTTAAAAAAAAAAAAAAAAAAAACATTCGCCTAAATCATTAAATAGATAAAAATTAAATGAATATTGAACAGAAAAGACCATATAAGCACCTTGACCCGTGAAGACCTGAAATTTTTTTTATATCTCTAAAACATCCACGACACTCGATACCCGCCATCAAACCGCAGGAGCTGCAAGGCGTTTTTTACACTAACAAAGTTAAAAATGAATTAAATAATAGTAAATTTTATAAAAAATGTATATTAAGTCATACTGTCATTGTTAATAAATTTAATGCTCATACTAAATAAGCCAAAAAATGTATTCACATAATTTTGCTATTAATAATTATCATAGTTTTCCATTTTTGTTTCTAACTCCAAAATTTCATAAAACGCCTATTAAATTTAGATCCATATGTTGTAATTCAAGAGGTATTGGTAAAAGTTTAAGTATTAAATTACAGGAGGTTTTGGAGCGTATTTATGGTTTTTTAAAGTTTCAAAACAGAGATACCATGGTGAAAATCGATAATACAGTTTAACAAAAAAACTTTTATAATATTCATTAAAAATGAATGAAATTTCATACATTACACATGCCATGTACGAGAAATAATTTAGAAAAGTAAAATTTCACATATATTAATAAACTAAAACATAAGGTCAAATATTACATTTTGTGTAACTTAAAAACATGGAAATTGATTTATGAAATATCACATTTAATTGAAATTAATAGTTAGTAAAGCCGAGTTTATTCATCAGAGTTTATTTTAATCTATATGTCATTGATAAAACAAGATTTGGAATGTATTTCTAATCAATTTCCAATTTTGACACATTGAAACTTTCAATTCTACAAGTGATATTTACTGCATCCCATTTGCATAAACCATTCGAACAAGCTGTCCCAAAAAGTTTTCGATGGCGTTCAGATCAAAACTAATAGGTAGATGATCTAAAAGAACAATATTCTGTTCGTCAATGTGAATAATTGCATTGTATTGCATGAAGATGTAATCTAAACCATAATATCGCCATATAAATGGAAGAAGTGAATGTTTTAAAACTAAACGGTAATTCTCGCAACCGTTTAAAAATACAATTTCACATTTGCGATTATAAGTGATCGCTGCCCAAATCACCGAACTTCTGCCACCAAACTTTCTCTTGAATGTAGATTTTGTTTCTTTTCGTATATCCCTTCAAGTCATCCGGGCCATATAAATTAAATCTGTTTCCGACGGAGAAAATGACTTTCTTCCAATTGCCACTCATTACCTTGTACTTTTCGCAATACTGCAAACGCATCTGTTTGTGACGCAGAAGTAACTTTGAATCAGACTTCATTTTCTACAATCTCAAGGTCTGTGAAGAAAGTAAAATTTGCATAACTCTTCTAGAAATTAATAGTGAGGGATAGCGCAAATCTGTTTTGAACTGTGACAGGCTTTCGACGCAAGTTGAAGAATCACCCTTTCTCTCTCATACTTAAACGTGGATCACCTTTTTTGTTAAAATGTTTGCTATAATTTGCTGGATCTTTTCTATAGTTATATCAGTGTTGACAGATTGTTATGTCGATTGTTACCGCTTTTTTGAAATAGAAATATTTGGCTTACTTAAAAATAGATTGAAAGGCGAATTATACTGTTTTGAAAAAAGGGATAACAATCAAATAATCTGAATTAAAAAAGTCCCCAATCTGGCAACACTGAGTTATATATCACACAAACTGACCTTTTAATTAATTTACTAATTTCCTGAACGAACTTTCCACATTCTAGATATACAACGATTTTAGCTCTTTCTTCCTCAGACAACGTCTTTCGTTTATCCATCGTAAAAAGCATGACTGAAACGTACTGCTTCATATATATTATGTTTTTAATGTCTACTGTGCATGTCACATTACTTTGTTTTATGCAAAATTTTTGTCACATTACTTTGGAATAGCCAATGAAATGGGATATTTCAATAATGAATTTCCATGTTTGCAGACTGCAAAAATCCAATTTTTCACTTTTTGTTTATGTTTAGTATTAAAGTATGAAATTTTATTTTTGTAACTCATTTGTTTTACGTACTATGTATATCTTATTTCAAATGAAAATCAAATTTCAAATTAACTGCTTAAAAGGCACAGAGGCCAAAATAGTGAAAAAGATTCCATGCTGGGACATAAACCCGGGCCATCGGTATAGCGCACTGTCATTCTACCGACTAAACCACCCGGCATGGAATTTTTTTTCACTGTGTTTGCCTTTGCGCCTTTTAAGCAATTAAGTTGAAATTTGATTTTCATTTGAAATATTGTATTCAAGGCGAATGTTTCTTTCTGGAAAAATTTCCAAGTATTAATATACTATGTATATCCCATAAAATTTCATTCATTTTTAATGAATGTTATTGAATCTTTGTTTAAAAACCGTGTTTTTGTAAATCAATTTCCACCAGTGTTGTAGTTATTTTGGTGTTATGACAATAGTAATGACGCTGTAAATAAAATTTAAAAACACCCACAATGCATACTTATGATAACTTATAATTGATGCATACTTATAATTTGCATACTTGTGATTTTGAAAATCTATTTTCTAATATACTAATTGATCTGTTCTACCGTACATTAAAAAATATTTTTGATTTATTTTATATTGAGGAGGAACTTGAAATAAAGAGTGATTTTTTTCTTGAGTTTATGTAATTTTTATTTTTATAGTAATTTTGTTAATGTTTTACCAGATATGTGACATTGGGATGGTACAATTTTTTCAAGTCCTGCTGCCAATTTTTTCCCTTTATATCACGAATTTAACTATGTTTTAAACCCAAATAAAAGTTACACAGTTTTACGATATATCGATTATTTAAATATTTTCGATGACAAACTTTTCAAATTAAAGTAGGGGGGGGGTCATCAACATTATATTGGGTCATGTTAGTAGATTTTAAAAGATTTCTAGCAGAATAGAGTTTTGCGTTCTACATTTTTAGATTTACTACAAATGTCTTTTATAACAATTTATGTCCATATCAATTTATTTTTCATTATGTAAATCAGCTTAAAAAAAGTTTTTTGAAGAGACAACAGTTCAGCGACCAAACAGTGTGACGGAAGCAGAAGCGACAGCTTGAATATATGAAGAGTACAGACTAAGGTGTTATAGAACGTCTAGATTTTGATGAATTTCAAGTTGAACCAGAAGTAAACGGAAATGGTACTGATGAATTTGGATAACGGAAAGACAAGTTTTATGGATACTGGACTAGCTGGAATTTTAGGCTTTGCAGTTCCTGCTGTTCAAAGCTGGATGTGGAATGTCGTAGATGTTTTAAATGTATGAAAAATTAATCAGGTCTCCACGGGACAAGGTGGGACTATGGCTATCTCAGATATTCAATATTCATTTTATTTTGAGCTATTTAATGATTTACGTGAATGATTTTTTTAAATATTAAATTCAGTTTTACATATTTGGTTATGGTTGCAAATTGGTTGGTTGTTTATGTATTTACAGCAGTTTCGTTTTGTTAAGTTATAATTTCCATGTATTAAGTTGTTTAAGTATTTCTATTTCTGTTTGTTGGTACATGCTTTTTGACTCCTCTCACCCTCCGACGAGCAAAGAGTTTTGCGTATTTGTTGTTTCATATTGCAATTGTTCGTTAGTTTTATTGTTACGTTTTGCACTCTCTTTTCATAATTTTTAGGATTCTCATACGTTTTAGATAAAATTATATATATATATATATATATATATATATATATATATATATATATATATATGTGTGTGTGTGTGTGTGTGTGTGTGTGTGTGTGTGTGTGTTTGTGTAGGATTTCAATTTAAGTAGCACCATTTTTTTCATTTTTAATGTAAGAGATCGAACCAACTAACTCTCTAGTAGTTAATATTGGCAATGATTTGAACGCATGAGACACTGTAAAAAAAATTCCGCAACGTTCCTAGGAAAAAATGGGCAGCTGAGTTGCACATTATTTCCATGAAACATTTCTTGAAAATGACTGGAACTTTACTGTATATGTTAAAAACTTTCTACAGAAATGCCAGTAAGTTTCCTGCGAAATACCAGGAATATTTCTGTTGACAGCAAAACATTACTGACATTTCACAGCATGCGGGATCCGCAGACGATTTTTTCATTTCCAGTTGACAATTTTCGCTTTATTATCATTTGTTAGAATGAAAAAATATTTTGAAATTGACATCAAAATTATTATTTATAATTTACACAAAAAAAAAAATTCAGTTAAAATTAAATAAAGTAAATATATATATGATATATTGTTTCTGAACTTTGCTTAAAATATAAAAATATATAAATGTAAATAATAATTAGAAAAAAAATCTAGCCATAAAATATTTTGGATTTTCGTTAGTAATTATGCTAGTTTACAAGTTAGATAAAATACATATAAATTTTCATGAAAAAAAAAAAAAAAACTAAACGTAATTGTATATTTTTTCCGAAAAAAAAAAATCAAGTTTGCAGCAATTCAAAGTGTCAAATATATATCAAATTTAAATCAAATTGTAATAAAGTGTTAAAATATAAAATTAATTAAAAAAGAAAAAGTCCAGAGGTAGCATCGAACTCGGGCCGTACGGGTGGCGTGCGAGCTTTCTGCGTCCACACCACGAAAGACACGTTGAGAGCTGCAAACTAATGGGTATTTGAAACGTATGCTAAACCTCGGCATCTAATTTCTGAAAATCTAAGTCCCATTTGAAGAAATCCTTTCACAAGAATAATTAGAGATAATAACTCTAAAACATACTTTAAATTAATCAAAATCGGCGAGAATCATGTTTGATGGTCCTCTGGTTAATGGAGATCCAAATAATAGGTGTATTTTTTTTACACGGTCTGCTCCTTAAACATTCCACAGACAAGTACGAGATATAATCTCTCAGCAATGTCACGGAGGTATTGTATTTTCATATGAATTGTCTTGACAATAGAGACGTAAAGGATTATGTCGTCTATTGATTTATTTGCATTCCATATTGATTTTTTTACATTCATTTAAGGAATTCTTTTTCGACACTCGCTCGCGAGCAACGGATTATAGCAAAAAAATAATAAATGGCGGCCGCAGCGTTTTGCTGTTTCCAACTTTTGGTTCAGGAACGTTTCAGATAAGAAAACCAGAATTTCACAGGAAAGAGCTAAATTATTCTGAAAACCTGAGAAAAGGCGAAACGTTCCTGGATTTTACATGGAACGTTACCATTTTTTTTTACAGTGGATATCAAAACAAAATTCACGGAAACGAGCACAATGATTTTAAATTACTTTTAAAATCAGTCTATAGTTTTTCCATCATTCATGAAATACTGGCAAGGAAGCAGGGAATAAAGCAATTGGCTAAATTAGGTCTAATTAGAATGTTTTACAGATATTATATAAACAAAAATTTTACATGCTAATCCTGGTATGTTTGAATAATCTTGTCTTGCGCTTTGTAAAATTAAATGTCTTGAAGAAGTTAAAGTCAAATTCGTATGATTTTAGCATTCAGTTATTATTTGAATATTTCAATAAGTTTTTTTTTTCTTTTTTTTTTTTTTACATCACCTTTCAACAATTTATACAGTGTGCCCGCTAAAGTTCACTGCACCCCAATAATTTCTGAACGGCAAGAGCTATAGTCATATAAATGTGGTCTAAACGTAATAAATTAGCCATGAGCTACTCATTGAAAGCGCCTATGGTGCCACCTGGTGAAAAATGCGGAGTTAGCATTCCTGCCTCGAAAACGGTAAGATATGGGTAGAAAAGGTGTTTTATAAATTTGTAGAGCATCATCGATTTAGTGCGAAAAGAGGCCTTGTGGACATTAATGTGAAGTATAGAAATGTTAAAACGAGCATTTCTTTCTTCATTATTTCCTACACGGTATTCATAAAAGTGGTGTCTATGTATATAAAGTAGCTATGGGCTACTCAATACAACCGACTACGGCGGCACCTGGGGAACATTGCGCTAGCATTCCTATGTCGAAAACGGAAAGAAATAGGAAAAACGATGTACAAAGTTATAGATCATCATCGATTTAGTACGAAAGACACCCCGTGGACATCCATGAAAGAACAGAGTGGTTAAAACGAGCATATATTTTATCGTGATTTTCAACACTGTGACGCAACGAATCTTGAACGAAAAAAGAAATGATTATCTTTCGGACAAAACACGACACCGCAACGTGGCAAAGGGGTATCGTTTGTAATTTCTAATCATGATTGTTATAGCTAGTAGTTTTTTCTTTCTAAGATCGTTTTGACTCGTCACAGTGTAGGAATTCTCGAAAAAAACAAATTCGCGTTATAACCGTTCTGTTTTTCGCATTAATGTCCACAGGGTGTCTTTTCTTACTAAATTGATGATGCACTACAAATTTGTAAATTTGCCTACTTTCCCCCTATCTCTTTCCGTTTTCGAGATAACAATGCTGACACCGAAGTCTTCCACCAGGTGGCGCCGTAGGTGGTTTCATTCAGTAGCTCATAATTATTTACTATACCTAGACACCACTTTTATTAATATATCAGAAGTCGTTCCGAAGTTAAGTTGACCTTCTACATTAGGAGACAAACAAAAAGCACTTTTTTATGATATTTTTGTAAGAAAACTGCAAGATGCATCTTTTCGAAATTTTAACAGTTTTTTGTACATATCTTAATGTATGCACAAGAAATTTTTTATTAGATTTTGTTGCTTCTACTCTAAATTATAAATAAATATGTTCAACCACATTTTATGACACGATGGGAAAGATAAAAAAAAACTACTCAATGAATCATTTTCAATTTTTAATTAAAGCTTACTTAATTGTCTTCGATATGAATTAAAGCTTTTATTAAAATTATTAAAAAAATATATTAACAAATAAGAACGAACTTCTTTAACGAATTTTCTTTCTTTTTTTTTTTTTTTTAAATCAGCCATTACATGACATTTTTAAAAATAAATTTATGAGTTCCTTAATTATAACTAGAAGCTATTCTCACGAAGTTTACGAAAAAAATTTATTTTTGTGCTTCAGATAATTCTACATGGCACTATCATGCCCACCGTCCAGACGAAATTTTCCAATGCAGTTGAGCATATTTGTTTATAACTTAGAGTAGAAGCAAAAAAAAATCTTATAAAAAAATCTTGTGTATACTTTTAGATATGTAAAATAAACTGTTAAAATTTCAAAAAGATCCATCATGCAGTTTTCTTACAAAAAAATCATAAATAATTGCTTTTATCTTGGTCTCCTAATGTAGAAGGTCCCCTTAAGAGGGTGACAACGAAACATACTGTATATTTGCCATTAATGTTTATTATTTATAGCATTATATTTTTTTTATCTTTAAAGTTAATAGAAAGTAAAAATGAGTTATGGTATCTTATTTATTATTTTTAAATTTCTTATTCCAAAAAGTTTTTTTTTCATAGAAAAAGTAAAATAAAATTGACGGATATTTTAAATTGGCAAAACAAAGAAGAAAGGACCAGTAAATCTCTAAAAATGTAAAACACTATCAAAACATTTTTAAAAAAAACTTATTTCGAAATCTTTTACTAAAATCTTTGAATTAAAAAGTAACTCAAGATAAAAAAAAATAGTAAGTAAAAGTTCGGAAAAGTTATTTTTTTTATCTTAAAAATGTTGTTATTTTTTGTCAAAATATAAAAAGTCACGAAACTTATTTAGTGTAAGAACGTATGTTTTGCTTCATGTACTACTCAAAAATTTGTCAAAGAGTATACTTCAAAGAAGTAAAATTGATGCATATTTTCGCGAAAGTAAGTTCAATTTAAACATTTATGGAATAATAAAAAAATAGGGCATACATTCACGTCTAAATCATCAGATATTTAAAATGTGTAATATTTTTAAATTTTGATAAAATATTTTGTATGGAATTAAAAAGTAAGATAACTTAATATAAAAGTAAGATAACTTAAGATAAAAGTAAAATAACTTAAAATAAAAGATGAAAAAACTTTACCAGAAATGGATTAATAAAATAACGGAATGTAGAAAAATATATAAATAACACAAATGATAAAACAGAAAAAAAATCTTACTGAACTATGATCGCATATATGTATATTTATCTCATATTGATATTCTTAACAAAATTTCAATCATTCGTTTAAAATAAATGTAAACAATTTAAAGAAATTCTGAGATATTTAAAATTGTTCTATATTCAATACTTGAAAATATATCTAAATTGAATGCTTCAAATGCTTGTAAAACTGTTGTAAATTTAATAAAAGTCATTTTAAGGTAAAATCAGGTGTATTTTACAAATTCAACACAATGCTTTTATTGACAAGGCTTTAATTATATGTATATCTAAAAGTTTTAAAATTTAATTTCAGTCTAATAATCCCTTCACCTCCAGGCTTTATTTTGCCGGTGAATTACATTATACCCGGCTATGGGGTGCAAAAACTTTGCACCATAAAACTCACCTTCAACCAGTGTCTTGTTATATCAGTTGCATATCACAGACCAATCAGGTTCAGATATCGAACCATTATTGTGTAGTGAATGATGTAGGAGGTGTACGCGATGGTCGTTGATTACTGAAATGGAGGACGTACTCAGAGGACATACGTCCTGAGAATACGTCCAGGGGGTCAAGTGGTTAATATATATAAAATGCACTTCAACTTTTACTGCCCAAAAGGGACAGATAAGTATAAGAAACAATGTCTATAGAGCATAGATGTCCCTTCAGGTCCCTTATATTGAGGTAAAAAAAAAGAAACAAAAAATGAGTCGAGTCACCACCGATAAGAGCGACAGAGAGTATTTTGTAAACAGAATATAAATGTATTATTGATTTAGAAAAACTCTAGCTCCCTGACTGCCGAGAAAAGGGTCAAAATTGTAATGTTGTTTTCTCTGTATATTTTAATGATAAAAAATGATGTTTTTTTCTAACATACTAAAAAACAATTGTTACGTATACACATATAAACCTTCAGAGCGTTAATCATAACTTAATTTTTTAAAACGGGATTATATCTGCAGAATTATATTAACTGAAATAATGCTTCTATTGTTGTGAAACCTACAGCTTAGTGAACGTATATATCAGTTCGCGGCGGTGAGAAGGCTAATTTACATGCTATATTTGTGGCACACAATTAGTCTGTAATACCACAATGATGAAACTTTTTAATCAAGTGAATGATAAGTGAATAAGTCTTTGCAATTTGCAATATGCAGAGGGTGAATGTCGGCTTGGTAGAATGAAAATTTACACAAGGGTTATCATAAAAAATTGTTAATTTAAAATGAGTCAACATGATGAGCACAAATCACTACCGATGAAAAGACACCAATAGCAACACTATGACAAACACAAAATATTTAATATTGAATATGAAAAAAATCTTGATGAAGAAACACGCAATATTAAAAAAATTCATATTTATCTATGATTATACTTGGGCTATATTTACTGAAAAATTTATAACAGCATTAAAATAGGCACATGAATATAATTAATTGGATACTGAATGTTGCCAGAAATGTTGATTATAAGGCAATTATGTATAGAAAGAAGGTGAATATTGCAATATGAAATCCTTCTGACTAACAGGAATTAGTTGAAGGTTTAATTTAATGATATTTAGAATTTATTAAAATTCACTATCCTGGTAAGATCTTTCGTTGGTATAAACTTCCTTTAGAGTTAATTTGAATCCGAGCTAATATTCTCAAATGTAAGTAAATGACGTTCTAATGAATCCAGAAAGACGTCAGCTGTCTTGTTGAATTCATTATTGGTGATATAAGTTAGAGTTAATTAGTAGAGTTATGGTGTTTTCGCCTAATTATCAAAATGCATCGGAAGACCCTCCGAAAGTAATTGATGCAAATTATCCTTGAACTCCGAGGACGGTGCTCAGAGAAAAAATAATCTTTCATTGTCGAGAATTCTTCCCGTATATATAAAAAAGAAATAAATAGTATACTTATATAAACTTGCCAGTTACGAGGCAAAGCCTTGCGTTTTACAATCATAGCTTAATAAAACCACGAGTTCATTAGACTTGTCAGTAGGTTCGCAGATAATACTAGAACAGTGATGATAACGAAAGCATAATATTATTTAAACTAAAGTTACATTCTAACAATGAAATCATAGCTACGGACAAATTAAAAAAACTCGCGTTTTTTAAACCGATGATTATATTGATAAAATGAAAAATTGCATTAGCGATCTAAATTGAATAATTCTCAATTAAAGACAGGGTTTAGTTAAGCATGGAATGTGGCACGAGAATTTCATTTTTATTCAGATTTTACAGCTGAACAAAACATGTAAAACACCTCGTGTTTATGGTCGATTAAAAGAACATAAGGCGAACTCTCCAATTAGCCCAAGTGTATCAAAGTTCTCCGCTCCAATATATTTTCCAGAAAAAGCATTCATTAAATTATCAACTTATGCGTCGGGTTGGGTTTGTTTTTGACAGTCAATTATCTACTCGAGGGATATAGACCCGAGGCGTTTGCCCTCCATGGGAGTCTTTCTAAGGGAATCTAACTGGTATTTACGAATGGAAAATCTAAGTTTCGACGAAAACTATAAAACTCCGAACGATTAGACCAACGGGCGCGATTGGGTTCGAACTCAGCACCTTCCGTCTACCAGCTTCTATTAGGCCGACGGGCGCTATTGGGTTCGAACTCAGCACCTTCCGTCTACCAGCTTCTATTAAGCCGACGGGCGCGATTGGGTTCGAACTCAACACCTCCCGTCTACCAGCTGCGAGAGCAGAACTTTCCCGCCAGTGGTGGGGGGCCATCACTCCTGCAGACTATGCAATTGAATCTACAGTTGAACTAATCTTCAAATAATTAAAAAATAAAGTTTGGTGACAATAGTGTTGTAGCTAGCCTTGATATCATATCCTCATAGCATGCATGGTCACAGTGACGTCGCTGTTAGTCACTGTGGTCATGTCACATCTATGACCAAAATGTCGCCACTCAGTAATGTCACATTGTGACTGAGATGTGAAATTCTTAGAAAACTTTAAAAAATTACAAAAAATATTCAAAACCTGTTATTTAGGTAAAATTATATTTTCTGGCTATTAAAACAAAAATTGTCACGCCACTGTTATGTCACTGCATGTAACGTACGTCACGTCACATATGTGATGAAAAAAACCACCATATTGTAAGTCACAGTCTGACAAGAATATGAACATAAAAAATCTTTGAAAATGAATAGAAATATTTTAAACAGGTCCGAGTTACAGCGGCATAGGGAATGAAAATATATTAGTGGATAGCAAATAGTAAATTCGGACACAAAAAGAGGTGGGGGGGCATAAAAAGGAAAAATGCACAGTACAAGTATTAACAAACTAGATTTTCATGCTATATTTTATTAGTTTGTTATCTAAGACAGTGAAAGTATACTTTTTCATGATTTCAATTTTATCTACCATTGCAATTTAGTATAATAATCCTTCACTGATTGTTATCGTTATAAAAGTGTTTCTCGGAAAAATGGTACATACTGGAGCAATTTGGATAACATATTTAGAATTAGAAATATTAAATCTGTACACTTTAAATGTTCAGTTTGCAGGGAGGAAGTTGTTTTATTTTTTTTTGTCGACCAGTGGTATTCGAAACACTTCTGTGGTTTCAAACTAAAATTTTCTATTGCAGTTAAGCCTGTAGCTTTTAATGAGCACGCAGAAAGAGTCTTCAGAGTTTAGTTATATATGCATTTCTTGCTTTAGAATTTGCACTCAAGTCAAAATTTTTCTTGTTAGTGTTTAAGTATTTTAAGTAACTATTTTTTTAATTCTACTTCTTTCAGACTTTTTAAATAAAATTAGCATTTTCCAAAATATATATATATATATATATATATATATATATATATATATATATATATATATATACAAATTTTATACAAAACCCAAGATATAAGTATTCGTATTTCAAATTTGTGTTTTAGAGATATGAATTTAAAAAAAGTTATTTTACAAATTGTTTTATTCTACAGAAAATGAATATGAAAAGAATGACAGATTGACAAAGAAATATTTTTTCCAGTATACTCTCTTTTCATTTATTAAGAAGATACGTATTTTGTATTTATTACGTGTAAAACAAACTTTACTTAAAAAAATAAAAAGAAAGAAAAAAGGGGGGTGTTTCATTAAAATAGAAAATTTTCATTACAAACACTGCCATAAAGATAAAATTATTGCGCATTTAAACTCCAAATCCGTTGTATACAAAAAATAATTATAATAATACAGTAGAAGCATCTGCTTACTCAATATCGTATGCGGTCGATTAAACCGCAGAATAAATAAGGATCAGAGAACTTTAGACGCGGGAAGTTAGTTTTTTTAAGCTAACAGAAAAACTTCTGACAGTTTAGGATAAAACATGGATATTGTTACAGTATTTATGAAGCTTAAAAGGTATGAGCTTTAAAAGTATGAAGCTTAAAAGGTATATGCAATGAGACTGATCTGAAATTCTTTTCAGAAGCGATATTTTCCGATTCGATGCTGTAAAATATCTTAATCTGCCATCGCTAAAAAAAAGAAAAAAAAAGCTGACGCAGAGACTGATTCAGTATTTAATTGTCAGTATTATTTTGGAGTTAAATATTATATTCGATTATAATGCTATTACGAAACTGTTACAATTTAGAAATTATTATGCTATTTATTAGAATATTTATAGAAATTATTATGCTATTATTATTTTACATATGAGTGTTACATATTTGTACATGTAGTGAAACTTTTGAAATATTTTTTTCATTGCTAATAATATTTTAAATTAGTATTTAAAATCCTAAATCTCAATACCAAAGTTTTCAGATTTAACATTTGCCAAAATTATAAAATAATAGGAATTCCTTATAACATATGGAAAGATTTTTGAGAAATTGTTAAATGCATTTAATTCATCTATTGCAGTTTGTTGTTGTTTAATAGAATAATTATAAATACTAATTATTTAGTGTTTTTCAAATTGATATATTTATTTTTTTAATTGTATTTAAGCATTTTTTTCGGCTGTTTGTGATTTCAATCAAACATTTAATTGTAGACATTCAGAATCAGTTATTTAATTTTCTTTGACTGTAAACTCACTTTCTACGTTTTTGATACATTTATTTTATTGGCATTAAAAAATAAAATATAATATTTAAGCATTGAAATAAAGTGTTTTTCATGCCCGATAAAGTTGAAAAGTGTTTATGACTTCAGATTGTCTGTCCGTCTGTCCGCGCTCTAACTCGCGTAAATATACTCGGATTGCCCTGAAATTTTTGGATGTTATTGATGTTTACCATAGCACGGTCCCTATTTGTAATGAAGTTTGTAGCATGTTTAGTTCATTTATAGGGACAGTCAAAAGTATTCCGTTACATTACGTCCTGTGGGGAAAAAATCTTTTCAAATGATTTTTAATGATTTTGCACGCTTTCAAACAAAATAAAATTGATATGCGTTTATGAAGCGCACTAAAATGTGCTTTTTGTAGAATATGCGAGGCAAAGTATAGTTATTGTTCATTTAAAGGGTTAAAAAGGGAATTCAAATACATAATGATATAGGGGTGGAGAGAATTGTTTGCGGCGTACTTTAATTATGTTAATCTATTTGATATATAATGAAATTAATACATGTCGTTGAGGTTTACATACTATGATTTATTTCATGTATAATACGAAATGTATATAGCATTTACAGGGACACGCAAAATATTTCAGATACTATATTTTATCCGAAGTACTCTTCATTAGCGATGATTGCTGGAAATACATTTTTAATTATGATATGCGCTTTTACGATTCACTATATTTATGCATAGTATATGGTGTATATATATGCTATAATTCATATACAGGACTATACAAAAGTATTCGTAAGGGTTACTGGGTATGGGCGCAAATTGCTTAAAGGTGGTTTTTAAATGAGTTATGCATTTTTACGCTGCACTATATTTAATTTACTAAGAAATGTTTGTAGAATATAGATAAAATGATATACAGGCTCATGCAAAATATTGGCTACGTTACCGTCTATAATTTATAATTTCTGGAAATGTGATTTCAGCAGTTTTTAGAGTGTTTTAGTTCGAATTAAATTTTAACTATATAGTGGCGTGTAATAAAGATTCTAGGTAAACTACAGAGTTGTACAAAATCAGTTAAGTATATTTCCATATATTAGTATAAATTGCTGAAAGAGAATTTCAACCTGTTATGCGTTTTCTTGATAAACTAAATTTTTCCAATATATCGTATATATATATCAATCTACAGATCAAATACAGGACTGTTCAAAAGAATTGGAAAACATATTTGCGCTGGATGGTGTTGGGCAGATGCACGTCCATTTACCGGTACCAACTTAACAACCCAAACATACATTGAAGCGGGGAAAAATAATAATTGGGTAATGGGGGTAATTACCCAAAAAGTAGTAATTAGTAATTGGAGGTTAACTACTCCTCAATTACTGTGCCTGAATTATTATAGTGGTATTTAAAACATTATAATTTATAAACAAACATTTGTGATCGTAATTATATAATAATGGTCCTGGCTATTCCTGATAATTAAACTAACCTTAATTATCTTAAATTGAGGCGGGAGGAAACACATCTCCAAAACGCCCCAAGTTGCGTTGTGTAATTTTAGTGAAGAAATAGCGTATAGGCCGTGCAGTTATATCTAAATAAAACCTATCTAAACTACGCATAAATAGCATCATAAAGCAGACTGTCATCTGAAATAAAACTTACATTAAAGTAAAACAATGGGCTCATGTTGTATTAAAAACATAGCCAAAGGTTAACAATAAACAAAAGGTTTATTTACAGTTAATTTACATATTTACAAAAAATAAAATAAAGAAAATAGAGTTGTGTCACAAGACACCCGCGTTCCAAAGAACGAAATTGAATTAGTAATTGCATTAAATTTACCTTTTAAATTAACATTCCAAATATTAACTAATTGCTTGAGTACCATAAATTGTACACCCCTAACGCAACATAAAATATTAAAGCAATGGGAATACAAAAACGTTAAATAGAACATACCTTCTGTAAGGTGGATCACTCGTAATTAAGGTTGCACTTGAATCCTTGGCACCTTGAGTGTTTTTTATTTTACACTCTAGGAAAAGTTCACTAATTTAAAACACTTAATGATGAAAGCAATGTCCGAGGACGGTTGATCATAGGGCCATCCCTTAACGGGAAAACACGACCCGAATAAGTCGTCATCGTCGTAGAATTTCCTTTTAAACACTTAGGAAATTGGAGCTGCACTCAATCATTTAAAACCATACTGGTTAGAGAGCTGGAACGCATCTCTTGAAAACCATCATAGTCTAAGAGCTCGCCTTCATCTCTGTTCAGCCATCATAGTTCAGGAACTCGCATCACTCTCTTTATTTTTAAGACTTCATATTTTAAGAACTCAAGCTGGTCTCTTTATTATTAAGACTTCATAGTTTAGGAGCTTGCATCGATCTTAAGTCATCATGGTTTAGGAAGTCGCATCGATCTATTTGTAACTTCTTCCTTCAGTTACGAAATCACCTCGTGATGACAATATGGAGGAGGGTCCTCTGCCCTCATCGTCGAATGGTAGGTCAGCCTTGCTGACCCCCACTTCTTCCTTCGACCTGCAAACGTCTGATTCGTTATTGCACTTTTTCCGGTGTATACCGTACCCCGCCCCCTGAGCGTCAGCGATCTTGGTTTCTGGACCCCGAAACTCGCCTCTGTGGTCTGTTTTATTAGGTACCCTAAATAACGTAACATCCCGTCATAAATTCGACTTGACATTTTATGTCAAGCTATTGTCAGGCTTGTAGACTCCGTGTCTCGCTAAAAAGATCCCCTCTATATATAAGACTCACTGTGCAGTCCTTCTCTTATTAAGACTTTACAGCGGAGATACATATATGAGTATATTTATATTAAATAATAATAATAATCAAAATAACTATATGTAAGAATACACTCTAAATATATATATGCATTTTATAAAATAATAATAATAATCAAAATATATAAATAATAGTATTTTTTATGACAATAAAATAAAATAAAAACCTGCTGAAGTGGTATCAAGGGTATTTATGTCAGTTACATGATACACTTCCAGCATATCCCCTCGTTTTTATGGAAAAAAATTATTCATCTATTAATTTTTTTCTTGTTTGGTACTCCAACCACTCTAGGTTGAGAGACAACGGTCATTGTTAAAAGATGGTCCTTTCACATCTCGATTGATCCGTTGCTGGCGACCACTCATTGATAATGTAAGAATGAACCGTAGCTACACGCTGCCTATCTGTCTGCACTGTTTCAAGATGATAACTGTCCTTAGTGTGAAAGTAAAGTTCAACAAGTCACACTGATTGATCACAGTAGTATGGTAACACACAAAAATTGTCCTTGTGTAATATCACTAAATGGAGATTCTGGACTGGTCATCACATTGTTCGTTATATGTAAACACTACAGTTCTGTGGATATACAGTTCTGTATACTTGTAGACTGGTGATGTATGTCACTGAATCACACACAATTTTTGTTTCCCCAAAAAAATTTCCTATCTACTTTAATAGTCAATGAAACACATAGCAAAAGTAATTTAGAATAATTCATAAGTCCAAAATTATTTAACTAAATTAAAACATGTTTCTGACTTATTCTTCAATTACAACATACAGTATGGCTTTTACATATGATTATCAATTAAAACACATTATATAATACTAACAATAATTTAAATATGATACCCTACTGTATATATATACACTTTAACAAATTCACATGAAATATACACCTTATTTCACAAGATTTAAACACTCTAAAATATACATTCTTTTACATTATTTTGTTTTTTGTTTGAGGTTATGGATACTAATATTCATTTTCATAATACCTGTCACATTCTTTTCATGAAGTATTATCTATGATTAAAGAATTGCTGTACTAAAAACCTAAAATAACCAGCTTACTAACTGCTTACAAAATCTGTAAGTCTAACCTGTAAGTCTACTATTCTATTTATTTAATTCTTTCTTTTTTATTCTAAAAGAAAGATTTATTATTTAACTCTTATTTTATTTATTCAATATATATTTCAACACAAATGATAGATTTCTTCTTATCAACTACAGAATACGTAACCTAACGTTTATTACATTACTCAAAAGATAACTGTCAATCTCTTCCACTGAAGAGTAAGCGCATAAAAACTCGTAATCGCTGTCATCTGTGAGCTATCTACTAATCTATCTCCAAAGGATCGCGCTGCACTTTTTTCCTGCATCTGAAAGGAACATAATCATCGTTACTTAGCAACCGCTAAATCACCTTTGGCTGACCCCTTAAAACTAGCTGGACCAGGTCCGCTTATCTGCAACTTACTAATCGCTTTCACCCCCCTGACTAACGAGCGAGGGGCGAGACGAGGACACAAGGATTACACGACAGTTTACGCAGGTATGTAAAACCATATTTTATACTGTAAAAATGACTATATTCAAATGCAATTTTATACTAAAATGAAGTACTCTTTATGAGCTTTCTAATGCTGTAAAAATTATTTTAATACGCCCATTATAAATCTTAAAAATAAGTAAAAGAAACTTCAATCTAACAAAAGGGTCTTAAAATTCCCCTGATTCCAAACTGTGTTGAAAACGAAGCGTGAGAAACCTGTTCTACGAAGAACTCTCCCGCTAAACGAACCGCTACCGTACTTTCCGAAGACCTGAAATTATGTTTCCCAAAATCAGTGAAATACCCACACTATTTTATTTAAATATAAAGCCTGGTTAGCCCCAATTTTGCTATGCCCATGACTTATATACATGAAATAATAAATCTATTTTCCTGGTCTCTAACATAAAATACTGTCCCATAAAATTCCACCAATTTATCCTTAATCGAGAAAATCCCTCCTATAACGGAATCCTGTTTTTCCAGAATAGAATGACACATTCTACTTAATGTGTACCGTAGATACTGTTGTGCAGACAATTAGCCTTCCCTTTTAACGTACTTAACTAATTCTGCAACAGTTGATACCAATAAACTCAAAATCAAGCACTTTCCTGAAACGGAACTCCCATCGCTGATTTAAAGGAGTAATTACGCTACCTTGTGATATTCAAAACACTGCCTAGCCGGAAAATTAGAAATTCAAATACCCTTATCTAATATCCGAACAGTAAATATCACCCAATACCTTGTATTTACTTTTAAATACACTCGTGAATACGGGACATAACGTTACACTGTCTAAGACGGTAGCACAATTCTCTACCTGCTGTCCTAACCTGACCAATATAAAAAGAAGTCTTCTACTTCCGTACTACAAATACTCTTTACAATAATAAACTCCCTTTTAATAAATTATAACATGAATTTTAAAACTGTTAGCACCAAAAATAACCCGATTTTAAAATTTACGCTTTAGTAAAACAGAGAAAAAAATTATTTTAAAATTAAAATTACATATAAACACTATCTTTTACTTCTATTTCTTTAAAGTATTTAATTTCTTTATATTAACACACCTTCGCTTTTATTTTTTATAGGCAAATAGAAGTACTCCAATGCAGCGGACTCACCACCCATCCGAGTTTCCGGAAGTACAGCCCTTCGACCCGCAAAGCGCAGTACCACACGGATGAACAGCCTCAACAGCATTGGATTACCAAATTTACCAGGTAAATATCATTACTACACTACACCGTACTTTTAATATTAAAATTACTTTACTGTTTTTAAAAGTGCTATTAATCCCGATATTTATTTATTTTTAGTTGTTTTTCTTAGCGACTAAAAATTTCCAATTCTGAAAAAATTGGTGACTGGTATACACCTTTTATTTTATTAATTTTAATGCATAATATTTTTTGTTTAAAACCAATTGTTAAATAATACTTTAATAACCTAGTCGAAATTTTAAGTTTAAATTTTATTTTTAAACTTTTGAATTTTACAAATGCTAACGATAATTTATAATTAAATTATTTAATTATACCATTGCATAAATGAATTTTATTTAAAATGAATTTCTTTAGAATTTTCCTACGGAATCCATTTATTTAACTAATTTTTAATTTAAATTTAATTAGCAAAAATAAAACATTCATTAAAACCTAAAATGTTTTTTATATCTTTTTAAATTTTGCCTACCTGCAATTTTCAAAATTTATTTATTCTGCATATAATTTGCTCAAATAAATAAAAATACTCTCAAAAAATTTTTTTTTGCTGAATTCGTTATCAGAATTCCGAACTTTATTTAAACGAAAACCTTCATCCTAATATTTTAATTATCACTTTTTAACCTTCTAAAAAAATTTATTTTATTTATTTTATTTATTCTAAATTTTAATCCTAATTTAGAATATTTTTCTTTATTTATCGATTCAGTTTATATTTTAATAGCAAGCCTAAAATAAATTAACTTTTCGTTAAGTAATTGGCTAAACGCTACAAACCTTAATAAACTCTACAATTTTTTTTATTTATTTTTCTTTTATTCAATAAACTCATTTATTTTACCCTCATTAACGCTAATATATGCGCCTTACCAAAGAATAGTCATTGTACTTTAAAATACGTAACTTCTGTCAAATCCAAGATAATGATATTTCGCTGGTTTTTCTTTCAGATAATGACATATGTCGAAGAATTAATTACGGGAGGCCCATACCCCCAATGTAAATTATGTCGCCCAAACGACACCTCGGGAAACCACGCCTCTACTCTGGACCATGTAAATACGCCTACTAAAATCATTATCCTACTATATATATGCATGAATCACTATCCTGTCTACAATACACTCCGCCCATTGTCTGGACGAACACGTCTACTCTCTGTTGTTTACCAACATGACCCTTTAAATTTTGACACGAAAGTCGTTTGATAACAACATAGCGCTATGTGCCTTTGCACCGAAACCAATTTTAAAGTTTAATACACATATAAACATACTTATTTACACAAATATTATATACAATTATCACCCAAAGTAGAATATACCTGAAAACTACCTTTTTAGGTACGTTTAACCCAAAAATTCACGTGAATTATTTTAAAAATAGTTCCGTTGAAAAAGAAATACCCAAATTTTGGTACGCCTGTACCGCTACCTAAAACTTGACAATAGTAATTTTACTGCAAACCATGGCTTACGTAACCAGTATTTGTTACCGCTGGCTTAAAATTCCTATCAATACGAATTTATTTATAAATAAACTTCAATTTTTTTTACCCATAAAATACACTTTGCATGTACAACACTTGCCTGCCGATGCATGAAAACATACATTTTATTTTGCTATATTTATATGTCTGCATTTTCTTTCTAACACGCATGCTGTCAAAAATTATTTATTTATTTATATATTTAAACCTGCATGCTAACCCTTAGTACTGTATCCTACTGTGAATTTTCAGAAACAGATGAAGATGATGATTGTAATCGACAACCATATTTCAATTGCATTTATTTATTTATTATTTGTGTATCATATGTGTATGTGTCCAAACCGTAAAACTGCTACTAGCCTAAAATAAACTCCTACCTTTAAACAGGCCCTGAGGAAAAAAAATCCTCAAAAATCCCAGAATAACAGCTCCAGAATATTAGCTAACTCCGTTTTTTCTGTCACTAGAAACCAAAACTAGAAACTTGTCCTCTAAAAAACAGCCGGTTTGAACTTCTACGTCAAACGTGACCGCTCAACAACTCTCCCTCGGCAGAATGAGCGTGTGAGTCAAATCCATCATTCTCAGTGCCCACTTTTCCTCCCGATTTCTGAGTTGACAACCTGTAAACACGGTGCATCCAAGATGCGGGGTTGGAAAGTATTCTCCACGGAAACCTGTAGCATCTTCCTGAAGAATAATATTTCTCCCAAACCTACAAAAACTGTTTCCGCACTAAATTATATACCTTTTTAAAAACCCCCGTTTGGACACCATGCAATTATACACTACCAGCAATATTTTATACTGATGAATGCTTACATATTTATTTATTTATTTGTAACTAAATGTAAAAGCTGGTATTTATATCTTTTCATATAAACATACCATTTACAATTTTGATTTATTTTATATTTGATATATTATTTTTATATAATTTCTATACCATTCTCACAATTTTATTCTAAAAATAATATTTCTACGCTGACCAAAACATTTTAATTTTGACCAAAATACGTCACTATTTTGAGAAGAAATCTAATTTATTTTTCGTAAATCATTTTGTATTTTATATAATACCTATAAATACAGTACTATTTTTTATGCGAAAGCATACCGTACGCCATTTTTTTTGAAAAAACAATTTATTTATTTATTTTTGTCATATTCTGACATCTACAAAATAGTTTATTTATTTTGTAACATCTATAAACCTACTTACTTACGAATTTTCGTATTTTATATATTTTTTTGTTTATATTTTGTTTGCATTTTGAAAATTGTATTTTTTTTTAATTTTTTTTATATATATTTACCAGTAACTATCACCTAGTAAAAAATAACCGTTTACATCTCCAACTGACATTCCGTAGTTTAACAACTCCTCATTTTTTTTTTTTTTACTTACAGCGTAAAATTTAGAGAGTTACGCTTTTTTTTTACCCTTACGCGGCCGCAGAAAATATCGGTACATACCATCATGTGAATGAAAGCACACTCGTACCTACCCTAAGACTACTTGAATGCCCCTACACACGAATACCTCACTAACAAAACTTTATCCCAAAAGTATGCTTTTATTTTATTTTTTTTTTTTTTTTGAAAAATTTTAAAACTTATACTGAAATGCTCTCTAGAGCCATCTAAAAGTAAAATTTCCAGTCTAAAAATACCTGTAGGTGTACAAAAACACTGCTACTGCATAACTAACACCTTTTTAACTACTACTACCCTTTAGAACCGAATTTTACTTGCAAAAGATGATTTTATTTGAATTTTTACAGTTTTTTTTTCAACTCCTACAAAAGCTGCTTTTTGCTTTGGAGCCTGTAAAATCCTATATTTTAAACTATTTATGCTTAAATACTTTGAAAATAGTACAAGGATTAATCCTACTTTTATTTGAAATCCAAATTTTCAAAATTTAACCCTTGAGCTTCCACCAAAACATGTCACTACCTGACACTTTCCCAACTAAACGAAATCCTATCGTTTTTCTACACTACAGACCCATGATATATCTACTAATCTCAGAGATATATAGTAAAACATGTCTTTAACGACATAAAATCCAATTTATACCATTAATTACCCTGATATAATTGAACTTAGACCCAAATACACTGAAAATACACTACACTAAAATGAAAGCAAATGAACACAAAATACACTAAATAGAAAAGAAAAATTATACATACAAATTTTAGAGAAAATATTATCTAATAAGATTGGATTTTATAATTTTTGCTATTTTTTATTTTTGAAAGTGCGACAATCCCTTAGATAAATTTCCCGAACACCTATGTACATCCTACACTTAAAATTGAATACCCAAATTTATTCGTCAGCCTCTTGCTCTGAGTCTGACTCGCTAGATGCATCGCTGAATTTTCGAGCATTCTTTGCTGTTGTTTTTGGAGAGAATAAAAATTTTATGTGTCTTCTTATCGTTGTGCCATTCGAATTGCCCTTAAGACGTAAAACATAATTATTGTGTCTAGCACTTTTCACTACCTCGAAAGGTCCTTCAAAACGAGGATGTAGGGCCCTGGGTTTACCTATTACTTTCATATAGACTTCCTGGCCCACATCTAAAGTCTTAACTTCCTGGAGATCGCTTTCCTTAATATACTCGGCCATTATTTTCTGTTGATTGGCAATCGTTTGTCGGTGGACTTCCTTCATGTGCTCGATCCTATTTTTGACAAACGTCTAGGTGCACGTTAAATCCGGGGAATTAAGGATCGTAAATTGATTTTTGATTTCCCGACCAAAAAATAATTTTGATGGCGAATAGCAAGAGCTCTGTGCACGGTGGTGTTGAAGTTTAATTTGAAATAGTCTAGTCTCGTGTCCCATTCAAGAGTGAAGTTGGTCATTGCGACTAATGATGCCTTGAGCTGTTTGCGGTTGATCTCTGCCAAACCATTTCCCATCGGCTTGTACACGGAAGTAAAACGAAGATCTATGTTTAGAGCCTTCGTGTACTCTTTAAAGACCGCACTCCGGAAGTACTGGGCATTGTCTGCAATAATTGTGGAGCACAAACCATATGCACCGAAGTATTTATTTAGTACATTCAAGATAGTTTGGGATTCCACGTTTCTGAGGGGAACTGCTTCTAAGAATCGGAATCCCGCATCGACAATAGTTAGAATGAAACAGTTTTTCTGAATGTTAAAGGCAGTTTTCCCATTATGCCAATATGCAGAATCGCCCCAATTTGAAGATCCCTATCCATTTTTTCCAGCGGGACTTTAGTTGTCTGATGCTATTTACTGCAGTTACATCTGACACAAATTGCGCAGTAGTTCTTGACATCCTGATACATTCCATACCAGAATAACCTTGTCTTAATGGTTTCATATGTCTTTCTGAAACCAAAATGAAGGCCATGTGCTTCTGCCATGACTGTCATTTTCAGTTCCTCCGGCACAACGATGAGTTCCGGATTTTTTGCATTTTGTTTTAATACTAATGTTTTATTTTCATTCAAAGCATATTTTCTCGTTAATCTATTATTTTTATTAGTTTCAATTTTTTTTTTTTTTTATGATGGCCATTAATTTTTGTTCAGCGTACTGTTTCGCTCTTATATTGTTTTCACTTAATTGGCTATTAACTTTGAATAAATTATTTTGTAGTTCGTTATCCGTGGTAATGTTTTGTACTAAATTCCTTGACAAAAAGTCTGAAGGGTTAATTTTTCCTTCGATGTAATCTATTGAATAGTCAAAATCACTTAAGTTCAGGATCCATCTCGTAACGATGTCAGCCTGATTTTCCACCTTTAAAGGATAAGTTAAGGACTTGCTGTCTGTCAAAATTGTGAATTTTCGGCCTAATAACGGGTGTTTAAGGTGCATGACTGAATCATGTATCGCCAATAATTCGAATTCCATGCTAGGATAAACCATTTCTGTTTGTTTAAGTTTACGCCCATAAAATTCAATGGGAACAAGGAATCCGTTCTCCTCTTAGGCCAAAACACCTGATATGTCTACCTTCGATCCATCTGTAATAAGAGAAAATTCTTTGTCGAATTTTGGAGGTTTCAGAGTTGGGTTACTGATGATGGCTTCCTGTATATTGAGAAAGGCTCTGTCGGTTTCTTCCGTCCATTTGAATTTAACCTTTTCTTTTGTAAGTTCAACCAGACGGTTGACGATCTCTGCGTAGTTTTGTATGAGCGAGTGGAAATAATTAGCAAGTCCAAGTGACGACTTAACACCTGTCTTGTTCTTTGGGCGCGCCAAACGTTGGACCTTTCCAACATTTTTCTCAGAGGGAGCGTATCTGTCCTTGTTCACTTTAAAACCTAAAAATTCTATTTCCGGCTTGCAAATTTGAACTTTAGACGGTTCGACTGTGAGATTATGGTCTATTAGTGTTTGTAAGACCTCTTGTAATAAATGAAGCATTTCTTGAGGAGAGTCAGTTGCCAGAATTACATCATCGATAAAGTACCCCACCTTATCCTTTGGGAAGTGTCCTAGCACCTTATCCATTAATTCTGCGAATTTTGTGGGGCTAATTTTTAACCCAAAATTAAGGCGGCACGGGAAATATTTGCCGAACTCTCTCACAAACGCTAATTTATGACAGTCATCAAGCCGTAAGTTTATTTGGAAGAACGCGGAGTGTAGATCCAGGACTGAATAGCATTTTTTCCTACTGATAGCCTGTAGGATATCCTTTACGTCTGGCACTGGATACGGGAAACCTTCTAAAATTTCGTTAACAGTTCTGTAATCTACCGCTAGGCGATAACAGACTGTGTCTTTCTCTGTACTTTTCTTTTTTACAAATAATACTGGAAATGCATAATCGGAGTCCGACTTTTGTATTATCTTCGCTTCCAAATGTTTACGAATTTTCCCCTTTGCATATTCTTTAACCGCTTGATGTTTTTTGTATGGTTTATGCTGAATAGGGAAATCGTGACTTAAATTTACTTTTGGACTCACTAACGAAGTCTGATCTAACGATTTATAGGATTTAGAGAATGCGTACGCATGACTCAGTAATAGGTGTTCCATTTTCTTTTTTAAATCTTCCGTCATATGCTCCAAATTAAAATCTCCTATTTCTAGCTCCGCCTGTCTCAAGGACCGAACTTCACTTAGATTTAAGCTGTTTATAGGGTATATCTTACCCTCCTCTATATCGTCCTGAGCTAAATTGGTTTTACTAGTAAAGTCTTGAATTATGACTGCCGCATGTGAGTTTCGTTTCAATATACGTTTTTTTCTGAGTTGTTTGTCATAATCAAGTTAATCCTATGGTTGTCTGCCACTTCGTGAACCGAACACTCTGGCACTAATTCTACAAGATCCTCTTTCCGTTCCAGCAATGATGAACTGTTTAGGTTGAATTGTATCCGGACATATTAAAGGAATAATTCGTGTTTCACCAGGGTAGAGATGCGTATCCCTATCTATGACGGCAATTATCTCACTTTGTTTATTTTCTGTTTTACCCTGATTAATTACATTAACCCCAAAACTCTGTAGATTATTCACTTTCTGAACTATTTTATTTACATCCTGTGATTCTAGAGAAATTTTTGTATTCTTAAATTTTAATAACTTTTTGTCAAAATCAAGAATCATTTTATTCGTTTTCAGGAAATCAAAACCCAATAGCATCTGATACTCCCCATGAAAATTCTGTGTAGTCACATAAAAAGTGCCCGTGACAAAATCATTTTTAATTTTAAAAGTTATTTTGACACATTGTTCAAAGGGGTTGATAGAATTACCGAAAGTTTGTATTGTGATTCTGTTTCCCAAATATTTAATCTTAGCATTCGTCTGCTTAAGTTTTTCGAGCATCCCTGGAGACAGGAGCGGGACAGCAGCAACGCAATCACAGAGGGAGGCGACTTTAACCCCAAACACATCTAAATCAATGATAGGTAACCTATCGTCCATTTTTAAATTTACACTAGCTATTGTGTAAGCGTTTCCCTTAAATTGCTCATCGTTGGTGCGACCCCTCTTAGCTCTGTCACGCGAATCCTTATTTCTAACTCTAGAGTTCCTATAATTCTGCCTTTGCTGTTCAAAATTTCCATTATTATGACCCCTGGGATAAAAATTATCATCCGTACAATAATCAGAATTATCCCCTGAAAAATTCCGATTTCCTTGAAAATTATCATAATAATTCTGTCTATTAGATTTTTCAAAATTCCCATACCTAAATTTCTGTTGTAAGTAACCATGATTATTATCATACTGTTGATTGTTATGATAATTTGGTATAAAATTAGGTGTAAAATTGGGATTAGAATTGGGATTAAAATTGGGATACCCCTCTACACTTGGAGATAGATACCCAAAACCTGCATTAAATCTGTTATAACCACTTCTAGGATTAAAATTATCAGAATTCTGCTTTCTAAGAAAATTAGGTTTCTTTGAATTCGTTTTACCATTAAAATAACAATTCTGTAAATCGTGTTTACAAGTTTTACAGATCGCGCAATAATTTTCCTGAACTCTTTCGTCTTTATTTTCGCTACTTTTCTTTACATTTAATGCATTCAATTGCTCTGACAATTGTGCGATATATTTTAATTGATCTTTATTTTGCTCCAATAAATTCTCATAAATTTTCTCTTTACTTTCTACATTTTCCGTCACATTATTAACCTGTTCAATTATTGAAGAATTGAAAACATTTTCAAGGTGTAATGCTTTTTCGCATAATTTAGAGAATAATTTTATGTCTAATTTTCTTAGTTCCAAAGAAATATTCGGAGAAATTCCGTCCAGAAATTTATTTATTTTGATTAATTCAAAGAATTCCTTCGCACCTTTATTATTATCATAACCTGTCGTTTGTAAATATTTATAGGCCAAAATGCTAAAGTCTTCTATAAAATCTTTAACAGATTGATTAGGTTTTTGCTTTATTTGATTAAATTTTGTCTGATGTTCTGTGACATATTCTCTTTTTGAGAAAACATCCAAAATTTTCAGCTTAAATTTAGCATAATCTTGCTCAGAATTTAAATCGTCGTTTTGCATCAATTTTTCATGTGAAATTCCTACAAATTTTGATTTTAGAATCTGTAGCCTAAAATCCTCTTTTATATTTGTCCTATCCAGGAACTGGTCAAATTCTTTTAAATAGAATTTTACATTCGGAATTTTCTTTATATCAAAAAGGTTGATCAATCTCAACACCTGAGATAATAAATTTTCCTCTTTTTCGTGAGACATATTTAATTCTAATTGTTTAGCTGCCTCTCTTAATTGCTTACGCGTAGTAACTCCTGAATTAGAATTATCTTTACTTTTGCGATAACTTCTATTTGTCATAAAGTAAATTTTCTAAAACCTATACACATAAATGCACAATAATACACAATAATTGTCGTGATTTTCCCCCAAAATGCACAAATAATACAAAATAACACATAAATCAAATAAATTCTTTCTACTCAAAATCAAACAAGTTTTTCTCAGTACCATAAATACCTCAATAATTTTTCAAAATAAATTCTCAGTACTTCTTACTGATTTTAAACACAACCATGAATTATTTTCCAATACTGTATGATTTTTCTTTATCATACTTCAATAATTAAAATTTATTTATGAAAAAGATTTTTCTCTTTTGATTTCAATAATTGTTTCAATATTTTCAAAATTCTCATAAAGTAATTGCAAATTTTTACTGAATAAATGCAACTCTTTCTACTAATCATAACCTGAAATTCTTTATACACACAGTATAAGCTACACTTCAATTATAAAATATTGTTTCATGACAATACTTTTTCTTTTTCAAAATATAAATTCGTTGAGCCATACACTTTTTGGGAAAAACAAGTCAGAAAAAAATTCATACAATTCATTGGTACCAAGACAATTTTAGAATTTATTTTAAAGTTAGCAAACATGAGTAACGCGTTTTTATTTTTTTTTTGACTAAAAATACCACTATAATAAAATAATATTAACTCCATATAACGGGTGATATTAACAATAACTCCAGAAAAATCCTGAAAGTCACGGAAACCACCTAAGTTAAGGAAAAATGTATGTTGGGCAGATCCAGGTCCATTTACCGGTACCAACTTAACTACCCAAACATACATTGAAGTGGGGAAAATTAAATATGGGTAATTGTGGTAATTACCCAAGAGAGAAAAGTAGTAATTAGTAATTGGAGGTTAACTACTCCTCAATTACTGTACCTGAATTATTATAGTGGGTATTTAAAACATTATAATTTATAAACAAACATTTGTGATCGTAATTATGTAATAATGGTCCTGGCTATTCCTGATAATTAAACTAACCTTAATTATCTTAAATTGAGGCGGAAGGAAACACATCTCAAAAACGCCCGAAGCTGCGTTGTGTAATTTTAGTGAAGAAATAGCGTATAGGCCGCGCAGTTATATCTAAATAAAACCTATCTAAACTACGCATAAATAGCATCATAAAGCAGACTGTCATCTGAAATAAAACTTACATTAAAGTAAAACAATGGACTCATGTTGTATTTAAAACGTAGCCAAAGGTTAACAATAAACAAAAGGTTTATTTACAGTTAATTTACATATTTACAAAAAAATAAAATAAAGAAAATAGTATTGTGTCACAAGACACCCGCATTCCAAAGAACGAAATTAAATTAGTAATTGCATTAAATTTACCTTTTATATTATCATTCCAAATATTAACTAATTGCTTGAGTACCATAAATTGTACACCCCTAACGCAACATAAATTATTAAAGCAATGGGAATAAGAAAACGTTAAATAGAACATACCTTCTGTAGAGGGGGATCACTCGTAATTAAGGTTGCACTTGAATCCTTGGCACCTTGGGTGTTTTTTATTTTACATTCTAGGAAACGTTCACTAATTTAAAACACTTAATGATGAAAGCAATGTCCGAGGACGGTTGATCATAGGGCCATCCCTTAACGGGAAAACACGACCCGAATAAGTCGTCATCGTCGTAGAATTTCCTTTTAAACATTTAGGAAATTGGAGCTGCACTCAATCATTTAAAACCATACTGGTTAGAGAGCTGGAATGCATCTCTTGAAAAACATCATAGTCTGGGAGCTCGCCTTCATCTCTGTTCAGCCATCATAGTTCAGGAACTCGCATCACTCTCTTTATTTTTAAGACTTCATATTTTAAGAACTCAAGCTGATCTCTTTATTATTAAGACTTCATAGTTTAGGAGCTTGCATCGATCTTAAGTCATCATGGTTTAGGAACTCGCATCGATCTATTTGTAACTTCTTCCTTCAGTTACGAAATCACCTCGTGATGACAATATGGAGGAGGGTCATCTGTCCTCTTCGTCGAATGGTCGGTCAGCCTTGCTGACCCCCACTTCTTCCTTCGACCTGCAAACGTCTGATTCGGTATTGCACTTTTTTCGGGGTATACCGTACTCCGCCCCCTGAGCGTCCGCGATCTTGGTTTCTGGACCCCGAAACTCGCCTGTGTGGTCTGTTTTATTAGGTACCCAAATAACGTAACATCCCGTCATAAATTCGACTTGACATTTTATGTCAAGCTATTGTCAGGCTTGTAGACTCCGTGTCTCGCTAAAAAGATCCCCTCTACATATAAGACTCACTGTGCAGTCCTTCTCTTATTAAGACTTTACAGCGTAGATACATATATGAGTTTATTTATATTAAATAATAATAATAATAATCATAATAACTATATGTAAGAATACACTCTAAATATATATATGCATTTTATAAAATAATAATAATAATCAAAATAAATAAATAATAGTATTTTTTATGACAATAAAATAAAATAACATCCTGCTGAAGTGGTATCAAGGGTATTTATGTCAGTTACATGATACACTTCCAGCAGATGGTAACTGGTGAAATCAGTTTTTCAAATGTTTTATGCGTTGTCATGTTTACTTAGTTATCTTATTTACGTTAATTCCCTAAATTACGATGTCTTTTTAAAGCATTAAGGAAGTGTTGGAAAGTGTTTTATAATCTATGATTAACGCATGATTTTTCTTACTTGTTCTATCTATTTCTCAGATCAGTCTTTTCCTATAAAACATACCAAATCTAATTAGCTCATATTCACAAAATACAACATACACGGGAATAAAATATTTAAATATATAGGGCTTATCATGTCGCTCTATAAATAACAGTTGCATTAATATCCGTTAGACTCCATGTTCGTATTTAATAAAGCAATGACAAATCACAACACATTAAAAAGCTTACACATTCTTAATATCAAACTTGAATTCAAGATCAAGCTTAGAACTTAATTAAAAAAATATGTCAGTTGATAAGCATTGTTTTTTAAATTAAAAAAATAAAAATATTTTAGAAGAATTGGACTCCAAAATAGCGATATTTTGCTAAAAAGTACGGTAAAAAGATAAGATTTTATATTTCAAACAAAGCTTTACTTTAAAATTATCACAGTGTTTATGACAAGAATCATCACAGTATTAATACTTGGAAAGTTTTCCAGAGAGAAACATTCGACTTGCATACAATATTTCAAATGAAAATAAAATTTCAAATTAATTGCTTAAAAGGCGCAAAGCCCAACATAGTAAAAAATATTCCATGCCGGGTCTCGAACACGTGTCATCAGTATAGTGCACTGACATTCTACCGACTAAACCACATGGAACGATACCCAGCCTGGAAAATTTCCCCCTATTGCATGTTGGCAAGATTACAAACGCAGCACAAGATGGAATATTTATCGTGAGCCACCGACATGGGGCAAACAAAAAACTTAATTAAATCCAGCATCGAATTTCAAATTATCAATCAATGGACATCGAATTTCAAATTAATTGCTTAAAAGGCAATTTTAATTTGAAATTTAATTTTCATTTGAAATACTGTATGCAAGGCGAATGTTTCTCTCTGGAAAAATTTCCAAGTATTAATATAGTTTCAATCGATGCTGAATTTAATTAAGTGTCTGTGTGTGCCCCATGTCGGTGGCTCACGATAAATATTCCATGTTTTGCTGCGTTTGTAGCCTTGCCAACATGTAATAGGGAGAAATTTTCCAGGCTGGGTATAGTTCTATGTGGTTTAGTCGGTAGAATATCAATGAGCTATACTGATGGCCCGGGATCGAGTCCCGGCATGGAATCTTTTTCACTATGTTGTCCTTTGCGCATTTTAAGCAATTAATTTGTAATTTGAATTTCATTTGAAACCATCACAGTGTTTATGACAAGTTCGTCACAAATGACACATATTTCACAAATTGGTCACAACGTGGCTTCAAAGTATTGTCGCTTTCGTCACACGTTCGTCACAAAATTAATGCCAAAATAGTCACAAATGACACACTTTTCACAAATTTGTCACACCGTGTGACAGCGTTTCTGTCCCATACCTATAATTTTTATTCAAAATTAATTTAAAACATAATTTTTACTTTTAAAATCACATTATCCTCCCCCCCCCCCTCTTTCTTATGCTGAAATATGTAATTAAATGCATTTCTCAAAACCATCCAGCTTTTATTAAAAGGTTTTCTTTCTAAAAACATCTTTATTTCCAGCCGCAAGGATTCATTCCTTTTTTTTTCTTTTCCGTAGCTGTCAGCTACCGCTCCCAGTGCAAAGAAATAAATAAGAATTAAATGGCACATCTGCTAGTATCAAGGTCTGCATTTAATTCCATCGGATTTTTGCGCGCCACATTGATAAGAATTTTTATCTCTACTAATACGTGAACGTTGCATTATGTGACAGCGTTTCTGTCCCATACCTATAATTTTTATTCAAAATTAATTTAAAACATAATTTTTACTTTTAAAATCACATTATCCTCCCCCCCCCCCTCTTTCTTATGCTGAAATATGTAATTAAATGCATTTCTCAAAACCATCCAGCTTTTATTAAAAGGTTTTCTTTCTAAAAACATCTTTATTTCCAGCCGCAAGGATTCATTCCTTTTTTTTTCTTTT
Source organism: Maratus speciosus (assembly GCA_963932465.1). Lineage (NCBI taxonomy): Eukaryota > Metazoa > Arthropoda > Arachnida > Araneae > Salticidae > Maratus > Maratus speciosus. The sequence continues at coordinate 42,524,105 of OZ010789.1, forward strand.
CCGTAGCTGTCAGCTACCGCTCCCAGTGCAAAGAAATAAATAAGAATTAAATGGCACATCTGCTAGTATCAAGGTCTGCATTTAATTCCATCAGATTTTTGCGCGCCACATTGATAAGAATTTTTATCTCTACTAATACGTGAACGTTGCATATGTATTAACAATTAAAAAGAAAAATGAACAGATCTTATGGGAAGCATGTATTTATCGTGTCTTGTGGTCGAGCTAAAAGCCAGATGCCTGATTTCCAACATTTTTCTCAGGCAGCAGTCTTCTTTGTAAGATCTGTTGTATAAACAAGTTTCGCTTTTCTGACGCATTTCTCATCGTATTAGAATCGCTTGCTTGCAATCCCGGCCTCCCCCGTCCGATTGTATCACCACATTTTTGCGGTAATGTTTATCGCCAAGACCCTTTGTTCATTTTCGCGCAGTCACCAAAAGTTGTAAATTGGCGATTCTGTGCAACGCCAAGATTTCTTGACTTCTTGCAAAAACTAGACTTCTGTTTCAGCTTTCAACATGTAAAGTTATCTAAAAAGAACAGGCGCTTCGGCGCCCTATGTATCTATGGGGGTCTCTCTCTCCCATTGTTCTTTAACTGAACCACCTAACGATGCTTTTAAATAAAGAGTAAGTCCAGTAAATTATTAGTTGGAGTTTTTTTTTAGCATTTAGAACCCGGTCTGCAAATCGATGCTATACACCGTGACTTCATAGAGTGGTCACAATGTAATGTCACAAACGACCTCTAAAACGGCCATAATGACTTCGCATTCTAGTCACTATGACGTCACATCGATGGTCACAAATCACAGTGTGAATTCACAGCGACGTCGCCGTGACGTCGCCATGCCTTACGGGTATGTCTTTTCCCTAATATAGATATACAGGAAGTTCAGGACTATAATATAAATTCCATCAACAGTAATCAAACCTTTAGTGACAATCTGAAGAATAACAATATATACCCGGTTTAAATCTAATTGCCAATCATAATGAATTTGTTTTTAACACTATATACTAAAAAGAAAGAGTGCTCACAATTGAGTCGGAAATTTCTAGTTTGTTGGCTGAGCTGAAACTTAGAAATCTGTTGAGCAATACTATCTAAACTTAAATTTTAAAACCAAGTTCTTGGATGATATTTTTCGCCGATATTCTAATTAAATTGGAATATGACATTCCAGAAATGAATTTTCTTGAACATGCAAACCGCAATTACAGTAAGATAAAATTCACTATAGATTCAAAGCAAATAAATCATTTTTTTATGTTCACGTAAATAGAAACGGACTAGCTCATTGCATCGATGTGACAGTATTCAGAAAATCATGTCATTCAAACTGTACCATTCCTCATTACATCCATTCTCATTTTCATTTTAAAGATGCGGCTTACCGCTTTTATATTAATCGAGCAATTGAAGTTTGCTCTGCAATCCACCTACACGATGATTTAAACAAAATTAAGTTAATCAGACATATTAATGGTTTTTGCAGTAGATTTATTGATAAATTGATTTATAAATTCATGCCATCGGATATAACCAAAGTAGAGAAAATTCGTTAAAAACGAGTTAAATTTATAGTAGTGGATCCCTCACTTAAACGAAAAGTTAAAATACCCCCTCAGTAAATATAATATTAATAACCAGACATGATGTCAATTAATATTGTACAGATAAAAGAACCGATCCTACTGGTATGCAGAATAAATCAAGGATTTATATGTTCCTCTACCGAGATAAAATAAGAAATAGAATTTTAAATTACATTCATATGAGAAATAGAAAATTCCAGTTAATAATTTGTTATATATACAGGATTTCAGTAAAAAAATAGACCTGCTACCGCTCTCTACAGACTGTTCAAATCTAATGATATTGAAATCCTATTTAATAGAGCGAATATTTTTACGAGCTTTATTGTTCTTATTTTTTTAGGATACTTTTCCGGTTTTAACCGTTTATGTACTGAATTATGAATTCATGAAAATTTGATCTTCTAAAGCATTTTTCGTTATTTTAAGTTCATTTAAGCTACATTAGAAGATTTAGATAATCATTTAATAAATTTTAGAAGGATTCTAGAAGGACTGAAGAATTTTGAAGGATTAATTAAATTTAAATTTATATGCATTTTGTGCAATATTTATGACCCCCTTCAAATCTTTCATTTTGAATATTTTTCTTGGTACCTTGTAGAATTAGGAAATGTGCAAATATAATGTTCTTACAATAGAAATATAGAAATATTGCCGAAATGAAAAATTTGCCCCTCCCCCCAACTCTAAGAAAGCTGAAAAGATGCAAAGGCAAAAGAAATCATCCTTTTAAAAATATTTTTGTTTTGTGTGACCATTTTGCTTTTGGAACAAGATAAAGTAATGTATCTATAACTAATTCTAAACTCTTGCGCAACTAATTGAAGTATTAAATGTGTCTTATAAAAAATATTTTAATGGTAATCATAAGTACCGTCAGTAATTAAAAGGTTAATTTAGCGAATATCTTTCACGAGCTTCCTGTTTTAATAGTAGTACGATATTGGAAATTTAGAAAGTTTAGAGCAAGCAAAAAACAAACTGTTGTAACTACCTTTTTTTTCATACTAAGTATCGCGTATTTGTTTCGAAATATTAAAAGTAACATGAGAGTCTTGCCTTCCGAGTAAAACGTGAGACTGCTCTTTCTTTACCTCTCCTCACCTCATTATTATTGGTTTCAACCACCTACAAACATTTTTGAAAGAATTTTTCGGTTGTCTGATGTCAGACAGCATAGAGCTTTTCTCCACTTGTTTTATTGATGATAATGTCCTAACCTTAGCCGAAAGCCCTGGAAGAGCTTTATGTATTTTTAGTTTTACTTTTGAAAACTAATGCCTATGTATTTCATCAGTCCTTATATTACGAGGGCAAGTCAGTAAGTGGGTCACAAAAGTGACTAAAAAGGGAGAAAACAAGATACATACTTAAAAGGTTTGATTATGTCTCTATATAATCTTCATTTACATTGATACTTTTGTCCCATCTCTTTATAAGTTTTCTAATACCTCCTGCATAAAAGTCTTTGGACTGCACACACAATCATTGGTATACCTCATATTCAGCATCAATCGGCTGTAGGCTGCAATTGCTAATGCAGTCTATTTTTCTTCGCCTGTCAGCTCTAACCATTTCCCCAACCTTCTGCACTGTTTCTTCAGTCGGAATCTCAACGGAACGATCACTTCGTTCTACATCACCAACATTTGAACGCCCCTACTCATCTTGTACAACTATTGTCTCAGAAATTCGAAATTGACATCTTACAGTTGGACAGTACTGTCACATATTGGCATATTTGGAAACAATTTACTACCAAATTCTTACCTCTCATATCGGTTTGTCCCTCATTTTATAAATTTTAATGAATCATTTATATGAATGTTCTGATAATTAATTCGGGAAAAAAAGGTGAATTTAGTGCTTCGAGATGACTATATATAAAGGTTAAAAACTCGGTTGGTTATTATTACTTAATGCATTATATAAGAAATATTTTTCTATATACATTTTCATCAACAGACATACTAATTACATAAAAATAAAAATAATTGATTTCGAAATGTTTCATACGATATTTTTATTTTTAAGAAAAACTGAATTCCCACATAACTTAAGAAAATATTAAATTATTTTCGTGAAAAGAAATATTGATTTTTATTGTGGTCGATTTTTTTCTTTTTGAATTATTTATATGAATGTTCTGATATTTAATTCGGTAAAAAAAGGTGAATTTAGTGCTTCGAGATGACTATATATAAAGGTTAAAAACTCGGTTGGTTATTATTAATTAATGCATTATATAAGAAATATTTTTCTATATACATTTTCATCAACAGACATACTAATTACATAAAAATAAAAATAATTGATTTCGAAATGTTTCATACGATATTTTTATTTTTAAGAAAAACTGAATTCCCACATAACTTACGAAAATATTAAATTATTTTCGTGAAAAGAAATATTTATTTTTTATTGTGGTCGATTTTTTTTTCTACTTTTTAAATTTTATTACCAAAAGAGAATTGCTAAAAGAAGATAACGAATTATTGTTTCCTAATAATGGACTTTCACAGAGTAATAAAATAAAATTTTGAAAAGAAGTATTTTTCTTTACTTTGTTTTAAAGGTTCCCTTTGGAATATTTTCCCGAAGTCTGTTATTGCTTTTGTTTTATTGAATAGCTGAAAGTAATTGCGCAGTTACGTGTTGATGTGCCTTAATCTTTATCGTTGTTAGACACAACGTATAGAGAAAGATTTAGGTAGTGTAAACTATGTATATTGTACTTTTAGTCTATATTGAATTTTATGAACTAGAAAATTACTATTAGGTAATTACATAATTTTATTAAAATAATACTTGCATTTTAAAAGAAAATACGTCACTTAAGAATTATATTTAGGAAAAAAAACCCCTTCCGCTTACTTTACCATTCCTACCTTCATTAATAAACATAATTCGGTGAAATAATGATTTAAAAATTCTTGACAAACTACGTATTTTTGTGAGTGATGTTAGTTTTTTTTATTACTGAATCTATTTAAAAACAACATTTATAATTATTACTGAAACATGCACGTTAATTAAAGTGTAACAACATAGTTATATAGGTTTGTATGAAGAATTACTAAAATATTTTTAATTTCAAAAGATATTATAAAAACCGATGTGTGTGTACACCGTTAAAAAAAGACTTATGTTTTTTAATCTTATAACACATACAGGGCTGCAACAGGCGACTATTTTTGTATTCTATTCGAACCACAATTTTAAGAAAATAAATTTTGTAGTTTATTTGTCTTGCAAACGTTGTCACAGTATATGTGAAACATTTCTGTTTAAATAAAATGGCGTGAAATAATATTTAAAAATAGTCGCCTGTGGCAGCCCTGCATATAATATAATTAGAAACGAAAATATACAATAACCCATACCGAATTACCCGAGAATCAGAAAACCATTTAAAAAATAGTTTCTGTTCTTGTCACTTGTTTTCGCAAAGTTTCCGATTACTTTTTATCATGTATTATTCAGTTTTCTGAAATGAGACTAAATATTTTTTTCCATACAAGCAATTACTTTGTTACTTTAAATCTGTAAATTCAATTAACACCAGGAAATGTTTCATTAATAATTGACAGCATCGTAAAAAACGGTATTCCGGTTGCAAAAAAAAAAAAAAAAAAAAAAAAAAAAAAAACTTGTGAATATACATTAAAACTATCCGAATTCAGGGCCAGTAAATGAACTTTATTTCTATAAATGTATCTGCAAATCTCTATCTTATATTGGTAGGCATATGAGGTTTTTAATGATAAAAATTGCATTTCGAGGTTGTTGGAAACTCGGTGTAGTTATTTTATGTTTTCATACATGGCTTTATTATATTTTTATGCATTAAAAAAATGTCTGATTTTAGGGTGTATTATTTTATTAAATAATAAAGATTCTGGAGCAATTACTTTTCATTTTTAAGCATTATATGTAATGTAAAGTAGAACAAAAATTAATTTTAACTTAATGATATTTGGCGATTTAAAATTTTTAGCTATATTCTTTTTTTTTCAACAATTTACAATGAAACATTGCATTCATTTAGAAAACAATTATAGTTAATTCATTTTAGGCCAAGGATAGAAATTTTATAAAATGTGGTATTATTTTCATTGAAATATGATTAAATTACATTCATTAAGACATAAAAAATCTCGTGCATGAAAAATAATATTTTATTTAAAAAATAAAATGCATTCGGTCAATGGTGCGTTAACGCACCATTAAATTTAAAATGAATAATTATTTTAATTTTTGTTTGACATTTGTTTTATTATTGTTTTATTTACGGAACATGGAACTTCAATCCATTATAAAAACATATGATTAATCTCAAGTGGATTGTTGGTTGGTTGGTTGGTTGTATTTATGTCGGCCAATTATCTGCACGTGGGATATAGGCCCTAAGGGGGGAGTGCCTTCCGTGGACGTCTTTTTAAGGGAACCTAACCCGTATTAACGCTTGGAGAACCAAGGTTCGAAGAAAACCACGAAAACTCCGAACGATTAGGCCGACGGGCGCGATTGGGATCGAACCCAGCACTTCCCGTCTACCAGCTTCGAGAGCAGAACCTCTCGGCCACTGGTGGGGCCTAATCTCAAGTGGAATAATTATACATTTTCAAAACGTCAAATATGTCAATAAACGTTTCAATTAAAAAAAAAAAAAAAAAAAAAAAAAAAAAAAAAAAAAAAAAAAACTAGCGTATTTTGAAAAATTCTCAACATAAAGTGTTTACTCCCATTGAATTAAGAATATTTTTAGATGTCTCCAGAACCTTTAAAAATAGCAGAAAAATAAAATTAGCAAAAAAGATTTGTCACAGCGTTAATAAAAAATTATTTATTGAAAAGGGTCGTTTACGCACATTTGGCCGAAAATGTATTAATAATAAATATAGTATAGAATGTAAAATAGTATATAGTGATAAAAAAAAAGTTCGTTTAGAAAAATAATGAATATTTCTGAAAAAAAAAAATAAGACTATTAAAAGAAATCTTGTGGCAGTAGGCATGAATTGTGACTCAGTATTTCATCATCTAAATATTTCAAAAAAATAAAGTATCTAAATATTAACCCTCACACGGACAAGCGCGTACTAATAGGTTCACTAAGCTCCAGGATTCACTGCAATATAAACTTTATTTAAAGTAATATAATTATATTTATTTAATTCATTTTTAATAAATTGAATAATAATTAATGCTCTCAATGAGTGCAATCATATTCGTAATAAATATATAATGTTCAAAGATTCATCTGCGTTTTTAGCATTTAAACCAAAATACAGAGGAAAGAACATTGCAATTTTGCCCAGGTGCTAGACTGTAAGAGTGATAAAATATCTACAATACCTATTTCTACAGCAAAATAGTAAATTTTGATAACTGAATGCTATAAAAAAACATGAGATAAAAAAATACACGATTTCTTTTATTTTCAGATTTTAGTAAAGAGCATTTGAACATGTAAAATACATATTTTCTGCTTTCACGATATCTTATTGGAAAAAAAATCAAACAAGAAAGCGTTAAAATAATAGGAAAAGCACATCTGTAGATCTTTTAATATTTTTGCATTTTAAGAAAGCATATTATAAAATATATTAGCGTTAGTTATCAAATTCACTTTTGACTTAATATTTCTATTACTTATATATATTTCTTGGTTACAATGTAGTTTAAATTTAAAATTATCAAAAATCAACGTAGTAAATATGTAATGTCATTCTGCCGAAATGAGACGCGATTCCCTATATTTTTGTCGCAGTTACGTCCCAAGCTCTAAATGTGATAATGCGTTTTATACATACCAATTTTTCTAAAAGTATTCATTTAACCAACTGATCTGACCAAAATTGTCGCATAGCTAACCTGAACGGCGTCTAAGGCCGCTTGCCGAAAGATAAATAAAAAGAATCGTTAAGTCATAGGATACTATTTTTGTATTAAACTTTATAAGCAGGACTATTACAATTTAATATCACTTATTCTGATCTCTAGTATTAGTACTAAGGGTTCCAAATAAAACAAGATTTCACTAATATTTTAGTTAAACTAATATTTTTAAGTTTATCTTTGACAATTGTAAAAGGAAGCAGTCTGTGAGACGGCTAACGTTAGTTAATGATTAAACACTTGTCGCCCAAAACATCGTTTAAAATTCTTCGAATTCGCGAGTGAATAATTAACCCGTAAACTCCACAGGGATTCCGTAACTGCTTATATTGTTGTTGGAAATATAGTGATAATGAAATATAACTCACGTTCATTCCTATTTTCGATATAACGAATCGAAATGAGATATTGATTTTTATCAAAAATCTTATTTTCTTATTGGAAAATACAAAAAAAAAAAAAAATACAAAAAAAAAATAAATAAAAAAAAAGCATGATTTAAATATTGCCGACATTTTAAATTTTCATCGTTGCGAATTCGCATTAGTGTGCAGTTCACGGGTTAATAGAATATTTACAAGATATTTATAACATTGTTAACGCTTAACTGGTGTTAGCGGCGTCACAAACTGCAGCATTATTCAGTTTTCATAGTTTAACATATAATTTGCAGTTTACCTCTAGATAATAGTGTAATTTCCTTTTGTTTCGATTTCTAGTACTCACGATAGAGACTTCTGAATAGCTGAATTTTAACCATAACAACCCAGTACATAAAGATTAGTATAGAAATAGTATCCTGTAAGTAAATTAGACCTTCTACACCTGCTTCGATCAAGCGGTCCTAGAGACCGATCGCTGTAGTTATGCGACAATATTTGTCCCCCAGTTAAGGGTTAACAAAAATATTTATTGCATATAACTTGAATTATTCGAAAATATCACATGATAAAAATATTAGACTTATAAACAGATAAAGTCGTGCAGTGTTTCTAATAATACGATCTAAGCATACTTGATTAAGCCAAAAAGAGGTTCAGAGCCTGCTATTGTGTTGCCTCCCTCCCTCTTTTTCCTTACACTTTCACAGAAATTGTAACGTTTTCTATATCTTAGAATACACATATGGAAACATAAAGACTCATTTAGATAAACACAGTCTTCTTTTTGATATTATGATAATTAAAAATAAGAAAATGTTTATTAAAATGAGTAAAAGTTGAAAACAGAATTAAAATATTAGACTTAAGAAAAGTGTAAAAAAAATTGGAGAGTTCCCAACCAGTGCCTAACTCAGCTGCATCATACTTTAGTCATATTCGGCATCTAAACTATTGAATGTTTTGATGTTTTGTAAAGTAGGGGAGCTGGGAAATTAATGGGAGAAGGGATGGATGGGACATTCTCAATATTTCATGCTATGAACGTTTTTTCTAGTTGATTTCTATTCTCATATATGGTCCTACAATCGTGTGTTTTAGAACCAAAAGTAAAACTACATGTCTATTTTCATTTTTTTTTGCAAAGTTGCATTTTTTGAAACTCTGCTTAGAAGTAACTTTTTTTTTTTTTTTTTTTTAATTTGAAATTTTCAAATATTTTATACAATATAAACAAATAAGATATGCTGTAGTTATTTATTTCAAGATTCAATATTGGTAATTAAAATGAGTGCATATTGACAAATGTGACAAAATAATTTCTAAGGCAAAGTAGCGGACAATTGAATCTATGTATCATAGGGATGATTGGGACAACTTAAATGGGGATGAATGAGACAGTCTTTTTCATCCTTAGAGATGTTAAAACATTTATTTATTAACTAAAAAATATTATATAGATTTATAAATTACTGATTTATGTTAATTTTTAGTATTAAACTGTACTCGTATTATACAGGTTGTTTATTATTAAAAATTATGTTGAATCTTAATTATTGTATTGTAATAAAGGTTATATAGTTTTACAAAAAATTGCTATTGAAACATTATCAAAATAGATAAAATTGTTAAAAGTAGTATATGTTTATTGATCGGATGATTTAATTAATATTGAATTTGAAACTTGAACTTAAATAAATTCCCTCTCGCACCTCCGCTAACATAATTTCGTTTGCGCATGACTTGGAATAGATACATTAAATTCATATTTATTAATAAGTTGTGAATGAAAAATATTGGTTATGCCATATTTCGAAGACATTTTTCACTTTCATTTCATATCTAAAATGTCTCGCAAGTGGGAAAGGGGAACAGATAGACAGTCGAAGATTGCATTACAAGTTAAAACTGCAGTAAAAGAAGTGATTAGCAACGCTGAGAAATAATAGCCATATTATAAGATCATATATTAGAAATATAAACACATATAAATTTATAATTATAAATTTTAAATAGGTAACATTGAATACAGGGAGAAAAATATTGGTGTCCCATCCATCCCTATGAGTGTCCCATTCATCCCTGCTAAAGGGATGATTGGGAGAGAGAGTAACGTTTTTTAAATTTTATAATATTTTACTGTATAACAATAATCTAGACTAAATACGGTGCATAGATGTAGTCAAATACCTAAAGTATAAAGTGTAATTGATAATAACTTTAAAAAAGTATTAAACATAAAAATTTTGTAAAAAATCCCATTCATCCTCCACCTCTTCTAACTTATTTAACCGTATTAACATAATTTAAGTGTTGTTAATCTGTACAACATTTTTCAGAATTTCCATCGTGTACAAGAATTGTGAATCCCGTAATCAAGTAGCTACGTTATCTGCCTAGAATATACACCGCTATTCTTATGCCACTTTATACCACTCAGGATTCTTAAAATTGGAAAAAAAGAAAAAAAAAGTCCTTCCGACCAGTGCCGGGAGGAAGAGGTTGCTTTCATATTCCTTATTTTAAAAAAGCCAACTTATATTATTCAAACACACGAAGCTCAATTTAGTGAAAACCGAATATAGGAGATTCAATCCTAATCTTTATCAATAATAAATCATTATGAATCTTTGTCACACTGTAACTCTCGTATTTATGAATCGATTTGGATGAAACTCGGTGTGAACATAGTACATACAAATGTCTCGACCGAGTTCGTTGGCCAGCTTCATCCGCCATCTTGTTTCAAAATGGCGACCATTTAAATAATTTAAAAAAAATTAAAATTTGAAATGTGATACCAAAAAATTGAAAATTGAAAAATATTTTTTTCTTATGTGTTTGACCTTGATGCAAAGATTCCGGAGATATTTTTGTTTCGTCTATATCTTAAAAAATGACTGAGTTATAGCACTTTGAATTTCTAGCGGGGCTGACATTTTGAAACTTCCTGATTTTTGTCACGCGATAACAGGCTTATTTATGAACCGATTTGGACGTACCTTAGTGTATACATAATACGTACCAATTTCTCGACCGAGTTCGTTCGCCAGCTTCATCCGCCATCTTTTTTCAAATAGGCGTCCATTTAATTTTTTTTTAATTTAAAATTTAAAATGAGGTACCAAAGAAATTGGAAAATGAAAAAGATTTTTTTGTATGTGTTTGACCTTAATACAAAGATTCCGAAACAGTTTTTGTTTCTTCTATATCTAAAAAAAATGGCTGAGTTATAGCATTTTGAATTTCTATTGTGGTTGACATTTTGAAACAACCTGATTTTTGTCACGCGATAACAGGCGCATTTATGAACCGATTTGGATGTAACTTGGTGTGTACCTAGTACATACCAATGTCTCGATCAAGTTCGTTGGTCAGCTTCATTCGCCATCTTGTTTCAAAAGGGCTGCCATTAAAAAAAAATAATTTAAAATGAGTTATCAAAAAATTTAAAAATGAAAAGATTTTTTTTTATGTGTTTGACTTTGATACGAAGATTCCGGAGCAGTTTTTGTTTCGCATATATCTGGAATAATGGTTGAATTATAGCTCTTTCAATTTCTAGCATGGCTGACATTTTGAAACGATCTGATATTTTTCACGTGATAACACGCGTATTTATTAACCTATTTCGATGTAAGAAGGCATGTGGATAGTATATCGTAATGCCTCGACGAAGTTCGCTGGCCAGCTTCATCAGCCATCTTGTTTCAAAATGGAGGCCATTAAATTAAATAAAAAATTATATTTAAAGTGAGGTGCAAAAAAATTAGAAATTGGAAAAGGTTTCTTTCTGAAGTATTTGTCCATGATATATACCCCATTTTTTGTTTTGTCTTTATCTTGGAAAATGGCTCAGATGTAGCAGTTTGAATTTCTAATGTGGGTGACATTTTAAAAAATCTGAATTTTTACCTGCGACAGAACTTGTATATATCAACCGATTCCGATGTGACTGAGCATGTGCACAGAAATTACTAAGGTCTGGACCAAGTTCACTCGTAAGCCTCATCCACCATGTTGTCTTAAAATGGCAGGAACTTTAAGATATCGCCGAATGTGGCAACAAAATATAAGTTACTTTAAATAAAAGCACCTTGGATAAAGCTGACTAATTTCGCGAAATTCTCATTCATAATGATTTAGTATTGATAAAGATTAGGATTGAATCTCCTATAATCGGTTTCCACTAAATTGAGCTTCGTGTGTTTGAATAATATAAGCTTGCTTTTTAAAAGTAAGGAATATGAAAGCTACCTCTTCCTCCTGGCACTGGCCGGAAGGACTTTTTCAAATGGCAACCCCTTTGAAACAAGATGGCGAATGAAGCTGGCCAACGAACTCGGTCGAGACATTGGTATGTACTATATACAGACCAAGTTACATCTAAATCGGTTCATAAATACGCCTGTTATCACGTGACAAATATCAGGAAGTTTCAAAATGTCAGCCACGCTAGAAATTCAAAATGCTATAACTCAGCCATTTTTTTTAAGATACAGAGGAAACAAAAACTGCTCCCGGATCTTTTTATCAAGGTCAAACACATAAGAAAAAAAATATTTTTTCAATTTTCAATTTTTTGGTACCACATTTCAAATTTAAATTTTTAAAAAAAATTTAAATGGCCGCTATTTTTAAACAAGATGGCGGATGAAGCTGGCCAACGAACTCGGTCGAGACATTGGTATGTACTATGTATAAACGAAATTACATCCAAATCGGTTCATAAATACGCCTTTTATCACGTGACAAAATTCAGGACGTTTCAAAATGACAGCCACGCTAGAAATTCAAAATGCTATAACATAGCCATTTTTTAAGATATAGACGAAACAAAAACTGCTCCGGAATCTTTGTATAAAGGTGAAATACATAAGAAAAAATATTTTTTCCATTTTCAATTTTTTGGTACCACATTTCAAGATTTAATTTTTTTTTAATTTAAATAGCCGCCATTTTGGAACAAAACGGCTGATGAAGCTGGTCAATGAACTCGGTCGATACATTGGTATGTACTATGTACACACCGAATTTCATCGAAATCGGTTCATAAATAAGAGAGTTACAGTGTGACAAATGTCATATATATATATATATATATATATAGATAGATAGATAGATAAATAGATAGATATATCAATTTTGAACGGAGGGTGGTTTCGGGGTCTGGGGGTCATGATCGATGAAAATATACCAAAATTTTTTGAAATAGCTTTTCTCCGAACGGCTGCAATAGGTAGCTTTTTGTAATGAAAGCTACCTAAAAGAACTTTGAACATTTATTATCATAAAATGTATTTGATTTAAAAACACAACTTTCATTGGGATTAAAATGTATAAGTATGTTCTTTTTCATTTTATGTATTAAAAACTTACAAGATGCAAAATTAATATTTATAGGGGGCTCCAAACTGTCAGAGATTTGTCGAGCAGAAAATTGGTATGACAGCTCACGCGCATGATTACAAAATACATTTTGCAACAAGAATGACATTTTTGTGCCTAATTATACCTCAGTTTGTAATACTTACCCTGAAACAAAATAAATTTGTATTTAAAACTTTTTATATTTTAAATACAAAGCTGTGCTTAGCTAATACAACATTTTAAAAATGTCAACAGTATAATAAAATTTTTTTTTTAACAATAAAAATAAATGTTTACGTTCAGTTTATACAGATTAACAGGAAACATATGTTTTGAAAATTTCTTCTAAACATATTCAGAATTTTTTGAAATACCGTGCGCGCTATACCCAAAAACGTTATTTGGAGCAAAACGACTTCAAAGTTTCGGAAATGCCGTTTCAGCAATTGAGCCGGTATAATTATAATAGTCATAACTTCTCTTCTGATGGATATTTTAAGGAAACAATCATATTAAAATGTTCAGAAAATATAGATGTTTAATAACTAAGAAAATTAAATTTTCCAGGATTTTGAAGCTTTAAGAGTCCCGAGACACCTTAATGATATTTTTAAAGACACGTGTTTTGATTAAACGTAAAATTATGTACCCGGTTAAATAAAAACACTGTTAGACAGTAATGCTGAAATTGCTAATTTTAAAACTGTTATAATTAGAGCAGAGTTATAAATACGCAGATTTTAAGGTCATTTTGGTGTGGCGCTAAGTATAAATCACATCGATGAAACAGTGCATTTGAAAATAACAGTTCATTTATTAAATTCAGCTTGAATTTTAAAAACTTAAATAATAAAAATATATACATACACCTCCAGCTTTTGCTGGGAACTTTGTTATATTGACATATTATAACTTTAGCAAGGAGTAAGTTTAAACTCCGGTTCTATCGTTCTTCCATTACATCCCGTCACACCACCACACACTCCATGGAGTTGTTTCACACAAGATTTTTTTTTTTTTTTAGTTATTTAAGCTATGAGGTATTCGCTACGGCTTTTGCCGGCATGACCTCAAATGATCACAAAAATGGCGTTATTTCCTTGGGACAACCACAAATTCAACCTTCCTCCACGAGGAAAAAAGGCAGAACCTTCACACAAGATATACTTACTCATTAAATCAAACTGGAATAAAAATATGCAGACAGTTACAGTTAAAAGAGAGTGCCTTTACGACCGAAATGGAAAAATAAAAACCGGTTCAGAACGATATAACTTCCGAACAAACCACACGACAAATTTTGGGGGACAAGACTTTGTCCAGATTTCCAACATGCTTTCGTCGGTCTTATCATCGGTCGTATCCCTTTTTCTTTTTATAATCAAAATCAAAAATATTACAAATAGCTCTTTGAAACTTTACATGCAGAAGAGGCTTTGTCAGAATGTCTGCCTTATTATCTTTAGAAGTTACATGTTTTCACTCAAAAACATTTTCATTTATGAACTGACGTATAAATTGACATATTATGCCAATGTGTTTCGTTTTAAAATTCTCTTGCCTATTTTTAGAAAAATAAATGGCAGATTCATTATCACAGTACTGAATTGGTTTTATTCTATAACATAAATTAAGTTCATTTAAAACTCTCGAATACCAAGTTAGTTCCTTTACACTCTCAGCTAATGAGATAAACTCAGATTCCACAGAAGGGTGATTCCATGAAAAGTGAAACCAAAGTACTATTTTGTTTTTTTATTTATAAAACAAATAATATTTAATTTATAAAGTCATGTAATGCATTTTTTAATAGATTAGAGTGAGCATTTTCTGAAAACATGCAGTTTAAGTATAAAAAGTAAATTAAATAAAAGTATTAGCACTAATAAAGGTGAGAGTGATGAGACTGAGAATATTTCACTTAAATTATTGGTAAAATTTAACAAGCTATTGTCGTTTCAAAAATTATTTGTAAAAGTTGTAATTAGGCTAGTTTTTGTATTTGAATATTCTATTTTTTAAAATTTATAAAAGAAATTAGGGAATATATTATAAATGAATTAGAATTCATAAATAAATTTTGATGTATTCAATTGTTACGTCCGTAACAGGCAATTGTTACGTCTGTAACAATTTAATTATCCCATGTAAATAATTATTTTAATGTTTTCAAAATTGCAGTTTCAAACAGCTAATACCCTAATAATGAATTATTGAAGAAAAAGTTAAATGTTCTTCCTTAAAATTCACAGGATTATGAAAATAACTGCAACTATATGCAATTTTGACTGTTCTGTGAATTACGTCCGTAACACCTAGATTTTAGTTTTTTAAAAATAATGGGAACAGTTTTCAGATTTTAAAATTTAATATTCTATTTACAATCCTTTGGCCGACCTTAAATATAAAATAATCCAAGTAATAAGTATTTTGTTTACATTATTTATGAAGCCTTAAAGTCTCTGTTTGTTACGTCCGTAACGATGGAATGACCCAGAACTGAGTGGAATACATTTCTGCTTCGATGATTTCCAAGCAAACGGAACGAACTACTTGAATGTCTTTTAGTAAGTTGACATCCCTAAATACCATCTGAATATGCACATAAACGTAATGATTTTACATTAGACAGATTTATTTTAAAAGTTTTAGTAGCAAAAACATAATTCATAACATCTAATGCTATTAACCAGTGTTTATATGTATACCCATTACAAAACTGTGACATTACATTTACAGCAAAACTAATATCAGGTCTTGATCTATTTGACAAGAATGACAGACACCCGATTAAAGAACGGTATGAAAATTCTTCCATTTGTTTGTTTTCGATAATTTCATTTTCGTTAACTTTATCTGGTAAAACAGAGCCAATTTTAAAAGGTAATTTAACATAACTTTTAGGTAAATCTTTATATTTTAATTCGAATCTTTCAATATAAGTTCTTTGATGAAGGAATAATGAATCTTAATCAAAACTAATTCATCTACATAAACAACTAAAATTGCATTACAATTCAGTTTATACACACAGTTACACCATTTTAATCTATAAAATCCAAGATTATGTAATATATTATCTAATTCAGAATTCCATTCGTGGCCATTTTGCCTTAATCCATAAATTGATTATCAAACAAACTTTATTTTCAGCTCCCGTCATTTCAAATCCCGGAGGTTGTTTCATATACACAGTTTCTTTTAAAAACCCATATAAATATGCCGATTTTACATCCAATTGAATATCATACCAATTTAACATAGAAACTAATAAAATAAACATTAGTTTTATAATTGAAAAAATTGCAATAGGTGAAAATATATCATTAAAATCAATACCTGGTTTCTGTTTAAAACCTTGAGCTACGAGACGTGCCTTGTACTTTTTACCATTTTTTCCGTGTTTTTTATATTATAAACCCATTTAGTTCCTACTATTGTGGAATTTTTCGGTGGATCAACCAACCGCCAAACTTTTCTTTTACTCATCATCTCAAGTTCTTCCCTCATCGCGGAATTCCCCCCTTTCTGGATTAATTTGTGCATCCTCAAATGATTTAGGAATTTCGGTATTGTAAAATTCATGTTGAAATAATTCAGTTAAATATGGATCGTCTGAATCACTAGTAAGTACTAGTTCACTTAAAGTTTCAGTATTAGGATGAGTAGTTTTAGGTTTAAAGTCAAACTTAACTGGTTCAAAATGGATTTTATTTTCCTTACAATATTTTTTAACATAATTTAAAGATCTCAATCTCGTATTTGTTATTGGGGTTTAATAATATGCGTCAATTCTCTTACTTTTCGTTCTAGGTTTTTCAATCTTTTTCCATTCTGAAACATTTATAGAACTTACACTTACCTTACCTCCCTTTTCCTCTTCGTCTTCGTTTAAGCTCCCTCCTGGTAGTTCATGATTAAGATCTAAAGTTGCGTTACTTAAACTATTTGTTTCAATTTGAGATTCATTAAAATTCAATATCAAATACTTATATTTGTTCCCCCCTCCCAAATAATGTTTGTACACACTTTTTGGATTCATCTATAGGCACATGAATAGTCTCTACAATTCGCCTTTCTTTTGGAATATAAATCCGATAGCCTTTTGTTTTCATGGCATAACCAACGAAAATACCCAATTAAACTTTCGGTTGAAGTTTATTTCGTTTAACTTTAGGAACATGAAAAAATGCTAAAGAACTAAAAATTCTTAAATGTCTTACCAAAGGTTTGAATCCCGTCCATAATTCTTGCGGTGTATGACCTTGGGTTAAACTGTGTTCAGTCCTATTTTTTGTATGAACAACGCCAAAAGAGCTTTCCCGCAGAATGACGGTTTTAACCCGCTATCGTGTAGCATTTCTGTAACTGCATTAATTGCTACTTTATTAAAATTTTCAGCAACACCCACCTCTTCTGGAGTATAAATGGAGGATATTTCGATTCTTATATCTAAATCAGTTAACAATTTCTCAAATAATTTATGGGTAAATTCTAGCTGATTATCAGTTCGTACGCATTTAAACTTTTTACCGGTTTGTCTCTCAGCTTTAACTAAAAACTTTTTAAAGCATTCAAACACTTCCGTTTTATCCTTAATTATATAAACCTCAGTTCTTCTAGAATAATAGTCAATTATTGACAAAAAGTTTTTCCCCCCTTTTAACGAGTTAACAGGACTAGGACCTCACAAATCCATATACACCCTATCGAGGAGCAAAATATTCACATTTTGAAGCATAACCTTTAACAATATATAATTTATCAACTTGAGGTACAGTAAAACAATATGTATTAAATTTATCATACACAATCATTTTATTATTTCACCATTTAATTTGGTTTCCGGCAATGTCTGTATTAGACAACTAATTAAATTTCTTCTCATGTTAGAAGCATGTAACACATTTTTTTAAAGTTATTTCTACATTACCTGTTACATCTAGTATGATAATGTCAATATCACCAATACCCAATATTTCCGACGAACAGTCCTTGTCTCCTATCAGCACTTGTGGAGAGGGGAGGTTCCTATATGTTACAAATAGACTCCTGTCATTCGTAAAATGAGAAATAGCCGCTGAGTCTAGAAGAAATTCCACGAGCTTTTCATCATTTGAAGACATTAGGGCGAATTCAGATTGCTTTGTAGGTTCACTGTAGAAAACTTGCTTTTTCCTATTAGAGTTCTTTTTGAATCACCTTGTATCTGTGTGACGATCCAGTTCGCGTGCATTAACTTCATATTAAACTCGGCCCCATACGATTAGCTGGTGAAGTATTCGATCGTCTAATGGGATCCAGATCGCTTCCACTTCGTGAAAACTAGGGTATTTTACTGCTTCCGAAATTCTCCGCTGGAATGGTTGGTTTAACGGTAGTATTTTTAAACTTAGTTGCATAAGCATCACCTACAGCGATAACCTCTTTACCTTCATCTTTGCGTTTTAAACAATTTCTCCCATATTCAGTTATTAACTGCTTAGATACATTTTCTAATTTGAATTCTTTATAATCTAATCTATATAACACTTGAACTAGATTATCATACTGTTTAGGTAATCGACGGATTTGTTGAAAACATACTAACAGTTCTGGCATCTCAAATCCAGCATGGTTAATTTGAACATTCTTTTCTTCATTTTTTTTTTTACAAAATAAATCGATAGTTTCTTATTGCTAGTTTAACTTCATCTCAAAAAATTCATCGACTAATCCAGCTAAGCGTGCTCGTGAAGTTGGTTCAAAGTTAAACTTCAAAATATCCCGGGCGTCTTTCCGCTTTCTGTCTGAGCAATTAGTATCTGAAATTTCCGTTCTATGGATTGGTAAATTTTCGTATAAGCTCTTTGTTTACGCCATTCAAAATCACACTTCTCACGATCAGAGACATCCACTTTACATGCGATATCTGGCTTTGTAATAAACTCCCAGCAATGTCGGTCAATCAATACACATTTGACGTCGAGCTTCCAGGAAGGATAATTATAATCCGATAGCTTCGGGAAGGAATAAGTTAACTCTCGGACCTGTGCCATTATGCAGTATATATACCATCTATTTGACCTTTAAATAGCATGACATGGCCCCTTAACCATGTTATAATTAGAGCAGAGTTATAAATACGCAGGTTTTAAGGTCATTTTGGTGTGGCGTTAAGTATAAATCACATCGATGAAACAGTTAATTTGAAAATAACAGTTCATTTATTAAATTCAGCTTGAATTTTAAAAACTTAAATAATGAAAATATATACATACACATCCAGCTTTTGCTGGGAACTTTGTTATATTGACACATTATAACTTTAGCAAGGAGTAAGTTTAAACTCCGGTTCTATCGTTCTTCCATTACATCCCGTCACACCATTACACATTCCATGCAGTTGTTTCTCACAAGATATACTTACTCAGTACATCAAACTGGAATAAAAATATGCATACAGTTACAGTTAAAAGAGAGTGCCTCTACGACCGACATGGAAAAATAAAAACCGGTTCAGAACGATGTAACTTCCGAACAAACCACACGACAAATTTTGGGGGACAAGACTTTGTCCAGATTTCCAACAAAAACTCAACACAATCTAATTAAACATAATTTCTGATTTACACATTATGCTTAGTATAATATATGAAAAATACCATATAAATTTATCTCGTTAATCCCCTAAAACTCTCTCCGCATTTAGCACATTCATTTTGGCGCTATTAGGTATCTGAAGAAAGCAAAGTCGACAAAAGTAGAATTTTTTAAGGAGTCTCAGGACTCTTAAAGCTTTAAAATTTACGAAATTTTAATTTTTTTAGATATTAAACTACTATTTTTTCTGAACATTTTGGTATAAATATTTCCTTGAAATTCGTGTTAGAACAAAAGTTATGGCTTTTAAAATTATACACGCTCAATAGCTGAAGCGGCGTTTCAGTAACTTTGAAGTCAATTTTCTCCAAATGACGTTTTTGGGCATAACGCGCACGATATCTCAAAAACTTCTGAATTTTTTTTCATGAAATTTTCAAAACATAAGTTTCATGTTAATCTGTATAATCTGAACCTAAAATTTACTTCTTATTGTTCAGAAATATATTCTTTATAGGTGATTATAATGTTGAAAATTTCTAAATTTTGAATTAACTAAATACAACTTTGTATTAAAAATAGAAAAATGCTTTAAATACAAATTTATTTAGGTTCAGAGCAATTATTACAATGTGAAGCATAAGTAGGACCCAAAACTTTCCTTCTACTTGCAAAAGTTATTTTGTAATCGTGCGCATAATCTGTTATGCCGATTTTCCACTCGTCAAATGTCTGACATTCTGGAGCCCACTGTAATTTCTAATTCTGCATCTTGTAATTTTTCAAATACATGAAATGAAAGAACATACTTTTATCTTTTATCCCAGTATAATATTTTGTCTTAAAATCAATTACATTTTAAGACATTATATGTTGAAAATGGTCTTTTTTTTCGATTTTTCCAATTTTAAGAGTCCTGAGACCCCACTAAAACCCTAATTTTAAACTTGGTCGACTTTTCATAAGATCACACTTCAGATAAATGTAACCTATGTAGCAGTCCTTCACGTCCATAGAATTATTTGATCTTTAAAGTTAAAATAGAAAAACCGTGAACCACTTTCGTGATTTTTTGCCTCATTTAGGGGAGATGATGCTTTATACTGAACGATGTGTATTTAAATGATTTTTTTTTTAAGAAAATGTTTTAAATGCAGGGAAATGTTACGGATTTTGTTCCTCAAATTCAAATTTTTCATTATAAAGCATTTATTTATGATTCTTGCATCAAGATATTAAGTAGAAGAACATTGGGACATTAAGACGTCATCACATTTACGTACAATGACCTTATAAAAGAAATTAACCTATGGGCTATATTTAAAGTCCCATTATACCACCAAATGCAAACTTTTATATTTAACATTAAAAATACTCTTATTATATATATATATATATTTACGAAAAAGAAAAAACTTTAATCCTACTAGTACAGTTGGTGTTTTTTCTCCATTTTTTAAAAGAAAGAAACATCATGCATTAAGCATATGAAACATTTTCGAACACTTCCTGAATACTTAATCGAAACTTCGTTATTTTGGGAAATAAGGTAAATAACATAACTAAGTAAACATTTTAATAAAACGCGTTAAATATTTGAAAAACTGATTTCAGCGGTTGCCGTCACTAGCCAAATATGTATTCCAAATCTTTTGAACAGCCTTGTATTTGATCTGTAGGTCGATATATATACTATATAACAGGAAAATTAAGTTTAGCAAGAAAACGCATAACAGGTTGACATTTAAACTTCAGCAATTTATACTAATAGGTGGAAACGTGCTTGAGTACATTTGTACAGCCCTGTACTTTACCTAGTACATTTATTACATGCCACTATTTAGATAAAATTTAATTCAAACCACTTTTAAAACTACTGAAATCACACTTCCAGTTATTATCATCCATAGACGGTCATGTATCCCATTTTTTGCGTGACTCAGTATAAACTTTTATCCATATGCTACAAAAATGTCTTAGAAAACTAAATTCAGTTCAGCGTAAAAATGCATATCTCATTTAAAACCCACCTTTAAGGAATTTACGCTCATACTCAGTAACCCTTACGAATTCTTTTCTGTAGCCCAGTATATAAACTGTAGCATTTAACTATAGCATTATATAAATATAGCATTATATTTAAAATTTAGCACACTACAATAGTATGCATAAATATAGTGGAACTCAAAAGCGAATTACATAATTAAAAATGCATTTCGAGCAATCATTGCTAATATACAGTAATTCGGATACAATATAGTATCTGAAATCTTTTGTTTGCTATGCACTTCTTTTTATACATGAAATAACTTATAATAAAGCTCAGCAGTGTATATCAATTTCATTATATATGAAATTGATTAACATAATTCAAATTCACCGCAAACAACCCCCCCGCCATACCATTATGTACCGGAATTCTTTTGTGTGGCCCTGTAAATTAATAATAACTATTATTTTCACCGCATAATCGTCAGAATACAAATTTTAGTGGACTTCATAAATATATATCCATTTTACTGTGTTTGAAAGAGTGTAACAGTATAAAAAATAATATGAAAAGATTTTTTCTCATTGGTCGTAATGTAACGGGAAAATTTTGACTGTCCCTGTAAATGAACTAAACATGCTACAACCTTCGTTTGAAATAGGTATTGATCTATGGTAAAGAGCACTAACATCCAAAAATTTGAGAACGATCCGAGCATATTTACGAGAGTTAGAGAGCGGACAGACGGACAGACAAACCGAAGTCATAAACACTTTTCACGTTTGTTGGAAAGTGTATAAAAGATTAATGTGTCTGGAACCAGGTGAAAATAACACTTAACAAAAAAAATCTAATTGAAGCCTCAAAAGAAGAATATAAACTTGCGAGACTTAATCTTTTTGTTCAAAAAATGAAAATTTAACAATACTCATAAAAAATTCAAACCCAGTACTACATAGGTTCATTAAATAAAAGTGTGGTATTAAGTAAATTTCTTCAAATTCAGAGCTACACAAGTACTAATTAATAAAAATATATTAAATCAAAGTAATTTAAACTGTTAAATCCAAAAAAATAGTAAAAAGGTGAAAAGAAAATGAAAAACAGAAAAGAAATTACCCCCTATTAGTGTTACAATGCAATTCTATCAAAGTTTTACAATTCTCTAATTTCCTGGAGTATAATTTATCTAACAAAAACATAGCTGTGAAAAAAGGGAGCCAAGTTCTGTAAAAACAATGACAAGAAAAGAAGTGATATCTAAGTGGGTGCCAAGTTCAAATAAAATTCAATCAAACTTACCTACTGAAGTATTATAGCATATTTTAAATCGTTTAGAAATAAAAATTATTGATAGCATATTAATAATAAATCTAGAACTTGGCAAGTTTTTACCTACGAATCATTTATTTTTAATAATGACATTATTATATCAAATCTTGTTATTTCATGATTGGAAGTCTTAATTTGAGTGAGCTCCTTCCTCTTGAAGGGCGGTGACATAAAATATACCCCACCTAATTTAACTGCAAAATGCCACATTGACACCAGAATTCAGGGCTAAAAAGTTTAATTTTATTAAATACGTAAAAAGAAGCTTTTACCCATTTTGAAATAAATTTGTTTTTAAATTCTGGTGTGATTCAATCATTTCAGCATTTCACGAATAAAAGTTATTTGCCCCTGAAAGGGTTAAAGGGGTGCAGTCTGTAGAGTGATAACCAAGAACAAGTGTAAGTATATCTGTCTCTTTGTCAGGCATCTTAGTCTATTTGCATTGAGGTTTCTGGAGGGTGGGTGCTAGAGTGATAACCAAAGACGAGCGGGAGTGTATTTATATGTATCTATTGGTTTATCAAATCTTTAACATGTGTCATTTGTTTATAATAATAACTATATTAATTATTTTTGTAATGTCATTCAAATTAATATTAACATCACCATTTTATTAAGACATGAAATTGATAGGCAACATTTATCAAGAACTTGATAAGTCCTAGATTTGTTATTAATATGCTATCAATAAATTTTATTTCTAAACAATTTAAAAAATGCTATAATACTTCAGTAGATAAGTTTCAGTGAATTTTATTTGAACCTGGCACCCACTTAGATATCACTTCTTTTCTTGTCATTGTCTTTACAGAACTTGGCTCCCTTTTTTCACAGCTATGTTTTTGTTAGATATCATTACTTTTTGTAAAGTTACAATATATTTAGACACTTTACTTAATGCTTTTTAATGTGTTACATGTGACTATTTTATTCACCAAGTAACATTCAATTTTAATTTAAATTTCCTACAAAAAACTATTTGGCTGTCAATTTGCGGCAGAAATCTATATTTTAATACTGCTATATTGAATGCATGTTTTGAAACGAAATGTATTGATTCGAATTTTTTATTGTTTCTGAAACAACAATTCCTATTAAATTCCTATATTAAATTTTCCTATTAAATTTTCCAATTAAATATCCTATAGCTGGGCCTGCTTTTTTGTACTGAAAGTGAAAAATAAAGTTATGTGCTTTTGCCACACTATGTATCATTCATCCATGGGTGCCGGCATAGAGGCAGTGCAGAGGAATGACATTTCCCCTCCCTGGATCTTCAAACTTAATTAACTAAATATCCTTTTTTCTGATGATTTTGAAAATAACAAGTGGGTAAGTGTGATCAAAGATCGCACAGAGGGTTTTGTTTAATATTCCTCTCAAAGCACTTTATCCTTTTGAAAAATCTGTTAGTTCCACATTTCGCAACCAGGGGCGCACTCTATTCTAAACAAACCTCTATCCGAACGAAACTCCGTTTTACATACTATCCATAGATATATTAGTCGAGGGGATTGAGCCCATAGCACCCGAGATAAGTAGCCGCCTCTGGCGGTAAAAAGTGGAACTAAAATAGGTAAGGATATGGTGCATAATATGAAAGAATGGTCAAAGGGGTGTCAGCAAAAGTTTGAAAAGTTCTCCCCGGGTAAAAAGGGTGGAGGTTAGGAAAATTGCTTAAAATACACAAGTTAGAGCCCGGAGGAGTAAATAATATGACTTTTTGAAATTTTTCTGATTTGTCGTGTGGTTGAGGTATTCAACCATACGTATGCAAAAAGTCATGTCTCCAACTTAATTAGGGGCTCCCTTAGAAAGAATTGCTTAAAATACGCATGTGCAAGCCCAAAGGGTTAAATGTACGTCTTTTTCAAAATTTTATGATTTGTCGGGTGGCATCAGGTGTTCTGCTATAAGTATGCAAAATTTCCAATCTGCAATTTAATAAGGGGCTCAGTTAGAAAGAATTGCTTAAAATACGCATGTGGAAGCCTAACGGGTTAAATGTGCGACTTTTTCAAAATTTTATGAATTGTCGCATGATGCTGTTCAGCTATAATTATGCAAAATTTCACGCCTCCAACCTAAATAGGGTCTCACTTAGAAAGAATTGTTTAAAATACACATGTGGGAGTTCAAAAGGTTAAATGTATGACTTTTTCAAAATTTTATGACTTGTCGTTTGATGTGAGGTGCTCAGCTATAAGTATGCAAAATTTCACGCCTCCGACCTAATTAGGGGCTCACTTAGAAAGAATTGTTTAAAATACACATGTGGGAACCTAAAGAGTTAAATGTACGACTTTTTTCAAAATTTTATGGTTTGTCATTTGATGTGGGTTGTTCAGCTATAAGTATGCAAAATTCCACGCCTCCAACGTAATTAGAGGCTCACTTTGAAAGAATTGTTTAAAATACACGTGTGGGAGCCCAAAGGGCTAAATGTACGACTTTTTCAAAATTTTATGATTTCTCGTTTGATGTGAGGTGTTCAGCTATAAGTATGCGAAATTTCACGCCTCCAACCTAATTAGGGCTCACTTAGAAAGAATTGTTTAAAATATCTCAATTTGGTGATTTTCTGTAAGCAAGTAAACCCAGATAAAACCCCAGTAAGTAGATAGGTTTACAATGGAAGTCTATGGGAATTTGGCGAAATATTTCAGATATCGTCAAGATGGCGTCACTTTTGGCGACTAATTGGTTACCAAATTTGGCGATATATCGCCATGTTGGCGACAAACTTGGCGATATTTGGCGACAGAACAGTGTCCCCTCCTACGGCAAATTAAAATTTCGCCTAATAGACGTAATGTTAAAGTAAAAATGTGCAACCCCAGGTGGGTAATTCATCGATTTTCACAATTTTTTTTATTTTTTTCCTTAGTTTTATAGTGTAAATCAACTTCGCACCAAATTTGAAGTCTGTAGCTGCAGTAGATATACGAGATCTTTTTGATGAGTGAGTGAGTCAATCAGTCAGTCAGTGATAAAATTATCGATTATCAGGCATATTCAAATATTATTATCTCGGAAACTAATTACGCGTTAATTATAAAATTTTGGAAGGGTTAGGTAATTAGGGTGGCCTTACTACATATTTCGTATAACAAGTATGTAGGTCAAATAGATTTTGGGTAGTAGAGTGTCGAAATTTGGCGAAAACAGCTCGAAATGGTTCGTGTAAATAACACAGGGCTATGTCAGGCTAACTTGGCTGACACACTGCCGTGTGTCTAGATAAGGCTTCAGGAAAAGTTTTAACCAAAAACGATACATTTTATAGCTTAATGCAGTAACTTATCAACAATTTCTTTGTAATCAAAGAAGACAAATTCTAAATAAATCTATGTATAGTACCATACTTTTCATTATTCTGAAAAAAACATTGTATATAGGGGAGATGGGGGATGAATGGGGCATTTTCAAAAAAATATATATATTTTTATTTTTTTATTTAAGTATCAATTATAAGTATATAATTATTATCATATATAATATAATATAGTATAGTATAATATAGTATAGTATAATATATAAGTATAGTATAGTATAGTATAGTATAGTATAGTATAGTATATAATATAGTATAGTATAATAATAGTATAATATATAAGTATTATCAATACTATATATCACATTTCATACATTAGGTATTTGACAACATATATGAACAATATTTATTCTAGATTATGATTTATTCAGAAAAAATATTATGAAATCAAAAAAACGTTCCTTCCTGTCCCAATCATCCCCACAGAAGGGATGAATGGGACACTAATAGGGATGGATGGGACACAAAGATTTTCCTCCCTGTATTCAATTTTAACAAATTAAAATTTATAATTATAACCATATATGTAATTATATTTGTAATATATGATTTTACAGCACGAATCGATATTTTTTAGGTAGCTTTCTTTACAAAAAAGCTACCTATTGCAGCCGTTCGGAGGAAAGCGATTTCAAAAAATTTTGGTATATTTTCATCGATCATGACCCCCAGACCCCGAAACCACCCTCCGTTCAAAATTGATATATATATATATATATATATATATCAATATATATATATATATATATATCAATATATATATATATATATATATCAATATATATATATATATCTGACCTATGTCATACTGTAACTCTCGTATTTATGAACCGATTTGGATGTAATTCAGTGTGTACATAGTACATACCAATGTCTCGACCGAGTTCGTTGGCCAGCTTCATCCGCCATTTTGTTTCAAAATGGCGGCCATTTAAAATTTTTAAAAAAATTTAAAATTTGAAATGTGGTACCAAAAAATTGAAAATGGAAAAATATTTTTTTCTTATGTATTTGGACTTTATACAAAGACTCCGTAGCAGTTTTTGTTTCGTCTATATCTTAAAAAATGGCTGAGTTATAGCATTTTGAATTTCTAGCGAAGCTGACATTTTGAAACGTCCTGAATTTTGTCACGCCATAAAAGGCGTATTTATGAACCGATTTGGATGTAACTTCTTTTATACATAGTACAGACCAATGTTTCGACCGAGTTCGTTGGCCAGCTTCATCCGCCATTTTGTTTAAAAATGGCGGCCATTTAAAATTTTAAGAAAAATTTAAATTGGAAATGTGGTACCAAAAAATTGAAAATTGAAAAAATATTTTTTTCTTATGTGTTTGACCTTGATAAAAAGATTCGGGAGCAGTTTTTGTTTCGTTTATATCTTAAAAAATGGCTGAGTTATAATATTTTGAATTTCTAGCATGGCTGACATTTTGAAACGCCCTGATTTTTGCCACGTGATAACAGACGTATTTATCAACCGATTTGGATGTACCTTGGTGTGTACGTAGTACATGCAAATAACTCAACCGAGTTCGTTGGCCAGCTTCATACGCCATCTTGTTTCAAAATGGCGTCCATTTAAAAAAATTAAAAAAAAAATTAAATTTAAAATGAGATGCTAAAAATTTGGAAAATGAAAAAGATTTTTTCGTATGTGTTTGACCTTAATACAAAGATTCCGGAACAGGTTTTGTTTCGTCTATATCTAAAAAAATGGCTGAGTTATAATATTTTGAATTTCTATTGTGGCTGACATTTTAAAACGACCTGATTTTTGTCTTTCGATAACAGGCGTATTTATGAACCGATTTGGATATTACTTGGTCTGTACATATTTCATACCAATATCTCGACCGAGTTCGTTGGCCAGCTTCATTCGCCATCTTGTTTCAAAAAGGTTGCGATTTTTTTAAAAATGTATTTTAAAATTTAAAATGAGGTATTAAAAAATTGGAAAATGAAAAAGATTTTTCTTATGTGTTTGGCCTTGATACAAAGATTCGGAGCAGTTTTTGTTTCTGAAAATTTGTTCTTTTGTTTATATCTTAAAAAGTGGTTGAATTATAGCACTTTGAATTTCTATCATGGCTAACACTTTGAAACGATCTTGTATTTGTCACGCGATACCACACGTATTCGCCTATTTCGATGGAAGAAGGCATGTGGATAGTATACATCAATATCTCGACCAAGTTCGCTGGCCACCTTCATCAGCCATCTTGTTTCAAAATGGCGGCCATTAAATTTTAAAAAATTATATTTAAAGTGAGGTGCAAAAAAATTAGAAATTGAAAAAGGTTTCTTTCTTAAGTATTTGACCTTGATATAAGGATTCAGGAGCATTTTTTGTTTGCCTTTATCTTAAAAAATGGCTCAGATATAGTAGTTTCAATTCCTAACGTGGGTGACATTTTGAAAAATCTGATTTTTTGCCTGCGACAGCACTCGTATATATCAACCGATTCCGATGTGAGTGAGCATGTGCACAGCAATTACTAAGGTCTCGACCAAGTTCACTGGTTAGCCTCATCCACCATGTTGTCTTAAAATGGCAGGCACTTTAAGAAATCGCCAAATTTGGCACCGAAATATAAGTTACTTTAATTAAAAGCAGCTTGGATAAAGCTGACTAATTTCGCGAAATTCTCATTCATAATGATTTAGTATTGATAAAAATTGGTATTGAATCTCCTACATTCGGTTTCCACTAAATTGAGCTTCGTGTGTTTGAATAATATAGGTTGGCTTTTTTAAAATAAGGAATATTAAAGCTACCTCTTCCTCCCGGCACTGGCCGGAAGGACTTTTTTTCCATAACATCTTTTATTGCAGTTTTAACTTTTAACGCAGACTTCGGCTATCAATCTGTTCTTTTTTCCCGCTTATGAGGCATTTTATATTTAAAATGAAAGTGCAAAATGTCTTTTAAATATGGCATTGCTAATAATTTTCAATCATAACCTATTAATTAATATTAATTAAATGTATCTTAGAAACATGCAGAACGGAAATTATTGGGTAGATTGGAAAGTCGTGTCGTGTTGAGAAAATCAATTTGTACCGGAAAATTCTGCACGGTAATTATTAGACATTAGATATCGGAATCAATGTCTAATAATTAAATGATAGAATTTTCATTAGGTAGGCATTGATTTTCCAACAGTGGACTTTCCGATCGACCCAATATGTTAGGGTTGGGAATTTATTTGTGCAACATTCAAAATTCAATATAATTTTCCCTATTTGATCAATAAATATATACTATTTTTCACAATTTTATCTATTTTGATTAAGTTTTAGTACCAAGTTTTTGATAATCGATTAATAATTACATAGCTGCCAACTTGTACGGATTTTTGCTACCACTAAAATTTAATAGAAATTTCTGCCTTATTTAATCATCAAAAATGACTAAAATTCGGCGATTGAATTAGGCAAAACTTACCATTAAATTTTAGTGGTAATTGAAATCCGTACAAGTTGGCAGCTATGTAATTATTACAATACAATGAACAACACTCAGAAATTTTAAACTATAAAAACTCATATAATAATCTTTAATACTATTAATTAACATAAATTATTAATTTATCAACCTATATAATACTATTTAGTTAATAAATAAAATTTTCAACATATCTAGGGATGAATGAGAATGTCCCATTCATCCCCATTTGAAATGTCCCAATCATCCCCATGATGCATATATTCACTTCTCAGCCATTTTGCCTCAAAAATTATTTTGTTACAATGGTTACTATTCGTTCATTTTAATTATCGATATTGAACCTTAAAATAAATAACTACAACATAGCTTATTTTTTTATATTGTATAAGATATTTCACATCTTCAAATGTAAAAAAAAAAAAAAAAAAAAAAAAAAAAAACTTTTAAGCAGAGATTTCAGAAAATGCAACTTTGAAGGAAAATGAAAGCAGCAATGTGGTCCTACTTTTAGTTCTGAAGCACACTGTGGTAGAGCCTTATACGGGGTAGGAAGCCATTTAAAATAAATTTTTATTGCCTGAAATGTTGAGAATGTCCCATCCATCCCTTGTCCCATTCATCCCCTAGCTCTCCTACATTAAAAAAAAAATTCCACATCCAGGCATTGACAGGAATATGTATGGAAAACTAACACTATTATATTTCAATAAATCTTCGGCACATTTAAGTGCATATTTTTGATTTTTCAATTAAATATAAAAATGAACGAAATTTATCAAAGAAGATCAATTCTAAATAAATGTGTGTGTAGTGTCGCACAATTAAACATTCTGCAGACACATTGCACAATATTTTCAGGCAAATCACACATTGAGATATTGGCAGGACTGTCTATGGCAAACTAACGCCATTATATTTTCAATAAATCTTTAGTACATATAAGGGCCTTATCTTTATAATTTTCCAATGAAACATCATAAAATATTCCATTTATCTGTATAATTTGGAATAGATGAAATATTGAAATGCATTTAAATGTCATTTGTTTAATCTAATACTGATAAAAAAAATATTTAAATGAATAATTTGGATATTTAAAAAAAATTGCCAATTCTATGAAACACAAAATACTAAAAATCATTTGCGAAATATAAATACACTATTTTTAACTATAACTTTTGAACGCCCCTGCTCAACTTGTACAGCTGTTTTCTCATAAATTCGAAATTTAGATCTTACGGTTGGACAGTGCTGCCACCTATTGGCATATTTGGAAACAATTTACTACTAATTTACGACCTCTCATATCGGTTTGTGACCTACTTACTGACTTCCCCTCGTAATATTTTATTAAATTGCACATTACGTTGTTAACATTGTATTATTTGCATTATAGTATTAGCAGTTTTTTGATATACATTGTTTTCAAAGTTCAAAGTTTGTTAGTTTTGAGGTAAATTTAAAGTATATTGTTGAAAAAAAGAAACACGCACCACCAGTATGTGATTGGAAACAATCTATTTTGCTCAGGGAGCCTTCTACTTTTAAGAAATGGTATTAAACTGAATTCTTTTTATTCTAACAGCACATTTTAAAAATCATCTTTGTATTCTTCGGTGAATTTGTACGTCCAAAACTAAACAGGATCTCACTCGCCCAAGTAGTTTAGTAATTATGCATGTTTAAAGCTTGGAACTCTAAATGTTATATTCATTTCTAATCGTTGCAAAACTGCCATTCGCACAGCTTTTTAAACATACATCAAAAACTATTTAGCGGGATCAGCTGTAATTAAGGATTCGCATATATTATATGCTGTAGAAATACATAACTTATTGAAATTTATTTCCATTAAACAATAGGTTACAGGTTATAATTATTTTAAACCTATCTCTGAAAGTGAAAATCATTTCTAATCGTTGCATAACTGCAATTCTCACAGTTTTTTAAACATACATCAAAAGTTATTTAACGGAATCAGCTGTAATTATAGATTCGCATATATTATATGCTGCAGAAATAGGTAACTTATAAAAATCGATTTTCATTAAACAATTCAATAAGGTATAGCTTATAATTTTTTCAAACCTTAATTTCAAATTTTTCATATTCTCGAAATTGAAATTTCTGTTTGGTAGCCACAAATAAAACTTATCGACGAATTCAAATATGATGTTAAAATTAGGTTTTGGTATGGGAATTTTACAAATTTTTGTGCAATTTTGCTATGTGGATGACCCCGTATGCAAAGATTATATACATTATTAATAAGTAGATGTTATTAAAAATCAATTGATACCGCTCACATGATTTGCTGAAAAGTTTGTAGACGGTACTTTTATTTCTTTGTTTCTTTGTTTGATTTTGCAGGATTGTATTTAGTGAGAAATTGATTATTATTTTTTAATCACAATTTCTCGGCTTTTTTTTAATCATATAATTTTTTCAGACATATAAATAAATTTATAAATAAAATAATTATTTATTAAAATATAAATAATTAATAAAAATGCAGTTAATTAATCAGATATAATTAATTGATAAAATTTTATTAAATAATAAAATATAATCAATTAATAAAATTTAATCAGTACATAATATTACGTTGAGTAAAAAGTTTTCCGCCAAGGTGAGATACCTTCGCTCCAACAGCTGTTATTTGCGTGGTTGTTAGTTTTTTATCCAACCAATTTTTGTTTTCGATAGCGGAGCATAGGAACTACATGGCCGTGAATTTCTTTGTTAAAAAATTATTATCCTGTGCTTCAAAAAAGTGTTTAAAATGGAGTTATCATGTCAGCAGCTCAGATCTGTTATGTACTATGAGTTTCGTAAGAAACTCATTGCGGCTGAATGCCACAGAAAAATGTGCGAAAGTTTAGGAATCAATACTGTTTTTTAAGATACAGTCAAAGTTTGGTTTCGGCAGTTTAAAGCTGGAAATTTTGGCATTGAAAATGAACCACGTTTCGGCCGCCCTATTGAAGTTGATTGTGAGTGGTTAAAGTAAATCATCGATCAAGACAGAAATTTTTCAACATGAACTATTGCGTAAGAGCTTAACGTTAGCCAATAATCAATAGTTAATGCTCTGAAATGCATAAATATAACTTTTAAGTTCAACAGCTGGGTGCCTCACGAATTGACTGCTGATGACAAGCGCAAGAGAAAAAACTGTTTTTTGGCTCGGTTCAGAGATCAAAGGAAAGAGGACATTCTGGACAGAATTGAGACCTGTGATGAAAAATTGGTGTACTGCAACAATACAAGCCATGGGGTCAGCACCTGGGGAATCAGTTCCGAGATGTGCCCTAACTAAAAAGAAGGTGCTTCTCTGCATCTGGTAGGATTGTCGTGGTACAAAGAGTACCTGAAAAGCGGACAGAATTTCGACAGTGCAATATACAGCAACATGCTAATCAAAGTTGGCGATGCCATTCGCGTAAAAACAAAGAAACGAGTTCAGAAGGAAGGTGGTTCTCTTTTATCAAGATAACGTCCGGCCACACGTTAGTACGATGACCAGCTGGACGCTCTATGAGCTGGAGTATGATTTGATGCAACATATACCACACAGACCCGACATGGACCCTTGAGATTTTTATCTCTTTTCCCATCTGCAACAGCATCTTGATGGCACAATCGTCGATTCAAATGAGCAGGTCATAAATGAGATCCATCTCTTTCTAGACTCATACACGCCACAATTTTCCGCAGAAGGGATTGAAAAGTTGACAAAACTTTGGCAGACGATTGTAGATTTAAACGGAGATTACTATTATCATTAGCTTTCATGATTTCGTAAGTATTTATCATTTTACAATAAAAAATTTTGGCGGAAAACTTTTTACTCAACGTAATATTACTACATACAATTAATGCTATTCCAAAGGCTCCGGGTTTGATTCCCGCCTTGGACATTTTTAACATTTTTGGCTGTACGCTTCCTTAGCAATGTGATAAATCACGTATATATATTCAATAATTTTGAGCGTAATTTCACTGCTGAAAATTAATTGAAAAATTAATTAAAATTAGATATGTGTTCATCGATGTTGGGTTCGTTTTTGTCTCATGTTTCGCCGCAGGATTGTGTGCTCATGAAGACTATTCCATCTTGTGCTGCAGTTGCAGCCTTACCAACATATGTGTGAAATGCTGAGCTGGGCATCGTCCACATGGCTTAAATGGTAGAGCACTTGGGGAGCTACTCCAAAACTTCCGGGTTTGATTCCCGGCTTGTACATTTTTCACATTGTTGGTTCTATACTTCGTTAACAATGTGATAAATCATGTTTTATGTATTCAACATGAAATATTTTGAAAAAATGAAGCAAACACGTTTTACTTTCTAAAATTAGGACCAGATGGTCTACAGTGCCAGATGGGCTAGATGCTCTACTCTTAAAGCTGGTAGACGGGAGGTGCTGGATCGAAACCCAATCTAACCGTCTGCGAAATCATTCGGAAATTTCCGTGGTTTTCTTCGAAGCCTCGATAACCTTGCGTAAATACGGGTTAGATTCCTTTAGAATTACCCCACTGAGGCCTTTATATTTCGTGCTTATATCACTTTTAAAGATAATGGACCGTCATAAACAACACCAACATCTGTACAAATCGCATTTTTTGAAAATTTGTTACGTTTGACAATATTTATGGGGCATTCTCACAATCTTTTGACTTTTGGGAAAAAAAATCTGACAAAATTAAACTTGCTAAAATAACATTTTAATCTTACAGATTAATGATTCAAACCTTATAGCCTTAAAAGCCTTAATGATTCAAAATAAAGAAAAAGTGGTCAGCAGCAAAATTTTTTTATTTAACTGAGGTTTAAGTTAAACTTGCGAGTTTAATTTTCCTTATCATTTTACCCCTATAACTTTTTATTTTCTTCTAAATTTTTTCTTATAATGAATTTGTATAGTACCCACAGGACATTCAAATAAGAAACAATAACAATGTAGTATTTTTCATACAGAATTTTTGCATAACATTCTCTTAAAGGGGTGTTAAAGAAGGGACTGTAAGGTAAAAAAAGGGGATGGTATTGGAAAAAAGCGACGGTAAGGATGCAACGGTAAGGAAAATTACCACCTATTTTTAGGAAAATCATGTTAAGACTAAGTGATAGCCACAATGTTCATTGATTTTTAGAAACAGTTGTTAACATTGGATTAAATTATTATTATTTTTTTAAATTTACCTCGAAAAGTGCAGGAATAAACTTTGGGGACTGTTAGACTACCAATAAAGCCACGATGCTTGAAATTGATATTTAAATGCTGATTTAAATTCTAGAGTAAATTTCCTGCCAAAGAATTTTAGACATTATTTCTCAAGCATACTTCTGCATGAGAAAAAACTTGAAAAAATTGTGTGGCTGCATCTGAAATGATTTTCTGTACAATTTTAGAAGATGGGTGGTAAGGAATCTAAAACCCAAGGACAGAGTTTAAAAAATAATAACAACCCTAAAAATGTGTGCAGGTTAATTTTTAGCTACATATTTATATAAAACAATTGTCTCAGTTTCAGAAAAAAATTACGTCGAATTATTTTTTTTGAAACAATATTATCCAGACAGCTCCAAACTTAAAAATCAGCATCAGGGACACGGGGCGGTATAGGAGTTTTCCAGGTGTTTGGACCTCCAACATCGTCCAAAACTTATTTATATCGTTAATATTGTTGTACAATCATGCAATGGGATGTTCCCAAGTATATGAAATAAAAACAAACACAACAAAGTGTATTAAAATAAAAATTATTATTCAGGGACATGAAAGTCAAATGATTGTGAGAATGCCCCTTATATTATAGTAATTTGATACTAATTTTTTCTGAATGTATGAACGATTTACGGCAATTGGTAATCTTGATCAAAATGAAAAAAAAAGCTAAGAATACGGCTAGAAATGTCTTCAAAACATGTGTACAAAAAAAGCGCATTAGAATATTTGTCATCTCTGATTATGCATAAACAATTCAAATTGAATTGTATATGAAAAGTGCATAAAATTTATTATAACAAAAAGTACACTAATTGAATTAAGTACGAAAAGTGCAAATGGAGTCTTCCATGTAGCACTTTAGAAGCATGTATGTTTATTGATTCGGAATAATTATGTCTTTTTTTCATCGTCATTGTTGGATCGAGCTCTCTATCTCCGGTTTGGAATCTCAGCGCGCTCTCGTCTTGTCGCTCAAACGCACGATTTTAAATTTTTGTAATTTATCGTGAAAATGATACTTTTTCACGTTGATATTTTTATGACGGAGATGGCAAATGTGTCGGTGTTATTATAATTCCTCACGTTTTATTTAATAAGGCTAATAAGTAATTATGATTTTCTATTCTTAATGAATAATTAGAATATGACTTGATTATCATTATTTATCACAGTAATTTTCATTGCTTAATGAATGGTTAGAATATGGTCTAATTAATTTCTTTCAGATAAATAAAAAACTTTTAAGTAAATTTTGGGGAGATTTTGTCAATCTGAGATGTTGGTTAGTTTTTTTAAGAAGTATTAAAAAAAAGTCTTAAAACGCCATCGAAACTTTTAAATGCAATAGGCCTTTCGAAAGATCTGACTCTTTCTTCGTCAGGCGCAAAGAAGACGTGCCCCTACTATGAAAGTAGCAGCAAGACTCATTCAAGGGTCTTGCTGCTGCTTTCATAATAGAAGCAAGTATATTAATACGCAAGATTTCAATATTTTTGTATAATTCTTTTACGACATTCCAAATATATTGTGCAGGAAATGATTAAAAGTTTGAATATTTCTTATAAATCATATAAAAAATCTTATAATAAGAGATCATCAATGCGCAGAGAAACGGATGGTTAGAAATAAACATATTTTTGCTATTAAATAACTCTTGTTGAACATTTCAATTCAAATATTTTTGTTTTATTATGTTAATGAAAAAATACTTTCTTTACGATTTAATATGTATAAAAATATTGGGAAAAGTATTTAAAAGTCATTTGTTTTCTAAAATTTTATCGGAAAACAATTGCATGAGTATCAGAAAGGGAAAAGAAGAAATAAATTATTTTGATAATGATAACTATTTTTGCTTTTCTTATATTTTACACTATTATACGATTGATTTTTATGCTTCGTAACATATTACGTTTGTGTCTTACATATTCACGTTTGAGGGTCACACGAAGAGATATCTGTAATGAACGCAAGACACTCATATGGGGCATTCTCACAATCTTTTGACTTTTAATGTTCCTGAATAATAATTATTATTATTTTAGTACATATTATTGTGTTTTCTTTATTTCATATACTGGCGAACATCCTATTGCATGACTGCATAACAATATTAACGAGATAAATAAGTTTGTGACGATGTTTGGAGTCCAAATACCAAGAAAACTCCTATACCGTTCCGTGTCCCTGATGCTGATTTTTAAGTTTGGAACTGTCTGTATAAAATTGTTTCAATAAAAATAATTCAATGTAATTTTTTTCCGAGACTGGAACTATAGTTTTATATAAATATGTAGAAAAAATTAATCTGAACACATATTTAGGGTTCTTATTATTTTTCAAACTCTGTCCCTGGGTTTTAGATTCCTTACCGTCCCTCTTTTAAAATTATACATAAAATTACCTCAGATGCAGATACAGGATTTTTTTCAAGTTTTTTTGTCATGCAGAAGTAGGCCAGAGAAAAAATGTCTAAAATTATTTGACAGGAAAATTACTGCAGAATTTAAATCAGCATTTACATATCAATTTCAAGCATCGTGGAATATTGGCAATCCCAAATTTTATTCCTGCACTTTTCGAGGCAAATTATTATTTTTTAATTTAATCCAATGTAAGTAACTGTTTCTAAAAATCAATGAACATTGTGGCTACCACTTAGTGTTAACATGATTTGACTAAAATAGGTGGTAATTTTCCTTACCGTTCCATCCTCACCGTCCCTTCTTTAACGCCCCTTCAAGACAATGTTATACCAAAATTTTGTACTAAAAATGCTACATTGTTATTATTTCTTATTTGAGTGTCTTGTGGGTACATTATAAGTAAATATTTAGAAGAAAATAGAAAGTTACAATGGTAAAATTGTAAGGAAAATTAAACTCGGTAAACCTCAGTTAAATAAAAAGTTTTCGCTGCTGACCATTTTTTCTTTATTTTGAATCATTAAGGCATTCGTCTATCGGATTAAAATGTTCTTTTAGCAAGTTTAATTTCACCATATTTTTATTTCCGAAAGTCAAAAGATTGTGAGAATGCCCCATATGTCGATTAACCGATTAAAGTATGACGCTGCGTTTTCGCAACATCATATTTGTGATTTTAATTTATTTTTATATATACCTCTAAAAGAAAAAAAGTAAAATTTGCCTTTTTCAGCACTCCACGAGCAAGCGACTTTTTTTATTTTCTTGGTTAAAACTTCGGCATGTTTTTAAGTTTTAAAATTCAGATTATTTGATTCCCACCACTTTTTTGAAGTAAAAATAGTCACTTTATTCATTTACAGACTAAATAATGGGAGGAAAATACGAATTATACGCTTTAAAAAAAGTCGTGTGAATTAAGGGATCTGAATTTTTAAAAAGTAGCGCACTGGAATCGCGCGGAGTTGTATAGGATATTGAGAAACACAATACGAGCGTTTCCCGCGGCTGGAGGGTTAATTAACACATTTCAGTGATTCATAAAGTAAAAGTAAGTGTTTAATAAAAAGTGGTGTGACCTGAATAAAATTCCTATAAAACATGCTGGTCGTTAATGAGTTAAATTTACCCCCGATTGCAAGAGAAGAAGCGCTTTGTATATAAATAATGTGGAATTGTAGAAAATTTTGTTTTTGTTGTTGTTGAAGAAAAACATTTTACGCATTTATTTTTGTATCACGTAATCTTTAATTTCATCACAAGAAATTCGAAAGATTTATATCATTTTTTAATAGTAGAAAAAAAAAAGCTGCTGAAAAGCGTTTTTATTGATAGGTAGGCAGATGTTTGGTGAATTTTATTTATTTATTTTTCCATGTTTAATGGTTATTTAGAGTAGTGTTGTATTTATTTTTAAATATTATATTTTTAAATATAACTTTAGGCATTTATTTATTTCAATAATTACAAACAAGTGACTAGTTATTGTTATTATATTTAAGACATTTTGAGACATTTGATATTTATGTTTTTTCATGGTTTCCAAAAATTTGGGAAAACCTCTTACATTTATCCTGGTGCGAAGTTGAGTCGTACTAGGACGCACATACAGCATTTTATTCCGTAACAGTTGTTAGAATAATAGAGTATAAAAACGAGAAAACAGGAATTCTGCTTTTTCAGAATTTAGTGTCGTCCCCGATGAAGAAAAAAAATATATATATAATAGCACAAAACATATTTCAATTTGAAGAATTAAAACACATGCTTTTATTTTATGTAAAATGACTTCATTCCATCCACTCTTAGACAGATACAGTAAAGTATACGTAGGATGTCACTATCGCGAAAGAATACACAAATGAAGCAAAAAGATGCCGTCATTAAAGAAACTTGTCCAAAAAAAGGCTATCTCATGATTCATATGCCTTCATTTGTTTGCAACATTAATATTGATAGTTAAAATTAAATATACTTTATAATAGCTCCATGTTTTAACAGAAATCATCCGCTTACATTATTTCAAAATAGCACGTATTTTAATTACATTTTTTTCGGTTGTTATGAGAAAATGCCAACGAAAGGATATAATTATTATGTTTCCTTTAATTTCTACAGAAATGGAGTACTTCTGCTGCCAACATTAAGCAAATGGCTCTATAATCTGCAAAAAAAAAAAAAAAAATTAATATTTCAAAAATAAATTGAGATGCAGTTTTCAAACAAATTGCATTAAAAAGTACTTTTTTTTCCCAATACGGCGGTATAAAAATTGAAATATGTGCGATGCTTAGAAATTAAGACAAAAATTCTATAGAAGTATTTAATTGTACGATGATACATCTGCTTTGTTTATTGCTGGCTTCTGTAAGGTAGCGTTATTTTTTATAGGCGACACAAAATAAGCTGGGAGAAAGAAATAGCATGCCGGAGGCTAATAATAAAACTTATCCATCCTGTTTAACTCGAGTGTGTGAAATAGCAACATAGTAGGGTGACTGCGACAGTAGTTGATACCCCTCCAACTAGTTGATCAAATTTTTGAAATATTGCGCCATTTCAGGCGGAAATGAGCTTTATACGTGACACTAGACGTACTAGTGTCACGTACTAGACACTATTTTTGTTCGAATGTTGGAGCACCAGTTGTCACGTTGTTGCCAGCTATCTGATATAAGAGAAGCAATTTTATGATTTTTTTTTTTTTTAATTAGAAAATGTAAAAATTCAGTTTTTGATTAGTTGGACACAATTGCGGTAAGATAAAATAATCCCCTTCCACCTTGCTTATTTCAAATATTATTTTATATGAATAATTCTTCATCACAGCTTAAGAATGATATTTTAAAGATTAATTTTGGAATTTTCGACTGATTTCTTCGATTGATCAACTACTGGGAAAATGAAAGAAACTTAAAGAAACCATTTGCTTATAATTTTGTTGCAATTTAATTTCAGAAGATTTTATTTTTGCCTATTATAGGACATTCATTAAGGACCGTAACAATTATGTTAGTTTTCTTCGAAAACTTAAAAGGAAGAAAATATAATAAAACCCCCGTAGCACCAACTTTATTTGATCAACTACTGCCTCCATCACTCTATTTATTACTCTGGATTACCCTATCATAATGAAAAACGCGAATGCGTGCGTACATACCATCGGGAGGTATTAGCATAAAGCAAAAGTATTTGTCTCACAAGTTCAAGTTTTTTACGGCAAAATTCCCTTCGCTGCATCATTTTTTATGTGGAAGAACATAACGTGAGTAAGTATCTTTCTTTTTGCTTTCTTAGTAATTTTAAGGGGACAGTGAACTTTCATAGTCACGAAATTCGACAAATAAATCTTTTTTGTGTGTGTGTGTCGAGAATTATCAAACTAGATATTCAAGTTTATTTGTTGTAAAAAGAATTTTTGAATTCTGATGCTTCTTCGCAGCGATATAATCTTTTATAATTGTAAAAAGGACATATAGTGTCCATGCACTTTATTTTACCGAAAATGATGCTTTTTTTCGAAATTGAATATTTCGATCTTTTCTAAGATTTGATACGTTCCATGCGCATTTCTAATTATTAGACTCTTTTGAAATTTATACTGTATTTCCTCTATACAATAATACATAAATGTTAGCATAATTTTTGTTGCATTTCAGGAGTATTTCAATTTTGAAATTTACAATAATATGCAAACATAGAGCTACATTTTTTTGAAAAAACAAAGCGTAATTATAAAAAATATATATTTTTACTTTATTCTATCATTACAAGAAGAAAGTGTTGGTTTCGTGAAAATTTTCGACTTTCGGTTTTCGAAGGGCGTTTTAGGGGTCAGAGATTCCGAAATTGTCTGTCTGTCTGTATGTGACATAAATTTTGTGGACGCTATATGTCAAGAACTAACGCATGGAATTTAATAAAAATTATATTCAGTTAGTCCCTGATGGTGTAAATCTCTTAACAGGTGGCGCTGCTATGCCCCATTTTTCACGATTTCCACAAATAGTTCAATCTCCAGAACTAATGCACGGATTTTCATCAAACTTCAGATTCAGTTAGTCCTTGACACGAATTGACGTTTTGTAGATT
The DNA here is from genome assembly GCA_963932465.1 of Maratus speciosus. Taxonomy (NCBI): domain Eukaryota; kingdom Metazoa; phylum Arthropoda; class Arachnida; order Araneae; family Salticidae; genus Maratus; species Maratus speciosus. The sequence goes on from OZ010789.1 coordinate 42,565,811, forward strand.
TTGGAGTAAATCGCTCAACAGGTGCCGCTGATATGCAGCATTTTTTGCAATTTCCGCAATAGAAGATCTGAAGAGCTAATGCTTGGTATTCAACAAACTTCAGATTCAGGTATGCCTTGATATGGATTAGTGTTGTTTATGTTTTGTACAAATCACTCGACAGGTGGCGTTGCTATGCTGCATTTTTCAGAATTTCCACCATAGCCCTGTCTCAATTACACGAATTTTCATCGAACTTCAGATTCAGGTATACCTTCATATCAATTAGTGCTGTTTATGTTTTGGTGTAAATCGCTCAATAGTTGGCGCTGCTATGCTACATTTTTCAAAATTTTCTCTATAGTTCTATCTCAACGAGCTAACGAATTTTCACCAAACTTCAAATTCAGATATACTTTGATATGAATTGGTGCTAAATTGATATAATTTCTTGTACTATTTAAATGATTTAATTGACGTGATTTATATAGAAGAATGTTTTGTGATGGCCACAACATACTAGTTCCACTTATATATTCAGCGAACTTTTACAATTCATGACAGCTGCCGTTGTAATACATAAAAAGCACCTCATACATAAATATTGTCATATTTTATGCAAAATGAATGCGCGTGTGACATTCTAAAATAAATGTCAATTATTCGTTATTTTAGAAATTTAAAAATGGAATAATTTAAAACCTTTTTTATTATTTTAGCACCCAAATTTTGAAAAGAACTATTTGAGCTTGCCAATAACACGTGTGTCAATTTTCAAATGAATCCATTTAAAAATAATAAATATATTACAAATCATCAGACATACAAGTAAAATTACATAAATACATTTAATACAATTAAAAAGCAAACGTTTCAAGCTAAATTTTTGCCTCTCATCAGTGCAACAAAACATTCGAATGACAGAAAACTATATATGATGTTTACAGTTAAAAATTATTAGCAGTTAAAGTTAAATAAAGTATAAATTTTTTTGAAACAATGCTGAGTATTCAGGAGGAAGTGCACATGATTCATTTATCGGCGACGTTTGCTTACGAGTGAACACACCTTCCAGAAAAACTCTACTTTTAATATTATTGCAACCGGATCTGATAACTTTCATATTCGTGAAATCTGGTATATGGTCGGTATCCAAAGAATGCTGTACAATTTTAGACTGTAGGTTTCCAGATTTGTAAGTACGTTTATGCTCGGCCAGGCGAATGGCGCAAGTGCGACCAGTTTCGCCAATATATACTGAGTCGCAACCTTGCGCCATTCGCCTGGCCGAGCATAAACGTACTTACAAATCTGGAAACCTACAGTCTAAAATTGTACAGCATTCTTTGGATACCGACCATATACTAGATTTCACGAATATGAAAGTTATCAGATCCGGTTGCAATAATATTAAAAGTAGAGTTTTTCTGGAAGGTGTGTTCACTCGTAAGCAAACGTCGCCGATAAAAGAATCATGTGCACTTCCTCCTGAATACTCAGCATTGTTTAAAAAAATTTTATACTTTATTTAATTTTAACTGCTAATAATTTTTAACTGTAAACATGATATATAGTTTTCTGTCATTTGAATGTTTTGTTGCACTGATGAGGGGCTAAAATTTAGCTTGAAACGTTTGCTTTTTAATTGTATTAAATGTATTTATGTAATTTTACTTGTCTGTCTGATGATTTGTAATATATTTATTATTTTTAACTCGTATATCAGACGTTAAACAATGATTATTTATTTTAATAGAATCCATTTAAAATTGATTGATTTGGTTTTTAATGTTCACTCAACCTTTAAAATTTTCCATCATAGTTGTTAAGTATTTCCAACACAGCTGAAACGTGATTATGAATTCCATATGTTCGTACGTCTGTCAGTCTGTCTTTCAGTGAGTGGTCCCTAATATACTCTCTTTATCATGGGAATTTTATACGTTACCCATTTATGCCTTGCGTGCTATTTTACGGAATTTTAATAAATTTGTATACTTTTCTTCTTCTTTAAAATACAAAAATTGTGAAATAATTATCTATAAATGTCTTTATTTGTTTCCGAGAGATGACAGCGTAAGATGGATATTTATTTACTTAAATTAAGTCTTTTTTCGGAGTTTATAGATTCTTATCTTCTGAAGATGGCGAAATGTAAGAAGTAAGCTTAATTGTGTTTTTTACTATCAAGGGTCCAAATGAACAAGTCATAATCAATAACTTGTAGACTTCTTTGAAATACGTATTTTTTTACATCGTGAAATTTTATGTTCAAGCCTTCTTTTTATGCATTTTTGTAACATACAAAATATAGGGCTCTAAGCACGAATGAGTACATATTTTTATTATCAATTTATGGGACAGTTATTTATGTAAAGTCGCTTTCAAGGTGATTATGAAATAAATTATTTTTAAGCCTCAAATATAATTTTTCATAGTTTATTATTAATAATACGTATAATGTTATTAGTCTATGTAAAGAAGTATATATATATATATATATATATATATATATATATATATATATATATATATATATATATACAGTAGAAACTCTTTTATCTGAAACTCTATTAACCGAAACTCTCGGTTAACCGAAATCCATTTTCAATGCTTTTTATTTCCTAACACATTCATTGTGTGTAAAATCCATTTTGAAAACTTTTTATTTTAACTATCATATTCCTTTTGTGCAAGCGATCATTCCCGAACTACGAGTACATATAAATAGTTTCGAGCTCCTTTGTTAGATTTCTTTTGAATTTAACTTGAACTCCCGTAAGCTGCGGAGTATAACGAAGAAAACTAACAAATTAGCAAATCCGAAGTTTTGAATGTTTTGAAAAAGGTTTTGAACGGCTGAAACAGCAGAAATACTGTGATACAAGTGATCTAATAATATTAAACTCCGTGACAGAGCTTCAAAGTAAAGACAACCGAAATTACGACAAACAAAATATTTTCTCAAACCTTTGTGATATATGTAAAAGGTACTTATTTTCAAAATTGAAATTCAGGTAGTTTATTCTTGTTTTTAATTTGCTATTACTTTATTTTTATTAAGCACTTGTCCCCATAATAAGAAATATTGCATATATTTCTCCTTAATCTTAAAATTAAAGTATTCTCGATTATCCGAAAATTTCGATTTTCCGAAAGAGGGTCGGTTCCAAATAATTCGGATAATCGAGGTTCTACTGTATGACTAATTCATAAAAAAATTAATTATAGTATATAATATACAATTTAAAAGCTTATTCTATGTAAATTTAAACAAAACACACATTTATACATATTATACTATTACAAACACTATGCATATTCCCATATTTAGTATGATTATTTTTTATCAAATAAATACAAAAAGAAAAAAAAAATAGCATCATTTTTTTTAGTATTTTTCCAGTTCATTTTGCAACATTTTAAAGTGATTTTATTATCAAATTTGCGAAAACAAAAATTCAGGTACAAATGTGTTAATAAAATCAACTATAGATTGTTTGTATTTACACTGCATTATTAGCATTTGTTTACAGTGACACACACACACAAAAAACCCATAATAATATTCAGTTAGTGTTGGGAGATGTTTCATAATATAGGCCTAGTGCATAATTTTTGCTTTATTTTAACTCAAAGAAACATTTCCTTTAACTAGGTGCTTTGAAAGTTTTTTGATGCCATCGGAAAGTTTTATTTTATAAAGGTCGAATTGACACACCGAGCCATTTAAATATTCTAGGTCCAAGAGTCAACAGTTGAAGACCCTTAATTAACACCATTTGTGTATTTTTATCAGGAAATTATATCCAACCATATACAAAAAAAAAAAAAAAAATAAATAAAATCAGACAAATAATATTATAAGACGAAATGCAGTTTTTCACCTTGATTCAACATAAAATAAATAATGTGAACATTAAAAAGGTCCACAATCTTACATAAACCTTTTTAATGTTCACATTATTTATCTTATGTAAAATCTGACAATTTGAGATTGCGTATGTTTTTCAAAATGTAATATTTTGTTTTCCATAGTTCCGTAGAATATATTTTACAAAATAAATATTTTGAATTTCCATAAATGACTTGTATGTTTCCCACTCACATCGTTTATTTTTTAATAATGTTTTAAAATATTGCTCCGAGTATTTGTTTCCAATATAGTTTCAACTAGCGAAACAGCACCGAAAACTGGCGACATGAAGCAATTAAAATAATAAAACTTTGTAAAAAATCACCATAAAATTAAAACAAAACACAGGACGCGTTTCGAGCTAAAAACATAACAGCTCGTCATCAGCTAAGCATACACGTGTCCGTAAACGAACAAGTTCAAAAATGAACTGAAGATAAAGAATGTTGCAAAGAATGCGACAGATGGCGCTACCTGATAGAGGGATATGCAAAAGGGAAATGTGTTGAAAAAAGATAGAAGAGAAAATGAAATGGAAAAAATGGAAATAAAAGAAAAAATAAAAATAAAAGAAGTAAATAAAAAATATAAATAAAAATAATAAATAAAGAACTATAAAAGAACAAGAAAAAAATCCAAATTATTATTATTATTATTATTATTATTATTTTTTTTTTTTTACAAAATAAAGGTTAGGTTACAAAATTTAGGTTATATTGGTCAAACAAAGAGAGCTTTAAAATTCAGATTAGGCGAGCATCAGAGATATATTGCAAATCAAGAAATCTCTAAATCTTCGATTGCTTCTCACTGTTGGTCTTCCAGTCATTGTTTCAATTTCTCCATGGCCAAAATTATTTCTTTCCCTGCCTCTCCCTCTCACTTGGATTTTCATGAAGCATATTTTATTTCTAAAAATTCTGCTAATCTTGTCAATGATCTCCCATCATCTCCTTTCCTATCTCCAGCGTGGAAATTAATTTTGTAATTCCTTTCCCTTTTCTCTTGTTTCTTTTCTTTTTATTTTGTAAAAAAAAAAAATAAATAAAATAAATAAATAAATAAATAATAATAATAATAATAATAATTTGGATTTTTTTCTTGTTCTTTTATAGTTCTTTATTTATTATTTTTATTTATATTTTTAATTTACTTCTTTTATTTTTATTTTTTCTTTTATTTCCATTTTTTCCATTTCATTTTCTCTTCTATCTTTTTTCAACACATTTCCCTTTTGCATATCCCTCTATTAGGTAGCGTCATCTGTCGCATTCTTTGCAACATTCTTTATCTTCAGTTCATTTTTGAACTCGTTCGTTTACGGACACGTGTATGCTTAGCTGATGACGTGCTGTTATGTTTTTAGCTCGAAACGCGTCCTGTGTTTTGTTTTAATTTTATGGTGATTTTTTACAAAGTTTTATTATTTTAATAGTTTCAACTAATTTAAAGTTTTGTACTTTTTTTTTAAATAACACTTTATTTAAAAGAATTTAAATTTGTGAAATTTATAAATGCATGTATTTTTTCATTCTTCAACCTATTTATAATTTTTCAAAAAAAGAAAATAATCCATTTGCGTAAGCCATATGTACACAATATGTAACTTATCAACACATTTAAATAATTATAAATTCTGTTTTAGTGTAACTACATCAACTTTTGTACGTAAGTTTATTCACCTCTCTGATATAATATATTATGATTTATTATATTGCAACTGTTACATTCATTAAAAAGGTGCATACGTAATCAGAATATAAACGAAGTGCAATTAAACATATAGAGTTGGAAACATACTTGTAATTTGTTACTAATTAGCAAATTGTATTTAGGTGAGTATGTTTACTGTGTTTTTTACATCATTGAAGATATAACATAAAATATTTAAGATACCTTTAAATTGAGACTACTTACAAAATATGAAACTAAAAGGTCAGATATCGTAAATGATAAGTTCATATTGAGCAGATGAAAAAAATTAAATGCTGTTGCATCATCTATTACTTCTTGATCTTGGAAAAACATAATTTACACACTGTTAGATTTTTTTTTAAATTTGTTAAAGACTCTAAAAATTGCAAAACAGTGCAAAATCAGCATTCTTAAAATAATTTCAATTCCATTCATAAAGATGAGTCAGTTTAATTGTCAGTTTACCAATTAAGAGAAAAAAAGAAATGCTGCATATTAGGGTGGGCCGAAAATGCACTTTTGCACAAACTTTCGAAATCGATGAGGCTTGGGGGCGGAAAAGTTGTGTATTGGGTTGCTCAGTAACCAAGTAAAATTTTTTTTAAATCGAACAATATCTTCAGGTGGCGCCGGCGCCTTAAAAATTTGAAATTTTGACTAAAACAGACCTTTTTCTTCTAAAAACACGATTTTTTGCATTTTCGAAATAGATTACGCTCTAGTGCGGAAAAGTTGTGTATTGGGTTGCTCAGTAAACATGTAAAATTTTTTTGAAATCGAACAATATCTTCAGGTGGCGCCGGCGCCTTAAAAATTTGAAATTTTGACTAAAACAGACCTTTTTTTCTAAAAACACGATTTTTTGCATTTTCGAAATAGATAACGCTCTAGTGCAGAAATGTTTAGTATTGAGTTGCTAAGTAGCCGTGTAAGTTTTTTTTTTAAATCAAACAATATCTTCAGGTGGATCCTGAGCCTTTAAAATTCGGTTTGTTCAGCAGAAAAAAGGAAACGTCAATAAACACATACATAATAATTGAATTCATCTTTTACTGCTGTCATGTGTGCCAAGTAAGCAAACAAACATGAAGCAATGCAGCTCTTTGCTTATCTCAGAGGAAATTCACTGAGATAACCCAGAACTCACCACGAGGAGGTGGCTGCATATCGAGTTCCACCCGTGCCCTCCCAACCACCCAACCATATAATGGACACTGAGATTTTATTAAATATTTCACTTTTCTGTTGCCTGATCTACTTGGCCTTTTTTGTATTTCGTCTTGCTTTCAAATGAAGGAATTATTCTTTGTGATTCTAATTTCGCCCTTATAAGGCCATCCCTTTCGATTTGTCCCACCACAGAAGCTGAAGCATCTGTCACTATTTTTATTGCCCTCTCCACTGCTTGGCTGTGGCATGGAAACTCTTTTATTTCTAGTAAAGATATTTTCTCCTTTAGAATATTTCGGAAATCTTCATTGCTGACTGCACGAAGCATTGGTGGCTCCGTAACAACTCATTGGTGCCAATCAATTAGGTCCGTATAATCTTTTGCTTCGAATTTTATTACAGGAACAGTGAACCGCCGGATAAATTCTTGTTTATTTTCCCTGGCTTTTAAAATTCTTCGTATTGCAAGCAGTCGGATGTAATTTCGTTCATCCGTAAGCATCGAAAGAAGAATATTTTCAGGATGCGCAAAAAAAGCATTTCGGCTTATTACGCCATCCACGACAGTCTTCAAGTCATCTGGGAGATAACGTGACAAGCTAATCATCTTCCATAAGTGTCTAGCACCATCTTTGCAATGCGGTTTGGATTTTATATCAAACCACATCGGCACATACACTCTAATTATAAACTCTACTAAGGTTTTCAGTTCTGCTGAAACATTTGTAACTGAAATGTACAGGCGCAAAACTCGACATGCTGCCGTTAGCCAACGGGAGTGCACTAGCTTTCCTGGTTTTTTCTCTGCTAGGGCAACAGAGCAGTAACCTGATGTTACAGCTTCATAAATTTGCAGCATGTATCGTTGATCTGTACTCAGATCTTTTCGAAGCTCTTCTGATATTGCTACTAACTCTACGACATCAACCTTTTTGAAATTGACTACCGGTTTCAGCTCACAGGTTTCGAGATCTTTTCCTATTGGACCAGAAAAGGTTTCAGGGCCACTTGTTTGACCGTCTAGCTTTTTTAGAAGATGCCGCAACGGTAGCTCATTAGCGTGTAACATGCATATGAGCCATTGAAGAGGTCTACCAACATCTTCTTCTATGAGACGTATAACTCCAGTCTTGCAGCCTGTGTTAACGGGTGTCTCATCGCAGCCAACTGCCAAAAGATTTTCAGTGTTGATATCATTCTGTAAAAGATATTCAGCGATGCTGCTCTTAATAGATTTTGCAGAACCACTAGCTGGAGAAACATGGCCGATATATTCAGATCCAGGTTCTTGTATTAAAACTACATGTTCTTCAATAACCGTTGTCCTGTGCTTTTTGTTTCCCTTGATTTGATCTGCTAAAGTTTTATCTTTTCGTCCGTCAAAAAAGAGGGCTTGAAGCTCTTCTGGTTTTCCTTTACATTGTAGTTCCCTTCGTTTTCTCTTTCTCTCTCTTCTTATTTTATTTTTATCTGTAACTTTGGAACGATTATTATCAGAAATCATTCCGACATCTTCAAGAACTGCAGAAATAATTTTCGCTGCAGGCCTGTCTCCAATCCCTGCACAATCGCAGGCGAGTGCTGTGGTTGGCAGTTTTATCCTCATCTGGCTGATTACCTTGGTCTCTCTTTTCGTTTTTCTGAAATGGTTCTCTCTGGATCTAGGAGGAGTGTATTCTTCATCATTACGCGTTTCATATTCAAATTCTTCGTTCTCACAATCCTCGAACTCAGGCGACTCGAACATAGACTTTGGTGTTTGGAACTGCTGTTCACTTGTAGCAGCTTTCAACACTGTCTTGGATTGCCTATTTTGCTTTCGGAGCAGCTTCTCAGTTACTTTTAAATCAATTCCCCCGATAATCATTTTTCTGACGGTTCGTTGATCAATCAAAAATGGTTGTTCTAAATGTGGCACTTTTCTATCCTTTTCACAGCAGCATGCTTTAAAGGAATGACATTTGCATGTGGCAATGTCAAAGAGAGTTTTCTCGGCGTCTTCCAAAAATTCCTTTACTTTGTTCCTATAGGATTCCGTAGACTTGTTTTTACTTTTCAGGATATTTTTATACTTAGCATGATATGATTTAAGGATGCGCACAATTCTGCAATGAGAAATAGTAGGAATCGAGGACTTCTTCCACAAATCAGCTACCCTCTCAGCAACAACATTGGCAATGTCAGTAAAAGCTGGATCTTTGCCGTGATTTGAAGATTTCACTTGTTCTCTTATAAGGAAGTAAAATTTCATAACTTGACTGTAAGTTGGTAAGACGTTAGGTTTCAGCTCTTCTGGCAAACCAAAAACAGAACAATCTGTAACTTTTCTAGTTGAATGACAACCGGCCATTGTGACAAAAGTATAACTATAACTAACTAGTTAATGACATTTAAATATCTAAAGAGACTGCTCTTCGATGAACAAACGACATAAAGTAAGCTTATTGATTGCTTCTGTACTAGACTGAACTAAAAGATAACTGTGTATTGCATATTATCACACTGACTGTCACGTGGACTGCAGGTGCGAGAGCATTTCATTTAGTAGAAGAAGGGGGGGTGGAATAGAAAACTGATAAGGAATGTAAGAGACAATCCTGTACCACTGAGGGTCACGTGGACTGTCACGTGGACTGCAGGTGCGAGAGCATTTCATTTAGTAGAAGAAGGGGGGTGAAATAGAAAACCGATAAGGAATTCTCTTTTCATGAAAATATATGTCTGTTTTGAATAAAATCTCCGATTTTAAGGCGCCGGCGACACCTGAAGATATTGTTTGATTAAAAAAAAAAATTACATGTTTACTGAGCAACCCAATACACAACTTTTCCGCACTAGAGCGTAATCTATTTCGAAAATTCAAAAAATCATGTTTTTAGAAGAAAAAGGTCTGTTTTAGTCAAAATTTCAAATTTTTAAGGCGCCGGCGCCACCTGAAGATATTGTTCGATTTCAAAAAAAATTTACATGTTTACTGAGCAACCCAATACACAACTTTTCCGCACTAGAGCGTAATCTATTTCGAAAATGCCAAAAATCGTGTTTTTAGAAGAAAAAGGTCTGTTTTAGTCAAAATTTCAAATTTTTAAGGCGCCGGCGCCGCCTGAAGATATTGTTCGATTTCAAAAAATTTTTACATGGTTACTGAGCAACCCAGTACACAACTTTTCCGCCCCCAAGCCTCATCGATTTCGAAAGTTTGTGCAAAAGTGCATTTTCGGCCCACCCTACTGCATATATTGATACCAGAAATTTAGCAAAAATGCCATCAAACGGTCTTTAAACAAATTAAATTAAAAATAAGCTGTTCCTAATTTATGTAAGGCATTTTTCTAAGCATGTGATATTCTGTTGATCTTTAAATGGTCACTTGCGATTTCAAAAAGTTCATTTCCGGTTTATATTTTGGACTATAACTTTGCTTCTTATTATCGATTAAACAAAAGTAAAGCTTTTTTGGAATCCTAAATGTTTCAACTTTAATTTAAAACTAGTTGGTTGTGCCAATCCCAAAACCTTCTTCTATCTCGTATATTTTAATATTTCAAATTGTTTTGTTACAAATGTCGATATTTCATTTTTATTAGTTCAATACCATATCAACTTCGAAAGACAATTACACAAAAATTGCTATTATAGTGCCCCCTTTCGCGGAATATTTCCAAATTGAGGGAGGACTTTCTTGCTATGGCCAAAAACATAGGCAAAAAAATTGGTACAATTCTATGCATAAGTTCATACACTTTTCGATGGTGCAATATTCAAAATGCCACAAGAACACACAAATATCGCTATTACAGATCCCGTACCGGCGGTATTTATTCCAAATTGAGGGAGGCCCTGCTTGCTATAGCCAAACTCTTATTTAAAAAAAAGGTTCAATTATATGGATAACATTATACACTTTTCGATGGTACAATATTCAAAATGGCACATGATCGCACAAATATCGCTATTACAGATCCCCCGACTGGCGGATTTTTTCCAAATTGAGTGAGGACCTGCTTGCTATAGCCAAACTCTTATTTTTAAAAAATGGTTCAATTATATGGATAACTTCATACACTTTTCGATGGTACAATATTCAAAATGCCACAAGAACGCACAAATATCGCTATTACAGATCCCCCGACTGGCGGATTTTTTCCAAATTGAGGGAGGACCTGCTTGCTATAGCCAAACTCTTATTAAAAAATGGTTCAATTATATGCATAACTTCATACATTTTTCGATGGTACAATATTCAAAATGCCACAAAATTGCTATTACAGCGGCCCTACCAGCGGATTTTTCCCAAATTAATGGAGGACCTGCTTGCTATAACCTCAAACTTTAAAAAAATTGGTTCAATTCTATGCATAATGACATACACTTTTCGATGGTACAATGGCGACATACGGAAATACGGACAGGAATTTTCATTAAACATGTTTTTTGGGATCTCTGACCTCTAAAATGTGTAAATCCGTCGAAAACCGGAAGTCGAAAAACATTTCGATTACAATACTTTTTTCTATTGAAGATAGAAGAAAGAAATAATGAAAAAATATCGACAAATTTCGCCAAAACAGCGATTTGAAGTTAGGCTCATAACCTAAGTCAGTTATAATTGTTTTATGTAACTTTAGTGACGTATCTAAACATGCTTGTGATACATCAGCATACGTAAGCTAAGAAAAGTGAACAAAACCTCAAAGGCATAACAAATCAAGTATTCAGAAGAATCAAGTGTTTAGTTAGCACTTACAATACATAGTGTAGAATCAACATCTATTTAGCACGACTAGTGTCTAAATTAATCTGAGTCGTGCAAGAACAGCTCGGTCATGTGTACATTATCAATTTTTGTGATATGGATAAAGACCCATTACAGCAATTAAAAAAAATGGTTATACAGAGTAAACCAACTGAAACTTTTTCCGTAAACCGTAATCCTGAAATATTTAATCTTCTGATATTCGAGCAGAAGATTATAGATTTCCAAAGCAACAATAATTTCACCGATTGTGGTATATAATTATGACCATCAGATGATAAAAAAATATGTATATGATTATTCTGTTACTGATCTTCTAAATAATTTTGCACATAAAATTTTGTAATTTATTAACTTTTCGTGATCGTTCTCTTTTTTAAAACATTTTCCTAGATTAAATATATTATTTAATTAGTATTGCAATTAAAATCTCAGTGTTTGACATCGAATTTCACGCAGCATTTTTGCACATACAGATTTTGAATATTAGTTAATTAGTAAAGGATATTCTTTGAAATAAGTTTTAATGTATTAAGTTATATTTTATTACAGAAGAATTATTTTGATATTTGTTCTTCCTTAAAGTTTAAGTATAATTAATTTGTAAGTGTTAAAAAAATACTTTCATTAAAAAATTTAAATAGTTTTACTTTTGTGACAACTAATCAACCAATAAAATCACTAATTAAGTCAATTGAAACACTGTATAAAAAGATATGTGTTACTTAAAATAGGAAGATACAATATAATAACGAACAAAAATATACCATAAACTTTTCAGAAATACCCACGATTTCGGAAAAGCGTCCTTTAACTTTAGAAAAATAAGGAAGGAATATATATTTTAAATTAAAAAATAATTTAAAAAACAAACTCTCTGTTGCTGCTACAGACTATAGGAAACTCTTTAGAAAGGATTCATATTGTATTTTTTTTTCAACCCGAATTATACGTTTTTGTTCAAAGTAAGCGTTTTTATGTTTAAAAAGCATTAGTTTGCAGAAATAGATAATAAATTAACAGCATAACCATTACTATTAAATTAATTACCATTTTATTAGTAGCTGTATTACATAAATTTAATTACGCAGCTGAAATGTTTAAATGAGAAATGACAGAGTAGTAAATTTCGATATTCTGTTTTGAAAAACTAATTCAGTCACTATTTTAAAAAAAACTCGGAAACGTTTACGAAAACTAGTGGCAACAAAATAAGCTTCATTTTTATAAATATCACTTTATATTTCAAAAATATATTGATTTCTGGGGTTTCTATAGTTAAAGAAACTTTTTCGTAGTCATGGATTAGTCGGTAGAAGTTATTGTATAATTTGGTTCGTGGTTATATTATATTTTCGTCGATGAAGAAATAAGTGTGTTTACTCAGTACAATGTATTACAAGAAAAAAAAGCTGTTTTATGTACACTTGATTAAGATGTTCCTAATATGTTCTTTCAACGGAAATGTGAAGAAAAAGCTAAGATCTAATACATTTAAATTTCAAAATTAAGAGACAATTATACTCGTAGTACTGCTTTATAATGCTGATTTTGAAAGTATCCATGAAATATATAACCAATAAAACAATATTACAAGATCTTAAAATGTATTACATTTACATGATTTATAGAACAATATTCTTTAAATGCGAGCAGAGCGGCGTTAAATCTGACAGTTGAAAATAAATCATAATCCGATATCAACATTATTGAGCAATAAAAGTTGTCAAATTGCAATATATAACATGCATGTCGTTATCAAAACTAAATATTACAAAAACATTTCCACAATCGTTATCATTTTATTTGGAATAAAGTAAAGAAAAAAATGTTTGAGAGCCATTTATTTTTGCTCTTCCGATAAAAAATCAAGTAAATGAAAATTTAGAAAAATATTTTCATCGGATAAAACAAAATAGTTCCATATAACTGAAATAGTTTTAGCCATTTCAAAATTTTGTTACAAGTAGTAATTTTATTAATATTCGATTTATTTTTAGAAAGAGTTTAATGTTTTCCCTCCATTTTGTAACCAATAGTAAATTAACTCAATTTAATTTCGATATAGTTATCATTAAATATTATTTAATAATCATGACTACATTTATATTAGTTATTTAATAAAAATAAAAATTCATTTTTGATTTTCTGTTTTAAATTTTTATATTTAAATTCCGATATTTCATTTGAACTCTTGGTTATTTTCGGGATATTTAATAGTAAAATACTGCTTTGGAAATTGATTTTCTTTTTTAAATACTTTTTCATTTTGTTCTTCACCTTTTTTGTTATTTTAATAAAATGGTAATAGTATTCAATGCTGTAATAAATATTGTTTAAATTTAAGTTTCTAAAGCTTAAACAATATTAGTTCCCTTTTTTTTCAATCAATCGAGGAAATAAATCGTAAAACACAAGTAAGGTAGTGTGCTTTATTATTCATTTGATAGTTTTATTCTAAAAATCATGTTTGAAAAAAACTCGGACGGGAAGTATTTGAAATTTGATGATTACTTATTTATTTCTCCATGCAAAATTGAAAACCCATTTTATTCCATGTATGCCAAAAGAAAGAAAAGAATATATATGGCATAGATTTTGAAGTAAGCAATTAAAATAATCTGAGAGAGTAGAACATCCTAAAAGAATTATTGCGTTTTAAAATATATGGAATTTTGCTATCCCACACATTATTTTATTTTAGTCATCGGATGACATATGTCATTTAAAGAATTGAAAAAAAAAACAGTGATAGATAGTAACGAAAACGTAAATAAAAACATCAAAATTAATATTATTCAACAACTTTGAAATTTGTACGAAATATAACCATAAATTTGAAATTTAAAATTTTTAATGCCATTAAAAAGGGAAATAGTATAATTTTTTATTGACTAAATTTTACTCCCGAAAAGTTTGTTTGAATTCTTGAAAAGTGGAATTTTATAGAAATTTATTAAAAAAAAATACAACGGTATTGAATATCTGAAACTCATTTATAATTAATATTTACTGTTCTGATATATAATATTACACATTTAAATAATTAACTTACGAATTTACTAAAAGAAACGATTGAAAGCTAACAATTCTTTTTTAAATATTTTTTTTAATAAATTTTTTGGCGAGTTAAAAATCCTATTATTGTTTTCTTCTAATTGAAACAAAAAATCGCCGATAGTATTTTCTAGATTTTATATGTTTTATTTTACCTAAAACATTTCATTAAAAATGATCATAAAAAAACTTTGCATAAATAGAATGTAGTATTTATTTTTGTTGGTATAAAAAAAACTGACAACATATTAAAACTACATAAGGTTACATATTATATAACTCGAAGTCATGTTTCTTTTACCATGACATAAAAAAAAATGTAAAATAAAATTACACAAGAACAAAAAAAAAAATGTTTTACACTTTGAAACATAAAAGATTTTTAAATGGGAATAAATTACTTGATAAATGTTTTAATACCATAAAAAAATAACATCGTTTCCAAAATTGTTCAAACGAATATGTATTTTTTTTATGAATTCCGGATATTAAATTTTAAAGACATGTAATAATGAGAACGAGAAGATACATTTTTAAAATATTTTATGCATGATTCTCACTTTAAAAAAAACAGCTATTTTTTCTATAATTAATTACATTTCACCCTTTTTCGAGTTACGATTAAAGAGAGATTTCCGCATTTTTTGTTGCCGTGTTTCACGAACGTACGAATATTTTACTTAAACAGTTTATTAATGTGGAGCAAAAGTATTTCATGAGAAATATATCATTTTATTCTTAACCTTAAACGGAAAAATTACGCGTTTTTTGAAATGCAATTGAACAGTTATGAACTAAAACAAAATAAATCAATTAATAAATATCTGCAAAACATGTATTCCAAAATTGATAATTAAATAGATAACGGAAAATAAAAATTGAATATTACAAAATACTTTTAGTATACCTTATAAGTAAAAATGTCCAGTCATCATTGAAGAATAGCCTTCAATATAATTTTTAGTTTGGTGTGCGAAAGGTGGTTTGTGCATATAAATTGATTAAGAATTTCACTATCATACTAAGGATATTGGTATAGAAGTGTTGAAGTAAAAACTTTTTTTTTTTTTATCTGCACAGTCGTGAAAAAATAAGTAAACGTCTCAACAAACTCTGCAGATAATTATAATAGAAGAAAGTTACTGGTACCATACGATTGGAAATAAAGTTTAGATTTAAACGATGTATAAAAAATTGATTAGGTGGCCATCTGCAAATCAAAACTAGACGAAACTGTATTTTTAAATGGCAACACCCAATTTTGACAATATATTTTAAATCTTCAGGTCAAACTAAGCCTAGAAATGAAATTTCAAGTCATTTGGATAAAAAGTTTTTGGGAGCTTCTAATGTTAAATTACATTTTCATATTTTTATTAATATCTCCTGAAATTGTAATGCTAATTTATTGTGTGGTTATTATACTGAAAACCTAAAAATAAATGCATTGGTATTTTTTTTAATTTTATAATATGAATTATGAAATTAACATTTGAAAAAAATATGAATTTTAATCTATATTTCTTTTGATAAATTTATATTTATTATGCCCAGCTTTATGCGAATTCTCAATTTCAAAATTTTGATCGGAGTAGCATTCGAATTACGATGAAAAAACTTCAAAATGATGGTTTAAGGGGCCGTCTATGATATGCAGATAGGCTTAATTTGAAAAAAAAATATATTTTACTCATTTTATTGAAACATTTGTGCTGGTAATAGTCAAAACATGCTAAGCGAGTGACTGTACATATTGGCAAGAAATAATACATTAATAGATGTGATATAGTCATTTTGTTGCATTTGAACAAGCGAGTACCGAACTACAATTTGGATGCAACCCTTAAAATATGCTCATTTTAAAATATAAAATTTTTCAACTAATCGTATGAATTTCATGAAAATTTGTATTTACGCTAATTGAAGGGTGTAGAAGTTATTTATGATGTCAAACATGGGTATTGACGTTGCCATCGAAAGACTCAAGGCCAGAGGACACGAGTTGTGACGTAATCACTAATCGACCTACCTCTCACTAGTGTTGGAATTCCCACAGGAAAATTTTAAATGGCAATTTTCTTTGATATAATTTGTGCTGAACAGTGCTGAACAGTGAAGCAGCGTTGAGTGGTTACCTAGTTGGCAAGGAACTTAACACCCAGTCTGATGATTGTGATGTCTTATATTTTAATTATGAGCTTAACTTACTGGTGGGAATTCAGTTTCCCTAAATAAAAATTCAGCCAGATGCGGAATGCCACAGTCTTGCCGCATCTGGTTGACTTTTTATATGGGGATTCCAAATTCTCTCCAGTAAGTTTTAATAGTAATTATTGTTTTAAAAGATGATAGCCATTCCACAAATAAAATAAAAGAAAATTGCTGCTCAAAATTTTCCGGTGTGAATTCCAACACTAGTGAGAAGTCAGTCGATTAGTAATGACGTCAGAACTCTTGTCCTCAGGCCTTGAGTATTTTGATGGCAAAGGTATTGCTATAGAAAAAAATCAAAGTTTGGGTTCCTTCTGATATGTAGACGTAGATGTCACCCTAAACAAATTTTTTATACATCATTTAAATGTAGACTTTATTTCCAATCGTCTGGTGTCAGTAATTTTCTTCTACCGTAAATTGTTGCAGAGTTAGTAGGGGTGTTTACTTTTTCCCACGATTTTCAATAGCTAACTAGGATTTACCTCAGAGGGATTAGTCTGAGCGATATTGTTGAGAACATAGATTTAATAATAACATGTAGAATCAAAGAAAATTAGATATTATATTTAATTGTCATATACTGTGATAAATTGAAATGATGAAAATAAACGAATCGTAGAATTACAAAATCTTACATATAAATTTGTATACACTGTTTAAAAAATGGGAAAGCAAACCATGCAAGATAGCCATGCATGGATACCCACACAACACATACGTCCAGATTATATTCAGTTTTCATCTACTATTTCCGAAATACGTCTATATATGTAATTTGGACGTATACAGCCAGCTAAAATATGTTCAGAATTTGTTGAATGTTTGACATAGACGTAACTACGAAATAACTACAAAATATGGACACCAGTTTAAGAACATAAATTGGATGAAAACGCAACTAATCCAATTTTCGTCAACTCCCAAACTAAACCTTCACCTGTTTGTCCAATTTTCTGTTTTAATAACTTAAACTGGATGGAAACAGTACTAATCTAATTTTCGTTAATTCCGGGACAAAAACCTGACCTCGTCATGTACGGACATAATCTGGACAAAAACTTAACCTATCAACCGCCATCTTAAAATGGCGGCATATACAGACTTAGGCCTCATTGACCGAAACTTGTATTATTTATTTTTGTTTGTTTTATTAATTTTTTATACAGCTTTCAACAAGTAAAGAATTTAATACATTGTTTATTTTTACGAGAATATCACTTTGTAGAGTTACGCTCTGCATCAATCAATCAACGTGTGGAAAATTTGTTTATCTCATCGCGGAAATCAAAGCCATGCGGAAATAGTGAAAATGAGTGTGAATGCAGGTAAGTAAATTGACTTTGTTTTCTAGATTTATTGTGTTGTGTGCATACTTTACATAAAACATTTCTGTCACGATTTTGTGTTTTGTTATTTATTTGATTTATCAATAGTTTTGACTCTAGTCTGGACTTTTTGGAGAGATCAGCGTTTGATTACGTAAGTAAGAATGCTTTGTTTACATGATTTTTCTCGGTCATAATGCAGTTTTATAAAACTATAGAAAACATTTATTGGGTTGAAACGAATTTTACATTGATTTAGGGGCATATTTTAAAAAAAATTCTTTGACAATTAATATATTATGTGTTGCAAGTACGCAATTTCTAAAAACTTCCCATTTGATAGCAACTTCTTTTTTTTGACTGATTTAAATTTATGTAATATCGAGTTCTTACTAAGACACCAAACTTTTTATATTTTAAATTTTCTAGTGCTCTAATGAAAGATCATTACTCAAATGTTATTCATTCATTATCATATTGTAATGTGAACTTTATTTACTTAATACTAATAATTTTAAAAGAAAGTCTGAATTATTTTGCTGAACAACATGAATTGTTATATTATTGTGTGCATGAAAAATGTATGAGGAATTTTTACTAGTATGTTCTAGATACAACTGAAGGTTCATTTCACAATTTTTAAAAATGACAGGATGCATTTTGCCAATTTTAGAATAAGCAGGGTGCTGTGCCGTTAAATGATGGCCTAAAAGAAACAGTACTACTAATGCTCGTATATATGTGCCTTATATGTATCATTATATGCATATTATTTACTTCTTGGATGCCATTTATACATTTTATATCATATTTATATTATAGAAGGGCTGAAACTAGGGGAGTACAGAGAAGCAGAGGGGGTATGTGCCAGGGTTGCAAAAAAAGCCGGCTAAAATTTAAAAAAGCCACGCCGGTGGCTTTTATTGGTTTTAACAGGCTTTTTTTGGCCAAAATTGGCTTTTATACAGTGAAGCATTTTAATTATAAATGACACATTTTTATGTGTTTTTAATTAATTTTAAAGGCATTTAATTGAGGTAGAAATCAATATAACCCAATTTTTCAATATAATGAAGACATTAATATTGGAATAAAATGCCTTACCAATTGTTTTCTCTGGTTTACACTGACCTTAACACTGTTCCATTTTTTTAATTGTTCTCTTTATTTTATGCACACTTACATGTACTAAAATTTCCTCAAATGTTACATTCTTCCTAATTTCTCTTTCAACATTGTTCATTCTACGATTTTAATCTATCCGTATGGACATATCTGGAATAAGTTATGTAACAGCTTAGTAGCAGAAAAACTTTTTACTATATCATTTTTATAAGTTAGAATATCAATTGCTTACTGAGTGTTTGTTCTCAAGTATTTTATAAGATAATTTCAGTTATTAAATACATATGTGCTATTTAGTTTTAATCAATTTTAAAAGTAAAATATCAGTATGTCAGAATATTTCTATTTTGATGTGTGATATTTTCTTATTCTTTCATATAATCTGTAAACTGTGTGGTATGTGTAGAACTATGATAAAGAATTCCAAACCTATACTTTGGAGTCTAATTTAATATTCTTCTGAATATTTATGATTTTTTTTTTCTGACATAATGCCTTCACAGTGCATTCTAGCAGTTATAAGGACTTATTTATTTGACAAAATTTAATAGAAATTTATATTTGTTTAGTAGAAAATATTTATAAATGTATTAAAAATAAATTAATCCAAATTTTATATGAATTATCTATAGACCACCTTTTCCAAAAATAAAAGCCGTCTTTTTTTAAGTGGCTAAAACAAAAAGAGCTGGCCGGCTTTTTTTGGCCTGGCTAATAGCCGGCAACCCTGGTATGTGCTCCGGGTGCCAGAACGGAAGGTGAAGGGGGGGAGGGGGCACCAAATGAAGATTTTGTTTGTCGTTTCATACAAACATGCAGGGATCTGTTTAGGAAGAAACTGGGTCCTTTAAAGGACCCTTCACGAAATTTTTATTTCAAAACAGGACCCTTCACAAAATTTTTCAAATCAAAACAGGACCCTTTACAAAACTTTTCACCTTAAAAAAGGACCCATCACAAAATTCCTTGTCTTAAAAATAGGCCTTTTACAAAATGTTTTAGCTGAAAACTAAAACTTTCACAAATTTAATCATTTAAAAGTGAAATCTGGCCTGTCACTTTTACATATATAAAGAAAATATATGTATTTTACATGCCTATATCTTCTTAAAAACATATAAAAAAGAACCCGAATATAATGATCATTTTTAATTCACAAAATTAGGACTAGATTTTTCACAAATGTAAAAAAACTGGGAACAGATGTCATAAGTTCCCCCCGGCTGCCATCTTGGAATTTTCTTGGCCTGAAAACCCTTTTTCTGCCAAGTAGTAAATGTTGCCAAGCACCAGTTTATATGCATGTTTGGCTCAACGAAAATAAAATACACACAAAAAACAAGATTCGCTAAAATGGCAACCAGTAATCGTTGATGTGCGCTTCGCGCACATTTTCCGAAAAAAAAAAACATCGCCGAATTCAGCATTTCTCGCGATATAGCATTCTCAAAATTCAGCAATTCTCGCTTTCTAGCAATCACAAAATGTAAAAAACTCAAAAGCAGTAAAATACATAAAATTATCAACATACCTTAACAAACATCTGCTTTCTTGAAAGATCCAGCTCGAAATATTATCGCCGACATTTTCCAAAATAGGCTTATCAATACGTATTCACAAACTATAAACAAACCTTCTTTTCTTGTCAAAATTTCCTCATATTTCCTAATTATTTCAGCAACAACATTTAAACGGACTACAGAAAACATAGTCAATCAAATACATTCAATAAATTTCACATAAAAATAAAAAGGCAGAACTATACAATACGATATCAAAATACATTCACAATATTCCAACATTAACTTCTCGGTTGCCAGAACGACACGTCACAAAAACACGTCACACGACATTCAACATATCGAGGTTGCCATATCCATAACCACCGTCAACACGCCAACAAAAAATTGCCAAACATTTCAAAACAACAACGGCGGAGGGAACATACGGCATCTATTCCAAAAACTGTTCACAATTTCACAAAAATAGGACCCTGAGAGAAAAGTCTGGACAGATCCCTGAAATGTATATATCCCCAAAGCAGAATACTTTGCAATGTTCTGCTACAAACTTCGTCTGAACAAAAATGTTCTGTGGGAATTTTAAAAAATAAAGTCGCAGGGATTTTTTCTTAATACATGAAGAAGTGCAATGGCATCTTTTATAGGAATGCAAAATACATTTTGTAAAACGCTGACATACACAACCGAAAGAAACTATTGGCAAATTTTGTGATTTTACTGTGAAATGATGAATTTCACTGTTTTTCCGACAATCAATTGATTTTCGCAATATTTCAGAATTTTCCCTCTGTCAACTGTCGAATTTGACGTTTTTTTCTCGGACCCAATCATCAAATTTTGTGACTTTTTTTCCCACAACTGGTTGAAGAATTTCGAGTTATTTTCTACAATTCACTGACAAATTTTGAGATTTTTAACTGCAACTTGTGGTTGAATTTTGCGATATTTTTCTTTGACCGTTTGGTAAAAATCGTATTTTTTTTCACATGACTGATCCATGAATTTCATGTTTTTTACCACCTACTGATTGGCAAATGTTTCAACTTTTTCTTGCTACAGATTGGAAACAATCATTGTTTTTTTTCATGACTGATCAAAGAATTTTGTGATTTTTCTGACAATTTTTTTTTTTTTACACGTGACTGATTCGAATTTCATTATTTTTTCTTTTTATCGATTTGCAATTTTTTTCTCTTTTTCTTGCGACTGATTGAATCAACGAATTTCCGATTTGTTTAAAAGATCAACTAAAGGATTTTGCAATTTTTTAGCCGCAACCAATGGGCAATTTTTGCGATATTTACTTTCTACTTATTAGCAAACTTTGTCGGGTTTTTTGCAACCGATTGGCAAAAATTGTGGATTTTTCCATGACTGGTCGATGAATTTACAATTTCTGATGATTTTCACAGGCCGTTTTCGCGACAGATTGGGGAATTTTGAAAATTTTTCCTTGTACCGATAAGCAATTTTTGCAGCAGCTTCTTGCAACCAATTTTAGAAAATCATACATTTTCTCTGCTACTTATCAACGAATTTTGCAGCTTTTCTGACGAGACACTGATGAATTTCACAATAGTTTCTTTCTACTGATTAGCAATTTTTTCCGCTTTTTCTTGCGAACGATTGGTAAAAATCTCTTTTTTTTTTTTTTTTGTGCAACTGATTGACTAATTTTGCATTCTACCCACGACAGATCAGTGAATCCCGCAATATTTTCTTTCAGTCGATTGGAAAACTTAGTCGCTTTTTGGCGACTCATCGGCCAAAACTCGAAGGGGGGGGGGGAATTGCACGACTGATCAATGAATTTCCTATTTTTCCTGACAATCTGCTGACGATTTTTTTTTTATATATACCTGTGACCAATTTTTAAATTTCGCAATATTTTTCTTGAACCAATAGCCAAATTTTTGTGGCTTTTTCTTGAGACCACTTAGAGAAAATCATGATTTTTTCCGCTACTGATCTATGAATTTCGCAGTTTCTTCCGACTATCTACTGACGGATTTCCCAATTTTTTAAACCACGACAGATTTGCAAATTTCATGATTTTTTTTTCTTGTATCATAGGCAAATTTTGAGGCTTTTTCTTGAGATCGATTAGAGAAAATCATGGGGTTTTTTTCGCAGTTTTCTTCCTTGGTGCACTGACAAATTTCCAGGTTTTTATGTGTAACTGATTGGCGAAAATCGTGGATTTTTTTCCCGCAACTGTTTGTTGAATTTTGTGTTTTCCCACAACAGGCTGAAGAATTTCATGATTTGTTCTCCATGATAAACTGACGAATTGCACGAGTTTTTCATATGACCAGTTGTCATTTCACAATCTTTTTAAATGAAGAATTTGGCGATATTTTTTTTTCTTTTTTTTTCAGCCATTGAGTGCAAATTTCACAATTTTTCCTAAGACTGAATGGTGAATTTTCTTGAAATGAGGATTTGAAATGTTTTGTGATGTACATTACATTTATAAGCATATTCTGCTTTGATGGTATATATATACATACTAGAAAGGTAGCCCGTCAAAAATGACGGAAATTTAGATATAAAGATATATACAACTCATGTGCAAGAACATGAGTTTTCTCGCTTGTTCCGCAGTGATAGATGAAAATAACACATTTTAAGAATGAAACACATTTATGAAAAACTGTGTACAGCAGAAGACCACTAATCTGCACAGTTTGGTTCCAAGTGTTATGCAGATTTGAGGCTTTTTGCGGTCATGTCTATTTAATCTTTGTTTACACTTTTTTTTTAATTCATATATTGGACAATTTAGATGGTTGAGCCTTAAAAATAAATAAATAACACACTTGAAGTAAGGTTAAAAACTATTAAATTATCGTATACGATTTCATGAAATGGTATTATATGGTATTATATGTGTGTGCTTCACGATCTTGGTTACGACGTTGGCGAAATTACCTGCAACTTGTCATAATCCTAATAGTGTGGGCCGCTATAACAAAAAAGTAACCAGTTTCTAGTAAAATTTCTGATATAAAGTTTGTTAAAAACTTGTGTAAAATTGCAGGCCGTTCTCGTGTTATGTCAGTCCAAGGAATGATATTTCTAACACTGAAGATTTTCCATGTATATATGGAATTTAGAAAAGCTTCTCCAAAAGAAAGGTCCTGAAATGACATTGTAATTCCTCTAACTTCAAAGTTTAATCGGGCCCTGATGTTGAGTACTGAAATCTAATAAATAAGTTATTTTGAATATTACAACAGAATTAAACAGTTAAACTTATTTAACTTAAACCCGCTGTTACTTCCCGATGTTATTTTTTAGTATTAAGAAAGAAAATTATTTAAAATTTTCAAATCATGCATTTATGATTTTTTTCCGTCTTTAATAACTAAATAATGAAAAAATAGGCTTTTGTTCTGAGCTCACAAATATGACAATAAAATAATGTAACTAAGAGGCATTGCAAAATTAAATCTTTGTGATTACAAACCATAAACAAACGATACCGCCACCATTTTACCTACTATGACGTCATTAGAATATTTCCCATTTGTTGTTGAAGAACTTACTTTGTGAATGATTACCTCAATGATTTAATATTTTTGACGTTTCACGATGAATGAATCACTTGTGTTTGTTTAGGTTTATGGAATGAGATATTAAGCTGTGAACCTAATTTAAATTGAAGTTATCCAAGGATACATGTATTTTTAATCGAAATTAAAAACAATGCTTTGATCTCGAAATAAAAAGTTTTAGTTTGTATAATTTGTTATTTCTGTTAATTATTTATTTAAGTACTTTTCCATTATAGCGCATTTTTTAAAAAAGCTTGGCGCGATTCGGGCATCAGAAATTGAGATATGTTGCGAAAATATATAAACAGCTATGAAAACAAATCTAATGAACTTTTATCTTTGTTTATATATGCACTTGTATACATAAAAACATCGTTTCTAAATATATATTTTTTTATATATATACAAATTACGGCACAGATTTCAGATATGAACCGGGATACCTAACTGGCGCCAAAATGGTGTTATTTTGCCTGGTATGGTAACCCGGCTATTGTTTTTTATTTATTAATAAATTGTTTATTTACTTTTATTTTCTGTTTTTTAATTATATAAACTGCTTTATTCTATAGTTATTATTCAAACTTTTATTTATTTATAGTTATTTCCTTTTCAAAATGATAGCAAATAATTGAAAAATATATAAGTAACTGGTATTCGAAAGCGAGATTTATGCCGAATTGGCATCATAGAAAAATAACGCCGACAACCATGCGTATATGACATCTGTGCAAAAATTACTTCTGTTTCTTTATAAGAATGGGTAAATAGCTTTTTTTATATTAAATTGTCGGCACAGATGTCATATACGCCCATATTGGCGTTTTTCTTCTTTTTTTTTTTTTGACGCCGATGTCATAGTCGCACCGGGTACTTAACTGGCGCCAAAGTGTCGTTATTTTGCTTGTAATGGTAACCCGAATGTTGTTTATGCTGTTGATGTTTTCGCCAAATTGGCGTCGGAAAAAAAATCGCGCCAATATGGGGCGTATATGACATCTGTGCCAAATTGTATACATATGGGAAAAATTGCTTGTAAGTATGAAGCAGTAAATAGGTTGCCAGAAAATACGTTGGCAAACTTCTTTCTCGCCAAGAAACTTTTTTACGAAGTATTGTACATAAGCAGGAACAGATGTCATATTCGCCCCATATTGGCGCGATTTTTTTCGGTTGCCAATTTGGCGAAAACATCAACAGCATAAACAACATAATCCGGGTTACCACATCAAGCCCTTTGGCGCAAGTTAAGTACCCGTTGCCTATATGATATTGGCGACAGAAAAAAATCGCGCCAATATGGGGAGAATATGACATCTGTACCCATAAGCAATGATTGCTAGAAATGCATTTTTAATTATGATATGCGCTTTTATGTTTCACTACATTTATGCATACTATACTGTGTGTATAAATGCTACAGCTCATATGCAGAGCTACACAAAAGAATTCGTAAGGGTTCCTGAGTATGAGAGTAAATTACTTAAAGGTGGTTTTCAAAGGAGTTATGGATTTTTACGCTGAACTGCATTTAGTTTCCTAAGAAATGTTTGTAGAATATAGATAAAATGATATACATGGTCACGCAAAGAATTGGATACATAGCCGTCTATGGATGATAATATCTGGAAATGTGATTTCAGTAGTTTTAAGAGTAGTTTAAATTAAATTTTAGCTAAATAGTGGCATGTAATAACGGTACTACTGGCTATGGACGGTAACTGCTGAAATCAATTTTTAAATTTTTTTATGCGTTTTCTAAAATGTTTACTTTGTTATCTTGGTATTTCTTAGTTATCCCGTCGACCAAATTACTGTCGCCAAATTGTAAGATTAATTGCCAATAATGGTTGCCATTAATTAATTAATTGTAAGATTAAATGCCAATAATGGTTGCCATTAATTAATTAATTGTAAGATTAAATGCCAATAATGGCCAATAAAACCATTAATTCGATGTTTTATTTGTATTTTTGTTAATGTTTTACTATTGATTTGGCGATTTATATAATTTGGCGAAATTGGTCGACGGGATATCTAAGAAGTAACGTTATCTTATTTACCTTATTTCCCTAAATAACGAAGTTTTGTTAAAGCATTCAGGATGTGTTGGAAAGTGTTTCATATTCTATGCCTAACGCATGATTTTTCTTTCTTCTTTAGTCTTAGTTTGCATTTATTTTATTCTTAATTTTTTAGTCTTATACTGCTTTATAGAAACTTTGGCACAGTTGTCATATACGTTATCATATATTGGCGCGATTTTTTTCCGACGCCAATTTGGCGAAAACATCAACAGCATAAACAACAACATCCGGATTACCATATCAAGCAAAATTACGACACTTTGGAGCCAGTTAAGTATCCGTTGTGTATATGACATTTTCGTCAGAAAAAAATCGCGCCAATATGGCGTGACATCTGTGCCGAAACTTTAATATTTAATGTTTAAACTCTTCGCTCCACTCCCCTTGCATATAGTACAAACTATAACACGGATAGCGCAAAATAATAGACAGTTTGGTACTTTTCCACTGTAGGGGCTTTGGCATTTTTTAAAAAAAGCTTGGTGTAATTTGGGCATCAGAAAGTGAGATTTGGGTACTTTTCCGTTATGCGGACACCATTGTCGACAAGCGTAATAGTTGGCGCAAAATCGTGAATTGAAGCATTTGAAAAATAAAAAAAAACCATTGTCGATACTAAAGTGAGCATTTAAAAAATATAACATTTGAAAATTCCAGATTTTTACGAACTATTTCATCAAATCACAAATATATACTTAAAATAAGTGAACAAATAACTGCTATAAAATAAAGCAATAAAATAAAACTCATATTAAACTGCTGGCATAAAATTACAAATATCTTTTAGCATTTTGAAATAATTGGCGCATTAGCATACATTTTGGCATGTTGTCGGTATAACGGAAAAATATCGAGATTTGTTGTCAAATCATATAAACAGTTATGAAAAAAAATTCGATGAGCGTTTTTGTTTGTTTTATATGTATATTATTGATGTTTTTATGTACAAATTACATCTGTTTCTGTATAAAGTTAGAGAAACGGCTTTTTTATGTTAAATAAGTCGCATAAATATCGAAAAAAATGCGTGTGCATATAAAATGAAACAGTGAATAGGTTCCCGGAAAATATGTTACCAAATTTCCTTTTTCGCCAAGGCACCTATACTGGAAAAGTACCTAAAGCACATTAAAATCGCGCAGTTAGGAGCTCACACAGTACACCGTTGTCTATTGGCGGTTATTTTATTAGTAGCATCGGGAGGAAGATATAAAGATGTACTTTAAATTCTCACCCATAAATTTCGAAAAAATATCTTAAAAGAGTGGAGTTATTAAATTTCGGTGACCTCCATTATGAAAGATTAGTGGTTTTAAATGGGAATTTCGCCAAATTAGCCAGCTATCGCCAATTTGGCTAACATTTGGTGCTACTGTGGTAACCCTACATTAATATTTTAAAGAAATTACTCATTTCAATGAGGCGGTCCTACCGGAATAGTGAGGGACACACAGAGACTTGGATTTTATATAAATAGATATATGAAATACAAAGAAACTTGCAAGCTGATGTTAAACCTATGGAAGCATTGTTTTCAAATTTGTGAAAGTAACTTTATATATATACTGTATATAAAAAAATCTACAACCAAAATTTTAAAAGTAAACACTAGCCCGGTTAGAATTGAATCCTCAGCTATTCTAAGCAAGGCAAAAAATTATTTAAAACTATTAATATGCAAGTGAGAAATTTTAAAAAGAACGCTCCCAGAGGTTTAACATTAGCATTCCAAACTTCTACGTGTGACTAGTGTATGCTCTAAATGCTCAAGCTAATGTTAATCCTATGGGAGCATTGTTTAGATACATCTTGCTAGCATTTTAATTATTATTAAATGATTTTTTTTTTTTTTTGCATAGGTTACCTGCGGTCGATAATTTGTATTGTGCATGAGGAGGAGGGGTGGGGGAGGGGTGCCAAAATCCATGTTTGCTCTAGGCGAACCTAGGCAAAAAAAGCCTAGTTTCGGCCCTGATATTATCTGTCACATTTGGCTATAACTGGGCCATATGTGTCACAAAATGTTATAGTTAAAAACATCTTAATGTTATTTTAATGTCATATTATGCTTTATAATGTCGCGATAAATCCTGGTTGATTGGTGATTCATTCTTGTAATAATCAATAATGTAATGGTGTAATAATGTAATTTTATGCTATGAAGCATTTAGGGTTCGTTGATATATATCTTGATATATATCCGATTTTTTAAAATATCAAGATTTTTGATATTTTCAAATTCTTTACATTTATTTTCCAAATATCAAGATGTTTGATAGTTTGTATATTGATATTTATTTTCAAAATATCACCGTGCAAGGTAATTTTGATAT
This sequence comes from Maratus speciosus, assembly GCA_963932465.1. Taxonomy (NCBI): domain Eukaryota; kingdom Metazoa; phylum Arthropoda; class Arachnida; order Araneae; family Salticidae; genus Maratus; species Maratus speciosus. The sequence continues at coordinate 42,594,548 of OZ010789.1, forward strand.
TTTTCACATTCAAACCAAGTGTAAATGAAATTTTCACCTGTTATTTCACCAGTTGACAAATTTTGTGGGTTTTTTTTATTTCCTTATGACCGATTGGTGAAATTCGCAGGTTTTTTTTTTTTAAATTTTTGCAGAAGTTTGCAGATCTTTCTTGCGACTAATCCACAAATTTCATGATTTTCTTTTACATGAACAGTTGGTGAATTTCTGAATTTTTCCCTTTGACTTACTGGCAAAACTCTCAAGGTTTTTTTTTTTTTTATGCGATAAATCGATGGATGAGTATCTTGATTTTTTTTCATGCATCTGATATATTTCACGTTACTTCCCTGAAACCAAATAATTAAATTAATATTTCTTATAATCAATAGATATAAAATAATTAAAATGAGCCACTAGGTGCATAAAGGGCTGCCGACTCCTGCCAAATTGGCCTGGAGTCAACACTATCTTTACATTACTGAATAGCTATGTTCTTTTATAGTACAATGCACATAAAACATTGGTTGTGGAGAGCACATTTATCAGGTGCTAATTTCTTTTGTGAACAAGACAATTGATCTATGCTTGATTCTCGATCAGAGAAGAAAACAAATTAATCTAATGTTGTTATTTTTTTATGTGTGTGTGCATGAGTTAAAGTAATCACAATATTTTCAAAATTCATGCATTTTATAATTGCTTTAAAATAAGATTATACTGCATCCACTCATTTTTTTCCCTTCTTTTTCACCCAGTAGATACAAGCTTCTTGTCTTTGGAAAAAGAACTGTTTTGTGGATATATATCATTATTGATTGAATAAAAGGTGACTCAGCAGGACTCAACTCTTTTCAAGCAGGATTTAACTTTGAATAAGGTAAATTTTCAGTTAAAGTCCATAAATGCTGTTATTAAATAAATTTTCAATTTATATGTCTGTGGGTATTTGATTTTACAATTGTCAGCTTGCATAAAAAAAGAATAATGTGGTACTTTTATGTTAGCCAGGTGCAAATTATGTTAACAGAATTTGTTTTTTCTTTGCCAGTAGCAACTTTTTTTTCCACTTAGTAAATATTAGAAACAACGATTAGAAATTGAAATAAAATGTTTTGGTTTGTGTTATTGTTTCTTATTAAACCTTTGTACTTCAACTGTAATGATGAGTGAAAAAAAAAATCTTTTCTTTTATTTTATTTATTATTTACAACTCAGTTTAAATATTTTTTTTTATATCCCTATTCTCTTTTCTTATATTCTGTTACTATATAACACCATCTGTGTGTGAATGTGTCTATCTATCTAGGGGAAACTAGGGATACTTGACCCAATTGTTAGTTTTTGATTGTTAATTATTTTTTTTATGTTACTTATGGATGTGTAAATGCAGTCTATATATACTTAATGAAGCATTACACAATATTTATTATTATTATTCCGAAGTATTAATTATAAAAGGTAGAAAAATATGAATATTCAAAACTTTCAATTTGGGTCAAGTATCCCAATGTATAGGGATACTTGACCCACCCATTAGGGATACTTGACCCAAGTCATAGATGTGGGAGTATGATTAAAATAATAAACAAAACACTTTTGCATAAGAACACAATTAATATTAAGGTTAATAATTTTTTATTTTTGTCAAATAAAATTAATACTTTTAATTTTTAGTACGTAGGCCTAACATTAATATGCCCAATTTAAATTTTTATTGCAGAAAGTTCAAAATATTAGCAGTCTGAAAGTTCATTCTGTGCCTAAACAAATTCCAGAATAAGAAAATAACAATTAATTCAACTCCAAATGTAAAATCATATTTAATCACAAAACTTGTAATTCTATCATTTGCGTTGAAAACTTAAGTGGATGAAGAATAGCTTCTATTTGGTCAGGATCAACTTATGATATATCATTCATTTCAAGCCATTTAAATCACGTACCATCCATTCTTCTTGCAAACTGAATAGTAAGCCTGTCAGAATTGATTTCAAGAAAATTTCCAAAAAATCTTCTTGTATTCCGTTTCCCACTATATTTGACAAGAACTAAGTAATTTACTTATAATATTTATATTATTTACTTATAATACTTATATTTATATGTTTATAATATATAATATTATATTTTTAATTCAAAATTAAACATGCTAAATGCATTTGAATAATACTAATTCCAATCTTGGGCCAAGTATCCCTAGGTGACTTGGGTCAAGTATCCCTAATTGCACATTTACTACATAACCCTAAAATGCAGCCATTTGCTAATGAGAAGTTTATTTTTATTATACATGTTACTGTAGCTAAAGACATGTATAAAACGAATGACCAATTGAAAAAGTCTTACCTTTAAACAGAAAAAAATTAAAACATCGGAGTTTACAGAACAAAAAAATTACTTTTGGGGCATGAAAATGTATTTTGTCTGATAGTTTAAAGACTTACGGAATGATTCAGTTATTATTTTCAACATATGGTCAGATAACTGAAAGAAAGAAAGTGTTGCCACTTCCAACTTACAAAACTTTCCCAATTCTGAGAAAAAGGCCTTGGGTCAAGTATCCCTATGGGTCAAGTATCCCAAGTTCCCCCTACTATAAATTCTAATGTGATATTATGTTTAAATTTTTTGATTGAGATACTTAAAGAAAGAACTATTTAAATTCAAATTATTCAATTTTGTGGCGGGCAGCATTACCCGCTTACAGCACAGTGTATAATCTCAGTTTCGGAAAACATATATTTATAACTCATAAAAATTTCTGTTTGGAGAATAAACAGTATATTTTTTAAGGTTAAATTGAAATATATTGGAAGTTAGTATAAAAAAAAAAGAAATTGCAAGCATTTCCGTTTTTATATAATATTTTAATGCCAATATTTTATGTAGTCCTTGGATACGTAAATTTAAAAACATAAAACAATTTTACATGCCTGGGGGTTGGGATTTCAGCAGGTGTAGCGTGCCTGAATTTTAAGGTTTAGCCCACAAACTAATAAAAATGTTGATATTAAAAATAATTGTTTAAAATTGTGAGAGTGAATAGTTAAAGGTAATGCAATTATAAAAGTTCAGGGATGGCAAACCTTTTCACATTCGCATGCCAAAGGCTTCCAAAAATATATTTTATGTAACTGTAATGTGCCAACGACACCCCCCTCCCTGCCTTATAAAAAAATAATCAATAAACAGTAATGAATCAAAATTACTTGTAATTAGGGATGGGACAAATAGTGATGTGGCCAAATAACCGAATACTGAATATTCGGCAGCCTAATACCAAGTTTCTTTTCCAACAAGGAAAATAACTTTTGATTATATATACATTCATAGTTTAAAATTTTAAAATGGAAAAAAGAATTAAAAACAAATTTATGTTCTATTAATAATCTGTTTAAATTTCTTTATTACTTGATTTAGGGTGAAACCCCCAGTAACTGACACATTAAAAATTATTCTTCAAATCACTATTACAAAATTTTAAATCCATTCTACCTTTTTTTTTTTTTTTTTTTTTTTTTTTTTTTTTGAATGGATGGTAGAAACACATTTAAAAATTACTGTTGACAAAATTTGGAAAAATTATATATTGTATTATTAAAAATAAATGTTTTTCATAAATATGGTGAATAACTTCAGTAACTGACATAACCCCATTTTGAAAAACCAATAACTGACACAAAATGAGCCAGTGTTTCACACTTTACTTGCAAAAAAAAAAAAAAAAAAAAAAAAAAAAAAAAAAAAAAAATATGCTTTAAAAATACTTTAATATTTATAAAAACAAATTAATTAAACTTTATTTATTTATGATATCAATATCATACTACAGATGTGTCTCTCTTTTCATGATTTAAATTATTAGTAATGCAAGTATTCAATAACTGACATTTATGCACCTGTAAACTGACAAATGGTGTTACGCTCTGATAGGACAACTTAAAATGTAATGGTGTTGATTACAAGATAAATTTATTATGTTTTTTTTGTTTTGTTTTTTAAGCAGTTCAAAAAGATTTCAACTTTCTTTAATATTACCAATAATTAACTCCTCTGTCGGAGACTGGTGAAAAAAAAATTGATTCACTCACCGGCCTTCCCAGTTCAGAGGTGAAATGTTTCAATGCTGCAGAATTGCCATTCATAGTAGCATAAATAACCAGCAAACATGCAACACAATTTACTTTTGCATTCATAGAGACCACTACCAGTGGAAAATTGGATAACTAAATTTAAGTAAATTTGAATTTTTTGTTTTTATTATGGATTTTAGTTACATCACAAATTGTGATGCAATACCCTATATATCAAACCCTAATTATAACATCCTCTATTAATTTTGTAATAAGTTCCTCTGAATTGCAGTAGTTATAAAACTTGATATATTAAAAAAATCATAATTTGCAGAACAAAAAAAAAAAAAAAAAAAAAAACGTTTATTTCATGCATTGTATAGTCCCAAGAAGGGATAGATATTAGAATTTTTCTTCTACTGCTTCTACAGTAAATGTTAAAGTTTTGCCACAAATATGTTTAAACCAATTGAACTTAAAGAAATAAAAATAAAATTCGAACAATATGATACTTAAACTAATCTAAAAATTTACATTCCATTCGAATGAAATGGAAATAAAGCTGAGACTTTTTTAAAGGTTTGCATTTTCCGTGTATCTTTGTAATTTAAGTTTTTAGGGTAGTTTAAGTATCCTATTGTTCGAATTTTATTTTTTTAAAATTCATTTGGTTTAAACATATTTTTTGCAAGACTTTAACATTAACTGTAGAAGCAGATGAAGAAAAATTATAATACAGGACTCCCTCAAATCTGCAACCGCCTAAAATCCGCACATCATCGCAGATGTAAACAATGAAAATTTCAGTTAAGCTGTAGAGGCAAAGTAACAGGATTTTTTAGTTTTATATAATTCCGTATGTATTTTAATATGTAATTCTTGATAATATGATGAGACTAAACTCATTTTTCATGAAGGAAATAAAAATTTATTACTGAAAAAAAAAAAGAAGGATATTGCTGATATCACTGCTAGTCAGCCTTTTAACCAAATATATATATGTATTAATTTTTTTTATAGTTATTAACACTGGCAAACCTGAAATAAAACTTCCTTACTTTTTGATTTTGATGTGAATCAATAGGGTTACCTTTATGAGGAAAGTGTCATTGAATGATTCAAGGAAAATGTATCTAATTTTTTATTGCATATTTAATTATACATTATTAATTATTTATTTGACCTTTACCTTTAATAATTTAATCATTTTTTTAATTATATTACTTTTTATCATTTTAGTTTATTACTTTACTTAATTATTTTAATATTTTGCTTTAATTCAAACATCCATTATACATTTGATTGCATTATTACATTCAAATTATTGTCTAAAAAATGTTAACAAACCAGAAATCCACAAAATTCTGAAATCTGCACAACCTCTGGCCTCGAGCTGCGCGGATTTGAGCGAATCTACTGTATCTATCCCTTCTCGAGCATAAACAATGTGTAAAATAATTTTTTTTTTTGTTCTGGAAATTATGTTTTTGTTTAAAGATATATATGACTGATATATGATATAAATATTTACTTATATGGCTCATATATGAGCATTTGGCTTATACATATTGTGCATGATGTTTGTATGATGTATATATAAGTTTGGTGATGATCTTTAGCAAGTTTGAAACTGCTACCTTGACATAATTGTAATTGAGGAGGCTGCTATAACGAGAAAGCACCAAATTTTATTTGATTTTTCTTTTTCTATCCTTACTTTATATAAATATAGATCTTTAAATACTCAAAATAAAGGACACAGTTGAACATTATAAAGTACTTGACTTTTATGTATTTTGTAAACATTGCATCAGTAGTTGTTTGTTTAAAAAATAATAATAATAAAAATTTGATAAATAAATTAAATTAAACACTGGCTAGTAATTTTTAAAAATACATAAATGTTTTTTTTTTTTTTTAATATCATTCAAAGCTGGATGAAAAAACTTCATTTTATTATGAAATAATACAAGATGTCTGATGATGCTACCTGTAAGCAAAAATTAAAACTAAAATTAAATTATTTTTAATTTGCATCTAACGTTATGAATTATTGATATGTGCTATTAAATACAATCCATCTTTTCATTTTAATGAATTATTATTCTTTTTATTTATAGGCTTTGAAGCTGCTGGCTGTTAAATATAATGAAAATAAGTCTGAGAAGCATTAACGTAGAACAGAGTTTTCCCCAAACAGTTTCCTCAGGATCATCCTGCCTACTTTATAGTAATGAAATATAGCATCCTTTTTGCCTTTCAATGAAAAATATATTTTATATATGAATTGTAAAAAGAAAATATTGTTGTCAACAAGAGCCAGATTGGAAAATAAATAAATAAAACTTCATTTTTGAAAGTATTTCTTGCATCTTTATTGTATATTCCTTTATAACAATGATAATATATGTACTCTGTTCACTAAAGATTTTGAATAATTTTAAACTAAAAGTTTGTACATAATTTTTAACCATATTTTATGCATGAAAATATTTGATAAATTTCATTTTTAACGCTTAAGCAATGTTTAAATAAACTTTGATTTCAAAACATTACTTAAATACACTGAATGTATTGTTTTTGTTATTTTATAATATACTACAAATAATCAGGTTAATGTGAAATACATTTCATAATTTACATATTTAATTGTACAAAATGTAAATTCATTTATAAATGATTATTCAATATTTAATTGAATATATGATATTTAATTAAGAGCACAGATTAATTTTTTAAGACTTAGTTTGGTGATAACATAAATAAAAATCAGTATTTAAATGAATAAGTTTTGGCGATATACTAAATTTTGTACTAGCACTCTTATCTTTGCTTTACAATAATATATAGTGTATAACAATATGCAATAATATTTTAAATTTACCCCCCCCCCCTCTCCCAATGGCTTTTCAAAAGAATTTTCCTTTTAGTGAGTCTTGTAAACACTAACTCCCTAACACTATTTCACAAAGTTAGCTTACACTGATTGATATAATTAAAAATATATTTTTTGAAAGCTATTTATAATGTATATGAAACCATTTTACTGATATTGTATTCTGTCATGTAACACATACGTATACTGTTAGATTTAATTTTTGTATTTTTTATTATAATCGCCATATGTTGTGCAGATTGTTGTTTGATTGTTTGCAAAAACTTTCATGAGATACATAGTGAAAAATAAGATGTAAATTATTTTAAAGTACAATACTATTATTTTTCATGTACTCTAATAGCAACATTTTTTAAATATAAATCACATGTTGATTAAATCAAAAGTCTTAGTTCTTATGATCATATTTTTTATAATTTATTTTAAAAATTGATTCATAATGTGTACCTATAAATTTTGATAATTTTTCTTCTATCAAAAGTTATTGTTACATACCAGAATATACAGTATGTATTTTTACATTAATCAGTGAAAAGTCAATTACTAAAATAAATGAAATGGAACTTTTTTTTTTTTTTTTTTTTTTTTTTTTTTAATAATCCATGCATGAGTAATGGAAGGTTAATCTTGCAATCCAGGGATATATATATATATATATATATATATATATTTTTTTTTTTTTTTTTTTTTTTACATAAGGGAGTAGGTCTGCATATGAAAGACAAAGTTTGTGCTCGTATTACATGTTAATTTCTTTAATGATATTTCAAAATATTGTTTGTTATTATTATTAAAAATGTAAAATAATTTTTTTGCACACTTGGCAACAAATGCAAATTTCAGTGTGTAAAACTTTATTCACAATACATAAAAGTTGTTAGGGAATATCGCATTTTCTTACATGAATTAGCAGCATTTGAAAAACTCAAAATTTTCAATTTCTTTGATACATTCCATTCTTAAGGGTAACCATCCTTAAAAGGAAAATTATATTCCCTGTTAGAGCTATTTTAATTCAAGTGAAAAAAAAAGTGGAGTAGTTGAATGTACAAAGAATTTAAAAGAAAAAATCCATTGTTCACAAAATAAAAAACTTTGCAGTTGACGATATTGTATGCTAATGAATAATATAATAAAATTTCTAAATACAATGGCAAAATTCTACGAGTTCTAGCCATCACTAATTTGATTTTAAAATCTTCATCTGATTTAATTACAGATATATGTTGTTAAGTAAAGCGAAGATTTCCATTAAAAATTAGTGCTAGCTAAAAGTTGTAGCAGTTGATAGCTATGAAAATATAGGACCTTTTTAGAAGCATTATCATCACCAATGATAATATAAACGAAAACCAAGTATATATTTTTTTTTTCCAGGAGAAATAGTATATAAAATAAAAATGTGAAGAGTAAAAATAGCAGAAATGCATAGATTTCTAGAATCTAGAAATGCACAAAACATAAAAGCCAGTATGCTGGTAGGTATCTTACATTTTTCATTTCTGCTGGGCAACATATAACTATGATATGTTCCCGCACCATGTTGGTTAAATCAAAGTAAAATTGCGTAATTTGTTATTTCTGTTCGTATAAATATTTTTTATAAAATATAATTATGAGTGTAAAATTATAATGTTTATATATTTAAGTAAAATAAGAGTGTAAGTTCATACAAAAATTATTAAGTTGATTTTAAATAGTAAATATATATTTTTAAAAATTGTTGTATTGTAAAATGAATGTATAATATTGAATGGAGTTCGGATCTCAGACAACAACAATACGCAGACGCCATGGTGTCGTCTTATGACAAGCCAATGGAACGTGGTGTATAATTAGAAGTCGTAAAATCATAAAAACGTTGGAATCAATTTATGGCCTCAATAAAAGTGTTGGGATAAATTTATGACTCTTCAGACCACCCAAACTTTAAGGCAGATAATAATATTAAAGTATATGTTAGGGGCCATTTGCAGACTGCTAGCTAATAGGCCTATCGAAGTATAATAAAAAATCTTCTCACATCCAATAACAGTGGACTAGACAAAAATAGCTCCACCCACTGCAGGAACTGGTGTGCAAGAAGAATAAGTTTTAAAAAAATGTAGTCTGAAAAAAGATGTAGAGGATGCAAGAGCTCTCCTGAAAGCCCGTGCAATGAGTCCCGCAAGCCCTAGTAAAGCCCAGGCGAGATGGACCTAGCGGAGCGAGCCTAATCCAGCCTAATCAAGCCTAATTGAGGATGTCTTCCTGAGGTACCTATCGGAGTGAGCCTAAACAAGCCAAATTGAGGATGTCTTCCTGATCTACATATCGGAGTGATCCTAATCAAGCCAAATTGAGGATGCGTTCCTGACGACACATTGCCCTGATCCTAAGCAACGCAACATCTCGGAATTTGACAAATAAAGGCCACCATCCAGTATATTAAAAGAAGGTACTATTTTACACATTTTCTTTTACCACATAAGTTCATATGAATAATCTTAAAAAATACTTTTCTGATATTTTATGGTAGGGAGTTATCTGAGATCCGACCAAACCAATAATTAAATAAGATTAAGGTAATTTTAAAAATGAAAGAGAGTATTTCTTTTAGCAAAAAGAAACAATTATAATAATTAGAGTACGTGAAATTATTGTCTTTTTTTTTAAAAGGATTAAACATACTTAAAATAATGAGAAGCAAACAAAAGTGTTGCTTTCTATTTTTTGAATTAATATTATGTTTTTTTTCTGTAAATAAATATGTTCAATGTAAATAAATTATTTAATCAAGTTATAAAAAGTTTCTGTAATTATTTAATTAATAATATTTAAAGTGTGTCAATTCCTTTTTTTACAGCTTAAATTTTAGATTAATTCATAAGTGGAAGAGTTCATCTAAATAAATCACAACGCAAACTCTTAATTTTATTCGTAATTATTCGAATTTAATAATTACTTTTTGACGCGAATTATAATTTAATTTTATTAATGCTTCGCGTTGCTCTTCTACTAGAATGTAGGTAAATACGATCACTTATATTATTTAAATTTATCTAAGGTATATAAAGCTATATACCAATTTGCTATGAGGTTGCTTGGATGATTTGGACCAATTAACAATTTTGAATATATTTAATAAAAAATAAAAAGGTGTAATTATCTGTCCAGCATCCCCCCTTCATAGTACAAATGGCGCCGTGACTCAGGAACGTTCATTAAGTGCAATGGTGCTATGACTCAGGAACGTTCATCTGAGGTCATTAGAAATAATAATAATAATAATAATAATAATAATAATAATAATAATAATAATAAAGGAAAATAAATTTAAGTATTATTTTAATGTCACAATTTTAAAGATATTGTAGGTATGTAAGTTTAATTGATTAAAATTTTATTAAAATTAATTTTATTATTGTAACAATACTGACACACATATAATAATTTTATATAAATAAAATGAATAATATATGTTAGTAAAAAACAAAAAAGGAAATAAAAAAATAATTCTGGGATTTATAATAGGTAAATTTAGGAATTACAATTTTGTTTTTTTTTCTCTCTTTTCTCTTGTGGTTGGATCTCAGTTACCATTGAAAAATAATGGCATTCACATCACAGATGACACATTTGTAAAAATAATTTTTTTTTTTATATAATGTATAAATAATAATAATAATAAGAATAATGAGTAAAATTTTATAATATGTCTGGTATAAAAATGATTGAAATGTCAATAGATCACGATTTTTGAAATTGTATCACATTGATACAAAAGAAAATTTATGAGTCGTACTACGAAGTAGTAGTACAATATTTATAAAAAAAAAAAAATAAGATTGTTTTTTCTGTAGAAAAAGACAGATATTTTTCTGTTAAATGAAATTATGTTGTTTTTTATATATACGTGTATTATAAATATTTTAGGGGTATTTATGTGTGTAAAAGAATAATCTACAAAACAACTTCATCTCCTAAGAAATTTTTTTTTAAATTTTAGTGTTGTTGTTTTTATGTATTTATGCAATTTAGAATATTTTCATACATATGTGGTAATATAGAAAAAAAAAAAAAAAAGTATGATACACAGAAACATTCTGTTAAAAGGTTATGCCCAGCAATAAGCGAAAATTTAAAAGGAGAAGTGTAGATTTAAATACTTCTGGAGTTAAAACCAAAGGACAGAAAAATAAAATTATTTCTCTAAATTATTCGCTACAAAAAACTAAAAAGAATACAATGACTCAACCTAGTGTTGATACGCTGTTGAATTGTATCCCCGTCTTTGACGGAAAGAAAGAGTCGAATATTAAATTCTTTTTGAACGAATTCGATAATCTAATTAAACAAACGGAATTAGAGAATGTTTCGAAACTAGCGCTCTTGAAAACGAAATTAGTCGGTAGTGCTAGAGATAAATTAGCTAATGAAGAAAATCTTAATACAGAAAAAGATTACGGTAAATTTAAAGAAAAATTAATCGATACTTTTTCTACTAAAACAAGTTTTTCGGCGGCTCAAAGCAATTTTTTTTCTCTTAGGCAAAAACCTGCGCAGACTATCGCTGATTTTATCAGTGAATTCAATGCGGCTGCAAAACTTTACCTAGATAAAAGTGGCCAAAATATTGACAACGGTAATGGTAGTTTATTTGAAATGATAAAATTCACAAGATTTTTAGAATCAGTTAGGGCAGATTTAAGTTTGGACATTCGAAGAATGGCGCCGAAAAATTTCAACGACGCATGTAAATTTGCGAAACAAATGGAAGATGCATACAATCAAGTTGCATCAAAGGAAATTAATTCGATTACAAAAACCTCCACTGAGGAAAATTTGGACAAATTGTTAAAATTAAATATGGAAAGCGCGGAGCAAATTAAAATTTTGACTTCCGAAATAAACAATTTGAAAATTAAAACAAAAGACACTGCATCAAGCAGATGGTGCGAATTATGTAAAAAAAATTCGCATACTTTAGAAACGTGCTGGTACAAAAATGATAATAAAAATACATATAAGGATAGCAGAGATTTCGCAGGTCGGCATTTTAATAAAAGGTACTCTTATAATGGACAGTATCAACCGAGAGCGAATTTTAATCCTAGATTTGTTAACCCAAACCAGCAGTGGCATTTTCAATCTTATGCACCCACAGGTGGTTACTATGGATATTCTCCATATCCCCCACCCCCACCAAATTACTTCCCTCAGCATGTGCCATATAGGAATAGTCAACCTCAGAGTCATGCCAGTTATTATCCAAATGAGGATAAAAATGAGAATTTAAAAGACAATGCTCAAAAGTATCCAAAAAAGTATAAAAATAAGGGTAAAACTGATGATCAAAGGGACAAGTAAGGTATATGAATTGGTATTAAAAATAAATCAAAATGCATAATTAATCGAATTTCAAAATTTAAAAATTTTCAAAATTTAAAAATAAATTTTTTTTTCTTTTAGGTAAAAAAAAAAAAAAAAAAAAAAAAAAAAAAAAAAAAAAAAAAAAATTGAAACAAAATTAATAACTTGCCTTTTTAAAATTCAAAATAATAATAAGAAAGGATAGGAACATGGGAACGCCAATTTGTCTCAGGGTTACAATATTGAGCAAATGTGCAGGGCGCACCCGAAAACATACTTATAAAATTATGTAATGTGCTTCACAAAACTTCAATGGAGCAGTGAAATATTTCTCTCCAGGCAAAAGTTATATATTTTTTTTTTTCTTTTCGAATATGAATTAGAAAATATAAAATCTTAACAAAGCCAAATAACATTAAAACTTAATTAATTTCATAGTAAATAATGTTGGAGTAATTTTCAAAAAAAAAAAAAAAAAAAAAAAAAAAAAAAGAGAATTTTTTCTGTCTTCTATAAGGGTAGCCTTTGCTAATAGCCTTACAATTTAGATGACAAAATTTCAGAATTACTCTTTAAAATGAGTAGGTGTAAGCTATAGGTTCAGGGTAGTTAGAACAGCTTTATAGCATACTCATATATATATATTTTTTTATATAAATATATGGTTGACAAGGAATAAATTATTAGTGCACTCTATATTAGGATAGCGGTCAGCTATAAGCCTAAATATAATAAAATATACAAAAAGTGCTAAGATTTATTCCGGTAGTTCAAGTACAACTTATATGCTAAAGTCTAGAATTTAGACAGCAGGGATAAGTTTTATGAACAAAAGTGTTATAAAAAATTTTAAAAAAAGGATTTTGGTGTAGCACATTGGTTTTTAAAAAAACATATATATGTATAACAATGGACAAGGCAAGTTATTTCAACATGATTGCACACAAAAATAATAGTAAAAATACACAAATAAATAATTGAAGTAAAATTAAAATTTTCTCACCAAAGGCTTTCTGTATAGGGTACAATTTTGGCCTACGGCTGGGTATGCACCAACACCAACAAAATTTTTGTAGAAAATTGATCAATTCACAGATACATCAATATATGGTCCACCTAGGCATAAATTTCAGGATTCTTGGCTGAAAAAGGAATCGAAGAAAAAATTAAGTATGGTATAATTACTAGATGTTATGCTCAGAAACAATAAAATTAGTAATATTATATTGTAAAAAAGCAGCATTTTGAGTTTTCTTTGGAAAATTTTTGATTTTTAGGTTTTACACATTTATGGAGTGTCTAGCTCAGTGTATAGTTCCTAGATTTAATAAAAAAAATAATAAATAAAAATATAAGTTCGTGTTGTTTTCAAAATAAATAACAAAAGGTATAGCAATTAGCATTTACAGTTAAAATTTATGGAATTTTCAGCAAAATTAACATTAGACAAACATAGTTTATATTATATTTAACTTGATAAGCTAATTTACTTTTATTAACGGTATTCAATTAGAATTAAAGTAGGCTTAAATTCAAGTTAAATTAATTAATAACATTGTTGTAGTGTAAAATTTTATGTAAGACTATTATATTTTTATTGTATATATAAAAATATGCAAATTTAACAATTAATAAAATGTATTAGCAAAATTATTTAATATAAATATTAAATGACATCTTGCTGAAATCAGCTAGAAATTAGATTTTTTTTTTAAAATGAAATATTTTATAAATTTATGTTAGTTTAGAATTTAAGCATTTTTTTTTTTTTCTCTCTTTACTTTCTCTTAGAATTAAATGCAATTCTAAATTTAACACATATAAATATACATAGTATTGATAAATTTGAGTGTGTGAGTTCATAAATTTTTTTTTATATAATTTGGCCAATTTAATATAAGAAAACAAAATAGATAAATAAATATATTTATATATATTGGCCTTATTTTTATTAAAATATGTAGTATGGCTTAATAAATTTATTTACTTAATTTTTTTATAGTACACTAGGGGGCTCGGCCCCCTACGAGCTACGCTCGCCAACCCCCCGTTCAGACACTGCAGTCTCTAAAAGCACGCTAATTTGATCGGCTTTAATTGAATTTTTTTGGAAGATTGAATTATAATTAAAAAAAACAAAGGCGATCGCCCTATAAACGGGTTTCTATTCATTTCTCTTTGATTGGGGAATTTTACGGAAAAATCAGCTGCTGTTAAAAGATACAATGGCATTTCAAAATCATCTAATATAAAATGAATTAAGTAAACAGAGTCTTTGTCTCCCGGTATTTTTTAACAAAGCGAAAAGAAAGTCCTTTTAAATAAAACATTTTAAATATATCGTTTTTAATCTGACGTAATTTTCACCAAACTTTTCTTTCCCTTTTTAATATTCACGTGAAAATGCTTTTATTAGAAATGAAATATTATTTGCGCTGTCAAAAAAAAAAAAAAAAAAAAAAAAAATAGTTGAAAAGTTCATCTCAAAATATCAAGTAAATGTCTCGCGCTATTTTTAAATTTAAACTACTATTTTGCAATATTATTTTTTGTTCATTTTACGTAATAAGTGTAATGTGACGTAAATGTGATGTAATTTCTCCTATTTAAGACTTCTAACACATGTTAATGAATTTATTACTTTACAATATCCTTTCTCTGTTAAAATTCACGTGTAATTATAGATGAAGTAATTTTCAAGAAGTTCCTGCTTTTTATAAGTAATTATTTAATTCTAATTTGAAAGTTTTTCTTTTCTGTTTATAATAGTCACGCGTAAATAAATTTTTAATTTGAAGCAAACATTATTGTTTCCGTTGTTTATACAATTTGGCAACAGGTTAAATTAGTACAATTTTCTGAAATAAGTAAAAAAATATCTCTCGAAATGCTGAAAATTTGAATTTAAAATAGAAATGAAACCTCGAAAAATGAGTCAAATTAAAAAAATAAATTATTTCTGCAGAACGGGAAATTATAACGTATAAAATGATCTAAAAAGTATTAAATTCCGATGTATAGTTTTTGCTCCTATAAAACTTTTTTAATGGAACGATTTTGTCCAACTTTAGCATTAAATATCTCTTAAAATAATTCTTCGATTTGAAAACTGTCTACATCAGCGTGTTTATCAAACATTTCTGTATAATACTATCAATTTTCATATTTTTGTATGCATTATTTTTCTTAATATTAACGAAGAAAGACCCCCGGTCACAAAAAATTCAAAACCGGCGGCGGCGGCGGCGGCGGCGGTGACAGCGGGAGTTACTTTTTTTTAGAATAGAGAGATACAGTAATTATTTTTTAAAAACTTAATCTGTAACAATTGGGTGTAGATATTTATGAGTATACAAAGATTCTTTTCTGCTGGCAGAAATTCTTTGGTTCGGCCGAGTACTCATGGGTTACTACATACGATTTTACGTAGTAATTATCATTTACTTTTTTTTTTAAATTATACAAGTGTATTAAGTACATTTTTTTTTATAATTAAATAATAATTATTAATGTTGGATTAATAATAATAATTTATTATCTTTTATTTTTAAACATATCATTAAATTTTAGATAGTAGAATTCACATACGGAATGTTAATGATAAATAAAATTTTGAATAAATAAATTTTTATTTCATTCAGTAAAAAAATAAATAAATATGAAAATTTAACAATCTTTTAAGATAGAATTGTTGGCTAAATAAATAATAATTTAAGACAAAAAAATTGTTCTCTTCTTCGTCAATGGCATTTTCTGACAACACTATTTAATAGTATTAAATGAAGGTGCATTTTTAAGGTCAGCGTAATGCATATTTGGCATTTTGGAGAGGCCGTAGAAGTCATTTTTCCGTGTTGTTTACATTTTAATAGTAAACAGTATCATGAATCAAAATTTGTGTTTGTTAAAAAGGTCTAAAAATATACAATGTAATCAGTTAAAGAAAATTATATGCATTTTTTTTTTAATCCTGAAAGGCAATTTGGGTTAGATTTAAACCTGGATGCATAAAAAGGCCACCCTCGCTTCAGTTCCAGTATGAGGCAGGAGAATGCACATGCGAGAATCGCCATTTTTCCCCTGCAAAATAAAAAAAAAAAAAAGGCAGAAGGTTTACATTAGATACGATACAAATACATACACTGTTTATGCATAGATTATGTTTAAAATTACATACAGGCATGCACAGTGAGTTAAGAAGAAAGTATATCAAGAAATTATACTAATTAATACGGTAATTACAAGCATGAAATGGTTTTAAATACTTACTTTTTGAAGTCGTAAAATTTTGTCACAGCACAAATCACCTCACAGAAAGCGATTAGTAGCTTGACCACCCCCCACTTTTCGGGAGGATCGGCGACGGTCAAAAAACTGGTTTTATTCTCTCCTGCTTCTTCTTTTTTTTTCCCTCGTATCGGGTAAAGTTGGAAAGCATTGCGTAATGATATATTAAAGGAGATGAATTAGCTTGTACATTTTGACAGATCATACATGTTTGAAGTAACAAATAAATAAAATAATGTAACAAGTTTGTATACAATATTTTTTCTGATTATAATTTGAATACATCAGATTAATTATGTGAAAATATAACATGTCATATTACAAGCATTGTATTTACTTTTATTCAGTATAAAATGTGTTTTAGATAAAACACTGTGTCATAAGGTTGTATGTGATGAAATAATATGTCAAATGCGTATGCCATTATTTTTCTTATAATGAGGTTTATTTCGGCATATTAATTTCAGACAAAATTATATCTTTGAATGTATTTTGGGCACTTAAACTGTAAAGTTACAAAATTAGTAAACATGTGTGTGGTAAAGAAAAAAGGCTTAGAGAAAGACGTCTGATTGTCAGTACAGAGGCCTTCTATAAATGTGAATGTCAATAGACAACTATGCTATCATGTGTTGAACTTTCTGTTATGAAACAATAGAAGAACTTCTTATAAAATATACCAGAACCATTGATAATTGAACTTAGTCTTCGTTCAAAAACTGTGTAGATACACAGTCATATGGACACGTACATTCCTTCAAGCTTTATAAAAAAAATAAAACCAGCAATCAGTTTTTTTTTTTTTTTCTTCCGAGACCGGGAGAGATGCTGGGCAACATATAACTATGATATGTTCCCGCACCATGTTGGTTAAATCAAAGTAAAATTGCGTAATTTGTTATTTCTGTTCGTATAAATATTTTTTATAAAATATAATTATGAGTGTAAAATTATAATGTTTATATATTTAAGTAAAATAAGAGTGTAAGTTCATACAAAAATTATTAAGTTGATTTTAAATAGTAAATATATATTTTTAAAAATTGTTGTATTGTAAAATGAATGTATAATATTGAATGGAGTTCGGATCTCAGACAACAACAATACGCAGACGCCATGGTGTCGTCTTATGACAAGCCAATGGAACGTGGTGTATAATTAGAAGTCGTAAAATCATAAAAACGTTGGAATCAATTTATGGCCTCAATAAAAGTGTTGGGATAAATTTATGACTCTTCAGACCACCCAAACTTTAAGGCAGATAATAATATTAAAGTATATGTTAGGGGCCATTTGCAGACTGCTAGCTAATAGGCCTATCGAAGTATAATAAAAAATCTTCTCACATCCAATAACAGTGGACTAGACAAAAATAGCTCCACCCACTGCAGGAACTGGTGTGCAAGAAGAATAAGTTTTAAAAAAATGTAGTCTGAAAAAAGATGTAGAGGATGCAAGAGCTCTCCTGAAAGCCCGTGCAATGAGTCCCGCAAGCCCTAGTAAAGCCCAGGCGAGATGGACCTAGCGGAGCGAGCCTAATCCAGCCTAATCAAGCCTAATTGAGGATGTCTTCCTGAGGTACCTATCGGAGTGAGCCTAAACAAGCCAAATTGAGGATGTCTTCCTGATCTACATATCGGAGTGATCCTAATCAAGCCAAATTGAGGATGCGTTCCTGACGACACATTGCCCTGATCCTAAGCAACGCAACATCTCGGAATTTGACAAATAAAGGCCACCATCCAGTATATTAAAAGAAGGTACTATTTTACACATTTTCTTTTACCACATAAGTTCATATGAATAATCTTAAAAAATACTTTTCTGATATTTTATGGTAGGGAGTTATCTGAGATCCGACCAAACCAATAATTAAATAAGATTAAGGTAATTTTAAAAATGAAAGAGAGTATTTCTTTTAGCAAAAAGAAACAATTATAATAATTAGAGTACGTGAAATTATTGTCTTTTTTTTTAAAAGGATTAAACATACTTAAAATAATGAGAAGCAAACAAAAGTGTTGCTTTCTATTTTTTGAATTAATATTATGTTTTTTTTTCTGTAAATAAATATGTTCAATGTAAATAAATTATTTAATCAAGTTATAAAAAGTTTCTGTAATTATTTAATTAATAATATTTAAAGTGTGTCAATTCCTTTTTTTACAGCTTAAATTTTAGATTAATTCATAAGTGGAAGAGTTCATCTAAATAAATCACAACGCAAACTCTTAATTTTATTCGTAATTATTCGAATTTAATAATTACTTTTTGACGCGAATTATAATTTAATTTTATTAATGCTTCGCGTTGCTCTTCTACTAGAATGTAGGTAAATACGATCACTTATATTATTTAAATTTATCTAAGGTATATAAAGCTATATACCAATTTGCTATGAGGTTGCTTGGATGATTTGGACCAATTAACAATTTTGAATATACTTAATAAAAAATAAAAAGGTGTAATTATCTGTCCAGCAATTTCCTTATTATCCATAGAAAGTTTCTGATAATAAAATAAGATTGTAAACTTTAAAATATGTCTTTTCCTTTTACTAAAATAAATGTTCTGAAATTAGTAAACTATTTTTATGGCATATATATATGCCATAAAAACTGTTTACTATATGAAACCGGTTTTTGTTCAAATTTAAATGCTTTCATTCGGCCCAAACAAAACAAGCACCTGGAACAGGGACCTAATTCATTAACATCACCTGTGCATTTTTTTCTCTAAATGAAAGTGATCGGCTTATGTTTAAGCATTCTGAAGTAGCATTTCATTGTATTATGAATTAAAAACTGTATTACTAAAAATTTTCTTCCTTTTTCGTGAAAGAACGTAGTTGTGTTTGGGCCGAATGTAGCGGATTAAAGCCTGGTATAGCCTCTGTTTTTCAAATCATGCTATAGCATATACCGGGTGTCCCAAAAAGGACCGACTGATTTTAAAATTCAATAACTTCCAAACGTTGACAGATATTAAAAAAATTCTTGCAGGAGGGTTATGCATAAAGTCAAAAGTTTTATTACAGTGATTTTCGATTTTAGTTCGAATTACAAACAATAGATGGCGCTGCGATCAATAGAGGTTAAATTCAGGCTCGATTTTTGGTACTTCGTGGCCCGGATAATACATTTCCATCTCCTTTTTCTGCATGGAACAACGGAATGGACCAAAAATCGAGCCTGTATTTAGCGACTTGCTTACAGCGCCATCTATTGTTTGTAATTCGAACTAAAATCGAAAATCACTGTAATAAAACTTTTGACTTTATGCATAACCCTCCTGCAAGATTTTTTTTAATATCTGTCACCGTTTGGAAGTTATTTAATTTTAAAATCAGTCAGTCCTTTTTGGGACACCCGGTACTTTAGGAATTAATATATTTTCTTTAAAGATCTTAGAAAATTAAAAGTATCATAAAAAAAAGTTTATTAGCAATATGTATAAAATATATATGCTTTTACTGATTTATATGAATGAGTCCTGGCAAGGAATCAATTTAAAATATTTAAGTATTTAATATGATTTTTGGGGGAAAAAATTCTAAGTAAATTTCTATCAAAATTATTTATATTAAAAACTTTTGTTATTTCAGTTTTTTAATATAACGTTCCTTGCCTACGGGAGATAACAGATTAGTCTCATTTTGGTCCAAACTACGTATTTTGGATCAATAAACACATTCAGATTAAGGCTAAAAGGGGTCTATATTTCGTCCAAATGTGGGTGGTGTTTTCGGATGTAATATGGACAAATTTTGGACGCCTATATTACAGCCAAAATTCGTGTGTATTTCGTCCGGATGGAGGTAGTTTTGGGACGTAATAATGACAAATTGTGTCTCATCCAAATTTTGTTCATTTTATGTTCATTTTACGCTCATTTCATGGCCCAAAAGACGTACTTCTTACGTAAAGGGGGGTGACATTTGGACGTAATTTGACGAAATTTAGTTGAAGTCCGGAGGACTTTTAGACTTCAATTGGACATGTCCATTCATCCAAATTACGTACTTTAGGCGAAAATTGGACGAATCTGTGTTGTGTGGGTATAAAATTGAAAGTACGCAATATATTAAAAATAAAATAGAAAATGAAACACTAAAGTATCTTATATCGAAATTTTAACTGTATAAAATGATGTCAAGAGCAATTTATTTAATTTTCATTTTTCATATGAATATCTTGCAATAGAAAATTTATGACGTAGTATTCACTTTTTTTTAAAATTCGGCAAACTATTTATTTCATTTTCATTTGTCACGTGGAAATCTTGCAGTAGAAAATTAATTGTTGTAGTAGGAAGAATTTTATTGTGTTTTTTAATTGTTAGCAATTGCTATAACGAAGAATGGTTAAATCTGATAAGAAATTGCTATTAAATTGGTGGTTTTTTATTAATTAAAATTAACTATAAATTATATCGATTCCTGATTAATTTAGTTGCCTCGGCCGTGTTTTAATACACATGTACGTATCTTTTCACAATTTTGGCTTCCAAACTGTTGATTTGTATAGAATTACAAACAGACTGATAGTAACTATTTTCATTTTTCTGTATTAGATTATATACAAATATAAATAACTTATCTAATACGTATTAGCAGATGCATTTTTAAATACATATATATAAACCCGTATAATACTTATTCTGTTTTATTTTTATAGTCATTTGGCAAAAAAATCTCACTTTCTTAACCTCGAATTGCGTGCTTTTTACAAAAGCGCAAGTGTCCACATAACAGCGAAGTACCATGAAAAGCATTAAATGCATGGTAATAAGGTACTTAGAATGCAATCAACCATTATTGGCATTCAGTCTTATAGTTTGGCGATAGATTTTTGGTGGACGGGATAACTAAGTAGTACCAAATACTGTACTGCAATTTAACTTCAATTTAACTTAATCTTCTCTATTCTACTATTTTAAGATTTTTAACTTCTAAACATCGCACATTTTCAATTTTTATACCGTCGTATTGGGGACAAAAAGTACTTTTAAGTGCAATTCGTTTGAAAACTGCATCTCCATTTATTTTTGAAATATTATTATTTTTTTTGTAGTTTTTAGCGGCATTTGTTTAATTTTGGCAACTCAAGTACTCCATTTCTGTAGAAAGTAGGGGGGAAATAGTTGGAAAATAGTAATTATACATTTTTGTTGTCTTTTTCCCTTAACAACTTAAACAAAATAAGCAAATTAACAAATTACAAAATTACGATGACCATTTGTAAAATGATTTTTTCAAAGACTGAAATTTTAGACAACAAGTCGCACGGAGTTGATCGTACATTACGTACGCCATGAATTAAACATTAACATTACTGGACCCATCATGAACAAATTTTAAAAGAAATTTCAGTTTTACAATTTTCGGTACTGTAAATTTTTAAACTTCTACGGAGCTGGTCATACATTATGTACGCCATGGATTAAACATTAATATTCCTGGACCAATTTTAAATGAAATTTTCTTCTTAAACTTCTAAACATCCCACAATATTACACAATAATAGGGAAAAAATGTACTTTTAAATGCAATTTGTTTGAAAGTATCTCAATTTGTTTCTGAGTTATTATTATTTTTTTGTAGTTTTTATTACTTTTTTGTCATAGTGGCAACAAAAGTATCCACCTCTGTAGCAAGGAAAGGAAAAATACAGATTACTCTATGGACCAATGAGAAAACGAATAAAATGCGGTATTCAACTAATAAAACGCTTCAGATATGTTTTTGATTTCCTACCCTGACCGAGGACAATAACCATTTTTCCAAATGGTTAAAAAAATGTAATTAAAATACGTGCTATTTTGTAAAAACATAAATGAATGATTTCTTTTTCAAAATTTAATTTTAAGACTTTATCATAAATGAAGAATTCTTCAGCGGACGCGGATGACGTCATTCTGTATAAAATGAAAGCGCGTATTTTATGTCTTAAAACTGAAATATGTTTTGTACTATCCATATTTATATATTTTATTTTCATCGAGGGTGACACTAAATTCTGAAAAAACAGACTTCCCGTTTTCTAGTTTTTTATTTTATCTTTGTGCAGTTTCGCCTCAAAAAGTGAGATTTTTGCAAAAAGATAAATATCTATGAAAACAAACCTGATGAACGTTTATGCTTATTTTTACAAGTAAATATGGCACAGACGTCATATACGCACCGAGGTACCAAATTGGCGTTACTTTCCCTGACATGGTAACCAGTGGCGGCTCGTGACTGTCGTCATATTTTGGGTCACTAAATGCATGGCGGACATAATTATTCTTTTCTTACCATTATTTTTTGAAAGAAAAAGATTACCTTGTTTAATGGTCGAATATTCTGCCAACAAATACGGCAAAGATTTCTCTTAAAGCAATACTGGTATGAGAAGAATAAATTTGGCAACTATGGATTTAGTGCCCCCTAAAATGCCAGTCACGAGCCACCACTGATGTAACCATATATAACGCTATTATAAATTGTTTTGTTCTATAATTATATCATTTATTGATTGTTATTTCCTTTTAAAAATAATAGAAAATGTTTTGTTTATCACTTTATTTTATTTTCATATTGAAATAAAAAATAAGGTACTATTATAGCACGCTATATGTAACTGGTATTCGAAAACGACGTTTTCGCCAAATTGACATAAAAAAAATCACGCCAAACCGGGTGCATTTATGGCGTCTGTGTCATAAATATAACAAATTTATTTATGTATGTAATATCATTGCTTTTTATATACAATTTACGTTTGTTTGTATATAAAAATAGGTAAGTGGCTTGTTAACACAAAATAAATTGCACAAATCTTTAAAAAATTGCTTGAGTATATGAAACAATGAATAAGTTGCATGAAAATACGCATAAAAAGTTTTCTTGTCTCGCCAAACCCATTTTCTCTACCTCGCCAAGGCTCTTATACAGGAAAAGTACAAATTTCATTTTTAAAGACAAAAAAGAAATTAAAATAAATGGAAATTGTTTTTTTGAAAATCATGCTTTCATTAAAATTCACAAAAATTTAGAAAATATATATGTTTTTTAAATCCACTAAATAGTAGAAAAGTCTTGAAAAAAAACCTTAAATGCACGGAGAAGAAATTTAATTCGGCGAGTTCAATTATGGAAAATAAATGGATTTAAATGGGAATTTTGCCAAATTAGCCAGTTATCTCCAACTTGGCTTCATATATAGAAACTTTTTTGTCACCGAACTTGGCGATATTTCGCCACGTTGGCCAAAGTTTGGCGATATCGTGGTAACCCTGTCATTAGTACTTTTCAACAAATACTCATTGTTCAAGCTAATACTGGTTTCTCTATAAAAAATGAAACGTAACCATTAAGTAATTCACCCCCTCCCCCACCGTTGCCACCTTAGGGATCGAATTTTAAAAAATCAATGTCCAATTCAATATAATGCCCTCAGGAATACCTGTATATTCCAAATTTCAAAACTCTATGCCAACAGGTAATGGGTGAAAAATGAATCACAAGATTTGAGTGCCACAGACAAATATAATTGTAAATTAAAAGAAAGCATGTAAAAAAAGAAGAAAGAAAGAAAATAAGAAGTGATGCTATAAAGCAAAATATTTTATTACACATATAATTGTTTCTAATTTTCACACGCGAAATATAAAATATGCTTTTGGCGATTAAAAAATGCCATTGAGAGATTATCGCAAAATCTCAAATCAAAGTTTTTATGCCTTTTTTTCTTTTTAAATGGAAAAACAAACACATTTATTTTCCTGTTTGATTGAATTTAAATATGTTTTATGACACTTCAATATTACTGCGAGCATATATATATATTTTTATTTGCTCCATGTGTTCAAACCAGTTGTCTCCGAAAACATCAACCGGTGAAAGAGACGCACACCTATTTTCTGTGACGTATGCAGATAAATTGTGCTTTTTTATTAGTTTTTTCTGTATAACTTTTTAACGGTTTGGAACTTATTTTTCATAGTAGGGCGATATCATTCAGTAGGCGACTCTCATAGGTACCTTCTGGTGCAATCAGAAACGAAATCCGACAGATATTTTTTGAGTTATGCTTGACGCAAGGTTTTTATTAGGCTTTTTATTTAGTAGGACATGGCGTTAATATCCATCGTAGCTGTGTGTGTCGCAGAGTATTAGCCTTCGCTTTGCTCAGACAATTATTAAGCTGTTTAAAATTTACAATAACTAATATTTTGATAATTTCTCACTTTTTTTTACTCACTAGTTCCGATCATACATTTCATTGTTAAAACTTGTAACTACATACAATGCATTTGAAAAACTTCTAGATTTCTACTGTTTATAAGATTAATACACAAAAAAGTCAATAAAAATATAAAAAGTAATGCTTTAAAAATAATAGGTATAAAATCTGTACTTCTAATTATCTTTAATTGCATAACATTCTCATAACAGTTGAAGAAATTTTATAATTTTGAAATTATATTTTTACTGATAAAAAAGAGAATTCTCTATAGTTACTCCGAAATTTTGTGGGTAGTTATCAGTACAAATATCAGATATAATATAGTTGTTTTCATGAAAATTAATTCTAGTGGAATACCAGTTTATGTCTGAATTTTACTTGTTTTTTTAATTTCATTCTAAAGAAACATTTTATGCAATACATTGATAATCAGTACGTAACTTTTTTTTACGAAATAGTCCGTGGTGTTAACTTTAAATATAAAACTAAATATTTTCTTAAATAGACATCACGCTGAAATCAAACCGTGATTTTATGACCCAATTTTTTTTTACATACTTCAATGTTTTAATACCTGTATGAAAACATTCCATTTTATGAAAACATTCAATGCAACTCAAAACTTTTTCAAAATATATCTGATAAATTTAAATTTACATTTATATTTAAATTTTTTCAACATGAATTATCAAAATAAGGCCTCTCACAGTTCGGTAGCTTGTACAACACTTTTTCTTAAAAATAAACTACGTGTTTTGTTTCTACAACATTTGAAATATAGGTAAAAGGGTAGGTCACTAAAGTCATTGTTTGAAAATGATGGTATTAAAAATAGTTCGTGTTGCACCCTTAAATGTGTTTTAATACTATCTATAAATAGTAGTCTTGTATACTGTGGTCCCGGGTTCGATTCAACACAAAAAATATATTTCTACGTAACCTGAATTACTTTTCCCTTACAACTCCGTTGCATGCTTTATAAAAAAAAAAAAAAAAAAAAAAAATAATAATAATAATAATAAACTTAACTCATGCAAAAAAATTAAAATAAAACACTCATACTACAATATATATTAAAACACACATACACACGTAAATAACACCTGCATTCAATAGTTAAATGTATATATAAATATTATACAGACATACGAACAATAAATACAATAAACCCAACTGGAGTGAAAAATTAGTCGGAGCCAGGAATGGAACCCGGGACCACAGTATACAAGACTGCTGCTCTAACCACTGAGCTACTCCGGCGATGCCTGAGTCTGCAATTTATCATTAATAAACCATGTTAGGGAAGTCACCAGCCATCTATACGACAGCCTTGGATAGATTTTACTATTACATCGATCTACGATAATTATAATAAAACACTCATACTACAATATATATTAAAACACACATACACACATAAATAACGCCTGCATTCAATAGTTAAAGGTATATATAAATATTATACAGACATACAAACAATAAATACAATAAAGCCAACTGGAGTTCGTGCATCGACCGGAGTCTCAGTGGTTAGAGCAGCAGTCTTGTATACTGTGGTCCCGGGTTCGATTCCTGGCGCTGGCTAATTTTTCACTCCAGTTGGGTTTATTGTATTTATTGTCTGGTTGTCTGTATAATATTTTTATATACCTTTAACAATTAAATGCAGGCGTTATTTATGTGTGGATGTGTGTTTTAATATATATTGTAGTATGAGTGTTTTATTATAATTATCGTAGATCGATGTAATAGTAAAATCTATTCATCGTTGTCCGGTCATCCAAGGCTGTCGTGTAGATGGCTGGTGACTTCCCCAACATGGTTTATTAGTGAGAAATTGCAGACTTAGGCATCAGCCGGAGTAGCTCAGTGGTTAGAGCAGTAGTCTTGTATACTGTGGTCCCGGGTTCGATTCCTGGCTCTGGCTAGTTTTTCACTCCAGTTGGGTTTATTGTATTTATTGTTTGTATGTCTGTATAATATTTATATATACCTTTAAAAAAATTAAACTTAAAAATTCGGTATTGTTCCAAAACTTGAAATAAAATCCTGTATTTATTTCATTGAGTATATGAATACCTATGGCAAGTGAATAAGACATGCTCATATTGAAAAAAAAGCAAAATTTTGGATTTAAAAATATTCGAATATTATTTTCTGTAGTTCTTATTATTATTATAGCCCCCCAGTGGCCGATAGGTTCTGTTCTCTAAGCTGGTAGAAAATGCTGGTTTCGAACCCAATCGTGCCGTCGGCCTAATCGTTTGGAGTTTTCCGTGCTTTTCTCCGAACCTTGGTTTCCATGCGTAATTACGGGTTAGGTTCCCACGGGGGGCACTCCCCCTCGAGCCTTTATCCCTCGTGCAAATAATCGGCCGATATATATAACACACCTATTATTAATTTAATGGACTCTAATATGATTAATTAATCAACATTCACCTGTTCTATTGAGAATATTACAAAATAAAATAAAATAAAAAAATATGACTCAACTTTAGGTAGAAAATACGAAACTTTCTAAAAGTTTTATAAAGATTATATTTATATAATTCACCTTAATCTCAATATATATATATATATATATATATATGCATGTCGTAGGCTAATTGCGGAATCCGGCTATGTGCAACGATTCTACGCTGCAAAAAAGTCTTATTTCTAAAATAAAAGATTTTTCAAAAAAGATGTATTTTTCAGTTCAAATGCACAAATTGCTTTCAGTATGTTACAGTATTTTAAAAATTAGCGTTGCGTGAATCATTTATCCACCCAATTGTAAGTAAGAACTCAAAGATTAGAAAAATCCAATAAATGTATTTTTTGTGCTAGAGATATTAAATTGGTTTTACGAAAGTTATAATACAATAATAATATAAATAAATAATATGTTTGTAATTATGAATTTTGATTTTATACTTGCAAAATTTCAAATTTATAGTGGCATTGGATAAACCGTGTGTACTTTACATGAATACTAATTACAGCACGATTCGATTAAAAACAGAAATGTTCAAATCTACTTCATGAAAAAATACTCAGCTCCTTCTACACTGCTGTAATTGTAGCAATATCTCCTGTAATTTTTTCTATCTATACTTTGCAGCTTTGCACTTACGTTACTACATGATAAACATCGTTTTGAAACATAATCATTGCAAAAGACCTATAATGCTCAACTACCTACTGCAAAGTGCTTGAATATACAGGGTGATTAAAAAAAGATGGGAAAAATTTTAAGAGGTGATAGTACACACCTAAACAAACATTATGTATCAAAGAATGCATGGTCGAAAACTAAACGTAAAAAAGTTAGAGGGCGACAAAAGTTATGTTCTTATACGAGGCAAAAACACACAATGAACGATTAAGTTAAGTTACGAAAACAAATTTAATGGCATTTGATTACAATAAGTGCTCAAAACATTGACCGGCAGCTGTTATGCACGCAGTACAACGTCGAAGAACAGATTGGCGAATTTTCTGAAACACACCAGGCACCACCGCGCTCGCCAGATCTTTCATGTCTCGATTTTTTTTTTTTTTTGTGGGGACAGCTAAAGACTCTTGTGTATGAGACTCCCATTGAATCCGCAGAAAAACTTATCGCCAAGCTTTCGGCTGCTGTAGGGGAAGTTCGCGATGTGCCTGGTGTGTTTCAGAAAATTCGCCAATCTTTTCTTCGCCGTTGTACTGCGTGCATAACAGCTGCCAGTCAATGTTTTGAGCACTTATTGTAATCAAATGCCATTAAATTTGTTTTTGTAACTTTACTTAATCGTTCATTGTGTGTTTTTGCCTCGTATAAGAACATAACTTTTGGCGCCCTCTAACTTTTTTAGTTTAGTTTTCGACCATGCATTCTTTGATACAAAATGGTTGGTGTGTACTATCACCTCTTAAAAATTTTCCCATCTTTTTTGAATCACCCTGTATAGCATAAATGTCATAAAAATTATCATTCGCTTATCTTGCTAAATTGTCTAATTTGCATCAGTGTAACATTTTAATAAAATTTCTATTCTTAATCGTTAGATTTTCATTTGCATTTTTTGTTTTGATATAAATATTATTACACGCCATCTTTAAAGTACAGATTTTGCCAGATTTTGCTATACTAACTTGTTTGCCATCTTTTAATTTCAAAAGTGTTATATATATTTATCGTTCAATAACATTATCCTGCCGTACGTAAGTTGGTATGGAATGCGTGTTTTAATAAATGTACGTGTATAATTATGAGGATTTATTATCTTAAAGTTTTAAAAAGTTAAAACTTTAAAGTGAATTCGATATATATTTTTGGTATTTATTTTACTCTTAGTTTCTACAGACTGTTAATAAATTAGTACGTGTTTAATATTTAGTATATATGTCGTAGGCTAATTGAGAAATCCGGCTCTTTGCAAAGAGCCGGGCTAATTGGAGAATCCATCTCCCTTTTTCCAATTAGCCTGATATTTTTCAGGCTTATTGCAAAGAGCCTAGAAAGCGTTAGGCTAATTGAAAATGACCACTTATTATCCGATCAGGGAGATATTTTTAGCTCAAAGGCTATCAAAGCCTGAGAGCTTATGTTCCCGCCGATTCTGTATGTACGTGTGTACGTACGTATGTACGTAACGCGATAACTCTTGATAGAAATATCCGATTTGCTTCAAATTTTTTTTTCTAGGTTCGTTCTGATGAGGTGCTTCCCTGATTAGTTTTTGGGGTTCATTGGTTAAGGATAGAGGGGGAAAAGGGGGGCTAGTCGCCCATTAATTTATATAAATGGGTTTTTCATGCAGAAATATTTGATTTGCGCCAAATTTGCTATACCGGTTTATTGTGTTAATGAGCTTCCTTGATTAGATTTGGAAGCTCATTATTTAAGTATAAAGGGGGGAAAGGGGGCTACCCCCCTTAATTTAGATTATATGGTTTTTCATGATGAATTATTCGATTTGCTCCAAATTTGGTATACCGGTTTATTAAGTTAAGGAGCTACCTTGATTAGATTTGGAGGTTCATTAGTTACATATAAAGGGAGGAAAGGGGGGCTATCCCCCCCCCCGTAATTTAGATAAATGGGTTTTCATGCAGAAATATGCGATTTCTTATAAATTTGGTATACCGCTTAATTATGTTAAGCAGCTTCCCTGATTACATTTCGAAGATCATTATTATGTATAAAGGGGGGAAAGGGGGGGAAAATGCCTCTGCCCTTAATTTAGATAAATGCGCTTTTCATATAGAATTATTCGATTAGCTCAAATTTGGTACACTGGCTTATTATGTTAAGGAGATGGCTTGATTAGATTTGGAGGTTCATTAGTTAAGTATAAAGGGAGGAAAAGGGGGGGGGTCTATACCCTCCCGCCCTTAATTTGGGTAAATGGGTTTTTAATGCAAAATTATTCGATTTGCTCCAAATTTGGTATACCGGTTTATTAAGTTAAGGAGCTTCCCTGATTAGATTTGGAAGTTCATTAGTTGAGTATAAGGGGAGGAAAGGGGGGCTAGACCCCCCCTTAATTTAGATAAATGGGTTTTTCTTGCAGAGTTATTCGATTTGCCCCAAATTTCGTATACCGGTTTATTATGTTAAGGAGCTTCCCTGATTAGATTTGGAGGCTCATTAGTTAAGTATAAAGGGAGGAAAGGGGGAGTTAGACCCCCCCCTTAATTTAGATAAATGGGTTTTTCATGCAGAGTTATTCGATTTGCTCCAAATTTCGTATACCGGTTTATTATGTTAAGGAGCTGCCTTGATTAGGTTTGGAGGCTCATTAGTTAAGTATAAAGGGAGGAAAGGGGGGTTTAGACCCCCCCTTAATTTAGATAAATGGGTTTTTCATGCAGAGTTATTCGATTTGCTCCAAATTTCGTATACCTGTTTATTATGTTAAGGAGCTGCCTTGATTACGTTTGGAGATTTATTGGTTAAGTATAAAGGGAAGAAAGGGGGGGTTAGACGCCCCCCCCCTTAATTTAGATAAATGGGTTTTTCATGCAGAGTTATTCGATTTGCTCCAAATTTCGTATACCGGTTTATTATGTTAAGGAGCTGCTTTGATTAGGTTTGGAGATTTATTGGTTAAGTATAAAGGAGGGACAGGGGCTAGTGTCCCCTTAATTTAGATAAATGGGTTTTTCATACAGAATTATTCGATTTGCTTCAAATTTGATATACCAGTTTATTATGATATGGCTTCCTTCATTTGATTTGAAGGTTCATTGGTTAAGTCTAAAAGGGGGAAAAGGGATGCAATTGCCCCTCCCCTTAATTTAGATAAATGGGTTCTCATGCAGAATTATCTAATTTAATTTAATTTTTTTTCAACCGGATCCGAACTTGAAGGTTCCATTTGAAGTCAACCCAAAAACCGACCACAACCAGGTTTCGGGTTGAGTTCAATTAGAACTTTCAGGTTCGGATCGGGTTGCCGGTGGACGGAGATTATTTTGTCTGGCTTGCATTGGATTATAGTTCTTTGGAATATTTTTATCGGTTAATATGGTCGGTATGGAATTTTTAGTTTCTGGTAGCGTTGCGTATACACGGAAACTAATTTGTCTGGTTCGGATCCGATTATGGATGTTTGGAATATTTTTGTCAGTTATCAGATTTGGTTCGGGATTTAGGGTTTTTTCAAATGGAACTCTCAGGTTCGGGTCGGGTTGCATGTAGACTGAAATTATTTTGTCTTGCTCTTATCGGGGTACGGTCTGTTGTAATTTATTTTTCGGGTTTTGGTAGGGTTATGCGTTAATAAACCCAATAAAAAGAAAATTGCCCAGTTTAACTGATGGCACTGAGCTCACAGGCTATTCACACTAATTGTATATTATACTCTTATTTCAAAGAATAATGCACCTCGAAAAATAAATGAAGGGATTAATCCCCGTTGCCCCCTTTTCTACTTAACCAAAAAACCTCCAAATCTAATCAGGGAAGCTACTTAACATAATAAACTGGTATACCAAATTTGAAGCAAATCAGATAATTCTGCATGAAAAAACCATTTCACTAAATTAAGGGGGGGGGGGGGTATTAGCTCCCCCATCATTTCTCCCTTCATGCTGAACCAATGAGCTTTCAAATCTAATCAGAAAAGCTCCTCATTATAATTAACCTACAAAAAAAATTAAACTATATTAGATAATTTTGCATGAAAACCCATTTATCTAAATTAAGGGGACGGGCAATTGCCCTCTTACCCCCCCTTTTACACTTAACCAATGAACCTCCAAATCAAATGAAGATAGCCATATCGTAATAAACTGGTACATCAAATTTGAAGCAAATCGAATAATTCTGTGTGAAAAACCCCTTTATTTAAATTAAGGGGACACTAGCCCCTGTCCCTCCTTTATACTTAACCAATAAATCTCCAAATCTAATCAAGGCAGCTCCTTAACATAATAAACCGGTATACGAAATTTGGAGGAAATCGAATAACTCTGCGTGAAAAACCCATTTTTCTAAATTAAGGGTGGGGGTCTAGCCCCCCTTTCCTCCCTTTATACAAAACTAATGAACCTCCAAATCTAATCAGGGAAGCTCCTTAACATAATAAATCGGTATACGAAATCTGGAGCGGATCGAATAACTCTGCATGAAAAACCCATTTTTCTAAATCAAGGGGGTGTCTAGCCCCCCTTTCCTCCCTTTATACTTAACTAATGAATCTCCAAATCTAATCAGGGTAGCCCCTTAACATAATAAATCGGTATACGAAATTCGGAGCAAATCGAATAACTCTGCATGAAAAACCCATTTACCTAAATTAAGGGGGGGGGGGCTAGCCCCCCCCTTTCCTCCCTTTATACTTAACTAATGAACCTCCAAATCTAATCAAGCCATTTGCTTAACATAATAAACCAGCATACCAAATTTGAGCTAATCGAATAATTCTACATGAAAAACGCATTTATCTAAATTAAGGGGAGAGGCAATTGCCCCCCTTTTCCCCATTTATACATAATAATGATCTTCCAAATGTAATCAGGCAAGCTGCTTAACATAACTAACCGATATACCAAATTTATAGCAAATCGCATTGTCCTGCATGAAAACCCATTTATCTGAATTACGGGGGGGGGGGGGGGACAGCCCCTCTTTCCTCCCTTTATACGTAACTAATGAACCTCCAAATCTAATCAATGCAGCTCCTTAAATTAATAAACCGGTATACCAAATTTGGAGCAAATCGAATAATTCATCATGAAAAACCGATTTATCTAATTTAAGGGGGATAGCCCCCTTTCCCCCCTTTATACTTAAATATTGAGCTTCCAAATCTAATCAGGGAATCTCCTTAACACAATAAACCGGTATACCAAATTTGGAGCAAATCGAATATTTCTGCATGAAAAACCCATTTATATAAATTAAGGGTGGGGGGCTAGCCCTCCTTTCCCCCTTTATCCTTAACCAATGAACCCCAAAAACTAATCAGGGAAGCACCTTATCAGAATGAACCTAGAAAAAAAAATTGAAGCAAATCGGATATTTCTATCAAGAGTTATCGCGTTACGTACATAAGTACGTACGTACGTACACACGTACATACAGAATCGGCGGGCACATAATCTCCCAGGCTTTGATAGCCTGTGAGTTAAAAATATCACCCTGATCGGATAATAAGTGGTCATTTTTCAATTAGCCTAATGCTTTCTAGGGTCTTTGCAATAAGCCTGAAAAATATCAGGCTAATTGGAAAAAGGGAGATGGATTCTCCAATTAGCCCGGCTCTTTGCAAAGAGCCTAGGCTGTTTGCAAAGAGCCGGATTTCTCAATTAGCCTACGACATATATATCACACATTTTAGTATATATATAGTGAATATGTTTTATTAACTACTTCTATATTTTGATAATTTTCTCACGATATCGACATGTTGTTTTGAGCAGCTTAATGAAATCATGTGAAATTTAATACAGCTGTCGTACACATAGCGTTTATATCAAAATTATATAGATGTCATTGGCAACTTTCATAACGGTGCTCTTATACTTTTAAAATCCCAATTTTCTTAATGTGCTTTTATAGAGAAGTAAATGTTGTTTCTAAAGCATACATTTAAATACGCCTATTGCCAGATTTCCTGTCATTAATTCTAATACGACAAATTCACTATTTCTCCGATTGTAGGAAGTTTAAATTTGACTTACATACATAAGATTAATTTTTAACATAATTATTCAATTGATAAATAAATAATAACAGTTGCAAATTTCCAAGTAGGTGAAAAGAGTCCGGGCCAGGATTCGAACCAGGGATATCTCTGCAAAAGCCGCCTGTTACAGTTACGATTTATTTACCAATTGAATAATTGTGTTAAAAATTAATCTAATATAATTACGCATGCAGCGTTAACTGCGGTTCGAAATATAATAACCTTCGGTTTATTCTGTTGAATTGAATCAGGTATCAAGCCAGATGCTGTGATCAATAAAGGTTAATTGAGTGAATTAGACCTCGTCCCAGGTGGCTCAGTTGTTAGAACTTTGGCCGCTTCAGCCAAGACATTCCTGTTTCGAATCTTGGACTTTTAGTTCGAATCTTGGTCCTGACTTTTTTCACCCAATTGGAAATTTGCCATAATCAAATTGACAGTAATAGGGGTGTTCTGTAGCTGGATCTAATTGAGAGAATGACGCCAAATTTTGTAAGAAAATTCGGCAAGTCCAAGGACTAGGGAAAAAATGGTTCTAAAAGTCACCGCTAGAGGAATATGTGACGCTGTGTATCAGAAAATAGAGTTTTTAAAAATACAAAATCTATACTGAAATCAAATTACCTTTTATTTACCGCATTTAACAATTTTAGTATTGATTGTACATTTTTTAAAACTTTCTTTTCTGTTACATCGCCCAACATATTCCCTAGCGGTAACTTTTGGAACTACTTTTTTTCGAGGATTTCTTCGTTCCCCGTCTGGTTTAATCTTCTTACAAAATTTGGCTTCATTCACTCAATTGGATCGTGCTACAAAACCCTCTAAGTACTGTCAGCTTAATTATGGCCACCTTGTACACAAATTGAAATTGAAATTGTACAGCGCGGACATAAGTTTTTTAGTCATTATTAATGCATGACTTTCTATTAAACATATGTAAGTAATATCAATTTTTTAAATATGGACATGAATTTTTTAAAATACATTCTACTTCCCCAAGATCGAAAAAATATTACCCATACACGAAAAAAATAACTTGTTTGAATTATTTTTTTTCATTAAACGGATTTTATCATTTCACTTTTAAAGAGAAAAAAAAAAATTGTTCAAAACATGTGTAATTTTTTTACCATTTTTAACGGGCTGTAGTATTTCATATACGGCTTTCGTCAAAAAAAAAATATATCTTTAACAGTTTTGAATAAGAAAAACATTTATTTATTTTGTTACAAAATATATTATTAAATAAATCGTTTGCAGTAGAATGTTATTAAATTAAATCTTGTTTTTTTTTATTCCCTAATGATATTTCTTTATTTGTTTTTCAACGACAATGTAAAAATAATAATTCTATGTATTTGCTATTTAAAACATATTAAAAAAGTATTTTTAGCGAATCTTTTATTTATTTATTTATATATTTTATTTATTTATTTATTTATTTTACTTAAGGCAAGAAATGAAACATTTGTGTTCTACGTTAATCATTTAATGTTGTTTTTTTCTTTATGAAATATTTTTAGTAAAAAAATGAGATTTAAAAAAAAATGATGTTGGAACTTTTTAACTTAAGAAAAAGAAAAAATAAGAATTTTTACTTTTCGAAAACTTTCTTATGGTGTTTTATTACAAGTAATTGCTTTTCAATTTAACTAGATTAAATAGAAAAATATAGAAAATAAAACATCTTCAAACTTTAAACTATCAATTAATTAAAACGTGAAAATTGCTATCCGATAATGGAAAGTTTATTAAATGTTATACGAAATACGGAGTATTAAACATACGATAAGAAATTTTAAAATTGGATATAAATTTAGGCGTTGGATTATAAAATTAAAATGCACTGTAAAAAAAAAAAAAAAAAAAAAAAAAAAAAAAAGACCAGTTTTCTTGTAGGAATCGAAAAAATAGTTGCCCTTATCGTACCGAAAAATTTTCCGACCCAGCTCGGAATAAAATCCGTAAAAAAGGGAAATAGTCAATAAAACGGTATTTTACGGATTTTATACCGAGCTGGGTCGGAAATTTTTCCGGTACGATAAGGACAACTATTTTTCCGATTCCAACAGGAAAACTGGTCGCTTTTATTTTATTTTATTTTTTATTTATTTATTTTTTTTCAGTGTGCGTCTTTTATTGTTAATTTAAGTAAAATGTTATACAATTCATTCAAATGTTGAATACGAGTAACAATTATGTTTTTCAACCGAATATATTAAAAGAATAAGACAGTATCATTTATGTAACAAATCTTTCTTTCTTCAGTTTGCATGAGTATGTAATAGTTTTGTAATTGTTTTTGTATCGAAAGATTCAAAACAAATGACTTTTAAATATCTTCTCCAATATTTTCTCTACTAAGATAATGATTGTTGTGTTCCCTTTAACGTGTCTACATTTCCATAAATGTTTCTGAATTCTCTTTTCATCCAAATTAGATATATTTTCGAATGTTTATAAATTGAAACGTTTCTCAATGATTTTGAAAAAAATTATACTTTGTTTGATTTCCTATTAAAACTGTCCTTTCAAATATAGGATTTCATTCGAATGTAGTCTGTTGAATTTCATTCGATTGGTGGTCTATTTTACTAATATGCCCAAATGTCATTTAGTACGACGAAAAGAAAATTATCCAACAATGGAAAAGTGTGTTTACTCAACATTATAATAGGATAATTTAAACTAAAAAATGCACTTACGTCCCGTTGAGATGTTGAATATATTCAAACGAATATGCTCACGCCATTTCATTAATAGACGCAGGTACATATAGACATAATATCTCAGAAAAAGTCATAGGCTATAAACTAGGCATTATCCTAAATATTGTCATAGTCGATTTCATATGCTGTATTTTCAAATATTTTACAGTAGTATATTGTGCAAAAGAAAATATATGTAATAGCTTATTAAGAGTAATCTTCCGTTAATACAACCATTGTGTTATGATTACTTAAAGTAGTGACGTGATTGAGAAATGTTTGAGCATGTTTAAAAACATTACCTGGGCTGGGCATGTTGATACAGTTACTAAGGTGCTGTTCGAATCGATTCCATTTCATCAAAGAATCCTGAACATATTTAGCTTTATTCCGCAAAAATTACAAAATAATTCACTGGCGAGTGAAATTTTACGGAATTAAACTTAGAAATTCCTATAAAAGAAATCTCATTTCTTAAAAATTGAATTTTGAGAAAAACTCTTGTGAAACAAATTGAGTTTCCTGGTACAGAAAATATATTTATTCGATTTTTATAATATCTTTTTGCTTGCTTATGGTAGAGTGAATAAGTGATTTTCGCAGCATTAACTTTTATCGTATTTCAGTATACTAATACGATAACTGTAAACAATTTCATTACTTCATATAAAAATATATATACCACTCGTGAAAATTTTCTATTTTCTATTTTTTCTTTTTTTTAAATACTAAACACAAATTCCCATTTAAATCATGAAACGTTTAGATCAAATACTTAATTGAGATAAGTCTCTCAATTTCATTGTATGAAATTTTGACTAATTTCAAATAAATGATTCTAAATGATAATATAAACATATAACATACCTTTGAAGTAAATTTACATTATAAATTCATTTGCATAGCTTTACATTAAAACATTAGTTAACATTAAAACATTAGTTTCCAATATATATATATATATATATATATATATATATACTAGCAAACCCCCGGCTTTGCTCGCGTAATATTTGAAATATGCCAAGTGATATTTATATGTCTAATTTTTATTAAAAGGTACTAACTAAATTTTTATTTTATTAAAAGGTAATATTTTATTTTATTAAAAGGTAATATTTTATTTTATTAAAAGGTACTTATTACTTTTAGGAATACTTCAAAAATTATTATTTACAACACAGTTTGATTAAACAACATTATTACACTGCATTAGGCAGAAATGAGACTTAATTTAATAAAACAAAAAAAAAAACTAAATAAATGATAATTTAGAAAATATTTTGAAACATTTATGCTCAATTAATACGCTCATTTCAGTATTTATTTGAAGTTTTGAATTTTTTAGAAACCATCTTCTTACATGTTAAAATTAACCATCATAACCATCATGTCAAATTCCAAGTCCTACCACCACTCTCAACATAAAGGGCTATGTTGAAATAGGAACTGTCACCTTTAATTTGCCAACATTAACTTTGAAATTGGTTTGTTATTTCCTAATATTCCACAGAAACGTAATTTAGAAAGCTTTTAAAGGCCTTTATTAGAACTTTTGTTGTTCCTGTGAACCCCAGGTGGTAAAATCATCGGCATAAAATATAGCCTGTGTAGGACCAGAGACTGTTAACATTGTGTTCGCAACAATTACTTATATATCGGTTTATATTCCCTGAAATTGCATAGAAATCGTAATTTACGAC
Source organism: Maratus speciosus (assembly GCA_963932465.1). Lineage (NCBI taxonomy): Eukaryota > Metazoa > Arthropoda > Arachnida > Araneae > Salticidae > Maratus > Maratus speciosus. The sequence continues at coordinate 42,632,944 of OZ010789.1, forward strand.
TTTTTTAGAATGCTTTTCGCACCTCCCCTTCGCTTCTCCCCTTTTTAATTCAAATTTATTTTTGACAGTAATTCGAGGACATTTATATTTTATAAGTAACTACCATGCCATATTTACAGTTTCTAGCCTTTTCAGTATCACTGAAAACGCAATTTAGAAAGTTTTTAGCTCCTAAAACCTTCTGGTGGTAGTGGCACATACATAAAATATAGCTTATGTTTGAGCAAGTTCTATAACCAACAATTTGTCATCATTATTTTTTTATCGGTTTGGTATTTGATAAGATTGCATAAAAATTGTAATTTATAACGGGGTCAATCCATTTCAAGTGGTCCAGAAAATCATTAATTCGTTGCTCGATCATTTTTTAAAAAATCTGAATTTTTTTGTACAACAACCCTAACATGATGGAAGTTCAAAATGACTATTATTTTAATTTTATTATTTTTTTCTTTGTGCATGGCGGCCATCTTTGTTTCATCGTCTGTAGCAATTTTCTCAGAAAAAGGGTTAACGGAATTGTAAGTAATTCATCGTTTATTTATCCAATTCAAGTGCGGATTAAAGCAATTTGTACGTAATATATTGGGCTAAAAATTTGGTAATAGAGTAGTTTCCAAAAATAAATCCTTATTGGTGAAATTTAAGCATAAAGTTTCAGTTTTTTTTTTTTTTTTTCAAAAATTTGTCCGTTTACAAAAGGAAATTTTTCGAGCAAGGAAAACTGTGAACATGACTTAATTTTTTTTAAAAATAGGCCGAAATTACTTTTACTCACAAGCTAAGTTCCAGACCTGGGACTTCGTTTCTCTTCGCTAAACAAAATCCCAAATTTTTCAAAAATGTCAAAAATCGCACTTTTTAGGCTTTGATATCTCTGGTTGAGCACGAGATAAAAATCTGAGGTTCTGGTTTCTGAGAGTATTATATAGTAGTGTTATGCAGAAGAAATTTCAAGATGGAAATTTGACTACAAGCTGAGATATGGCAAGGGCAACATGTGAAAAGAATACTGCCAAACTATTGTTTTGTTGTAGTCACAGCTAAGTATTTATCGCAGAGTGTCACTTAAATTTATGTTTTTGATTATCTTTAAATAATAGTAACAGAAAATAAAGCCCTTTGCGAAGCTTGGCAATTAATTTTTTAAATAATTATGCCTAAGGCCATTTTGTATGGTTTCAGTAATTTTTGTTTTAAGTAATTTTAGTAACTAAAAGAAACCTCAGCACTTTTACATAAAGAAAGAAAATATTTTTATAGAAGACCTGAAACAAAAACAGAACAGGGAAACAGAAAAGCTTTTAATGTTGTCATACTTGTTGAGACATGATCAAACGTGTCAAAACACATTCTTACTTGTTGGTTTAAAAACCACAATTTTGATCTTTCTCAAAGTTTTATTTGTCGGAACCAAGTCTTGTCATTTCTTGATAACTTGATTGAAGATCTTGGCCTTGCTGGCTCATAGAAATAAACTTTGAAATCGCTACGTGCAAGTCTCAGTTCATTAATAAATCCTAACTTACTTCTTTTGCAAAAATGTCATTTTCTGCAGTATAAATTTTGAAAGGGTTTTGGATATCTTTACTTTCTAAAAATTACTTGAGGCTAATGCATGGTAACGTCGTATAATGTTCCATTTACAGGAATATACTTATGGTAGGAACAAGTTTTAGGGATTGGCAAGCAGCATTAAAATTGTGGTTTATAAAGCAACAAGCAGGAATGTGTTTTGACACATTTGATCATGTTTCAACAAGTATGACAACATTAACAGTTTTTCTCTTTCCCTATTCTGTTTTTGTCTCAGGTCTTGTATAAAAATATTTTTTTTTCTTTATGTAAAAGTGCTGAAGTTTTTTTTTTGGTTACTAAAATTACAAAAAAAAAAAAAAAAAAAAAAAAAAAAGAAAAAAGAAAAAAAATACTGAAACCATACAAAATGTAGCCCTTAGGCATAATTATTTTTTTAATTAATTGGTAAGCTTTGCAAAAGGCTTTATTTTCTGTTACTATTATTTAAAGATAATCAAAAAAGTAAATTTAAAGGACACTCTGAGACAAATACTTAGCTGTGCCTACAGCAAAACAATAGTTGGCAGTATTCTTTTGACATGTTGCCCTTGCCATATCTCAGCTTGTAGTCAAATCTCCATCCTGAAATTTCTTGTGCATAGCACAACCATACAATACTCTCAGAAACCAGAATTTCAGATTTTTACCTCGTGCCCTACCAGAGATATCTAAGCCTAAGTGGAGCGATTTTTGGCATTTTTGAAAAATTTGGGATTTTTTTTAGCGAAGAGAATCCAAGTCCCAGGTCTGGAACTTGGCGTGTGAGTACAAATACTTTCGGCCTATTTGTAAAAAAAACATGTCATGTTCACAGTTTTCCTTGCTAGGAAAATTTCCTTTTGCAAACGGACAAATTTTTGAAAGAAAAACTGAAATTTTATGCTTACATTTCACCAATAAGGATTTATTTTCGGAAACTACTCTATCACCAAATTTTTAGCCCAATGTATTCTGTACAAATTGCTTGAATCCGCACTTGAATTGGAGAAATAAACGATGAATTATTTACAATTCCGTAAACCCTTCACGTGAGAAAATTGCTCCAGACGATGAAACAAAGATGGCCGCCATGCACAAACAAAAAATAATAAAATTAAAATAATAGTCATTTTAAAATTCCATCATGTTAGGGTTGTTGTACAAAAAATTTCAGAATTTTTAAAAAGGGTCGAGCAACCAGTGCTGGACCACTTGAAATGGATTGACCCAACGCATTTCGCTCACTTCATCTTTTTAAATTTGGAATTTTCTTTCGACTGTTCTTAGAATGCAGTTCCATCTTGTACGTAAATACCATGCCATACTTCAAAGTGTTAGACCCCTCAGTTGTGCAAAAAACGCAAATTAGAGCATGTTTTGCTTTTGCAAGCCTCAGATGGTAGTGACAACAACATAAAATATAACCTATGCTATAGCAGGGACTGTCACCATTGATTTGCAACCATTAATTTTGAAATAGCTTTGGTATTTCTTGAGATTGAGTCGAAATCGCAATTTAGAACGTTTTTAGAACGCTTATAGCGCATTTTCAGCCCTTTTTATATTTCCAATTTTTTTGAAACTGTTCTTAAAGATCATTTATATCTAATAAATATGTACCTTGCCTAATTTTAAGTTGCTAGCCCCTACCGATCACAGAAATTGAAATTTAGAACACTTGTTTGCTCCTGCAACGTCTAGATGATAGTGATACCGACATAAAACAACGTCTATGTTAGAGCAGAGGCTGTCAGCATAAATTTCTTACCATTACTTTTGAAATCAGATTGATCTTTCCTGAGATATTGCTGACAAATCGGCATTTAAAACGTTTTTAGAACGCTTTTCGCGCATTTTGCTCCTGCATTTCCTCTGGGGTAGTGGAAACAGATATAAAATATAGCCTATCTTGGAGCAAGATCTGTCACCATCATTTTTACACCATTATATGTGAAATCGGTTCAGTACTTCCTGAGATTGCATAGAAATCGCAATTTAGAACGTTTTTTAAAACGGTTTTTGTGCATTTTGACCCCGTTTTACATTTCGATTTTTTTAGAAAATGTCATTAGAGATCATTGATATCTTATAACTAACTACCATTCCAAATTTCACAATTCTAGGCCCTTCCGTAACGCAAAAACCGCAATTTAGAACGTTTTTCTCCTGCACCACTTTTGGGGTAGTGGCACCGACATAAAACATAGCCTATATTAGAGCAAGGGTTTTCACCATCATTTTGACGCCATTGTTTTTTAAATCGGTTTTATATTTCCTGAGATTGTGTGGAAACCACCATCTAGAACGTTTTTTAGAACGCTTTTCGCGCATTTTCATCCCTTTTAAATCTCGAATTGTTTATGAACTGTTCTTAGAAATCCTTTATATCTAATAAGTAGCTAATATTTTAAATTTCATATTTCTAGGCCCTTCAGTAACGCAAAAATCGCATTTTTAGAATGTTTTTTGCTCCTGCACCCCCTTTCGGAAGTGGCACCGACATAAAACATAGCCTATGTATGAGCAAGGGTTATCACCGTCATTTTGACACCATTATTTTTTAAATCGGTTTGGTATTTCCTGAGATTGTGTAGAAATCATCATTTAGAACGTTTTTTAGAACGCTTTTCGCGCATTTTCACCCTTTTTAAATTTCGAATTGTTTAATAACTGTTCTTAGAAATCCTTTATATCTAATAAATATCTAATATTTCAAATTTCATATTTCTACGCCCTTCAGTAACACATACAGTCGTGGCCATACGTTTAGGACCACCACTGAAATTTAATATCCAGACAATAAATTGCGTCTGCGACATTTATTGCTTCAAGTTCAAACGAAAAGCGAATACAGTAACTCCACTGTCAGACGGAATGACGCCATCTGACGAAAATTGATTTGATTTATTACGTTATCAGTGGTTTCAATTTTAAAAACGCTAGTTTCCGCACCGTGGTCCTAAACTTTTGGCCACGACCGTAAATCGCATTTTTAGAACGTTTTTTGCTCCTGCGCCCCCTTTGGGGTGGTGACACCGACATAAAATATTGCCTATCTTGGAGCAATCGTTGTCACCATCATTTTGACACCAATATTTTTTAAATCGGTATCATATTTCCTGAGATTATGCAGAAACTACCATTTAAAACGTTTTTTAAAACGCTTTTTGTGCATTTTCACCCCTTTTAAATTTCGAATTGTTTAAGAACTGTTCTTAGACATAATTTATATCTTATAAGTAACTAATATTCCAAATTTCATATTCCTAGGCCCTTCAGTAACGCAAAAATCGCATTTTTAGAACGTTTCTTGCTCCTGCACCCCCTTTAGGATAGTCGCAACGACATTAAATATAGCCTATGCTCTAAGTTGGACTAACACCATCATTATGATACCATTTCTTTTGAAATCGGTTCGGTAGCTCCAGAGATTACCTCTAACAAATAAACAAACTTTACTTCTTTATAATATTAGTATATATATATATATATATATATAAACTCTAATGTTGAAATATAGAAGCATTTATTAAATTTTAAATTTAGGAATATAAGCGTTTTTTTTTTAAGTAATCATTATAAAAGTGCAAAGATAAGAGTTCTTGTAATTTCTAGCCTGTCTAATCATATTTATTGATTTAAGGCTGTTCTTAACTGCCTTGCTCAACAAGCGCAAAACGTTTTGACACGTTTACAAATTCATTTTTAACGGAAAGGTATAAAATTGGAAAGCCTGGCCATGGAAACGATTTGGAATTGAACTGTTTTTTTTTTTCATTTTTTGATCAATCAATTACCTATTGAGTTATAAGCGAATTGGATCACGTGACAAACACGTCCCCCCCTCTTCAGTGCTCTTTCTTCCTTCGCGCTGAAATTCGGTTCAAAACGCCCAATTTGACACTATTTTCTGAAAGATCTATTGCGTTTGAAAAAAAATGGAAAAAACAGCTCAATTACATAGTTTTTGAACAACAACACCAGCTGGTTTCATGCATTTTCGAACAAAAATAAATTTAAACTTATGTCAGAATATTGCCCTTTTGGATTTGCGCCAAACCAACATCAATTTTGTAATATAATCTTTATCATCTTACCTAATCGTAAAACGTGATGCTGATAATAATAACCATATTAATTAAATATCTACTTTATTAATACAATTAAATTTTCCTTTTTATTTAAAACAATTGTTGTTCTGTTCATCTAAAATGACAAATAATGTTATTCATAGTTAAGTATGAATCCTGTAATTTATATTTTAAATTTTGACTCCAGTTTGTATTTAGAAAACTTGTATTTTAGTTGTAAGATAAGTAAAATTACTTAACAATTTATACAATTACTTTGGCTTATGAAACATATGTATGGACCATCAAATAAAACCGAAAGTGCGATAGAATGCTCTGCACTGATTATGGAATTTTCCTTTTCTTTTGTAGATGTAAAGTATACGAAAAAATTCTAATAATATTAAAATATTTTTTTCCATAACCTATATTCACAATTTTCAAACAAACATTTTATAGACATTGTTTTTTAGTTGATAAATACTATGTGAGAACAACAGGTTTTGTGTTTAAAATCAAGATAAACAGACATAAATCTGTAGAAAAGTTTTTGCTGATTGTTACGGAATTATTCAAATAAATCTTTCGTAATATTTATAAAAAAAGATGTAAAACATATAAATGTAATTGTTTAAGCGTCCCTCGCAAAACTACAAAAAGTAATAAAGTCAAGAGTAAAATGTGTTTTCTTTTTAAAGAATTTTTCTGGGCTTACAGTAGTATTTTTAAAGAGAGGATGAATTCATGATATGGTATTTAAAAATTATATTTCCTCGTTATTAAATGTCTGTAAATTTTTTTATATGGCTACCATAAAAAATATATACAGTAGAACCTGTTTTATCCGAAACTCTTTTAATCGAAACTCTCGAAAGCAATTTTAAAAGCCTTTTCTTTTCTTTTTCTTTCTTTCTTTTTTTTTTTTTTTTTTTTTTTTTACAATTACATTCCTTGTGTGCAAATTCCCTTTTGAAAGCTTTTTTTTTTTTTTTAACTATCATATTTTTTGTATACAAGCGGTCTTTTCTAAGCTACGAGTACATATAAATATTTTCGATCCCTTTTCTTACAAGGAAGGTCTCCTTACAGGGCATACTCAGAATATGTTGAAAAAAATGCTAGTGAAACTACTCATGTATGTAATAAGGGATCAGTCAAATTAAACGGGGGAATTTCAGTAGAAAGTCTGTAAAAAAATAAAATACTTTCGAATATTTGGCGCGAAAATACGAAAGTGATACGCGATTTGGCGAGCAGGATTTTTCCTCGCCAAAAGCAAACGATTTTAATGCATCTGAAAATTTATTATTGTTTTTTAGAATGAACGGGTTTTAATGAATTCAAACTTAATCAATTAAAGACGATATTATATATTTTTTATATTACATATATATAGTGCTTGTTGCTGTAGTTATTTAATTTCATCACTGTAAAAATATTTTCTATGCTTTGCAAGTTGCAAATATCTATTTTAAGTTATAGTCAGCTGACATTTGATTTAACATTTCCACATCGAAGACGAAGTCGTTTCCATAGCAACAAAATCAAATAGACAGTGTTCTAACTGCCTTATTACTTTCTTCTATCTTCAATAGAAGAAAGTATTGTAATCGAAATTTTTTTCGACTTCCGGTTTTCGACGGATTTGCATGTTTTAGGGGTCAGAGATTCCAAAAAACATGTTTATAGAAAATGTCTGTCTGTCTGTGTGTCCGTCTGTCCGTCCGTCCGTCCGTCCGTCTGTCCGTCTGTCCGTCTGTCTGTCGCCATTGTACCATCAAAAAGTGTATGAAGTTATGTATAGAATTAAACCAAAATTTTATTATAAGTTTTTGGCTATGGCAAGCAGGTCCTCCCGGAATTTGGAAAAAATTCGCCGGTAGGGGGCGCTGATATAACAATTTTTGTGCGATTTTGAATATTGTACCATCCAAAAGTGTATGGAGTTATGCATAGAATTGAACCAAATTTTTAGTTTAAGTTTTTGGATATGACAAGCAGGTCCTCCCTGAATTTGGAAAAAATTCGCCGGTAGGGGGCGCTGTTAATGCGTTTTTTGTGCGATTTTGAATATTGTACCATCGAAAAGTGTATGAAGTTATGCATAGAATTGAACCAAATTTTTATTTTAAGTTTTTGGCTATGGCAAGCAGATCCTCCCTGAATTTGGAAAAAAATCGCCGGTAGGGGGCGCTGTAATAGCGATTTTTGTGCGATTTTGAATATTGTACCGTCCAAAAGTGTATGAAGTTATGCATAGAATTAAACCAAATTTTTATTTTAAGTTTTTGGATATGGCAAGCAGGTCCTCCATGAATTTGCAAAAAATTCGCCCTTAGGGGGCGCTGTAATAGCGATTTTTGTGCGATTTTGAATATTGCACCATCGAAAAGTGTATGAAGTTATGCATAGAATTGAACCAAAAAAAATTTTTAAGTTCTTGGCTATGGCAAGGAGGTCCTCCCTTAATTTGTAAAAAAATCGCTCGTAGAGGGCGCTGTAATAGCGATTCTTGTACAATTTTTGTGCCATTTTGAATATTGTACCGCCGAAAAGTGTATGAAGTTATGCATAGAATTGAACCAAATTTTATGTGTTTATTTTTGGTCATGTCACGAAGGTCCTCCCTGAATTTTGAAAAATTCTGCCGGAAGGGGGCACTATAATTGCGATGTCTGTACCATTTTCATTATTGTACCATCGAAAAGTGTATGAAGTTATCCATATAATTGAACCAAATTTTTTGTGCATGTTTCTGGCTATGGCAAACAAGTCCTCCCTGAACTTGAAAAAATTCCGAATGAAGGGGGTGCTATAATTCCGATCTCTGTGCCATTTTCATTATTGTACCATCGAACAGCGTATAAAATTATGCATACAGTTGAACCAAAATGTTTGTGCTTGTTTTTGGTTTTGGCCAACAGGTTCTCATTGAATTTGGAAATATTGCGCGCTAAAGGGGCTCTGTGCTAGCGATTTTTGTATACTTTTCTTGATTTTTCGTAGTTCTATTGTGCATCGGCGGCTCATGCAGCGGCGGGAACTCGCTTCCTGCTATGCCGGCTATTCGCAATCAGCTGATAACGACAGAATAAGGAAAAATTAATAATTTTAACAAATATCATGATATAGATTAACTCGTTTTTAGTCCGCGTTTAATTGACTTGAGCAGAAATTTAAGATGAAAATCAAAGTTGGCATAGTATTGAACTAATAATATTGAAGTATTAACATGCGTAACTAGGTTTTGAAATATTAAGATGTATAAGATAGAAGAAAGTTTTGGGATTGGCACATCCAACTAGTTTTTGAGCTTGAAATAATTTAAATCAATTTAAATTTTGTTTTAAATCGCAAAATATGATATTTAAATTTTATTATAAATACATATAAATATATATCACAAACATTAGCTAAAACAAACTAAAAATGACAAAACTATTGTTAAAACAAATTAAAAATGACAAAACTAAAGTTAGTTAAATTAAACTTGTATAAACAAATTCAACATAAAAAGTTTTTTCCTACATAAAACCGTATTTTTTTTTTACATCGCCAACCGGCGATAAATCGCCAGATAAACGAAAATTTCGTTATTTTTTTACAGACGCTGTATCGGGGTTCCGCAAGGAAAAAAAAATTATAAACGTATATAACCATATGAGAAGAACATTCTGTAATTTTTTCAGATTTTTCTGAGTATGCCCGTATGGAGACCTTCCTTGTTAGAGTTCTTTTGAATTTAAATTGAGCTCATAAGCTGCGGGCAAACAATTTAGCAATTCTGAAGCTTTTGAATGTTTCGAAAAAATGTTTGACATGGCTTTGGCAGCAGAAAGACTGTGATACTGATGAAATAATAATATATAAAAACTCCGTCATACAGCTTGAAAGCAAAGTCAATCGAAACTGCGACAAACAAAACATTTTTTCAAACCCTTATGATATATGTAAAAGGTACTTAATTTCAATATTAAAATTCAGGTAATTTATTCTTGTTTCTATTTTGCTGTTGCTTTATTTTTATTAAGCACTTGTTACCATAATAAGAAATACTGCATTTATTTCTCCTTAATCTTAAAATTGAAGCATTTTCGATTATCCGAAAATTTCGATTTTCCGAAAGAGGGTCAATCCCAATTACTTCGGGTAATCGAGGTTCTGCTGTATTTGTTTTAAAAAATTGGGGAAAAAGTGGCATTTTTTAACGATGTTAAAATATTAGTAAGTAATTTATACCCATTAAAATGTTTTTAATAATACAAAGAAAAATACAAATTTCTTTCTTTCTTATATTGCTTAATTTATTATTTTATGTCTAGGTAAAAGAAATTAAACATGACTACAAGTCATCTAATATGGTTAAATATGTTGTTTTAATTTGCTGTGCATTTTTTATGGACAAAAAGAAGTATAATTTATTTATGTACGACTTTTAATTTGAATGTTACCTTTTCCAATGAAATGTTTTATATAGGAGAAAACATAAAAATTAGAATTAATACTTTCTTTAAAAAAAAAATTAATAATAATAATAATAAGAGTTCAGGCTTTTAAAAAGCAATTTTATTTAAATGCGTTTAAAGAAGAAACATTATTGTTTGCTATTTATTTAAATTGTTTAAGTTAAATATATATATATGTATATACATTACAATTAAAAATGCTATATATTTAAATGTTGCTTATATTATTGCAATGTAATATTTAATATTCAATATTGAGAAAAAAAATTGTTTATGAGAAATTATTAACGGACATTAAGCGGTTGAAAATGCCTTCATTTAACTGAATTGAATATCAGGGCATACAAATTGAATTTATTTATTTTTTAATTTTATGAATTAAATACAATTTCTATAAAAATTAACAAACTGATAAGTTAATTAAACATTGTAATTAAATATGTTTAACTTTCTAAGTTGTTGAATAATATTCATTACGATTTATATATTTATGTTTTATTTTGCTATGACATATCAGATTTATAATATGCAACATCAAAAATTTAAAAGATAATCTACGCTCAATTGCAAATTATTTTTTATAAAAGTAATTATTTTAAATTGTACTATAATGTAAAGTGTTGTAATTGCACTTTTCAAAATCTATGTAATTTTTTGTATTCGTACATTTTACATAGAGGCATAAAAAATATTTTCTAATTTTTGATAAATTATTTAACGTACAGTGTAAAATTTTCCCATTCTAAAGAAATGTATTTTACAAGAAAAAAAATTAGGATAAAAAAATATACAAATTAAAAAAAATACTGTCTAATAGTTTCTTTCTAGATAAAATACTGTTAACTATATAAAAACTTGTGCTTTGCAGAAATATTTAAAGTAGCGTGGTATACGATTACAATTTAATAATATTAATAGAAAACGGATAGAATGAAATCAAGAAATATTAAATATTAAAAATATGAATTAAGAAAGCTACATAAATTTTTAGTATTAAATACTATGAAAATTATAGAACGTTGGAATACCGGATTTTAAACTTAACTTACTCTAAATATAAAAAAAATATATTATTTTCAATTTTGTGTTTTATATTTTTGGTTCATGTTCCTCAATTTTAAATTACGAGGTGTTTTTTTATGGTCAGAAAATGCAAGAAAAAAGTCATATAACTATTTTAAAAAAATTGATTTTTTAAAGTTTTCTTTCGGATGTTAAATAATAGTAAAATTACGAATTATAAGCAACTTTCATCAGCATTATTATCCACCATTCATAACATACTTCTAGATGCATGCCTTTTACAGAGTTTTGTATTCCCTTTTTACTGCTTTGTTCATATAATTAAATCTAGTCATTTTTAAAATTTCGTCCTTGCATCTTATGTTAAGTCGTCTTTATCGTTTTAGGTTTCTGTGATACAACTATATTTTATCAGTACTGCATTTATTATCTTTTATTATCGTAATGTGCCAAGGTAATTTTCGTTTTAGTCGTACAATACTTTTAATGATAGCAAAATTTTCATCTGACTTCTTATGACTAATGCTGTCTGCTACTTTTGTAGCATACATCATTCCCTACTTCGCTTTCGTACTTGCGTTCTTTGCACTATCAATTATTTTTAGAGCCCTGTATTAGTATAGAAAAGCCAGCCAAGTGGGCTAAACACTTTCCTTTTCAAGGATAAAACATTTCCCTTTTCATATTAATACTGTTTTCCTCTAAACCACCCCATGTATTTATTGTTCCTGTGCTTGTTTCGTTCATAATGCTTTTGTACTATGTAGTTTCCTCTACGCACACATTTCATGTTTTCATATACCCTTCCCTACTTCGCTCTAGTATTTGTAGTCTACGCATTATCAACTTTTTTCTATTGTACATGTTTCCACTCCATATGTTATTAAATATAAGCCAGATGGACTAAACTCTTTCGTTTCCAAAAACGAAACATTTTCCAATTCAGATTACTTCTGTTTTACCCTAAATCACCTCGACAAATTTAGTATTTTTCTTTTTGTTTCATTCATGATGTTTTTGTACCAAGTTGTTTTCTGTACGACATACACATAATTCTGAATTATCTTAATCCCAGTGTTATTGTAAAAAATATTTTTGATATAAAAAAGAAAAAAAGCATAATTTTATTAGTTGCAAATTTTGAAGTAGTTGAAAAAGTCCGGATCACGATTCGAACAAGGGATGAATTGGCAAAAGCCGCCAACAACCATCCCAGACGAATACTGGAGGGAAAATTCACCCAATTAACCTTTTAACGATCACATAATCTGGTCTGATATCCAAAATAGCTCAACAGAAAAATTCGAAGTTTTCTTCAGCATTTCTGCATTTTTGTAATGCCCGGTTTATGCTGGCTTATGCCAAGTCTTCTAACATAAAACAAAAATTAAGGATGTTACAGAAAATTGATATGTCGTCAAAAAGATATTGTACATTTGCCCTTATCCCTTTATCTTTCAAATCCAGTTTTTGAAAACAAGACTGCAGAAACTGTTTATGCGAAAGAGTACCTTATTGTCTAACTACGTTTTAAAGCCCGATCTTTGATTTTCACATGTCCAAAATAATGGCTACGCTATTGCTGTCTCGTAAATCTTTATTATACAGTTGGCATAAGATTTGTTAGTACCAAACATATCATCGCCTCAGAGACATCTAGTAATAATCGAAAATGTGATGTCTGATTTATGAACACTGTGAAACTGAATAACTGTGTCTGCAACTATTCAAAAGTAGAGAATATTTATAAAACACATCTCAGATATAGTATTGAACATAACTTTGTGTTTCAGAAGTTGTTCCACTAGATGCAAACACAGATTATCATAGCAGTAAATCTGATATCACATTTTTTATTATTACTAAATGTCCTACTCTTGCTGTAAGGCGACGATATGATATTGATATTGTTTGTTGTTAAAAGTAGAGAAGTTTCGAATTATTATCAGAAATTGTTTGTTGTTAAAAGTAAAGAAGTTTCGAATTATTATCAGAAAGCCACAGTAAGCGGTCAAAGGTGGAGATTCAGGACTGAGTCCATCAAATTACAAGGATCCCATATTTATATAGCAGTCTTATCTTTACTATAAAAGTTCTTTATTGATGTACGACAGGTTCTAAAAGTATACGTCGACATACAAAATAAATTCTGGAGAGGAGGCAATGTAATCCAAGTCCCCAAGTCCCTAAGTCCGAAAGAAATTTGAAAAAAATTGGCGATCGTGCATGGAGAGAGACAGAAATACATTGTATTAAAGCTGAGAGATAATTTGAATTTTTTAGATTTGAAATATGGCATACTTACATCGCCATTGAGATGAAATATGTGAACAATTAAACCCAAGTATTTAAATTAATTTAATGGCTTCATATAGACAATTAGAAAGATATTGTTTATAAAAAACGTCGAGAAATGATTTGATTTGTTTGAATTATGCCTTTGTTATTATATTTAATTTTATCAGAGCATGCGATATAAAATTATTCATTGCATCGGATACATTAGAGCGAATTATTTACTGTTACACATTCAGATAATTGAATTCATTATCAAACTCATAAAGATCAATTATAAAGACATTTTGATGTTTATTTTAAATTGCACTCATCTGAAATAAAGAAAAACAGTTAGCGAATAGAAATTAAATATTTTTTCTTGTTATTCTGATTATTATTATTGGTACTTTTATCTCGAAGTGATTTAACAAAGAAATGGGTAATAATTTAAAATAAGTTTTAATTTAGAAAAAAAAATAGCCTTTAGTTAAGTAAATGTTTGTTAAATATGGATTTAAAAAAGGTTTTAAAAAGTGGCTAAACATTTGGAAATTTAACTAATGAGTTAGTATATTTACAACAAAAATACATAAGAATATATTATTACATTTTAGAATTGAAGCTGACAAAATTTTATAGACTAAAGAAACCGATATATAACAGAAGCTCTGTTATATATACCTACACAGATTTGACTATTGTAGAGAGAATCACATGATTTTAAAAGTTAATAAATACAATGCAGCGAGATTAATTGAATTTCGTATGAGTTTCTGTGAGTTTTCTTTTTGTTTTAATACACATGTTTCCAAAAATTAAGGAAAAATCACAAAAAGAGCGACAACTCATTTCAAAATGAAACTGAAACTATCCATATGAAATTTGCATATGTTGTTAACTAAAAGATGCTGAATAAAATTACAAAATGCAAATTAGTGGCGCTTCAATCAGATTGCGTCATCTGTGCAGAGCATAAAAATGCATGCTAGGGAGTACGGCTGCTGGTGTCGCTGTGATTATAAGATAAGAAAACTGAGATAGCCAATTCATTAGTATGTCCTCTATGTATCATTTGTCCACATAACTGCGATATAGAGGTATTGGAAGATTGGATGTAGGCCAAAGTCAGACAGAGGTGACTAGATGGCTAAATCTGAGTCCTTATGTAGTTCACAGGCTTTGGAAACAATTTCAGACCACTGTTTCGGCCTCCAGAAGGTTTAGCCAAGAACGGGCAAGAGCTACGACAAGCACCGATGACCAATATTTGCGGTTATGTGTACGAAGGAATAGAACAGCAACCTCCTCTCATCTTAGAGCCTCCCTTGTTATAACAACCTTAACGTTGGTATCAACGTCTACTGTACGTAGAAAGCTTCATGAAGGTGGTCTTTACGCGATGGGACTAGATATTTGTGTGCCGCTCACCTGCTGTCATCGGAGAGAACGTTTAAGGTGGCACGTTAACATGTCCACTGGACGGCTTATTAATGCAGCCGTGTTCTCTTCACAGAGGAGTTCCAGTTTAGTCTCCAATGCGATAGTAGGCATTGTTCGATTTGGAGAGAACAGGGAACATGGTATCTTCCATAAAACATTTGTAAAAGGGATTCGTGTGGAGGAGGCACTGTTTGTGTTTGGGATGGTATCTCTATGGGCGGAAGTACAGACTTCCATATCTTTCCACGTGGAACTGTGAATGCTCACGTCTATAGAGATGACATTCTTGATGCTTATGTGCACCCTTATACCGGTGCAACAGCTAATGATTTCCTGTTACAGGAATATAACGTTGGACAGCACAGGGCTCACATCTTAGAATATTATCTTCAGCACCAAGCAATTCAGCGCATGGAATGGCCAGCGCGGTCACTGGACTTTAATCCCATCGAGCATCTTTAGTATGTTTTAGGAAGATGTGTCTCTATTCCCAGTCTCCCTCCTTAGACCCTTGCCACGCTTACAACTGCTTTATAAGACCAAAGGCGCGCACTTCCCAGCGAACTTATCGATCGCATAATTGACAGTATAACACATCGCTGTATGTGCTGTACTTCTTCTAGGGGTGATCATATTCCAAATTAAAGGTACTTTTCCTATACCAAACTGACACATTTATTTTGTTTATCTTATAATTCTATTAATTTCTGAAACACCACAATCGTCTGGTAATTTCTTTTAATGTTATTTTATAGCTTACTCTGTGTTGTACATTGTGTCTCAGTTTTATTAAAATGTACTTGTAACATTTTGAGTAATTGCTACTTTTGTTGTTTGTCCTTAATTTTTGGAAACCATTGTATAATCCACTTTGTAAAATTCTCATCTGAGACCAGATCTGTTTGATGCCTATAGAAATGAGTGATGGTTTCATTCAAGCCTATTAGCTAAAACTTTGATGATTTTTTGTAAATCCTTGATGGTAAACTCATGAGACAGTAGTTACAGTTTCGTTTTTACATTTTTTTGTAGAAAAGCACCATCACTGCATTTTTCAGTCTTCTGATACATGTCATTCTTTAGCCATTTGGAAAGTACATATGTAAAAAATTTTCCCTTTCGTTTTTAATAAGGTCAATAATGACTCCCTCTTCCGAGGTCTTTTAATTTTTTACATACATAAAATAGATTGCAAAATTTATCTGTTATCGCCGGAATTGCCCATTTAGCTTAATTTTTACTCGGCTGCCAAGAAGGGTTATATGTTTGACGCGTATCTAGGTATGTGAATTTCTTTATACTGTCGAAACATTCCAACGACTGGATGGATTTTAATGAATGAAGTCTCTATCCATTAGTCTTAACCGTTCGATGGTTATTGGCTAGATTTTGCTTTTATAAATTCAAAATGGCCGCCGTAAAATAAAAAATGGCGGTAGAGACGAAATATGTTTTTCGCACCATATTGAGTGGCATATCATTGGATAGGTCTTTCAAAATGAAAACGATGTTTCATTGACTATTTTACAGTCAGAAGCTCCGTTTAAATATTACACAACGTGGAAGTTGTGTAGGTAGGATCTCTAGCTTTACTGCAACTCTAACACTCATAGGCATCTGTAGGCCTCATCAAAACAGTGTTTATAGATAGGAACTGACAATTAAACACAACTTAAAAGTCATCAATAGACGTAAATAAAAAAAAGTAGTTAAGTAATATAAAAAATAGTTTCACATTGATAAGAAATAATTAATTAGTTCGCTTTTTACGCAGTAAGGTTTTTTGATTTTTTAAATTTAATTTTTACTTGCTTATTACTTTGATCAGGGTTGGTGTTCACAGCTATACGGACTGTTGTAGATATTCACCATAATAAATAACATTCCATTAATGTTTTTATTTTTTGTTCTAGCTTATAATCTTCAGTGAAAAAAAAACATTTGCTTTCCACAGATATATTGATTGCACATAGTCGTTTTTTCAACGTTTGTTAGTTCCCAGCCCTTTCATGACATGATCACGGTCATATTTCTTTATATCTTAAATAACGCACTTACCTACACTTTTAAATTATTTTTTGTATTTAACTCACGATTTGGGATGGGTTTTCATCGTTTGAAATTCTCTGATTTTCTACACCCATTTTCTTTTTTCTTCCATGTTTCCTTTATCTGTGTTACTTGCACTTTACAGAAAAATACTATTTAATTTAAACAACAATCGCTTTAACAAACACTAGCAGACTTTTCCTGCTATACTATCAATATCACCACACGAACCGTGAATCAAACGAAATATACTGGTGAGTTTGATTCTGTTTTTTAAAGCAATATGGACCTTTAGCTGGAATGTTCTTTCGCATTACGGTAAAACGATACGAACGGCATTGCGCTATTGTGTCATTTAGAGTGGAATTCGGAAAAAAATCGATGAAATAAACTAAAACCATCACCTAAAAATTATCTAAATAACAACGCAATTATCATTAAATTCCGTCGAGTAGAATTTTTTTTAAAGGCTAATCTTTTCTAACTGGGTTCATCTGATTATATGACTTTCCCTTCGTGTTCTATAACTAATCAAAATAAAACGATATGTTACAGACTAATACCTCCAATTGAAAATTGCCTAATTAACACTGCAAGTCAAATCAAAATTCATTCAGCAAATTTCAAGTTATAAGCAGACGGAACGAATTTTCCGTTTGTATTTTACATATATAGTAGATAAATTTTCAATGCAAACAAACATGATGCTAATAGTATCCAAATAATATAAAACCATTTTCATAAAATTTAATAGTAATGCGATTACATGCGTTTTAATGAAAAACTAAATAAAATAAAATAATTCAAAGTCTGCGATGGTTGCGTTTTTTAACTTTTAATAATTGATTTTCATGTATTTTTTAGCGCTGAAAATGACCTTCAATTTTAGCCTTCACGTCATGATTTTTCGCAAATTTTAAATTTCAAAGGTAAAAATATAAAAAATTGCGAAAATCTCATGACTAAAAATATAGGAGAAGGCTGTACTTTTTAAGTTTTGACAAATGATTTTTATTTATTTTTTAGCGCTTAATCCGAAAAGTTAAAAAGAAAAACAATGCAAAAATCTGGTACAATAAAATAGTGAAAAATAAATATATAAAATAATACAAAATTGTCGAATTTTGATAATTGATTTTTATGTACTTTTAGCACTGAATTTAAAAATGACCTTCATGTTTAAGCATCACTTCAGAATTTTTCGTAAATAGAAAATTTCGAAGTTACTCAGAAAAAAAGAAAATAGCGAAATCCGATACATTAAAATAAATGTAATTTTTTTTGTTCAATGTAATTTTATTTAATTCAACAATTTATTAAATTTTTTGGCTTATATTTGAGATTCTCTCAATTAAACAGATGAGGGATTCGATGGGAGAAGGGATTCACTTTTAACTATGAAGTTTGAAACCTACGATTTGCGTAAAATCCTGACGTGGTGGTTACAAATTAAATTCATTTTAGGATTGAGCGCTTAAAAGTAAATAAACATCGATTCTCAAAAGTTAAAAAACACAGCATTCATATCTATTTTACAGCATTAGAGTTAACCTAAATTGCATTAAATGGTTCTAAAAAAATAATTTCGAAATAAACATACTTAATTTAATATGGTAAAGCATATTATTGTGAACGTTTATGAAATATTATTTTTTTAATTGGCCATGTATGTTTATAACAATATTTTCAGAAGATTTCAAAAATAACTGCTAAACTCAAATGAAACTTACTTTCCCATACATTTGTTTAAGGATTTTATTATAACAAAATAAAACAAGTAAAAAAAAGCGTGTCTTATCCTGCAAAACATTTCAAGTTTTACTGAAAAGGAAATATATAAATATATTCGAGATATATATAATTTAAGTGGTGCAATTATTTTCTCTATATTGGATTATTTTAAAGTTTACTGTTGCGTGAGTCCTTTATTTATAACGCAGTAAGTAAGAACTATAAGATTACGATAATCTTATAAATCTAGTCTTTGTAGGGTAAGAAAGAACAATATATTTTGCTATTGATTTCTAAGAGGTTTTGGTGAAATTCAATTTTATAAAAAAAATTATTTTAGCGTTCAATTTAAACTCCGGGGAAAAGAACTTATTCTTTTAGCCAGCTGATATATATATATATATATATTTGTATTTCACATAAAAGTAAAATATATATTTATGAAAATCAAATACAATAAGACAATTTTTATGTAAAAAATACATTTGATCAACAGTGACATTTATTTGAGGCGTTAAACAGAAAAGCGTATCAATACTAATAAACTACTCTAGAGATACTTATGCTCGGATTCACGCTATACCTAAACTTAAAAATGATGTGACGAACGGTCAAATGAAATTCTGGATTATGGGGGCGGTGGACGAAAAATTTGGTTTTTTCTTCACCACACAGTGTAAAAAAAGGGTCTAAAAAACGGAGATTCTACTGGCAATGTAGACGCCAGTACTATTTCCGTTTTTTAACGGAAAAAATTCCCCATAAATTACGAGAAAAATTCCGTTTTTAATCAGAAAAAAGGGATTTTTTCTGTATTTTACGGGGAAATTTTTCCGTAAAAATACGAAAATAGTACTGACGTCTAGATTGCCAGTAGAATCTCCGTTTTTAATTCGTTTTTTTTTTTTCCCCACAGTGTAGATATATTGAATTTTGTGTACATGCACATTTCACTATACGTTTATAAGACACCTTAAAAGAAATTCCATTCTAATAATTTTAAGATTTAAAAAAATAAACAAATAAAATTTTAAACTGTTTCATGAGTCATATTTTTGAGATATTTCCTGAATTTTAGGTTTTACAACCTAAAGCAGTATTACAAACGTATTTATTTATTTATTTATTCTTTAATGCCTTGAATAATTAATTTTTCAGAGAATGTTTTCTAAATTGATTATTGATTTTCATCAAAATTTGGTCTTTTAATGAGTTAAAAATAGAATATTATTATCGTAATGAAGTCGAATTTTAAAATGCATAAACAATTTTTTTGTAACCAGTAACAGGATCCTTTCTTATCAATTTCATGAATTTTGAAAAACAAGTATGATGCATGGAGCATTTCAAAAATGTACAAACGTTGAAAATTCTGTTTTGAGAAACACAGATCTAAAAAGCTGCATTTTATTGTTCATTTACTGGTCTCTACAAAACCGAAAGCACTAAGAAATTTAAATAAAATATCCATTTTAAACTTGTAACAACTGTATTTTTATTATCTGTCACCTTTTAAGTATACAAAAACTTTTAAAAGTTCATATTGCATAGTTTGTGATTGAATAAAGGTGCAATATTGCATTTCGTCATTTTATTGGATTTGTGTGTTTTGATTTGTGCATTATTTATTTTTCCAAGTTTAAGAGGCATATTTCTTTATTACGGAGTTCGAACTATTATTTACTTATGTATAACGTATTGGATGTTTTTTTAACCAAATTTTGTACAATTAAACATCTGTAGTCTTAAAAACTTTCATTTAATATTTAAAAATTGAAATTACATTCTTAAATAAACTTAATAAATATACAAAAACATGTAAAAATAAGTCACACTTTTTTGTAAAGTTGTAAAATAGCATGAGAAAACTATGATCATTTAAAATTGTATAAATCATTTCAAGTGTACTAAAGTGTAAACCGAAATCAAATTTCCAAAGATAATATTTCCCTTTTCTTTCAAATATAATTAAAAAACACAATTGTATATAGAAATTTAACACAAAAAACATGTCGCATATAATTTTCGTTTTATTCATAATAGCTTTAACGACTCCACGTAAAACTAATTTTCCATCATTTGCTGTTAAATTTATGGTGTGTCATTTACGGGCAGAAAGGTTAATAAATACAAATTTAGTATAGCGTAATGTGTTAATGGTATCAATTATTAGTTTGTGTTAATGATCCAGTAATAACCATTTATGTATTTTGAACTATTAACTAGTTATTTATTATTGTTATGTCAGAATACCCTGTTGTGTGAAGTAATCATTGGCTTATTAGAGTTATGTTTAATTATAAAAGAAAAAAATCATAGTATGAGAATGTAATATATTTTAACATTGGCTAATCGATTTAGATGGATATTATAATATATGAATGTTAAGGCATGATAACTATGATAGTCACAGAAAGATAGATGATAGTTATTCATTGTTCATTCTTTTACAAGCGTCTACGTTGATCGTTAATTTCCCTAAATGCATAAGTGTGATTGTGTTTTATAAATACGCATTCGGCATCATTGCTCCTTTATAATTTTTGAATTTTTATATAGTGGAAACGATTATGTAACATTACACCACAAAATTTTGGCAGCATTGGTGCCTACAATTTATGGAGTAATTTAACCGATATAAATGGTAATACATTACACTAATGTGTAATATCACACCAGTTATATCAGTTTAAATTGCACCACTATAACAGTTAAATTACTCCATAAATTTTGTACAGTGTACCCAAGAACAGGCAATTTAGGAATATTCATAGACATTTTAACGGATATTAACAAAGAAGATTACATTTGTTTAAAACAGCTGTATGTCCCACACCCTACTTTCTCTCTACTATTGATAATAATTATTTTTTACCATGTTACAAAACACACAATCAATCTTTACAATGCATGACATCTGATCTTATATGACTACTTAAATGTAATTTAAAAGTGATTTAAGTGTAACTTTAAAGAACTTTAAAGTAACTTAAATATAACTTACTAGCAAACACCGCTGCTTTGCTCGCGTAATAGTTGAAATATGCCAAGTTATATTTGCATGACTATTTTTTATTAGAAGAATACTTTTTGAAATAATTCATAAATTACGAATTAAGCCACAGTTTAACTAAACTTCATTATAAAAGTGCAATAGACGGAATGAGATTTTAATTAATAAGAAGAACTAAAACTAATTCCAATTAAATGATAATTTAGAAAGAATTTTGAGACTTTTATGCTCATTTCTTACACTCATTTCAGTATTAACCCCTTAATTCTCGCTCCCGTCATATTCTCGACTGTGTCTTTTACTCAATTTGTTTGATTCCCACCAGTTTTATAAAATAGTGAAATTGGCTTTATTTTAGTGTCGTTTTTCCTGCCATTAAATAAGGTGAATATTTCTTTTTCATAAAAGTGGTGTCAATAAGCAATTTGAATTTTTCAACCGTAATTTAATTCAAGCGTTAAGGGGTTAATTTGAAGTTTTGATTTTTTTAGAAACCATCTTAACACATTTACATCTTGAAATTAACCATCATGTCAAATTCCAAGCTTTTTGTCTAATAGTCTAACACCTCCCTGGTGTTAGCGGCACCAAGATAAAATGCCGAAACAGAGTTGAAACAGAATATCTCGAAAAATGTTGAAACAGAGACTGTTACCATTAATTTGCCAACATTAACATTGAAATCGGTTGTTATTTCCTAATAATCTATAGAAAACAGAATTTAGATGTTATTAAAGGCTTTTTTGTTGTTCCTGCCAACCAGGTGGCAGTGACACCGGCATAAAATATAGCCCATATAGGATGAGGGACTATCACTCTTGATTCGCAACCAATAACTTCTGTAATATATTTATTATTTCCTGAGATCCCATAGAAATCGTAATTTAGGACTCTTTTAGAATGCTTTTCGCTCCTTCCCTTCGCTTCACACCTTTTTAAATTTCGAATTTATTTTCGATTGTTCTTAGAGCACATTTATATTTTATAAGTAACTAACGTGCTATATTTAAAGTTTCTAACCTCTTCAGTACCGCAGAATTCGCAATTTAGAAAGATTTTGCTCCTGCAACCCTCGACATAAAATATAGCTTATGTTTGAGCAGGTTCATCACCATCAATTTGCAATCATTCTGTTTGAAATCGGTTTCATATGTTCTTAGAGATCATTTGTATCTTATAAATAACTGCCCTGCCTAATTTCAGGATTCTAAGCTCTTCAGCAACACAAAAATCGCAATTCAGAACGTTTTTTGCTTCTGCAACCTCTAGGTGGTAGTGACACTGACATCAAATAGAGCCTATGTTGCAGCAAGATCTGTCATCATCAATTTCCAACCATTACTTTTGAAATACGTTGGGTACTTTCTGAAATTGCGTAGAAATCGCCATTTAGAACGTTTTTTAGAACTCTTTTCGCGCATTTTCACCCCTTTTAAATTTCGAATTTTTTAAGAAATGTTCTTAGAGATTATTTATATCTTATAAGTAACTACCATTCCAAATTCCATGTATCTGGGACCTTCAGTAACACAAAAATAGCAATTTCGAACTTTTTTTGCCCCTGCACCCCCTTTAGGGGTAGTGGCACCGACATAAAATGTAGTCTATATTGGAGCAAGGGTTGTCGCCATCATTTTGACACGATTATTTTTTAAATCGGCTTGGTACTTCTTGAGATTGCGTAAAAAATCGCCATTTAGAACGTTTTTTAGAACTCTTTTCGTGCATTTTCACCCCTTTTAAATTTCGATTTTTTTATGAAATGTTCTTAGAGATCATTTATATCTTATAAGTAACTACCATTCCAAATTCCATGTATCTGGGACCTTCAGTAACACAAAAATTGCAATTTCGAACGTTTTTTGCTCCTGCACCCCGTTTAGGGGTATTGGCACCGACATAAAATGCAGGCTATATTGGAGAAAGGGTTGTCACCATCATTTTGACACCGTTATTTTTTTAATCGGTTTGGTACTTCTTGAGATTGCGTAAAAATTGCCATTTAGAACGTTTTTTAGAACGCTTTTTGCGCATTTTCACCCCTTTTAAATTTCGATTTTTTTAAGAAATGTTCTTAGAGATAATTTATATCTAATAAGTAACTACCATGCCAAATTGCATGTATCTGGACCCTTCAGTAACACAAAAATCGCAATTTCGAACGTTTTTTGCTCCTGCACCCCCTTTAGGGTTAATGGCACCGACATAAAATGTGGCCTATGTTGGAGCAAGGGCTGTCACCATCATTTTGACACCATTATTTTTGAAATCGGTTTGGTACTTCCTGAAATTGCGTAAAAATCGCCATTTAGAACGTTTTTAGAACGTTTTATGCGCATTTTCACCCCTTTTTAAAGAGATGTTCATAGATATCATTAGAATCTTATAAGTAACTACCATTCCAAATTTCATGTTTCTAGGCCCTTCAGTAACACAAAAATCGCATTTTTAGAACGTTTTTTGCTTCTGCACCCCCTTTTGGCCAGTGGCACGGACATAAGATATAGCCTATGTTCTAAGTTGGACTAACACCATCATTTTGATACCATTACTTTTGGAATCGGTTCGGTACTTCCAGACTTTACTTCCGACAAATAAACAATTTTTTCCTCTTTATAATATGAGTATAGATAGATATGTCACTTAAAAGTAACTTAAATGTAACTTAAAAGCAACTTCAATGTAACTTAAAAGTAACTTAAATGTAACAAAAATGATTTTATTTACTAATATTTTTCCAAAATTTCTCTTTATTTATGCAGATTATTTTAATTCTCATAAACTGATGCGATGCCATTTGTTAAATACCATCTGTTAAACAATAAGTAAAACCGTTATGTATAGTTATGTCACAAAATAAAGATTTGCATTAGAGTCATTAAACGATTGCATTAATTTTAAAAGTTGAAATATAAATTAATGAATAAATTAATGAATAATGAAAGTATTTCTACTAAGGTAAAATCGAAGGTGAAACTTTATAATGAATAGGAATTAATAATAACATCATATATACATTGTATAATGACTATGAAAAATAATTTTAAATAACATTCTGCATGTCTAAAAAATGTATTATAAAAATATTTTGAAATCAAATGATTTATTTTAATTATCGCTTAAAAATATTGTCATTCACAGCGAATATTTTCGTGTCTGGAAAAATTTTCCGCAGATAGCAATACACAATCATAAAATTTGTTTTATGAAAAAAAAATAAAGATATCGATGAAGATTTATAGTATGTTGCAAATTAAAAGCATTTTTCTAGTCAGGCAAATTATATAGTGGTAGGGACAGAAATGAAAAATTCTATATTATATGCAGATTAAATTGGTTATAGAAACAGTTTGTCTAAATTTGTAAAAAGTTATTCATAAAAATATATTCTGATATTTTGTCATTTTTTTACAATTTTATAACAGTAGTGCGATATATTCCTACAATCTGAAAGAACGAGATAATTAAAGAGATATTTAGAAATTCTCTGCATTCAAATGTTCTCTGTAACTCGAAAAATTGTATGAAAATTGAATAAACAATGGATTAAATTATACGCCACTAAACGTTTGCCAAAATATGCCAAACTGCTGTGAAACTGCAACAATGAAACAAGTTAAATGCTAAAAAGAAGAAGATTATTTATAAATAAAAAAAATAGCGTGATATTTAAAAACAAAATACGCTTTTATCAGTTAATAGTGTAATACTAATTCATTCGCTGTGAAACTGCCACCATGAATCATTTTAAATACTAAAAAGTAAAAAAAAAATGATTGAATCATTTACAAATGTGATCATGACATATCTTCGCTTCAGAGTAACAGGAGGATGTCTAGTAATAATTAACAAGTGGGTAAGTGTGATCACAAATCGCACAGAGGGTTTCGTTTAATATTTCTTTCAAAACACTATCCTTTTGCAAAATCTGTTAGCTCCACAATTCGCAACTAGCGAGTGCACTCTATTCTAAACAAACGTCTGCCCGACAAAACTCCGTTTTAGAACCTATTCGCACTTATATTAGTCGAGGAAATTGGACCCATAAAACTTAAAATAGGAAAGCCCTCCTGGCCAAGTGGAAATAAAATATGAAATGCTATTGTGCATAAAATAAAAGAGTGACCAAAGGGTCGTCAAATGATATATCAGATGAGGGGTTTGGGGAAAAACTGACACCCCCACCCCTCCCGGAGCCTTCAAGTGAAACTAGCTCGCTGTAGCTTAATTAGGGGCTAAGTTAGAAAAAATGCTTAAAAACACAAGTTAAAGCCCAGAGGAGTCTATAATATAAGACATTTTGAAAAATTTATTATTTGCCGTGTAATCACAAGTGTTCAGCTATAAGTATGCAAAATTTCATATCCCCAGCTTAATTAGGGCTCAGTTAGAAATAATTGCTTATAATATAAAAGTTGAAGCGCAAGGGGTTAATTTTAAGACTTTTTCAAAAATTCAGATTTTGTCTTATGATCCATTCAGTCCATATACCTTATGATTGATGATGAAGTCTTATGATTGCATTCAGCTATAAGTATGCAAAATTTCATGTCTCCAATTTAATTAGGGGCTCAGTTAGAAAGAATTGATTAAAAAACACAAGCTGGAGTCCAAGGGGTTAAATATAAAACTTTTTCAAAAAATATATATATTTGTCGTGTCGTCTCAGGTGTTCTGCTATAAGTATGCAAAATTTCATGTCTCCAACTTAATTATGGGTCTCATTTAGAAAGAATTGCTTAAAATATATATGTGGGAGCTCAAAGGGTTAAATGTAAGACCTTTTTCAAGATTTTATAACTTGTCTCTAGGCCTCAGGTGTTCTTATATAAGTATGCAAAATTTGAAATCTCCAATTTAATTATTTCAGTTAGAAAGAATTGCTTAAAATACACAAACTGGAGTCCAAAGGGTTAAACATAAAACGTTTTTCGAAGTTTATTATTTGTCGTGTGATCTGAAGTGCTCTGCTGTAAGTATGCAAAACTTCTAATCTCCAATTTAAATATGGTCTCAGTTAGAAAGAATTGCTTAAAATACACAAGCTGGAGTCCAAATGGTTAAATATAAAACATTTTTCGAAGTTTATTATTTGTCGTGTGATCTGAAGTGTTCAGCTGTAATTATACAAAATTTCATGTCTCCAACTTAATTATGGGGCTCATTTAGAAAGAATTGCTTAAAATATATATGTGGGAGCTCAAAGGGTTAAATGTAAGACTTTTTCAAGATTTTATGATCTGTCGCCTGGCCTCAGGGGTTCTGCTATAAGTATGCAAAATTTCAAATCTCCAATTAAATTATGGGCTCAGTTAGAAAGAATTGCTTAAAATACAAAAGCTGGGGTCCAAAGGGTTAAATATGAAACTTTTTTTGAAATTTATTATCTGTCGTGTGATCTGAAGTTTCCAGCTATAAGTATGCAAAATTTCAAGTCTCCAATACAATTAAGGGCTCTATTAAAAAGAATTGATTAAAGCACACAAGCTGGAGTCCAAACGGTTAAATATAAAACTTTTTTGAAATTTATTATTTGGCGTGTGATCTGAGGCGTTCAGCTATAAGTATGCAAAATTGCATGACCCCAATTCACTTAGGGATTCCGTTAAAATGAATTGCTTAAAATACACAAGCTGGACTGCAAAGGGTTAAACATAAAACTTTTTTCGAAATTTATTATTTATCGTGTGATCTGAGGTGTTTAGCTATCAGAATACAAAATTGCCTGCCACCAATTTGATTAGGAATTCCGGTATAAAAGATTGCTGAAAATGCACAAATTGGAGCCCAAAGGGTTAAATATAACACTTTTTCAAAGTTTTATGATTTGTTGGATGGGCTCATGTGTTTAACTATAATAATTCAAAATTCCATGTATCTAACTTAATTAGGGACTCTGTTAGAAAAAATTGCTTAAAATACACAAGTTGGAGCCCAGAGGGTTAAATATAAAACTTTTTTCAAAATTTTATGATTTGTCATGTTTCTCATGTATTCAGCTATAAGTATGCGGATTTTCATGGCTCCAACCTTATTAAGGGCTGACTTAGAAAGAATTGTTTGAAATACACATGTGGGGCCCAAAGGGTTAAATTTAAGACTTTTTCAAAATTTAAGGATTTGTCGTTTCATGTTAGGTGTTCAGCTATAAGTACTCAAAATTCAAGTCTCCAACATGTATAGTTTCTGAGAACGGGCTCTGTGACGGACAGACAGACGGACAGACAGGCAGACAGACAGACAAAGGAGTGAGACGAATAGGGTTTCGTCAGATGAACGAAACCCTAAAAATGAGATATCTGACTTACTGCTACGAATAACTGTGTTTGCATCTAGTGGAACAACTACTGAAACACAAAGGTATCTCAGAAGAGTTTTATAAATATTCCCTACTGTTCCGCTAGATTTAGGCGCAGTTTTTTTTATAGCAGTAAGTCAGACATCTTATTTTCTATTATTACAAGATGATCTACTGTTATTCTGATACGGGGATATGACGAACTAATACCATTAATATAAATCTCTCAACTTAAAAATATTATATCTTAAATACTAATTATCCAAATTATGCAATTTAATTGAAAATCATTTATTATAGTTTCACATATGTATTTTATTACTTCGATTGAAAAAAATACCAACGTTAATTTTAAATGTTATATGAGATATTAATATTCTTGATAGCACTGATTTCCTTTTAGAAATAAACGAAAGAAAATATTTCCATTTTAAAATCTACAAATTCAACTCAAGCTATAACATTATTGGGTATATATTATTTCATACTTATAATGTTACAAAAATGTTACGCATCTTAAATATTGCTATATGATTTTTAAATTCAAAACATATAAGCTGATATATATATATATACATATTTTCTTTTATTCAAATTATGCTCAGATTTTAAAAATATTGTTAATAAAAAATTCTAAACATTCAACTTCTGAAAACAAACACAAATCCTTTTTTATTATAACCGCGATTATTTATCTTTTTTGAATAAGAAAGTTCATGTCATTAAATTTAGACTATTTGACATAGAAAGAAAAACATAGAAAAAATGGGTTAAACATGAAGTTTGTTGGAATCCTAACATAAGTATGTTGTTTTGACAATAGAAATAATAAATTACCTTATTTATTATCTAAATTAGATGAGAAACAATTTGTTGGAGACTTTCATTTTCAAACTATTGATTTTGAATTCCGTCCCATTAAAACTAAAATTGTGTGTTGCTTATCGGAGAAGAAAGTCTGCCCTGTTATTTACTATTCTATTGTTAAACGAGAAAGAAAAAATAATGCGTCAAGGATTAATTTCGAAACTCAACACAATCAGAATTATATAACAAAACCTCACAGTTTAATAAGTTGAAATAAGATGTTTAATTGAACCATATGGAAATGCATAGAACATTTCAAAACACAAATTTAGCAATATACAATCGGAAAATAATCTTAACAATTTAGCAGCCCTATTTATGGGATATTGATTTGTATATATTGCACATATCCAAAAATTATTTCAGTTAGGAAATACATACCAGAGTTCAAAATTCCTCTTCAGCAATTTCGGCTAATGGAGAGAATGGCACGTGGATTATTTTCTGCAGCCCTGTATACGAGGTACAGTATTTATACATAACGAGTAACTTGCAAAATATTAGTTAAATTTAAAAGCGCGTAGTGTAATTGAGAACGCACAACAATTATTGCTGAAGAAAGTACTGTTTCCCATTGACCGTAATGTAACGGAATATTTTTAATTATTCCAGTAGTCTTTGCTGTGTCCCTGTAAATACTATGCGCCTTCTATTACACAGGAAGTAATTAGTAGTAAACTTCAGCAACGAAAACAAATTTAATTATATGTGAAATAGTTTAACATATTTAAAATCCGTCGCAGACAATGTTTTCTCCTATACCATAATGTAACGGAATTATTTTATTTACCCCTGTAAATAAACGATAAATGCTATAAATGACATATTCTATAGCAATCATTTTGTAGTAATTTGAATACATTAAATTGCACAATGTCATTAAAATACACTGAAACTGTTTTTCTCCATTGACCATAATGCAACGGAATTATTTTCAGTGCCCTTGTAAATGAACTATTAATGCTAAACATGTCACATTTAATACCAGGCATGATAAACATCATTAACATATATAAATTGCATGAAAATTGAGTATATTTACGCGAGTTAGAGCATGGACAGACTATGAGACAAACCGTATTCATAATCATTTTTCAACTTTCAAGTAAAGTGTTAAAAAAAGAAGATACACAAGACTCATTTTTCATTCTTTCCCATCCCGGAAAAAAATCGTTTTATAAGATGGTCTGTCTATTTTTAGGATCTTTCTTTGCTATTTGTGTGATCACGTTTTGATCAAATATTTTTTGAATATGTTAAGCAAGATGATAAAATAGCTTTATATTGCAAAATTTTAATGTACTAGGGGGCACAGCCCCCTGCTCGCTAACGCTCGCCAAACCCCGTGAATTGCTACGCGAATTACATTGATACCGCTACGCGATCCCAGCTCACTTCGCTCGCTCGCCACTATTTATATGAACTCTAGCCAGAATGAATACTATCATAAATCATTATAACATATTGAATTAAAAAATATTGTTAATGTATAAAACAGTATTATAAAACTTTGTTGAAAATGCATTTAGATTGTGCTGCTAATGATTTTAAATCACTGTAACATTATGCAATTTAAAAATTTTTGAAATGAAAATTAATAAACTCAGAAAGTACCTTGTAAATAGAATTAATTTAAAACTTCCGTGAAAACACATTTAAACATATTTTTAGTTGAACCGCTATGCGATCCCATCTCTCGCTTGGCTTGCTCGCCACTATTTGTATCAACTCTAGATAGAATGAGTGCTATCATAAATCCAGTTACCTAATACTTGGTAATTCCGTCTACAAAAAATCTATCCCAAAACTATAGGATAAAATGCCAATAATGGTTTATCGTAAATGTCACATTCATTTGACTTTAAACAAGTTAGGTGTGTCTACGTCATCAAGGGATTTTAATTTCGAAGTTTTATTTGTGTTTTTATTAATATTATACGAATATATTTGTTCTTTAGTTATTTAAAATAAAAATTATGTCAATTTGTATAATTTGGAGAGCGGTTTGGCGATTTATATAATTTGGCGAAATTGGTCGACTAAGTATTACCCATAAATCATTATAACATATGAAATTCACAAATATTTTTAATGCATAAATCAATAATGGAAAACTTTGTTGAAAATGTAAATAAAATTGCATTTAGATGGTGATACTAAACATCAAAAGTTTCAAATTTTTGGCAGTGTGACTTGTTGATCGTCATTGAGAAAGCTAAGCTGACTGGAAATTAAAGCAGTTTAAATTTAAATTCTATGAAGTGTCCGATGGTGTCCTTCTCGTCTCATTTTGCCTACAGCACGGATTAAATTCATTTAAAATTATAATGAGACGCTAAAAAAGATGCTACATATCATGCTAACAAACTGTAAACAAAACGTTTATGCTGTGTCTAAATACAATCTTGAACAGAAAGCTGATTCTCCGAATTCAACAAGTCACCCTAAAATGGACCAATAGCAATTGTTATTCATGCATTGCTGAAACGGTTTGTGTTAAAAGAGATATCCTGTCTCGATTTTGATTTGCTGAATGGGTCGGGTCATATGACCGTAAATTAACCACTGAGAATCGTCGCTTTTGATTCTTGCCAAATAGCAAGCTACAAATACAGCCTTTTTTTAGCGCTACGTAAAAGAAATATAGGGGAGACTAGGGACGGTTGACCATACGGGAGGCTTGACCCACCCATCAATTTTCATATTTAAAAGAATTTCAGAGTTTTATCAATAGGTGTCAACCAAAGCTACTGGAATGCTCAAACGTCAGTCTTCGTTTCATAGAGATAATCGAAATAGGTGTGGAAAAAATCAAATGTCAGGCGTTTTATACCTTAAAGGTGACTTTTAGAAACATTTTCTAAGCTTTTTTCAAATAAAATATATCATAGAAATTTAAGTAAGTAGGTTTAAAGTAATGCAGAAATATCGATCTTTGATTTCAGGCATAAAGACTGCATAGTAAGTTAGGCTTAATATAACAATATGGTATTCTTTTGAAAATGACCATGTAGGAAGACTTGACCCAGTCAATGTAAAGGAGGGTTGACCAGATGTTCAAGGCTCACTTAATTAAGTGGTTTTGGAAATATTTTTATTATACACTTCTGGATAGTGAAAAATTAATGGTATATACATAAAAGAATGTAAATTTATTCTATAAAGATTCAGCAAAATGATGTGATGGAGAAGAAAATGTTTAAAACTGACTATAGTAAAATGGGAAAAATTGCTAAAAAATAGGAAAGTTGATAGGAACTTTTTTTTCCATTTAAATATTGCTTACAATAGGTAAAAAGAAACAGTTGGAAAGGCTAGAAAGCACTAGAAAGGATGAAAGCAGCAGTCTTATCCCTTTCAGGGGCAGTGATATGTTTATAAAACCACTTAATTTTAATTCCGAAACATCACAATGACACCAGAATTTTGCTAAAATCTTTTCATTTAACATGTTTTTCGTATTTCCAAATAAATTTGTACATAAATTCCGATGCCAGTCATTTATTTCAACATTTTAGTACTGGAAGTACTTTGCCCCTTAAAAGATTTAAATCCTGTTAATGATGAGATAATTGCTCATGCGGTTGCAAAAGAACATAGCATTGATCGAAAAACTTTAGGAAGGTATGTGGTAAAATTTCACCAGGGTGAATACGGTGAGATAAAGCCAAACTATGTGACAACCAGATTTATCAGATCGAGAGTGAGAAAAAATAGAACAAGGAGATAAAAAAAGCGGGATAGTTGCTCCTAAATCCGGACATAATAACATGAAACGCTATGAAAACGGAAGCTGTCTCTAACAGAATACTGCCTTAAAAGTTAAAATTTCAATTTCCCTGCAGTGCAATTGTACCTGCTCAGACAAAATCCTGTTTAAAACAAAATTTTTCTCCCCTGACTTGCGATTGCGTCTTAACAGGTTTATTTAAGCCTCATATTTTAAAAAATATATATTGTTTTATAATAATTAAAGCATTTGGAATAAAGTTATTTTGCTTTTTTTAAACTGATTTTATTTCTCTTCACAAATAGTGCAATATAAAACAAAGTGGGTCAAGCCTCCCATATAGTGGGTGAATCCTCCCATATGTGGGGAGCCTTGACCCATTATATTTTCATGAATAAAATTAATCATTTTGAAATTTATTATACGTTACACTTATGTAGCAATTTTATTTTGATAACTGATTGTATAACGAATAAAATTATATATAAAACTTTATTTTACGTTCAATATTTAAAAAATAAAAAATCATTTAGTAAAAAGTGGGTCAGCCCTTCCTAGTCTCCCCTATATATAGATTTTAACTGTGGCAATTTGATCTTTTTTTCGATAAGAAGTGCATCGCAGCATTTTAATTGTTGTTAATAGACATATTAACGCATAAAAAGTTACGGTAGGGATTACCGCTTCTTTGCGAAAAAATCTCAAATTGATATAAATGAAAAACCTTAACATTTTCTAAATAAATGTATGTTTCTGATCTTGTAAAATATATTTAAACAATTTCCGAAGAAATATCAATCAGAAACGCAGTAAATTTAGATTATAAATTATCTTAAGCACCTAACGTCTTAGAAAAGGAAAACAACAATGTGGTATGTGTGTGGGGAGGGGGAGGGTAACATTAGCCCACTTTACCATTTTTCAAGATCTGAAATTTATTGATATTAGCATTCTACGAAACACTACCTTAATGTGTGTTACATTTAAAATATTTAAATACGACTGTAAAAATCAAGTAAGCTCGAAATACGTTCAATTGATTATTTAGAAAAATCGGAACAAATTACACGAAATCTATAAAACGTAAATGTACTTCAAAAATGCAATAAGATACCTGGGAATAAATTTGAAAACTACGGAAATACTTTTAATTAATTTAAAACGGTAAAATTATGATTAAAAATTAAAAAAAAAATAATTACGATATTAGAGAGAAAAAGAATATATTAATTATTTGTATGTTTGAATAATATAACACAATATCAAAAACATATTGTGACGTTTCTCTCACCTATTAATTTCACATAAAGTATCCGTATCTTTATTTTAATTGGGATGTTTCTGATCTAGGTGCATTTATCCTATTTACTAGATCTTAAAACCGTCTTTTGCCTGAACAAAATATATGTGGAAAACGTTTTAAAGAAAAATACATCTAGAGAACTATAATTGTGGGTAAATAAGCAAGTAATATTTATAGAATAGAACTTAAATTCCGAATGGAAACAGCTATCCTTATAGTTAATATTAATATACCTTGCGTGATGTTCTTATCTTATTTTGTAATGCT
Organism: Maratus speciosus; assembly: GCA_963932465.1. Classification (NCBI taxonomy): domain Eukaryota; kingdom Metazoa; phylum Arthropoda; class Arachnida; order Araneae; family Salticidae; genus Maratus; species Maratus speciosus. The sequence goes on from OZ010789.1 coordinate 42,667,035, forward strand.
AATTTGAATATCATCAATTCACAATTAATATCTCTTGTCGTAATTAATTTTCTGTCTCACACGATCTTCTTATAACGATATTCTTTACAAAAACGTTTTTCCTCAAAAATGGGTATGTGTTAAACATTCAAAAGACACTTTAAAGATTTACCATTTACAAAATTTATAAATAAGATTTCTGGGAAATTTAGAAATGTCGATTAAATTAAAATGGATTCGCATTCACTATATCGCGTCTCAATAGAGTTTCAAAGTTTGAAAATGACAATTTTAAATCCTATTTAATAATTTTGTTTGTGAGTTTACAGTTTGAAATAAATTAAATTTTGTCAGTTGGTAGATGAAAAATTGCATTAAAATCATTGATTTAACTCTTTTTTTAATAATTAAATGCAATTATTTTGTTTTACATCATAATATGACTTTGTAAAAAAAACAGTAAAATAAATTATAGTATTACAGTAGTGCAGAAAATAATCGTAGTGCAATACTACACAGCAAACATTTCTTCAATAAATAATGCAATTAATGTCTCTTAAACATGTATGTGATAAACAATATTATACAGTTTTATACGTTAAATTGGACAAAATATAAAAATACAGTTCAAGACAATTTCGTTTTATTTTTCTAGATTTTATTCAGTAATGGCTAGATAGTCATACCATTTCGTAAACGTCAGTTTCGAAAATTGTTTCAATCTGAAATGTCTATTCTTGTGTCTTCTTAATTCGTTCTTAAAATGACAGGATGTTTTTCGTTCGGAAAGACATTAGAGGATTTAGAAGTAAATATAAGTTTCGAGTTTTATTTATAAATATAATATATTTTTCTTAAAATTTTTGAGATTAGTACATTATCTAAATATATTGTGTAATTGATTTATTATCGAAAACAAAATGTTAGTTGATGTTTTTATGTAAATATGTTTCGAATATTGAAATAAAATTAAAAAGTCCTTCCGGCCAGTGCCGGAAGGAAGAGGTAGATTTCATATTCCTTATTTTAAAAAAGCCAACTTATATTATTCAAACACACTAAGCTCAATTTAGGGGAAACCGAATATAGGAGATTCAATACTAATTTTTATCAATACTAAATCATTATGAATGAGAATTTTGCGAAATTAGTCAGCTTTATCCGAGCTGCTTTTACTTAAGGTAACTTATATTTGGCTGACAAATTCGGCGATTTCTTAAAGTGCCTGCCATTTTAAGACAACATGGTGGATGAGGCTAATCAGTGAACTTGGTCGAGACCTTAGCAATTGCTGTGCACATGCTCACTCACATCGAATCGGTTGATATATACGAGTGCTGTCGCAGGCAAAAAATCAGATTTTTCAAAATGTCACCCACATTAGAAATTGAAACTGCTATATCTGAGCCATTTTTTAAGATAAAGACAAACAAAAAATGCTCCTGAATCCTTATATCAAGGTCAAATACTTAAGAAAGAAACCTTTTTCACTTTCTAATTTTTTTGCACCTCACTTTAAATATAATTTTTTTTAATTTGGTGGCCGCCATTTTGAAACAAGATGGCTGATGAAGCTGGCCAGCGAACTTTGTCGGGATATAGATGTATACTATCCACATGCCTTCTTACATCGAAATAGGCGAATACGTGTGTTATCGCTTGACAAATACAAGATCGTTTCAAAGTGTTAGCCATGCTAGAAATTCAAAGTGCTATAACTCAACCATTTTTTAATACACAAACAAAAGAACAAATTTTCAGAAACAAAAACTGCTCCAGAATCTTTGTACCAAGGCCAAACACATAAAAAAATCTTTTTCATTTTCCAATTTTTTAATACTATAAATTAATTTTTTTTAAATGGCAACCTTTTTGAAACAAGATGGTTAATGAAGCTGGCCTACGAACTGGGTTGAGACATTGGTATGTACTATGTACATAGACAGAACAAGTTACATCCAAATTCGTTCAGAAATACGCCTGTTATCGCGTTACAAAAATCAGGTCGTTTTAAAATGTCAGCCACAATAGAAATTCAAAATGCTATAACTCAGCCATTTTTTAAGATATAGGCGAAACAAAAACTGCTCCCGAATCTTTTTATCAAGGTCAAACACATAAGAAAAAAATATTTTTTTCAATTTTCAGTTTTTTGGTACCCATTTCAAATTAAAATTTTTCTTAAAAATTTAAATGGCCGCCATTTTTAAACAAGATGGCGGATGAAGCTGGCCAACGAACTCGGTCGAGACATTGGTATGTACTATGTATAAACGAAGTTACATCGGAATCGGTTCATAAATACGCTTTTTATCGCGTGACAAAATTCAGGGCGTTTTAAAATGTCAGTCATGCTAGAAATTCAAAATGCTATAACTCAGCCATTTTTTAAGATATAGACGAAACAAAAACTGCTCCGGAGTCTTTGTATAAAGGTCAAATACATAAGAAAAATATTTTTTTCATTTTCAAAATTTTGGTACAACATTTCAAATTTAAAAATTTTTAAAAAATTTTAAATGGCCGCCATTTTTAAACAAAATGGCGGATGAAGCTGGCCAACGAACTCGGTCGAGACATTGGTGTGTACCATGTACACACCGAATTACATCCAAATCGGTTCATATATACGAGAGTTACAGTATGACGAAGGTCAGATATATATATATATATATATATATATATCAATTTTGATCGGAGGGTGGTTTCGGGTTCTGGGGGTCATGATCGATGAAAATATACCAACATTTTTTGAAATCGCTTTCCTCCGAACGGCTGCAATAGGTAGCTTTTTGTAATGAAAGCTACCTAAAACGGGATGATGCGGGTGGAGCCAAGGAAAGATTGAAAATTAGTAATATTCAAATTATCCTAACTCAGTAAGTTTTTTATAGTAAAGATCGATTTTTGCAATGCCAGTTTAAGAAGCAGCCCCTCCATTGAATTGAAACCATATTAAAAAAAGGCATTCCGTATTTAAATACATACACAAGATCTTGTAAAACCAATGCCACATCTATAACATTTATTAGATATTAATATTTGTTGCACGAAAATACGTTTATATTATCAGCTGTAAAGAGAAAATCGCCTAGCCTATAGTTTGATTCATCAAGTAAATCTGCTTTCTAAACATAAGTTTACTTTCAACGAAGTATTTGAAAGTTAGAAATAATTTACATCTGCAAAAATCTTTAGCAATAGTAATTAACTTAAAAAAACTGTTCTTGTAAGCCCTTTTTTCTCCGCAATAAATTTAAAATCTCTAAAAATTTTATATAGAAATATATTGCTTGAAATTAACTATGTTTTATTGACGTAAAATGAATTTGAAATTCTACTGTCGCAGTTTTTGTTTCTCTTGGAAGCATTTTATCATGTTTTAGATTTTCATTAGAATTTTTATATATATATATATATAAAAGGATATTTGCAATTTTTATGACTTATGATATGGAAATTCGTTTATAAAAAGTTCCAAAACAAAATGTCTGAAATGTTGATAAGGCAACATCCTTCAGAGCTGTTTCTATATTTTACGTAAAAGTAGATAGGTAAAAGAAATATCATAAAGAATCCAGAATATATGAATGTCAAATGAATTTTTTTTATTGGGAACGTATTCTTATATTTAAGAAAACATAAATTTTACTGTATGCTGCGCATTTGAAAAATAAAGTATTTTATGTGCGTTCTGCATGTTTTGTATTGTTATTGCATCTTTTTTTGAAAATAGTAATTATTCATAATTCAAAAAATCAACCACTTTTTATTAAGATATAAATATATTATGGTAATATATAAATTGGATAGTTATCGGAAATACATTTCCAAAACTAAATTATTTATACGTCTGAATTTTTTTTAATGTATAGAAAAAAAAATTCACAAACAAATAAACATTTTCCATATGTGGGTTTTTTTTTTCTTCCGATTAAATAGCCCAAAAAATACTTTTTTGGGAATTAATCAAATGATTTTTCTCCATCTAAAAATTATGTTTCGTTTAATAGAAGAAAATATAACACTGCAGTATATTCGATATAAAAGAATTAATATATTTACGTTATTACAATGAGTGCATATAAATACATATTTTACTCCGTTAACATATTATGTATTTTAGAATTTTTAAAGTGTGATTATCGCTTTCAGGCGCAAAATATTTCTATCTGTAAAGTGTGGAAATGGTTAAAAGACACTAGACACTAATGTCCAAAGTATTTTGGAAATAAATAGAAGTGTTATTTCGTGTACTTTATAAAAATAAATACCTTCCAAATTCTTCTGTTAATGCGGCATTTAAGGGCTAAAATTAACTGGTCCAGAAACGAACAACCGCCGTACAATGGGTTAAAGTAAATATACTCAATCAAGTTAATCTTTACTGAATTATTGAAATCAAACATAATTTTTTAAAAGTGCTGTTTAAAAATCCTCATAAAATCTACTTACATTCTGAAAGGCAAAACCAACTAAAGAGATGAGTTATTCTCTAAATATATTTTTTAATAATAAAACTACATTAAACCTGTATCAAAATGCTTGGCTTCTCTTTATGATGATACTCTAGTCTTTCTTTAAGTTTCGGAAAGTGCGTATGAATATCCGGAATTCTTTTCTGCGGTTATTTTACAGTAATATGTTGATAAAGTGATTGTGCTTCGGTAAGTTATATTAAGATGCTAGCATTAAATAATGTATTTATATTGGATCTTGCTTAAAGGTATTCTAGCAGCTATCACAGCTCATTGCGGATGTTTACAAAAGGCTCTAAGCACTAATAGCTTGCTTGGCAAATGGACAGTAGATTTATTGCTAGGTCGCACGTGTTAATAGGATGCTGTGTATTCATCTACTTCAAATAACATTATATAGAGTTTATGTATAAATGTCCATAATATTAGTTAAGGATTGTGTTATATACTACATAGATTTATTTCAGAAAAATAGCTAATTTTGTGCAGGAATTGCATTTTAAATAACAAACGGTCAAGTGCGTGTATTACTCGCGCTCAGAGGGTTCCGTACAAGAAATAAATTAATTATTAAAAAAATATCGTCGTTAAAAGAATAATAAGACTTTCTAAAAAAACATACAACGTAGGGTTGGATATAGCTGTATATACTACAAAAGTATGAATGGATATACCATAAAAGTTCAAAGAGATATGAAGCCTAAATAATATCAAATATTGCAATTCTGTATATATATTTTTTTAAATCCTATCCTAATCTGTTCATGACGAACTTAATTCGGTACTGACAATAAAAGTAGTGCATATTTAAATTTCATTTAGCATTTCTTAAAACTTAGTTCTACATTATCATAGTATTTACTTTTTACAGTATAGCTAACACAAATTCCTTGTTCAAAGTTTAAACTTGGCGCGCTTCTTAAGGAGGTCGCAAAGTTGCAATGCCGACTTGGTCCGTGCCGAGTTTTGCCAGATAGGTTTTCAATTAACTTTTAAATTCAGGTATTGAGATATCCACTCAATGCCAACTAGTCGCGAATCCCATTACGTATATGTGATTAGTTCTAATTAAATTAGTCTGTTTTTAACAATTTTACGTTTATTGCATTTGTACTGATACTTGGCATTGCATTATACAAATATATAATTAAAAGTTGTTATCTGGGCTTTAAAAGCCGACGGTACATAGAGTACGCCGCCCCCGTCATAATGTATATCCAAACCGTCCGTGTCTCTAAGGTTTAATATATCGGTTCATTACCGATGATTTTTTTAAAATCCGTATCAACAATGCTTTTATAGTTCTGCTACGATAGGTAACTCCAGCGCTCCTAACCCCTTTGCTGATTGCCCACCAATCAACATTTGTGTGTAACGGAAAAAAACCCGCTTTTTTCAAAAACTGTGTGATGTAAAGTAATCGCTATAATTTTTCTGCAAGGTTTACTTTTCTGCAAGAGATAACGTTTACTACCTCTAATTTTTTCACAAATTTAGTGTCAATTGATTCGGAAATAGAAGTGGGGCACATCTTTTTGTACTAATTTTTTACGATGCCTCTGAAAATATAATACCTGAAATTAAAAGAAATGAAGTTTTGAGTTCAGCGTTGGGAAAGCTTTTACAAGATACTCCACACGATATACAAAGAATTTTTTTTTTCTAGTAACTGAATTAGCCCCTCTACATTTTTCCTAAAATATATTTGTGAATGATTAATAATCTGTAAATATATGGGTCAATAGTCTTTCTTACTTTCTGCAATTTTAATTTTCCACGTCCCATAGTTTACAAATAAGATGACTGTGACAGACAGAAAGACACAAGAGAGATCTTATAATAGTTCATATTTTACTTTTAAGTGCTGAACCCTAAAAATTGGTAAAGTATCTTCTTAAGCATTTTTAGAAACCACTAAAATATAAGTTTGTTACCCCACTGCGCTTCTTACATTTAAGGGAATTTTAAAAACTTTTTTTTATGCCCTAACTTGAAGCAAAAAGTTGTATACATAACCAGTTTCAAACATTTAAAAAAGCATTTCAATTTAGAAATTTTTATTTAAAAATATAAAATATAATTCAATAAGTTAAACATACTTTTTAATTCTTGACCATTTTCGTTTTATTAATATCACAGCTGTTTTACATTCTTTCTGCATAAATTTAGAAAAAAATCTGAAAATGATTCGAGAGGTAATGTATATTATGAAATTTTAAGGCAAAAATACTTTCATTTGGTGTCAATTGTAAAACTTTAATATCCGTAATAAAAACCCGTTATCTGAAATTAGGAATTAAGAAGTTTACTTAAAGCAACTAAATTTTTGTTAGTATTATTTTCAAAAGTGTTTAATTAAATAAATTAAATGCAACACTTTTAAAGTCACATTAGAGGGAATATATGTAATTAAATCATATCTTGGAAAATGAAAATACGTTGTTCAAAATGATATTTACTAGATTTACCTTAATTAAAGCTCTTTATGTAAGTTTTAACAAATTGTTGCTTTCATGGGACTGTGTGTGTTCATAAATTTCAGGAAAAAGCTGTAAGGAAAGTTTTAATTATCTAAACAATGGTATAACATTCATTTAAGTTATGTGATGGTTTTTAAATTAAAAAAAATTATTTAAAATTGTTTTTAAAGTAGATATACAATACTAATAATTTGATTACACAACACTAGAAGTATGTTTTTAAAGCAAAAAATTCGATTTTTTAAAATTCGATTAGATTTCGAAGTAGAGCACTAATTTCACCAACAAAAACTAAACCAAGATTAGAGATAAAACCCAGTTTAATAATTTTATCTGGGCGCATTTGAGTAATTTTTAATTTCATTTTTCTGTAAGAGCTCGTTTTATCAGAATCATATTAAGGCGGTATTAAAAAGAAATCCACACTAAACAACTCGAAATTCCCTAACACAAATTCAGACTCATTTTTTAAAGTAAAAACATGAAACCTCCAGACGAGATTTTTTGAAAATATTTATAAGCAACCTGTGTTTTTATTTTTCGTTCAATTAATTAGAACTTGATTTACAATAAATTATTTTCTCAGTACGACAATTTTTTTTCGTTTCCAGCTCTATCGTTTCGGGAAATTCGTTTCAAAATTCACACTTTGACAGCATTTTTTGAAATATATTATACGTTTATCACAAAATCGACCAATAATGTACATTATATAGATTCTGAGTAAGAGAACCTGTCGTTTGGAAGCAAAAATGAATTTAAAAATGAGTCAGAAAATAAGCTGCTTGAATTTGAGAGCACCCATAGCAGGATAATTTTTTCGTCAACCCTTTCTCTCTTTACTTTGTTTTTGCTGTAACAGTTGGTCTTATCAAAAACATGTCAATATGAAAATTGTAGATAATATTCAGAAAAAGTATAATAAATTTGATCAGATTAGATATCTTGTAAATTGACAAATTTATTTGGTCCTATCAAAAATTTATCAAAATAAAAGTTGTAGATAATATTAAGAATATTTATATGAATTGAAAGTAAATATAAGTGAATTTGAAATCTTAAGAATTGACGAAGTTTTGAATTTTTTTCTCCCTAAAACCCTAAGTTCTCCGCCCCTTGAGTCCATTTTTAATTTTAACAAAAATCTGTGACACCAAAATTTTCGGCCCTTTATCTGAAGTAATATTAACTTTAAATTGATTGGATGTGCATTATAATTAAGAAATTATGGAGATTTTTTCGGTTTTCACAAAGCCCCTGCCTATTTCCACCCCCTTGATCCGATTTCGTCCATTAACGAACTTGATCGAGATTTTCTACAAACTCTAAAAAAACAATTATTTTATCGACAGCTTTTCTCAGCGCGGAGGAGGTGCTATGGATAAAAAAAAAACGTTCGATGTTGTTTTTAAAACGCACTAATAATTCCCCAAACAATCTTATGCTCTTCTTTCTCTTATACTATAAATCGTGTACTACTAATGTATGAATGGACAGGCAAAAAATATTCCTTACAAAGTGTACCGAGTCTGAGGTTTTAATGAGATACATGCTTAAAGAAAATTACTATTAAGTAATTTTCTTTTCTTTTCGTTGTGTATTTATCCGTATTTTGTTATCTACGAAATTGAATTAGGGAAATATTTGTTCGTTAGATTAAGGTTTAAAATGAGTATCATTGTATTTCTATTTGTATTGTAGGAAAAGCTCTACTGTATAAAAGGAAATAACAGAAGGGGTTCTTTTGCATATCGGATTGTGGATAACAATAGGAAACAGGTTAGCGAAAAGTAAGAGTGATTAAAAAAATCTCCTGTGATGCTTAGTCAACGAACACACCGGAGAAAAAGGGCTCATATGGATTGTTTTTTTATTTTACAAGTGGACCCCCGGTGTAATTTTCTATGGATAATACGTAGTGAGAGAAACTGAGAGATGTCACACTGGAGTTTTGGGTTGGACGTGAAACGTGTAGTTTGGAATAAGAAGGATCCACTTCCGGTTTGGACACGGATTATTGTTCTGGTAAAGAGTACGTAGGTGTGAGAGTTCGGGAGATTTCGGTGTTGTTATGCCGTTGAATATACTAAGATGAGTACGGTCAGTACAAAATGAAACAATGCTATTTAACGATAAAATACAGTACGTAGATAATATCGCAACATCTAAAATAATGTTTGACAGATCTGATATACCCGTGCCTATAAATGTGACTAGTTTGTTTTAATGAAAATATTTAGTAATTAGATCTCCCATTAATATTATCTGAAGAATCCTAGTTATTAATTACCAAGCTTCTCACATTGTATCCGTTATCACGTTCTTTTGCCGGTGGCAGCAGCATATCAACTAAAGAGAGTTTACTTGCATCTTTACGTGTGGGGGATTATAGTCCAAGAGCTGTTAAACATTTTAGGGAAGGTATTAGAGGCACCCTGAAAATTTGTGCAACACTTCTTTTGTAATGGCTGAATACAAAATCGAATGTCTTGCTGAAGGATCGTGACCCAAAAACTGTGCCGGACACGTGTCAAGTGCCATTTTTTGACTACCCCCCAAAAAGGTATTTGAGGCACGCTGAGATTGAGACAGAATAATATTTATACTTAGAAAAAAATATTTTAAAAACGACAGACACTTTAGTCGACCCAAAAACTGTGCCAGACACGTGTCAAGTGTCATTTTTTGACTACCCAAAAAAGGTATTTGACGCACGCTGAGATTGAGGCAGAATAATATTTATGCTTAGAAAAAAATATTTTGAAATTGACAGACACTTTAGTCGGCACAAAAACTGTGCCAGACACGTGTCAAGTGCCAAATGGCACTTGACACGTGTCTGGCACAGTTTTTGGGCCACGATCCTTCAGCCAGACATTCGATTTTGTATTCAGCCATTACAAAAGAAGTGTTGCACAAATTTTCAGGGTGACTCACATACCTACTCAAAAATGTTCAACAGTTCTCCTACTATAATATTTGAAAGCTAATTATCACCGTGAAGGCAACGAATGGTTACAGAGACTAAATCATATAATGAAAGAAAAGTAAATATGTCGGACTATTAGACGAAATTAGGTCAAAGGCTGATTAAAAACACCTTTGTTTAACAGATGCTGCATAATCAAAGTTTAATGAGTTATTTTAAACCTATATAAATTTCAGTGAGAGTTATAACATGTTTCAGGTATCATTTTTAGTTACGGTGTACTTCCTAGAGGATAACTGACGGTCGCTAATACGTTTCAAATTTTAAGTATTTTCCTTTGTATCCTTACAAGTTTTATTAATGAGTTATAAGTAAGTTTTAAGATGATTCTTGTTTATGTAGAATATTTGAAGACATTTATGACATTTTAACTGGAGAATTATATTTTATTTTCCTAATCTTTATTTTTTAAATAATCGTGTGTGATAAGGTAGATTAATGAAAATAAATAATTTGCGTTTTTTTTATTACGTTTGGAACAGTATAATATCGCATTTCTTTTAGATCTAATAAAATATATTATTGCATAATACAATTATGTCAACTCAAAAGAAAGAGGGCCGATTACGATAACTTTTTTCATCTTCTTCAACAACACATAATTGAAGTTGGAATATGCTTAAAAAATTAATAACACAAATTTTCTAAAAATTGAGAAAAGAACACCGACAGATGTTCAATTCACGGAACAGTGTTAGCTCAATATGCTGGAATAAATATTCCCACCTCACTGTAAAAAAAATCTCTAAAGTTAACTAAAAGTTTTCTAGAAAACTCGGATTCCTAGAACTTTTTATGTAATGGCAATAACAAAAAATCTTGTAACAGATACACTTTTGCACCGTAAGTAAAAAATCTGTAAGGTAACTAAGAAATTTTAGGAAACTGGGATACCTAGAACTTTTTATGTAACTGTAACCCGGGTTACAGATTAAACTTTTGTAAGATTACTGTAAATTTAGTAGATTCTTTCGTAAAGCTACAGACTTCTGTAGCTTTACAAAAACTAGTTTTGTTGATTTACATTTTTTTTTTTTTTTTTTTTTTTTTTTTTTGTACAGGGTACAGACAAAATTTTAGTAAGCATACAGAGATTTTTTTTTCACAGTGCATCAATTCACATAACCATTTCATTTCTTAATTTATAGTGTTTTTAAATTTTAAATATACAAAATAATATTTCTTAAAAGAAATTTTAAGGACAAAACAGGAAGCACATTGTTCAAGCGAAAGAAAGGCTACCTAACTCCCAAAACTTTAGTTTTCATAATATTGTAGCAATATATTGTTCTTAGATGCGTGTTTTTATAGGAAATTATTACAAGAACAGTCATCTGAAAACTGCTATATTACGCTATAGTCTTTTTGCGACCACAGAAGGCGGTCATATTTTATGAGGGATACCATGAAACATATGTGGGAGACTTCGATATCTTGATTCTTAAAGGTTTTCCTGTTTTCTGTACTATTTTACAGCTGTACACAAAGTTAAATGGTATAAATTTAGTTTAAAACCCATTACACGCCAAAGCTCCCGTTGTGGAAAGAAAAGTTTTTTTTTTTTCTCAAAATATTTTAAATATTTTTAAAAATTGTATTTTGTATAGAAAAGTTAAGTTTTTCGAAGATTTTTGTTTAAAAGACAGATTTTAGTTTTTGCGACTATCTCAAGTAAAAATACTAAAAAGAAGAAAATAAATTCCACAGATTTTATAAATAGAGTGAACATGTAAAACCAACATTTCAACTAACAATACATTTTATAAATAGATCCATTAAAAAAAAAAAAAAAAAAAAAAAAAAGGTTTCTTTGGAATGTTCCAATAACGGGAGCCTAGGCAGGTTCTGGTAGTAATTCCGTTCCTTTGTTAGTAAGAACGCTTCAATAATAATAATTAAAAAAAAATGAGCACGCATATAGAAAGTGTGAAGGAACTACTTAAACTGTTCGAATAAAATACTTGATTTGAGCACTATATGACAGTGAATGGACTGTGACGTGATAGTAAAAAAAAAAAAAAAATATATTTTTGGCTATTTTGCTTCTACTGTGAAATGTAATGTTTTCAATAGATTCAATTTTCTTGCGGGTGGCCAGTGTGAAAAACAATATATGCTTTCTATAGTTTGTAATATTTATCTGACGATTGCTACAATATTCTTTTTAATAATAGTTTATAAATCCAAAGAAAAAAATAGTGTTTTTAAGAAAATAAGCAAAATAATTTTCATTTAAAAATACATAGTATTAAATTTGGTTTAACGCACGTTATTTTTGGAATGGACATTACAATTCAGAAGCAAAATATTGATAATTTCTTTAAAGATATAATATCTTGGGGAAAAATTGAAAACTGGTTTATAATATCATGCATTAGAATAGCATTTATATTACTCTGAAATACTTACGTGATATATTCATTCACTTCTGATTTGTGTTACATAATAATTTCTGGGTAGTCGCTTCAGACAATAAAGACCAATTTCGGTTGATGATTCAAACTTATAATGCAAATTACTGATAAATTTCAAATTTGTTTTTCGAAAGGCAGAATGTTTCAACACCTTTAAATACCTTTTACAGCAGGATAATTCTAGGATAAATGGCCATAAAAGAGAGCTGGCCAGCCTAAATATTTCAAAAACTATACCATAGATTGCAACATAAACTTTGTTCGTAAGAAATAGTTCAACGTATTCATTCATTGCGACATGCAACTTCTTTTTCAATTATAAAAAAAAGTGTAATTTTAATGTTTATTTAATTTAGTGGTTGGATACTTTTGTTGAGTTAGTCCGTAAGGCATGGTGACGTCACAGTGACGTCCTTGTAAAGTCACACTGTGATTTTGTGGCCGTCGATGTGACGTCATAGTGACTAAAATGCGAAGTCGTTATGGCCGTTTTAGAGGTCATTTGTGACCACTCTGTGAAGTCGCGGTGTGACACATTTGTGAAAAGTGTGCCAATTGTGACTACTTTGGCATTAAGTTTGAGACGAGCCTGTGAAGAAAGCGACAATCCTTTGAAGTCACAACGTGACCAATTTGTGAAATATGTGTCATTTGTAACGAACTTGTCATAAACACTATGCTGATTTCAAATGAAAATCAAATTTCAAATCAGTTGCTTAAAAGACGCAAAGGCCAACATAGTAAAAAAGATTCCATGGCGGGACTCGAACTCGGGCCATCAGTATAGCTCACTGACAGTCTACCGACCAAACCACATGAAACCATACCAGCCTCGAAAAATTCTCACTATTACATGGTGGCAATTCATGCAGCATGCAGCACAAGATGGAATATTTATCGTGAGCCACCGACATGGGGTAAGACGAAATTTAATTAAATCCAGCATCGATTGAAACTGTATTAATATTTGGAAAAATTCCAGAGAGAACCATTCACTTGCATACATTATATCAAATGAAAAATAAATTTCGAATCAATTGCTTAAAATGCAATTTTAATTTGAAATTTGATTTCCATTTGAAATATTGTATGCAAGGCGAATGTTTCTCTCTGGCAAAATTTCCACGTATTTATATAGTTTCGATCAATGCTGGATTTAATTAAGTTTCGTGTTTGCCCCTTGTCGGTTGCTCACAATAAATATTCCATTTTGTGTTGCGTTTGTAGCCTTGCCAACATGTCATAGTAAGAAATTTTCAGGCTGGGTATCGTTCCATGTAGTTTAGTCCGTAGAATGTCAGTGCGCTATACTGATGGCCCGGTTTCGAGTACTGGCATGGAATCTTTTTCAATATGTTGACCTTTGTGCCTTATAAGCATTTAATTTGAAATTGATTTTCATTTGAAATACAGTATGTAAGAATGTTTCTCTCTGGAAAATTTTCCAAGTTTTAATAGAGTGATGATTATTGTCATAAACACTGCGATGAATTTTAAAATAAACTTTTGTTTGAAATACAAAATCTTATCATTTTACCGTAATTTTTAGCAAAATATCACTATTTTGGAGGAGTCCTATTCTGCTAAAATATTTTTAATTTTTCCACTGAAAAAAACAATGCTTATCAACTGATATCTTTTTTTTTATTAAGTTCTAAGCTTGATCTTGAGTTCAAGCTTGATCTTGAGTTCAAGCTTGATCTTAAGAATGTGTAAGTTTTTTAACGTGTTGTGATTTGTCATTTCTTTATTAGATACGAACATGGAGTCTAACGGATATTAATACAACTCTTATTTATAGAACATGATAAGCCTAATTTATTAACATTTATTATTCCCGTGAATATTGTATTTTGTGAACATGAGCTAAATATATTTGGTATGTTTTATAGGAAAAGACTGATCTGGGAAACAGAAAAAAAGTAAGAAAACTCATTCGTTAAGCATAGATTATAAAACACTTTCCAACGGTTCCTGAGTGCTTTAACAAGACATCGTAATTTAGGGAAAAAACGTAAATAAAATAACTAAGTAAACATTTTAGAAAACTCATAAATCATTTGAAGAACAGATTTCAGTAGTTACCGTCCATATCCAAATATGTTTTCCCATTCTTTTGAACAGGCCTGTATTTGATATGTAGGTTCATATATATACTGTATAATGGGAAATTTTAGTGTAGCAAGAAAACGCATAACAGGTTGAAATTCTCTTTCAGCAATTTATACTAATATATGGAAGCATACTTGGATACTTTTGTACAACCCTGTGGTTTACCTAGAACCTTTATTACACGCCACTATTTAGTTAAAATTTAATTCAAACTAAAACACTCTTACAACTGATTAAATCATATTTCCAGAAATTATAATTTTTAGACAGCCATGTATCCAATACTTTGCGTGATCCTGTATATCATTTTATCAATATTCTACAAACATTTCTTAGTAAATTAAATGCAGTTCAACGTAAAAATGCATAACTCTTTTAAAAAGCACATTTAAGAAATTTGCCCCCATACTCAGTAACCCTTACGAATAATTTTGTGTAACCCTGTATGTTAATTATAGCATTTATATACACCATATACTATGCATAACTATAGTGAATCATAAAAGTGCATTTCATCATTAAAAATTCATTTCTAGCAATCATCGCCAATGAACAGTACTTCGGATAATATATAGTATGCGAAATATTTTGTGTGCCCCTGTAAATGTAATGTACACTTCGTATTATCATGAAATAATTTATAGTATGTGAACCTCATCGACGTATATCAATTTCATTATATATGAAATAGATTAACATAGTTACCCTCACAGCATGCATGGTCACAGTGACGTCGTTGTGAAGTCACTGTAAGTCACTGTGGTCACGTCACATCTGTGACCAAAATGCCACCACTCAGTGATGTCACATTGTGACTGAGATGTGAACTTCATAGAAAACTTTAAAAAATTACGAAAATTCTTCAAAACATGTTATTTACTGTGAAATTATATTTTTATGGAAATTAAAAAAATGTGACGTCACTGTTATGTCACTGCTATGTAACGTACGTCACGTCACATATGTGACAAAAAAAAACCACCATATTGTGTCACAGTGTGACAAAAATATGAACTTCAAAAATCTTTGAAAATGAAGAGAAATATTTTAAACAGTCACGAGTTACAGCGGCATAAGGAATGAAAATATATTAGTGGATAGCAAATGGTAGATTCTGTCACTAAATGGGAGGGGGGGGGATAATAAATAAAGTGCACGATACAAGCATTAATAAACTAAATTTTCAGACTATATTTTATCAATTTGATATCTAAGACAGTGAATGTATACATTTTCATGATTTTAATTTTATCTAGCATTTGGTTAATATATTTAGAATTAGGAATATTAAATTTATACACTTTACATATTTAGTTTGCTGGGAGGAAATTTCTTTCTTTCTTTCTTTCTTTAGCGACCAGGATTATTCGAAACACTTCTGTGGCTTCAAACTAAAAATTTTCTATTACAGTTAAATTTGCACCTTTTAATGAGCACGTAGAAAGAGTCTTCAGAGTTTAGTCATCTATGCATTTCTTGCTATAGAATACTTTTATAATTTGTATTCAAGTCATAAATTCTACTTCTTTCAGACTTTTTAAATAAAATTAGCATTTTCCGAAAATAAAAGAAATATACAAAATTTGTGCAAAACAAACTTTATTTTAAAAAAAAAGAAAAAAAAGGCGGGGGGGGGTCGTTATTACCATTATATTTATTTTTACAACCTTTTAAAAATATAAACAATGTTTTATCTAACAAACTCTAATTATGAATATTATTATTATAATTATTTAGAAAAAAAGAACTTTACAATACATTTTAACTTGAATTATTTGGTACGGATAAAAAGAAAAGGTTAAATACATTGGACATTTCTTCAAATACAAAATTTTAATTAACGATACTTTCAGAAAATTACTGCGCATTCATGTTCCAAATCTCTTGTTTAGAAAAACATATAATCTGTAACAGACCACCTGCTTGAAAATCGTCTGCCCACACAAAAATAAATATGAGAAGACGCGGGAAATAGTTCACTGTTTTTAGAACATCACCACGTCTACAACACTTTAAGATAAGGAAATGATCACTTTTTGGACACACGGATATTAATGCAACGTATATGTAAGTCTTATTTAATTTAAATATTTTAAATTCGTTAAATATAATAAATTCGTCTCTACCGCTATTTTGTATTTTACGGCCGCCATTTTAAATTTATAAAAACAAAACCTAGCCTATAACCATCGGACGGTACAGGCGAATCGATAGAGACCTCATTCATTAAAATCCACCTAGCCGTTGGGATGTTTCAAAGGTATAAAGAAATCCACATTCTCAGATACACGTGAAACACATAACCCTTCTTGGCAGTAGGGTAATAAATACGTCCTTCGTGCGCAAAGCCCCAAATTTACAACATATTCGCAATTGGAAAACTCATTCCTAACTAAAACATTGTTACGAAAACCCCAATATCAACTCCCTTACTCGACTGTTATATTTTTTTATGCCCCGAAATTTAATGTGTGTTTATTAAAATAAATTATCAGACCCACCAGTGGCCGAGAGGTTCAAAGCTGGTAGAGGTGCTGGGTTCGAACCCAACCTCACCCGTCGGACTAATCGTTCAGTGTTTTCTCTGGTTTTCTTCAAACCTTGGACTTCCTTGCGTAAATACGGGTTATGTTCCCTCAGGAAAACCCTCCACGGAGATCACCCTTCCCCTTCTCGCCCATATCCCTCATATAGATAAATCGATATCATAAACAACACCAATACAAACTAAAATAAATTATCACAATAAAGTTAATTTCATGCACCTACTGTTTAGTAGTTTTATACACTAGCTTATTTAATTTTCTATCCATTATGCGATTTTTAAAGCGTTACTGTTTTTTGAAAACACCATTTCTAATACTATGATTTGTCTTATTTAATAGAACAATTCTGTGAAATATATCCTGTGAAATTATCCAGCATATTTGCTACCATTAACAGCAAAGTTTTATAAACCATTCTTATAAAAGTTTATATTTTAGAATCACTTAATAAATTGGAACCAATGCAAAATGGTTTGTACATAAAACATTAAGAAATAATCACTGAATATTGCTTAATTTGTGAAAAGAACCTATTAAGAATTTGTTATTATTTCAAAGTAATAAAAATTATACAAATGTTTTAAACACATACACAAACAAGGATAATTAGAAATACATTTAATGGCAATTATCTCTATAGGAGATAATTTTAGAAACGTATTTCGAGATACAAATCTATAAAAATAAAATATAGCTTTAGATTAGGGTGGTTCAGCCGTCTATGTAAAAAATTAAACTTTCATGTATATACCGGGTCACCCCTCAATTTTTTTAGACTTATGTATAGTAATATTCTGGCAGAATTTGAACTTCATATTTCAACTGCAAGCAACATGCTCAACACCCACTAACTTCACAAGTTTGTGTATTTCATTCTGATTTTTCTATATATTTGTTAAAAAAAAAATAAAGACCTCCAAAATAATTTTTTTAGAAAAGAATAAAACAATATAGAAGTAAAAAATAGAAAGGTAATCATATTTGGTCTTTAATAATACAAAACTGTGTCTAAAACTGATTTTTTTCGTCGTTTCTGATGGAATGCATATTCTGTTGGCTTCTATGACGTGCAGCAAGAATTGCTTTCCATCTTCATCATTTGTTATGATTTTATTGAAATCTACATTAAGCTTAACCCATCGTTCTGCACTGTCATTCACTACTTGTAAATTGTGAGGACATTCTTTTCCCTTTGGATAGTCATCATTGTCATTTCATTTTTCAGGAGAAGGCTTAATAATGATTTCCTTATATTCATACGAGGTAAAAGTTTTGTTGTTCTTCTTGTTGCAAAGTCTGACAGTCGTACACCATCTAAAAATCTCAAATTCTCATCTTACATAACGCTTCTTAAGAGCTTGAATAGCTGTAAATCGCTCTACAACAATTTGTCTTCTTCCATTTAAATTCTGTCAGAAAAGAGAGAAAGTCTTATGAAGTCATAAAGAGTCATATCATGTTATATACACTCAGACATGTGATGTTCCATCACTTTTCTAGCAGAAACCGCAACCCTCTTTGTCTGTTGATAGATAATTTTCGAGAACTTTAACTGTGTTGGAATAAATTCCTCGTCTGAAGGCTCAGAGTTTTCCATTATACTATTTAGACAAATATTGGATGGACAGATGGTAGCTGAAGGTAAAGAGACTCTAATTCTTCA
Organism: Maratus speciosus; assembly: GCA_963932465.1. NCBI lineage: Eukaryota > Metazoa > Arthropoda > Arachnida > Araneae > Salticidae > Maratus > Maratus speciosus. The sequence goes on from OZ010789.1 coordinate 42,685,696, forward strand.
TTCTTCTTTTATTCTCTGAAGAGAATGTTCACACTTTTTTCGGTAACTCTTTATCTTTTAAACCCATATACATTTTACAACTGATTCTTTGATCTTGAAGAAAATTAGAATCTTCTAAGTCCAAGATATCTAACCACTCCTTTTCGTTGGGCTGTAGAAAAAGACCTTTGTTTTTATTTAACAAACGCCAATGAGAATGAATGTTTTCTATTTTTTTTTAATTATGTATGTGTTTCTTTTTTTTTGTAGGAATATCAGATCATTGTCATATCTGCATTAATCCTTTAACTGTCAAATGACTAACATATTGTACCAATTTTGATTTTTTCAACTGATAAAAAATACGCTGAATGATTTGTCTTGTAATAGTTAGTTGTCTCAATCTGGTCAACTGGTCTAATGATCTTAGATTGCAAATTTTTAGCTTTGAAATTTCTTTAAACAGAAAAGAACGGCTATTTTTCATAAAATTAAAGTTGTTGGTTAATACACAACTTTTGTGATTATTTTATTTCATGTTAGGCTTAGTGTTTATCTTATTAACTGTAACACGAATAATGTTTTCATCCCATAACAGTAGATTCATATTTAATGTAGTTAATGTAACCTAAATATAATTCTTCATACTTATTTAAAAGTAAAATCTCTTCCACTAAATAATTAAATGTATTATAAATATTATTTTCATTTGTCACCTTTCACTTAGGAATAACCATGAGCTAAATGCAAACAACTTCAGACAGATGTTTGCTGCCGGATGCAGGATTTGAAAATCTATAAGATAATTATCTATTATATATATATAATACAAACGGAAATTTCGTTCCGAACGCCGAGATTTCGAGTTCTACCGCATGGATTTTGACGGAACTTATACCGTTAGATAGGTATCGTTCCAGGGAAGGTTTTAAGCTATAACACATCATTCTACCTAGATTAGTTATAGAATTATTACGGAAAATTCTTTTATATTGAACTTAGTTACTTCATATTTCCTTAAATATCTGGGCTCCTATTGGTCGTAGAGCTTAGATCTCGCGCCAAAAGTAGCTCCGAAGCACCCAAGCAAACTTTTCCCCGCGATTATTTTGCCGTCTTCCGATTTCCTCTAACTCTATTAGGGGCCCGCGTAGGGCCCCTTTAAAATATTTTTCGTAGTAATTTCAGCAATTATCTTAAATTATTGGTTAAGACCGCCACCCTCCCGATTCATGTATCTACGGAAAGGTTGCATGAAGGAGTTTCGTTCAGATACACTTTCGTTAAGAATAGAGTGCGCTCCCTGGTGGTGGAATGTGGAACTAACATAACGCGATATTGTTAAAATTAGGAAATCTAACAATGCGATCATTTTTAAACTTTGAGATAGTTCATAACACATAATCTATTATCTATTCTATTATATATATATAAAATCTATTATCTATTCTATTATCTATTATGTATATAAAATCCAAACGGAAATTTCGTTCCGAACGCCTAGATTTCGAGTTCTACTGCATGGATTTTTACGGAACCTATACCGTTAGATAGGTATTGTTTCATTGAAGGTTTTAAGTTATAACACATTATTCTACCTATATTAGTTTTATAATTATGACAGAAAATTCTGTTATTTTGACGATAAGGTTACCATTTTATTTCTTGGCGAAGTTTTTTGTTCTTGAAAAAATTGAAACGGCTATTACACCTAGAAAAATAAAAGACAAAAAACTGTTACTAATTTTATTTAAAATCTTTAAAAAAGAAAAAAAAAAGAAATCCATTTTAATGAGTGATAATATTAAAAAACGAATATATTTAATTTAAACATGAAAGAGAATGTTCGTAATACTTAAAGAATTTCTCAGTTGAAATATTGCAATTGAAATAATATTTGGCGATTTATCTTTTGCATCAGGTTAAGAAAAATGCATCTGAAAATTGATAAAATGATATCAAGGAAGTTCCCCGTAAGCGCATGCTCAGCATTATTTGAAAAAAAATTATAGAATATTCTTCTCATAAATATATATATATCCATAAAAAAATCGGCAGAACATCTATTTAGCATTCCTAAAAAAATAATGAAAATTTCATTTTTTGCGATTTAGCGCTGGATGGCGACACGATAAAATTTTGAATAATACTATGATAAATATTCTTTAAGAAAAACTTTTTTAACTCTCGATACGAAGTTAGTTTAAGTAAGTTTAACTTAAATAAATACATATTTATAACTGCAGTTTTGTCATATACATTTATATATGTAACAATGAAATTTAACGATCGTATTTATGCCGTTTACAATGAAATTTAAATGGATTAAAAGTGTTTCAAACTCAAATTAAGGTCCGATTCTGAGCATTGGCAATTTGACTTCGATATTGTTAGTGCCAGAGACAACAAGAGAGTTTTATTGCCATGGAAACAACAATTTAATATCGAAATGTTTAATGATAGCATTCTTAATTAAAATACCCTTAAAACTTATACAGCCGGTGACTCCGTATAAAATTAAATAGCTCAATACAAGTAACACGCAATTTGCATATATTATATAAGCTTACAGCAAAAATAGTAAACTAATCCACAGTTTACGTTTAAATTCATTGAGCATTAGGCATTTAATTACTTATTTAACAAGGAATTTATAAATGCATTTCAATCTCTTGCATTTGGCGAGGAAACCTATTGGTTCGCCAAAGAGCGTCGCGCGTTCGTCTGTTCGCGCCAAATACTCGAAAAAATATTTTTTTTACAGATTTTCTACTGCGATTCGACCGCTGTATTTTTACCGATCTTTTATACATACATTTCCTACATACATGAGTCATTTTATTAGCATTTCCTTTTTCAAAATATTTTGAGTATGCGTTTTAAGGAGACCTTCCTTGTGAGTAACAATTATTATTATTATTATTATTATTATTATGTATCTCTTACAGAAAAAACTAGCAGATGTAATTATAAAAATAATGATATTACATAAATAGCAGTTAATATTATAAAAGTGGAGTTAAATATTTAAATTTTAATGCAAACGTTCCCCCCCCCCACACACACATATTATAAATAATTTAATTTCAGATATTTAAAATATTTTTCGTGTACTTTACTACGGATACATGCTATTTTGTTTTTCCCCAAACTTATGACTTTTATAACCTCGAACTCAGATCAACAAATATTGTCCACTCTTTTTTTTTTTTTTTTTTAAACATATATCGCCAATTTTTCTTTTAGAAAAATCTACTGTTTCAAATGTTAAGTACTAAAGATTATTCTTAAGAAAATTTATGCAATTTTGCATTATTAATACCACAAAAAAAAAAATATTTTGCAATAAAAATTGCTAACTGAAATACATTTTCGATTGTCTTTTTAATTCGTCATCCCATTTTCAGTTTTTTTTAAGGTTTTTGATATTGGATTAATCTTCCGTAATCAGGTTACCTGCTAATTAGTGTATTTACTGAACTATTTAGATGTTTCTTTTATATTTGAAAGAGTCAGATCAGTGATCAGACAGTGACTGTCAGACAGTGATCGCGATTGTAGAGGATTACATGAAATTTGTACTTAGCTATTAGTAAATTTATGTTTTTTCATTATGAAGCAAACGGAGAACAGAAGATTTAGTATTATATATATTTTTATTTGCAGTTATTTTACTGTCACTAAAAAATAAATACTTGGGAAAAAAATTTGAAATTCCAATGGTGGCTGGTGGAACAATATTTGTTGATTTATCATTTTAGCCTAGATAAGAAAAAAAGTACCTGAAATGCAGATAAAATTGAAAATAGAAATCATTATAAAGCAAGTTCTTCTGACGCACAATCCTATTCACTAAACTGAGGGAAAAATTAACGATTTTAGGTTTATTTAGGCAGCAGACTGAAGAATAATGTAATTTTGAAAATAAAAAGTGTATTTATTTCTCCGTGTTATTGCACTCTTTAGAGAAATGAAAAAAGGTCTTCGGTGCATCAAAAAGATTATTTCGTTATATTATAACGTGTTAGGTTATTAAGTTTTGTATAACTGACTTTATTTGTCATTTACAAAGAGTATTTTTGGCGAAAGATCTATAATTCAGCCAACAGCAATTTGACTTTATTTAATGGGATGTAGTCTGGCGCATAATTACGTATGTTTTACTTGTGTTAACTCTGGTAAATTTGTAACCATATAGTTTGCAAACACTTCTAATATTTGCCGTAAAACTTAGCTGTGCACCCGATTATGGACGATTGGGAAGATTTTGATTGGATGAAAACAAGAGGTTTATTTTTCTATCATAATGAGTTATCGAGTTTTTTTTTTCAGGTTAACAGTTACATAATTGCAAGTGGTATATATATATAAAGGAAATGGTAATGAAAATGACATTATTTTAATATTATTTTTTATTCAAACACTTCATTTTTAAAAATCCACTTTTATGTGATTTACATTTCTTTTAATGAAAGTTAAAGACTTTTTGTGTGCAAACAATTTATTACATTTTTTTTTTACCGTATTTACTCTGCTGTAATCCGAAGATAGAAAACTGCAGTAGACCTGCTAGAAGACGTGTATTACAAAATATAATGCAACGTAGAGAGAAATTGTATTTAAGCTACCAGAACCACACATAGCACCAAGCTGAGAAGCCCGGAGTTCAAGAACTATTAAACGAAAGTGAATAATCCGAACATAAATAATGTTCAGTGGTCACTCTCTGCAATCATTGTAATTATCTTTCCTTTTAGTAGTGTGGTGACTAGAGAACATTTTAACATTTCTGATTATCACAACGGCCGTATTTTCTTCCCAACCTCTACTTTAAATATATACTGTAAAAATAATTTCTTCTGAATAGTCCGAATTTTGCTTAACCCATGAGATATTATAATAGCTAAATAGCGTTCGCATAGTATTCAGCAAATGCGGAAAGATTTTCCCGGTGAAAGTCCATATTAATTTAAAATACAAGGTCGAATTCATAATTTTGTTTGATCAATGATCATTTGGAAAATGGACCAGCGAAGCGGGTGTAGCCTGCTAGTTTAAAATAAAAATTATCATGAAAAATTAAAGTTTCACTGGCAGATTGTTTTCAGTTGGTTGTAAAAAGAGTTGGTAGAATTCTTGTTTTGGTTTAGTGTTGGCTGTAACTTTATCATGTAAATAATTCTCAGAAATGTTGCTACATATAATAAAATATTTCAGAAATATTTAAATACAAATATATATAATATAATAAACTAAATTTCTTCCAAAAACATCTGGAGAAAAATTAAATATTTCTGAAGTATAAAATACTGTTGCATTTCCTATGCTTCCGCTAATGTTAAATTGTGGGGTCACTGAGCACCCTCTTAGAATTCGCGTAAGAAGTTAAAAAATTACCAGCATTATATTATTGATGAGTCTAAAAAAATTAGGGGGTGGCCTGGACTCTAGCTCAAAAAAAGTTTTTTTGAACCACCCTACTTTAGATATGCCATTTGTAAAACACAAGGTTGTTTACTGATAAAAATCTGAAATTTAATTTCTTTTACAATACCGTTTTCGTATTTATACAATTTTATAGTAGTATAAGTACGAAAACAATATTATAAAGAATAAACAAGTAATACTTGTTCGCGTGTTTAATTCTACGTGATTGTGGCAAAATGATGGTGACCATCTCTGCTCCAACCTAGGCTACGTTTTATGTCAGTACAACAAAATCCAATGGTGTCGCAGGAGCAAAAACCATTCAGTAGTAGCGATTTCTGTAATATTCTTTAGGCTAGAAACTTGAAGTTTGGAGAGGGGTTACTTTTAAAATGTAAATTCCTGCTATTAATGATTTCTAAAGTTTCAAAATTTCAAAGTTTATAATGACCAGAAAAACTGGTAATTTTCGTCTAATTTGGTTTTTGATTAATTTTAAACCATTGGCAGCATCAGGAAGAGATCCCATGTTTGAATTCTAGCACAGGTATTTTCCGCCTAGTTGGAAAATTATAAATCATATTTATAACTGTTACGTATAGAAACTTGATATTTGATACGACTGTTACTTTTAAGCTGGAAATACTCGCAACAGAATATAAAAAAATACTCGAAATGTAAAAAAAAGTTGCAGGCACAAAACAATTCTAATATTACATTTTGTATGATACTGCGGGGCAAAATCTTACAGTTTCGCCTGGAGATGCAATGAAAACGTTATAGAAACATCCTAAATAATAATTTACTGTACTTATTCGGTCTAGAAACTAGAAATGGATTATTATACGAGATTTCATTTTCCCCCAAAAAATATCGAAGTACCTAATAACATTTTAATGAGAGAACAACTGGTTGCACAGCAGTTACTTAAATTTTGAAAAAAAAAATATTTTTCCTGTAAGAAGAATATTCAAATAATCCATTATTTTACATCGAAAATCTTCCGTATGCAGACACGTTGCATTTCTATTGATTTTTAACTTTTTCTGTTACTAAAACGGATTTGATTTCAGTGTATTGGCATTATTTTATTTTAACCCCTAAATGCATACTGATGCATATATGCATCACTTTTTATTTAAATCTTACCAAGCACTATATTTCCATAGAACTATTAATTCTGTAAAATGTGTAAAAATATGCTACTAAATAATGTTAAAAATCTATCTTAAAATTTCTGGTGCCTAAACTTTGATATAACAATAAAAAAATCAATTCTAAAAGTATAATTCGTGCATTTAAAGGTTAAGTTATATAAAGTAAAACATATATATAAAATAAGGTATTTAGATTCACACATATTAAAACACTTACTAATTTGCAGAATTTTAGTTTTCACTTGCATTGCAAATGTGCAACTTTAGAAAATGTTGACGTATTATACGAAAAATGTATATCTGATTCTTTTTCGTTATTTTTCCTGTGTTCCTTTCTGAGAATCATATATAATTTTTTTGAAACAAAGTAAAACGTCTTGCACTTAAGGGCTAGATTTATTTTGGATACCTCGTGTGTAACAATTTGACTAAAACATGCAATTTTCTTGTCTCAGTTCGCATTAAAAAGTTTGCGAAGTCTGGTAATCACTCAAATATCTCATTTTTTTTTTGCTTTCAATGACATTTACGATACTATAGAAAAGTTTTTTCGTCGTTGATGGAATTTTAGTTCTAGAATCGTTTAACAATACATATGTTGTCGCTTCTATTCAGCATTGTTATGTTAATTCACAAGATATTTTTTATGTTAAATTGATTTACGTACCAATTATTTTTTATATTAATATCGCTAAAAATATTCATTGCTTGCCCACCAGAAGTAAATTTTTAATATCATTGTAAAATTTAAGGATATTGTCATTATAAACACTTGTAATTGGTTTACAAGTGTTTTTGGCTTTCAAGCCAAGTGTAATTCGCAAGTGTACAAGTGTAATTGGTTTACAATCCCTATAGGTATTGTGACACCTACAGGGCTGTCACAGGCAACTATTTTTTAATTCTACCTCCCACCACTTTCACAAAACAAAAATATTTGACATACATTTTGATAACATTTGCAAGATAAATATACTACAAATTATTTTTTTAAATAGTTGTGCGAATGCAATAGAAAATATTCTATTGTGGCAAACCTGCTCTTAATCCTTTTAATTTCTTAAGAAAAATATTTCTATATACTTCTATATTCCTTTATTAACACATTTATTTCACAGCATCACTGAATATTTTCACTTTTCATACACATTCAGTGTAAGGACTGCATTGTTATGACGTTAATAAACCCGATTATGTAAAAATTTATTATATGTTTAGAGTTGCAGGTTTCTTGAAGGCGTTATTGCTGAATTTAAATCTATTGTCTATGTATGCGCGTATGCATGCTTGTATATTAGAAGTTCACCATATTTGTCACATTATAAAGTGCCCTGAGTTCGTTTTTTTGTGTTTTTAAGATGAAGTCGCTATATTTGTACATGTGTTGGTGAACACGATGAACCCAAACTTTCGACTGAAGTTCAATTTTGTGAAAATGTTACAGAAGACTGTCAAAAGAACTGTATACTTTTTCAAAGAACACTGCAAAAAAACCACTCTAGATTTGCCAGAACAAACTCGATCACAGTGAATGTGCAGTATCTTTCTTTGGTTTCCTGGCTATATTAACATGGAAAATACAGTAGTTGCGTAAAATTAACAGCACAATGTGCTGGCAATTTGGACGCGTTTTTTTTACTTCACAAACTGCTGGCGTCCAAATTGCCAGCACATTGTGCTGTTAATTTTACGCAACTACTGTATTTTCCATGTTAATATAGTCAGGTGACCGAAGAAAGATATAGCACATTCACTGTGATCGAGTTTGTGCGCGAGATGAACAGTACTTTGTACTGTAAAAATGTCGTTTTTTACAGAGAAATTGTCCAACAGGTTTGATATATAAACCTTCCATCAAGAATTTATCAGTCCTTTTGTGACAATAACTAATATGTTTTTCTGTATATTTCAGTGGATTGTATTTTTATTCCTCATGTTCATCTAATGTCGACATAATAACTATAGTACACAAGAACGTGACTTGATTAAGTAAATTTTTTTCGTAATTTTTTAAAAATGATTATTCAAAGTATTTTTTTTTTTTTGTATATAAAAATAATTTTTTACAAAATAAGTGTAAATGTTTATGTGTTAAGTTTTTTGGAAAAAAAATAAAGACAAAATTTAAACGAAATATGTTTAAATATATATATATTAAAGAAAAACATAATTTGAAGAACAAATTGAGAAAGAGAAAGGGTTAGAACTCTAGTAGTTATTGGCTCTCTCATTTTTAAAACAAAGTGACGTATTTGTATAAATAAACACCATTTAGCTATTAAGATATTCTCTGATGATGAGCCTGAAAGGCTTGGAATTTGAATAAAATATATATATTTAACTTGTAATTTTTTTTCATTACATTAGTCGCCTTTTAAGTAAGATTGTGGACATTTTTAATGTTCACATTATATATTTTACAAAGAATTTAGTTAAATAAGTTACGTATTTTCCGTTACACATATTTTTCAAGTTACATTTGGATTAACTGGCAACCTAGGTCAAATCAAAGTATTCTCTAAATTGTTATTGTTATTTTATCTTTTTACTTCTTTCAGGACATTTGATATAAGTGTTATTATTTCATATTTTTGCGTATTTTTTTCAAATTCATCAGTTAATTCATTCATCATGACACAATTTCTTAACATAATATTTTTACTTTAAGCATTATAACAGTTCTATATTTTTTGACTGAACTGTAACTTTTTAAGGCGGTTGCGCTAGCCCCCATTTCTTAGCCAATTTTTATTTTTTTTTAGACGTTTCTTATCTAGGTGCAATTATCTAATTTACTAGACCTTTAAAACTCTCTTTTTCTTGAAAAACAAAGGCACAAAACTACTCAAAGAATAATACATCTACAGAACTATAACTGTCGGCTAAATGAGCAAAAGAGGGGTTTCATAACAGAAGCTGAATTCCAAATTAAAACACGTTCCAATTGCTAACCTTATCTATTATTATATATTTATATTTAATTTATTATACCATACATATTTAATCTACCATACATGATCTTCTTATAATGTTATTCTTTAAGAAAAAGTGCTTGCTTGAAAAAAGGTAAAAGTTTTAACTTGTTTTTCTTCAAGAAAAAATGCTTGCTGGAAAAAAGTAAAGTTTTGAACTTTATAAACGGATTTTTCTAAGTTTCATCCACTTTCAAATTTTTAAATAAAAAAGTGGAGAATTACGGGAATGCTAATTTGATTATAATTAAATCACATTTAATATATGTTGTAGTAATTAAATTTCTGTCCTGCATGGCATGCCTTTAATTAGATATTTTTAAAGAAAATGCGTTTTCCTGAAAAATAGGTAGGTGTTTAAAAATTAGAAAAACTGATAAATATTTTACCTTTTCAAAATTTATAAATCGGAATGTAGGGAATTTTAGAAGAAATGGTAATTAAATTAAAATCAATTCACATTTATGACCTCTAGTCTGAATAGTTTTTCAAAACTTTCATAAATCTTATTTAATAAATATTTTTCTGAGTTTACAGCTTAGAAAAAAAAGTCTACGGTTGATAGATAAAAAATTGCATTAAAATCATTGATTTAACTCTTTCTAGTAACTAGATGCAATTATTTTGTTTTACATGACAATATGACTTTTGTAAAAGAAAAAAAAAATAATTAAATCACAATATCGCAATTGTTTATGTAAGTATCGTCTGCTGCATATTCCTTGGTTTCGTGTGCTCCGAATCCATGTAAGTTTCTTGTTCTTCTTTTCCACATGTGGCAACACTCTGTGTTTATTCTGTTTTGGTTCTTGTTGTTCTAGAATGTGTAAAATGATGGAATGTAGTAATCCGCTGTTGACTCGCATGTGTTTAGTGTTAAAATAAATTCGTGTTTACAGTCCGCTTTGGTGTGTTTATGTGAACGAACCAGTTGTGTAAGTGATTAGTTAAAAACGCAAAACCATATGTTGGTACAAGTCTAGCTGGAGCGCTAGTGAAAAATAAAAGAGTACAATCGAACAGTTTATGAACTGCCATGTGATATCGTCTGTGATGATAACAATACCTCAGGTTGTGAGGTAAGTTAACTTTGAACATTCTATTTCATGTCTAAAAATAATTTTTATTTAAAAGTGTAGAATTATTTTGAAAGTATACAGTTTAGATATTTTAGAACTAGTTTTGGGCTTGATTTAATCAAAAATGAGTGAACTGGTATATTTAAAAACAAAAAGAACTGCTCTACGGAGAAGTGTAACAAATTACATTAAGAAAATTGAAAGTATAATCGCAAGTGATGATATTAATGTAATAGAATTAGAAGAAAATATTGAATTGTTAAAACAGAAAGAAACCGATCTAAAAAAACTTGATAGGGAAATTGAAGATTTAATTACAGAACCTAAACAATTAGAAAGTGATATAGATAGCGCACAGGAAATCTCAGATAAAATTAATTTGTGGAAATTTAAGGGTAAAAAAATATTGAAAATACAAAATGCTGAGCTAAATAAGAGCGAAATGAAATCTGATAGTATAATTTCAGAAAATGTGTTTGAGATTATTGCATTACCTAGGTTATCATTACCTACTTTTGGAGGTAATATAACAGAATGGATAGCGTTTAAGGATCTTTTCAATGCATGCGTAAACAGCAATACAAGTATATCTAATGCTCAAAAATTACAGTATCTGAAGTCTTCATTGAAAGGTGAAGCGTATCGCGTCATTCAGTCTATTCAAATTTCGGATTCTAATTTTGAGATTGCGTGGAATCTATTAGACGAAATATATTCAAATAAGCGAGAACAAATATTTGCATATATTAAACGATTTTTAAGTTTACCAACTATTCAAAAAGAATCAGCTATTGCTAATTTAAATCTAGTTGGCAACATTAATGAAGTCATTTGCTCATTAGAAGTATTGAACCAAATCATTGACAAAATTTGGTGATACATTAATGACTTATTTAATTTTGCAAAAATTGGATCCTTCTACAAAATTGTTGTGGGAACGTTAGCTTAAAAGCGGAGAAATTCCGAAACTTAAAAACTTAATCGAATTTCTTAAGAATTACGCAAGAACTCTTTAAAATAGCAAGCTAGTGCTAAATAAGGTACCTAAATCTGTAGTTCCGAATAAGAGTAATGCTTTTGTAGCTACGTTAGGTTGTGGTTATTGCAAGGAACACCATAGTTTAGGTAAGTGCTCGAAATTTCTTAATTTACCTGTTCAACAAAGAATAGATTTCGTAAAACGTAATCATTACTGTTTCAATTGCTTATCTAATATGCATTTCCTCAATAAATGTAAGAGTCTAGATACGTGTCATCGTTGCTTTAAGAAATATCATAGTGTTTTGCACATGGTAAATTATTCAAGGAATAAGAATCAGTCAAATAGTATGTCTCCACACGCACAAGAATTTATCCCTAAAAAAGTTGAGTCAGCAAGTGCAAATGTTTCGTCTAAAGTATGTGCCTCTCATTATGAGTCAAACGAAATTGTAATAAAAAGAGCCATATTTTGTTGTGTACCGTATTAGTAAAAGTTCAAAATTCTAAACAAGAGTTTGCAAAACGCAGATGTTTCTGTGATACTGACTCTCAGAGGTCACTTATTTCACAAGAATGTGTAAATAAATTTGGATTAAAGGTCAAAGATAGTTCTATCTCTGTGTCATGTTTGATAACATTTAATGCTGTGAGTAATGAGGAAGTTGATTTATTATTCACTTCTCACTTCAAAAGTGATCTTAGTGTATCAACATCAGCATTCGTGACGGATCGGATAAGGTGACAGATAATATTCCCTATGTGTCTTTGCCTTCAATCATTTGCAATAATTCCAATGATTTAATGTTAGCTGAACCATCATTTTTCAAATCACAAAAAATTGACATTCTATTTAATGTAAATGTATTTATGCATTTAATGACTGGAGAAATTGTCAAACGTGAACCCCCCCCCCCCTTCCATTTGCATTAAATTCGAGACTTGGGTGGATAATTTTGGTACTACAAATTTTGAAACGCTGGCATTCCAGTATGTGTAAATCATTTAAGTACAAAGACTGACGAGTTAGTAAATTCATTCTGGGAATTAGAAAAAAATTACAAATGTGCAACCTTTAACAGTTGAAGAAAAACTTTGTGAAAGGCATTTTGAGAGTTCTCATTTCAGAGAAAAAACAGGCCGCTACTCAGTCGCATTACCATTTAAACAGGATCGAGATAATTTAGGTGATTCTCGTCAATTGGCGCACATAAGATTTCTTTATCTTGAGAAAAATTAATATCCATGCCAGAAATTTACAACCAATATGTTCAATTTATGAAAGAATATTTATTTCTGGGCCACATGGACTTTGTTTCAAATACAGATCGTGAATTAGAGAATAAACATTATTACATCCCACATCACTTCGTCTTGAATAGTTCTAGTTTAACCACCAAATTAAGAGTAGTTTTTGATGGGAGTGCTAAAACAACAACAGGTGTATCTTTAAACGACACTCTAATGGTAGGTCCCAAAACACAAAATGATTTAATTTGCATTTTATTAAGGTTTAGATTTCATAATATTGCAATCACAGCTGATATAAGAATGATGTATAGGCAGGTAAAAATTCATGACAAAGATAGGGATTTTCAGAGAATATTATGGAGATATGGTCAAGATAAACAAATACAAGTTTTTCGTTTAAACACTGTCACGGAACTGCTGCTGCTCCATATCTTGCAACTAAAGCTTTGAGTCTGTTAGCAATTGATGAGGGTCTTAATTTCCCAAAAGCAAAGACTATAGTTTTAAGAGATTTTTATATTAATGATGTTTTAACTGGTGTTGAGAATAGTCAGGAGGGTACTGAATTGATATATGAATTGCAGAAAATGCTAAAAAAAGGTGGGTTTGAGTTATAAAAATGGTCCACAAATGAACCATCACTATTGGAAAATGCTGGCTTAGCAAACACAATTAATGATAATATACATAATGTAGTTGGCAATAAAACCATAAAAATTCTAGGAGTGGAATGACATCCTGATAATGATATGTTCAAATGTAATTTCAGTGATATAGATTATCAAAGTGTCCCTAATAAAAGAATTATTCTGTCATTTGTATCAACGCTTTTTGATCCATTGGGATGGATTGCACCTTTTGTAATTCTAAGTAAAATGATCCTTGAAGAACTGTGGAAATTACAATTATCATGGGATGACCCAGTACCAGAAAATATTGATCAAAAGTGAAAAATTTTGTGACAAGATGTCACACTCTTACATTCCATACATATATATATATATATATATATATATATATATATATATACCTAATAAAGTCATCTTGCCCAATTATTCTCGATGTGAACTTCACGGATTTTGTGATGCTTCAGAAAAGGGTTATTCAGCTGTTATTTACGTTAAAACGTGTGATAACTCTAACACTGATGTGAAACTTTTGACAGCTAAAACTCACGTAGCTAAAACCTGTAAAACCTGTCACGATTCCAAAACTGGAATTATGTGCTGCAGTATTGCTTGCACACTTAATACAGGCGGTTAGAGATGCATTAGATATATCACGTAATTCTGTGCACGCATGGAGCGATTCACAAATTGTATTGTCATGGCTAAGATCAAATCCTAAAAGATGGCAAGTCTTTGTAGCCAACAGAGTATCTGAAATCCAATCTATTTTATCAGCTAAGAATTGGAACCATGAGAACGGAAAAGAAGATCCTGCTGATTGTGCATCACGTGGGTTGCTTCTTGCAGAACTACTGTCCCATGACTTGTGGTGGAACGGCCCACTGTGGCTAAGAAGCAGTGATATATATATATGAGGACGTGAGTTTCAAAACTCGCCTTATCCAAAAAATCAAATTTTGGTAAATCGCGAACCCTGTAACTCATACCCCGTGCATCGAATACCTCCAATTTTTTGTATACTTATAGCTAGTTGCTCTGTGATATCATTGTGTTAAGTTGGAAAATCTACTTTAATTCATTTAATTATTTAATTGAAAAAAGTTTTGGATAAGAAGAGTTTTGTTGCCAACCTATGGATAAGAAGAGTTTTGTTGCCAATCTCTATCATACTTGCGGAAAGAAATTAATAGTTTCTATTTTTGGTCATCGAATGATAGTATTTTGGATAAAAAAATAAACCTTACGGGAGCAATAAGTATTATTAAAAATTAGTAATACGTTTATTATACAAAAGCAAACTTATCAATAATCAAATAAAACTTATCATAAATAGCTTATAATTAAAATAACTTTTTTACGAAAAGAATTTAATATAATAAAATCTATATAGCATATAATATTATATATATACACCTTCTCCTTCTGTTCTGGTTCCTTAAAAATAATATTTTTATAGAAAGTAAGCACTTCCATTTCTGACCAGTTGTCATCAAAATGTTTTTTTAACAATCTGTGGACATCCTTAAGTTTCTCTTGCTTCACGGGGACTCCGTCTCCCTTCTTTTTAAGAAGAAAGTTCAGTTTTAGATGCCTCTAGCAAAACTTTTACACTCTGAATTTTGATATTCCAAGAATCTTCCGAAATACACTTCCAAATATTTGAAGATGGCCATGGTTCTTAGTCTTTATATAGTACCTTATCGTAATACCTTTGAAAGGCCCGGAAATGCCTTAGGTTTATGCCTGAGAATAAAAATTAAATCTTTTAACATCTTCTGACAGTAAGAAATATAGAAAGCGATTCCCCATTTTTAACTTACATTTTAATCTTCTTTTCCGTGTATTCTTTACTAGCCCATGTGTTCGTATTTCTTTTTCTATTCTTCCCCCTTCCACTACAAAATGTAAGAGTTTATTCACTGCCCATTACACATAAGACATCCAGTAAAATTTATTTAATTAGTTTGTATGAATAGAACAGGTAAAATCTTTAAACGAAAATAGCAACAGGTCACTGAGAAATGAAGGAAAATTACTATAGTAGTAGCTGATAAGCTAGCAGTTCGTTGGTCTTACGCATGCCCAAGGATAAAGCTAGTTTTCTTGCCAACTCCCTAGTGGATAAGGCTAGTTTTGAAACCAAACCAATATTTGAAGAACCCAAAAATAAAGGATAAAAATATTTTTTTTACAAATTATATTGTTTTTTCTGTGCAGGCATACCAATAGAATAGATTGGTAGAGAAAACTCGATTTTTTAAATTTTGGATAAGGCGAGTTTTGAAATTCACGTCCTCATATATATATATATATATGTAGGATTTGAATTTAAACATACTTTATTTTCTTTATGACGTGCATGATCAAAAAATTAACTGATTCTCTGGTATTTTTATTATCCATAATTTAAAAGCACGAGTAATGAAAATTCACGATCACGAGATCAAGGTTTGGACATATTCAAAAATTAGAAAAGAATCAGTCTATAAAATAATGTTGTACATGAAGCATCGGCTTATGAGATGCCAAGGAAGGTATTGTTAAGCCTAATAAAATTATTCGTAAGAAATATGTTGTAAGTTTTAAGTGAGAAAAGTTCTGTATTTAGAAAAGTATCAACGAAGTGATGTAAAGTTACCCTTATAGAATTGTATTAAAGTGTAAGTGTTGTGATTCAAACGTCTACTTATTCAAATTATCTATATATTAACATTTTACAAACAATAACTTCTACAAATTTGGGGGCTCGGTGCCGGGATGTTAAGCGACTATTAGTGGAATAGATAGTAAAATATTAATCGAAGAGAAATTGTTGTCAATCGCCAGTGTCAAAAAATGGACTGTGAATGAACAAGGCAAGTGTGTAAAAACCGTAGTCATATTTATCCAAGTACAACTTTGAAAAACATGGTATCCTTAAATAAAGATAAAAGAATTGTTCTAATAGATCTCTGCGAGGAATGCAGAATTCAACCACCAGAAAAACCGACAATCGATATCCTAATAAAGCTAATTAAAAACTGGGAAGATTACGATGAAGATTTTATAAAGGACCGCCTAGAAGTAATTGGGGCAGCTAGAAAAGCACAAGCGGAATCGGAACTTGAAGAAAAGAAGTTACGAGCAGAGATCGAAGAAAAGAAATTACGAACAGAGATCGAAGAAAAGAAATTACGAGCAGAAATCGAAGAAAATAAACTAAAAATGGAGATGGAGATGGAAGAAAGAAAATGTAAAATAGAATTGGAAGAAAAAGATCGCGAAAGAGAATTTGAAATTAAGAAAATGCAACTGCAAGAAAATTCAAGACAACACATCGATGTGAACACAAGGACAAATCCAGGTAAGCAATATGAATTGCTTAGATTATTAACAAAATATGATAGTACGAATGATATTAGTTTATACTTTGCTATGTATGTAAGGCAAATGGCACAAACGGGAAAAAAAGAGTGGGTCAGCTATTTAATTAACCTAATGCCGTTAGATGTGATTAATATAATAACCAGGGAAAGTGAACCTGAAATACATGATTATGATTACGTAAAAAATATTCTTTTTAAACGGTATAAACTATCGCCAGAAGAGTTTAGGCTGAAATTTTTCTCACTCAAAAAAGAGCCATCGGCAAATTGGCGCGATTTCGCTTATGAGATCAAGGTATACAGGGTGATTCATAAAAGATGGGCAGAACTTTAAGGGGTTATAGTACACTTAAAGACAAATAATATTAAATAGGAGACTAAGGGCCCCAGACGTATTCCCAAGGAGATAGGGGGCATTAAAGTTTAGGGTCCGAAATTTCAAATGATTATAAAACATGGAAAAATTGGTCGATTCGTTTGCGGTTTTTGCAAAAAATTTTCTTTATGCCAGTATTTTCTTGAAATAAAATTTTAAAGTTCAATTTCAAAAAATGCCGACAGGGGGCGCTTTAGACTTTGGAGTAACAAACAACTATTTTTTAACGTTATTTTTTGTATTTCTTTAAATGATTTCGAAAGCTTAGACTTAAACTTAAATTTTGATCTAAAAATCTGAGTCCTAACGAGTAGTTAAGTAGCGTAAACTGAAATTTGAAATTTCAAACCCTTCTCCCCCCAGAACAAAAATCAGTTATTCCCGATCTTTGTGTCGTAGATTAGGCTCTAACTACTGCCGCGTTTTGCTAAAATTATTCTTTATGTCAGTATTTTCTTGAAAATAAATTTTAAAGAAAATTTTCAAAAAATTCCGATAGAGGGCGCTTTAGACTTTGGAGTAACGAACAACTATTTTATACCGTTATTTTTTGTGTCTCATTAAATGCTTTCTAAAGCTTAGACTTAAATTTTCAGCCCAAAATCTGAATCGTTAGACGTGGTTAAGTTTCTGGGGAGAGGGGTTTGAAATTTCTACTCCTGAGCACAGTTCAGTTTACCATGTCCACACATTGTGTGCTGTGATACGAGGTAAAAAGACACAAATTAGGATTATGTTACCAAAACATATTTATTAACATGTAATTACAATAAATGTTCAAAATTGTGACCACCAGAGGTTATGCACGCAGAACAACGGCGAAGAATGGAACGGCGAACATTCGCGAAAACATCAGGCTTTTCGAGCACTTCCCCTACAGCGGCGGAAAGTCTGGCGACCAGTTCCTCGGGGGATTCAATGGGTGTCTCATACATAAGAGCCTTCAATCGTCCCCCCAAAAAGAAATCGAGGGGTGAAAGATCTGGCGAGCGAGCAGGCCAAGCAACAGGACCACCACGACCAATCCATCTGTTCGGAAATGTGATGTCCAGATAGTTTCGGACGTCTCGTACGTAATGGGCTGGCGCTCCATCGTGCTGGAACCACATGACCCGCCGGATGCGTGGAGGAACAACGTTTAACAGGTCTGGCAGCACATGTTGCAGAAATGTGAGGTATGTTTTACCGTTGAGGCGTTCAGGAAGTTGGTACGGTCCGATTAGGTGGTCTCCGAGGATTCCTGCCCAAACATTGATGGAAAAGCGTCTCTGATGAGCATGTGGATACGTAGCATGTGGATTGACATCCGCCCATACATGTGCATTGTGTGTGTTAAATGTACCTTCACGTGTGAAGGTACATTCATCGGTGAAAAGCACAGTTCGTCCAAAATGTGGATTTAGCGCGTTCTGCTGCAGAAACCAGCGGGCGAATTCAATACGATTTGGATAATCCCCTGGAGACAGTTTCTGGACTCGTTGCACATGAAACGGGAGCAAATTTTCATCCTTCAGTACCCTCCAAGTCATGGACTGTGAGGTATCCACCTGCCTAGCCACTGTTCGTGTACTTGTACTTGGCTGCGCCGCTACTACATCCAGAATGGCTTCTGCAACAACTACTGATTCGTCCTTTTTTGCACGACCTGCATTCGACCGGGAAGCGAGAAATGATCCCGTCTCACACAACTGTCTGTGCAAGCGCTCGAAAGTTTTGCGGTTAGGCAACCGCCTGTTGGGAAATCGCTCTCCGTACATTCGTTGTGCCTCTGCACCATTTCCATCTGCCGCTCCGTAAATTAAATGCATCTCAGCCTTTTCCTTATTCGTGAAGGGCACCATCTTCCGATTCATTACTACAGCGACTTACACTTGACTCACCGTTCAGTGGTTTTTATGCCTGAATCGTGTCGAAATTTTGCATACGTGTTCTTCTTCTTCCCCATTTGACATTTGCATACTTTCTGTTTCCTTCTTCACCCGGTGACTAGCGTCAGGAATGGATATTTAACGTTTGCATGAGCGACGTTTCCAACTGTGCCAGTGCCTTTATGAGTGAATTCCGACTATGCAGTCCTTGACGAAAGTTGTATTTTTGCCTCGTATCACAGCACAGAATCGTTGGGCATGGTTAAGTAGTGCAAACTGAACTATGTTCAGAAGTTGAAATTTGAACCCCCTCCCCTCGCTACTGAACCACGCTCAGCGATTCAGATTTTGAGCTGAAAATTTAAGTTTAAGTCTAAGCTTTAGAAAGCATTTAATGAGACACAAAAAATAACGGTATAAAATAGTTGTTCGTTACTCCAAAGTCTAAAGCGCCCTCTATCGGAATTTTTTGAAAATTTTCTTTAAAATTTATTTTGAAGAAAATACTGACATAAAGAATAATTTTAGCAAAACGCGGCAGTAGTTAGAGCCTAATCTACGACACAAAGATCGGGAATAACTGATTTTTGTTCTGGGGGGAGAAGGGTTTCAAATTTCAAATTTCAGTTTATGCTACTTAACTACTCGTTAGGACTCAGATTTTTAGATCAAAATTTAAGTTTAAGTCTAAGCTTTCGAAATCATTTAAAGAAATACAAAAAATAACGTTAAAAAATAGTTGTTTGTTACTCCAAAGTCTAAAGCGCCCCCTATCGGCATTTTTTGAAATTGAACTTTAAAATTTTATTTCAAGAAAATACTGGCATAAAGAAAATTTTTTGCAAAAACCGCAAACGAATCGACCAATTTTTCCATGTTTTATAATCATTTGAAATTTCGGACCCTAAACTTTAATGCCCCCTATCTCCTTGGGAATACGTCTGGGACCCTTAGTCTCCTATTTAATATTATTTGTCTTTAAGTGTACTATAACCCCTTAAAGTTCTGCCCATCTTTTATGAATCACCCTGTATTTCAAACAATGGACCGACGGATTTGAAATAGATAGCTTTGAGGAATTATCGGAATTAATTGTAGTTAATCAAATTAGGCATAATTTACCTGCGGAAACAAAGACTCATTTTGCAGAGGAATTGTTAGTAATAAAAAAGATAGACGACTTAGTAAACAAATTAGATATTTACGAAACGGCACGAAGGGTTTGCAATAAACAAGCTATAATGAATACAAGTGGGAGTTTTGAGGATAAACGATCGAGAGTGGCTGCCTACGCCAATTCGAAAAGGCGCCAAGTTGACAATAGGCACAATGTGGACCATGGAAGAAACGAGGCACGTATAATATATTATAATTGTGGCAGACCTGATCACGTGAGTAAGAATTGTACCATGGGAAGTAAAACACAACAAATTTATTCAAATTATAACCCGCAACGTAATCAAAACTGTCGAGAAACGAAATACCAAGATTGGAGCCAAAACACGCAAAGAAAAGTAGTTAATATGGGCACGTTGAATGGTAAGAAAGGGAGAATTCTTGATATTCAAGGAATAAAAACAAACATAATAATTGATACAGGGAGTGATATTTCAATTGCCAAGTCAAGATATCATACTACAATAAACGCGCCAAAGTTAACCAGCGACAATATAACTATATCGGTCATAGGTGGAAAAGAAATTAAACCATTGGGGTATTTCTTGCATAAAGTTTATGTAGATGGTATAGAAATACAAGATAAATTTTACGTGGTGCAAGAAACCGACTATGACCTAATAATAGGCAGAAAAGCAATCGAAGGCTTGACATTAAAAGTAGTGGAAGATGTTGTTAGAATAACAGACGACACTACAGTGCAAGTAGTTGTAAGTGTATAAGCAAATATGTTGTAAGTTTTAAGTGAGAAAGGTACTGTATTTAGAAAAGTATCAACGAAGTGATGTAAAGTTACCCTTATAGAATTGTATTAAAGTGTAAGTGTTCACACTTACTTACTTAGTAATTCAAACGTCTACTTATTCAAATTATCTATATATTAACATTCTACAAACAATAACTTCTACATATATATACACCACGGGAGTTTCGAAATGCTAATAAATAGTAAACTATATACAATAGAAAGATGCGGTTGCACAGAAATGCTCAGAAGCATGTGATATTTGTGTTTTTAATAAAAAAAATATGTTCTATTAGTTACACTTTTTGCCAACAGGTGACGCTGAAATTGGTAATATAGTTTTGTTATGGTATAATAAAATGGATTGGGTATTGGCATCATCTTCTACTTCGTTTACGCCTGCAACAGATGTTTGGGATCTACCGCTTCTTAGCGATCTTCCAATGAGCCCGTGCCTGAAACCTTTTTAACATACTCTTCAGATTTGTAACGGTCATCGGTCCTTTTCAAGTTTTAACTCCACTTATCGTACGATAAGAAAGTAAATCTAAACTTGCCGATTCATCCTTTTTATAAAACAGCTAAACTAACAAACATCTGTCAAGCAAAGAAAGCATGTCTAAACATAGCAGTTACACATTGAATTTATTGTCAAAATAAATACAGCTAACATCTAAAAACTAACAAACATCTGTCAAACAAAGAAATCATGTGTAAACATAGAAGTTACAAATTAAATTTTTTTATCAAAATGAATGCAATTTCTTTAAACTTCAAAAACGCGTTTTGAACATAAACGACCCTTAAAGCGAAATCTGAGCAATATCTTAGGAAAATTGTTACGCAATTAACTAATCTGCTTATATAACACACGATACAGATACTTTTGAGATTGTGCAGAAGCACAATCTGTTTCTAAAAGGTATAACTATTTGTTTAAATTTTTTCATTATAAACAAAAATCCCACAGGTTTCTGAGTATAGAGCAATTCCAGGATTTATGGCGCACATTTTTTTCAATTTGTGTATAAAGTCCCATGGCAGACGCAAAAAAATAAATAAATAAATAAATAAATAAATAAAATTAAAATAAAAATTAAAATAAAAATAAAAATAAATAAATAAATAAATAAATTAAAATTAAAAAATCCTGCTGTGCTATTTAATGTTAAATATACAACGCGTGTACTGCTACAAAAAAATTCAAAACATATAATAAATATTTTTTAACAAATTTTCCTAAAACATTACACTGCGGCGCGTAACCCGTACATTCAGGCTGTGACGCCACACTTGTGCTGTAGTTATGCCGCGCTTGCAATAGGACAGAAAGAAATTATAAATTAAAATATTCAAAAAAATATTCATATCTGGACTATAATTCACGATGTAATAACAAAATGAAACTAAATGAGTACAATGAAACATATTAGTAGATTCAAATTAATAATTGTTTACCTACTTTCACTATTAAAATTTTCGACTTATTTTTTACATGAAATTTTAATTGTTATTTCAACAATAACGTAACATCAATGTATTAGAGAGGGAAAAGAAAAAAAGTAAAATTGTGTTTACATAATTTCTTTGTTAACCCTTTCTTATCCGGAGGCTTTTACACAAATTTTATTCGGTTGGCACCACTTTTTTAAAAGAAGTTACCTTTACTTAAATAATCATAAAAATGCTCGAATTAAAGAAAGCAAATATTAGTTTTCTTTTTTACTGGTGCCAGAAATAAATTGTGTATGCTCTTTATGAAGGTGCTTATATGCACCAATGGTCCCGAATGGGTTAAGAGACCTGTTTTTTCGACTACAATCAACAAGAAAAGTGTCGAAAAGTACAGTCTTTATGTAACTACATTTGACACATGATGCAACGAAGCCAATTACACTTCCTATTTTTTGGAGTAGTTTTCTAAACATTCCTTGGAAAGAACGTCTGCGTTACGCGTAATCCAATTTTTCATTATTATCTTTTTCGTCCTTCTTACTTTTTATTTTTTCCTTCTTCTCCTTTGGTTTTAGTAAACTTGTTAACATGCCTAACATGGTTAGTCTGTGCTAAAAGAAAAGGAAATGTTAATAACACTTAATCATCCCGTACAAATGAAACTGCGGCATGTATACCAGAATTGCATTGCTGAATGTATCCCATTTTGCATGGTGCAGACGTCGGCCATCACAGTTACTTGCCAGCACTAAGGGGAATGGCGTAACCATACACACAGTACTCTATATAAACGCTACACTTAGTTTTGACTTCGAAATCATGCATGCATTTAGTAATTAGTGTATGAGAAGTATTTAAACATAACGTGTTTAAAAGTTTGGACAGCGAAACCATGCACTTACGTCAAAATAAGGATTGTACTTCTACAAGTAAACATCAAAATGGGATTCACGCTATACACTGATTAAAATAATCTCATTTCGCACCTATACTGTGAGTTTGATGACCATTTATCGATAATTACAAGAGATACAAGGGGTGTGGCATCTATCCAGGATGCGGCGACTCTCCTAGAGTTACCCTATATGTGAAAACCGCATATTTCTATTGTATATAGTTTTCGAATTATTGATATTTAAAACTCCTGAACTTCTGGATCACCCGTTAAATATATAAGCTAAATGCTTTTCATGTAGAAACACAATACTTTAAAAGTTTGTTGAGGCACTCTATTTTTTCAAAAACATTTACAATTTGGAAAAAATATATATATATATTAACGTTATCTTCAAAGATATAATATCCATGAAAAAATATATGAAATCTGTTTTATAATATTATACGGCCAAAAATATCAATTTAATCTGCTCTTTCCAACTAAAAATATCTTTTACTGATAAATTCTTTTTTCGAATGGCAAGGTGTTTTAACTTCTTTAAATATATTTGACAGTATCAGAAACAAATATGATAGATGGAAGCAGATGTTATGTTTCCTAAGATTTTTATCTATTTTAAGTTTTTTAATTATAAACAAACGCACTATTATAATATATAATGTGATTATTAGGGTGTCCCAAAAAAATGAAAGTCGTTTTATTTTTTCGCATACCCTCTCATTTTTTTTCCTTTTATGTCAAAACAATTGTAAATAAAGTTTCACGTAATTTGGAGCACGGGATTCCGTGCCGACTTGCATCTAAATGTCTCATTCAGTACTTGTGTACTTAGCGAGCGAACACTGACACATGTCACCCTGTCACGTGTCTGTAGCGGAGCACACATCAGCTGCAAATGAAAAAGATAAAACAAAACAGAAAAGAAAGGTTTTGGAATGCTTGTGACAATGCGCAACCCGTGAAGAAACAGTGCGAAACCTGTGAAACGTGTCAGTAATCAGTACCAGCATAATCAGGACAGCGCACGTCTATGTGTCAATGTGCGTATAATTTCAAGTTAGTCTTTTGTCAGTAAATGTCTGTATACTTTTTTATCAGTGAGCAGAACATAGCAGTGGAATTGTGTAGTTCTAAAAAAGTGATATTTTTAATAGGGAAAATTAAACATCAAGTAACGGGCTCAAAACTTCCGTCTAATGGACAAGTTCTCGCAGTTTTGTTTTACAATAATCGAGAAGTGATTTTAACTGTTAATGCAAATGCAAATATCGCTATTCGTGAAAGTATTATCATTTGGGAACAGGCACAAATGCCTAAGAAATCGTTGCCAAATTGTGTGACGAAGCTTGTTAATATGTATCAAGTTTGTAGAGACTTAAAAAAAAATGCAAAGAGATTACAAGACGTATCCATGCGGCGAGAACAAGAATTTGTAACTACATTAGACAATTTGTCTGGCATTGCACTTGCTGATGCATTTCAAATAATGAAAATAGTTGAAGATAGGATGTTCTTGCAGCGCTAAAAAGAGCCGAGCCGAGCCAAGCCGTTCAGTTAGGTAGAGTGGATAAAAAAAACGGCCAAAAAAGAGGAAAGGGCCCGACTTCGAGTTGTCAAAGAAGAAAATTGGCGAATCAAATATGGTTCCGCTTCAACATCCTAAGCATCATACGAACCATTGGAATAATATTACTCTTCGAATCAAAATGAATATATGGATAAGAAGATTTCCGAACACTGATAAAAATCTCAGAACCTGTCACAAGTAAATCAGTAATGAGGAAAGATTTTATTTTTAAAGTTAGTTGCTGCACTAGACAGGTGTCAATTAAGTATGTGAAATTATGTGTTTATTCTTGAAGCTACTATTGAGTGGGGGGTGGCACTTGGATTTAGCATTGACAAATTTTCATTAAGTAAGTCTTCAATTTAAGGAATCGGAACAGAAACACAGAAGGAACGCGCGGAAAATATAAAAAACGAGGTTCCAAAACGAGGTATCAGATGTAGTGACCTTAAATTGGGATGTCGAACTATTGCCTGCTTTTAGTGCTCGAAAATCGAAAGAAGAACGCTTGCTTATAATTATTTCATATGAACGTAAATAGCCCCTCATTGCTGCATCAAGACTTTATAATTATAAAGGCAAAGAACAGGCGCAGGCTATTTGGAAGGCTATCTTAGATTGGAATCTCGAAAACAAAGTCCAAATTCTCTGTTGTGATACTATGGCTTCGAATACAGGTCGTTTTAATGGTGCCTGTACGCTCCTCGAGAAAAAAAATTGATAGGGAAATGCTTTTCTTTGCTTGCTGCCCTCATGTATACGATCTGGTATTAAAGGCTGCATTCGAAGTGAACATTAAACAAGTGACAACAAGTCCCGATATTACACTCTCTTTAAAAATCAGAAAGATAATTGGAAGAACATCTATCCCACCAAAAAACAGTGCTATGGAGAAACAGTGGAATTGTTCTAACCCGTATCTGAACTTGGCAATTTGCTTGAATTTTACCGCTTTGAACTTGAAAATGTTGTGATCAGAGAGGATTATCGAAAGTTGATCAAAATGCTGTCATATTTTTAGGTGGAAATGCAGAAAAAAATTAAATCAGACCTCTGGATGTATGGCCCGAGCGGTTAACTCGATAAAAGTCTCGTTATTTAGTTTTCATCTGCAATGAAACACCAATGATAAGAAATCACTGTTAAACGTCTGCTTGTTTATCGTGACAATCTAAACATGGCTTTAATACATTTTGGTAGTTAAGGAACCTTAAAAAGATTTGTGCTTTTTGAAATATTTTAAAATCTACGAAAATGTGAACGAAAGTGTCTCGAAAGCTGCTTTACAGTACTTTCTCCAGCATTGATGGTATTTGACTGATGGAATAGCAGTATTAGGACTTTTTGATGATGATGATGTTGACAAAGAAACAAAATTAAAAATGATGACAAATTTACATAGAGAAAATTTCTCGACCCGTGAAAAAATATACATTCCATCGAATGAAGAAAGTGGTTCAATGTATGGCGAGTTTCATATATTGATTTTGTAATTGTTTATTTAGTTATTCGTTTATATCACGCGATTGTTACCTGTTATTTAATTTTTGTTTACAGAAAAAAGCATCGATGATCTCATATCTGTCAAAAGCCATTCATTGATTTCTAGACTTAAAATTTATGATAATTTTGAAGAGTCCCTCTTCATGGGAGATTAATGCTTCGTTTCCCGACGCGAAAAACACGATCTCAATGCTCAGAGCAATGAACAATACAGCTGAAAGAGTGGTAAAATTGATGCAAGATTTTCATGATTTTAAACTGTGACGAAGGAAGAAAAACAATTTTCGTTATGTTGCATACAAGAACACACGAATGTCTATCCCGACTCTAAAAAGAAAACTTTGAAATGAACATAAGTTCAGTAATGTTTCTTCTACTGTAATATGTTAATGAATATCTTCTTTGAATAAAATAGTGTTTTATGTGCCAAAGAAAGATACATTTTACATCTTTCCATAATATTCCCCATACAAGATTTCATGTTCAAGTTTAACCTAAAGTCGGCACTAGTTACCGTTATCTGATTGCAATAATATTTTTTATATAAGTTTTTCAGGTGAAATAGAAAACAAATAGAGGGTATGCGTATTTGATTTTGAAAAAAAAAAAAAAAAAAAAAAAAAAAAAAAAAAAAAAAAAAAAAAAAAAAATCTTGAATCCTGGGACACCCTAGTGATTATGTTTTATTATGTGTTAAGTTTTCTCAACTCTTTTTAAAATAGAAAAGAAAAGAAAAGAAGAGAAAACTAAAACATAAATTTTCTGAAGAATTTTCGGTTATAAACATCTTTAGTACTTTTTTCTGATTAAAATATAATATTATTATCACGAGAGTAGGATTGAAATAATAAAAAAGATAATTGTGTTTGTTATATAAGCTATAAAAAGTATAAATTTCTGAAGCCTTGTATTTTAGTGTGTAAGTTAACGCACCATGAATTAAACATGCGTGGTTTAGAAAACATATTTAGCGAACTGCAATAACTGCTTTTAAAACTACAAGAAATTTATTTCTTTGATATCATTATGTAACTTTTCATGCAAAAAACATATATAATCTTGTTAAGAAGCAATAACAAAAAAATTGTTTGTTTCCTTATGATGAGAATTTAGGGTTAGCAAAAAAATAATAAGTTTAAGGAGTCATAAATTATTTTCATCTAAATAACTTTGACTTTTCATTGCGATTTTACAGTATTACAATTCTTAAATTCTTAATTAGTATTCTTAAGTTCCTAAATTAGTAATTGATAATGAAATAAAATCATTTATTTTTTCTGCATGAAAAAAAAAAAGGCTTTTTTTTTTTTTTTTTTTTTTTTTTTTTTTTTTTTTTTTTTTTATAAAGTTGCCAGTTTTTCTTAAAACTTTAAACGATTTGCGACATTTTTTTTTTCATTTTTCTGTCGTGAAATTCTGTTTAAATACCACATATGTAAAAAGAGTCTAACGGACGTTGTGTAAATACAATTTTTTTAACACGTCATGTTAGCGTTAGGTTTTCTAAAACTTTATGATTTATTCAGTCAGATTGATATTAACTATCCTATTTCATTTAATTAGTATCTTCTGCAAATATAAGGACAAAAATGCAAAAATTAAATATTTCCAGAGGTAAAAAAAATATCTTCGAATTAAAAAATAACATATTTTTTTAAGAATGCAAGAAAATAAAAGAGCTATATACCTAGTGAAAAATATGCTTATTAAAGTTATATTAGCTTTCATTTATTTTATCTATTTCATGTGTTTCTCATTTCTTACTAGCTAAAGTACCCGGCGTTGCTCGGCATTTTAAGAATGTTTGTTTTGAAAATTTAATTTCAAAATTAAACATACAGTATAAAATAAACAATAAAAGAAAGCAATAAAGCCATCTTTAGTTCGGTTCTTCACTAAGAATGAGCTTTAGGGACATAAAACTTTGTGTAAATTGCACTACGAATTATTTAATTTACACAATTTACACTACACACACGCATATATATGGAATAGATTTTAAAATGGCAAAAAGAAATTCAGATAACCTCGAAATGTTAAAATATGCCACTTTTCTCATAACTGAGTTTTTATGATGTTTTAATACGTTTTTTCAAACTCCTATGACTATATATTTACCTGTTGACGTCCATTATATTTCCAACATGACGTAATATTCCCTTTTTATTTAAATTCTTCAAGCTATTTATTTAATTTTCATTTTTCACGTGGAAATGTTGCAATAAAAATGTTACGACGTGATATTCACTTATTATTTAACTTCTTCAAACAATTTATTTCATTTTCATTTTTCATGTGGAAATCTTAGAATAAAAATGACATAACGTAATATTAACTTAAAAAAAAAAATAAATTCGCCAAACTAATTATTTAATTTTAATTTTTCATGTGGAAATCCTTTTATAGAAAAGTATTTGTTGTGGTAATAAATTTATTTTGAATTTTTAATTCTTGGCAACTACTATAACGAAAAATGTTTCAACTTGATAGAAAATTGCTGTTAAATTGGTGGATTTCCATTAATAAAAAA
The DNA here is from genome assembly GCA_963932465.1 of Maratus speciosus. Taxonomy (NCBI): domain Eukaryota; kingdom Metazoa; phylum Arthropoda; class Arachnida; order Araneae; family Salticidae; genus Maratus; species Maratus speciosus. The sequence continues at coordinate 42,714,651 of OZ010789.1, forward strand.
ATATCTGTAAATTATTTTGATTCCGGATTACTTTAGTTACCTGCGCCGTTTTTTAATACACATGTACGTAACATTTCACAATTCTGAGCTCCAAACTATGGATTTATAAAGCATTACAGACAGGCAGACAAATTTTCACTTTTATATATTAGATTAGGTTCGATTCTTTATTTTGTTTTATCTTGAAGCAAATTAATTGTTTATCTCTATTAAAAAAAAGTTATGTGTGTCTTTTCATTGCAGTTTCAATGGTGCTTTAGAAAAATGTTTTATTGAATGGATTTCTTTTATTGATTTTAAATGGCAATAGCTGTTAATATGGATAAAGATTTTTAAAAAATCTTCATTAAAAATTAAATTAAATTAAATTAAATTAAATCTTTAATAAATATACTGTACTTACTACTGACTTCAATATCAAAATATTTTGACACATTTTCCGCAGGTAAAATTCTCAAATTACTACTATTTCATGAACAACTGCACACTGCGTCCTTAGTACTCAAACTCCAAACTTATAACAGATTCGCTATTCGGAAACTTATTCGTTACTCACACACTGATAACAAAAGGCCATAAAGAACTCATTTACCCAATTTATATATTTACTACTACATATCCCCCGTCAAAAATAACGAAATGTTAATCATAAATCTTCAAAACAATATTTTAGAAAATATTTTTCTGACTTAAAAAAATTATGCCTCATGAATTTCTTAATCAAAATTTCTTCCGCAGGTAAAATTCTCTAATCACTACTATTTCATAAACAACTGCACACTGCGTCCTTAATACTCAAAGCTCTAAACTTATAACAGATTCACTATTCGGAAACTTATTCGTTACTCCCACACTGATAACAAAAAGGGATAATGAACTCAATTACCCGATTTATATATTTACTAGTATATAACCCCGTCAAAAATGACGGAATGTTAATCATAAATCTTCAAAACAATATTTGAAAAATTATTTTTCTGACTTAAAAAACGAAATGATGCCTCATAAATTTTCTTAATCAAAAAGTTTTATCCTTTGATTTGTGTTGATTAAAAAAAGAAATTATGTAAACTACAGTTTAGTCACCAGCGCTTAAACGCGTCATTTACAGCTATACATTCTATGACGAAAATGCTTGTTTAGGTTCGCTCTACATTTAAAATTTCCTGTTTCGCGTGACTTCTTTTTTCACTACAAACTATGTTAAAATTCATAATTTTATCTGTAGGATAATTAAAATATGTTGTATCGATAAGAAATATTCATTTTATTTGCAATGTCTTCAAATCTGATAAAAAGAATTAAAAATAAAATATTTTGTACCCATAAGAAATATGCATTCTATTTGCAATGTCTTCCAATCTGATAAATGCATTAAAAAAAGATTACAAAAGAAAGTTTCTTTGTTTGTATTAATTGCTCATAAAGGACGCCAAAACAATTAGCAAGAAACATAAGCTCCTGATTTATTGGGAATTAAAACGGCCTACAGAAGCCTTGCTTGCAGCCTTCGGTACAGAAAAAATTGTCCCTTTAATTTCCCTTTAACAAATGCTAAAGTGTCATTGAAATAATTCTTTATTGTAAATGCTTTGAAAGTTTTCGATATTTAAATTCAGATAATTTTTACTTTGTCACATAAGACAGAACAAAAATGTCACAGAAAACCTGAAATTGTGCAAAAGAACAATCATTCTGAATAAATTTAAAATACATGTAATGCAATATGCTTGCACGATTGCGAAAGTTATATCTTTTCTCCACCAGATAGCTATAGTTATCCGTTATTTTTAATTTAGAACTTGTTGTTGTTGTTCCTTGTTGATTTGGCCCTTAAATTTAGAACTTATGGATAGTTTTTGAATGTTTTAAACAAAGTTAAAATAGTTAAAGGGTTTAATATACGTTAAAAAATATTTTAAGAGCAGCATCGGCATTACCTGTATTTTATTTTTTTAAATGAAGCGTTCAAAGAGTCATTCATATGTTTGTAGATTTGCTTGAATTTGATTCTGAATAGCAACAGGGTCGTTAGATTAGATCTACTTTCTATGGTTATAATAGCTTATTTTTAATTTAGAACTTAATACATTATAAATGGATATGATGCGCATGTTTTATGTGAAAATTTGATGAACAGACATGACTTCAAGTAGAAGAAATTATCATGTACCAAGCATATATTTTTCATTAACATGGCGTTTAGCTACGGTCGATTTGCAGCCCAGAGTGTTTCGCACCGGCATGGTTCCGACACTTTCCTGCACTCGGATTTTATTATAAGTAGATTTTTTATGCCCTAAAATTTACGTACCTATATTAAAACAAATCATCACAGTGGATTTGATTGCCTACACCTTTTTTAAGTTGTTTTATGCAATTGCTTAGTTCATATTTTATGTGTATACGACAAAGTGTTACTGATAAAAGAGTAACTGATCTCAGAAGCATACATTCGCTGCCATCGAAATACTCAATCGACCGCCTTCTCATTAGTGTTGGGATTCACACCGGTAAATTTTGAATAGCAATTTCCGTTTATTTTATTTGTGGAATATCTATCACCTTATAAAACAATAGTAATTATTTAAACTTATTGGTGAGAATTTGGAATCCCCTAATAAAAAATCAGCCAGATGCGGCAACACCGTGGAATTCCGCATCTGGCTGAATTTTTATTTAGGGTTTCCGAATTCTCACCAGTAAGTTTAAGTAGTTACTATTATTTTATAAGATGATAGATATTCCACAAATAAAATAAAAGGAAATTGCTATTCAAAATTTTCCAGTGTGAATGCCAACGCTAGTGAGAAGTTGGTCGATTGGTGATGATGTCACAACTTGTATCCTCAGGCCTTGAGTATTTCAATGGCAACGATACATTTCGTTTAGTTTGGATACAATGACGCACAGAAATCATTTATATAAATTTTACTTTTGATTTTGGATAGCGTGGCACAAAAGATAAATCAATTTTCTTCATATAAATACATTGCAGTGCATTGTACAGGTTCAGTGAGAGTGATATTTTTAACAGTGAATTGGTAATTTAAAAGTTTTGTTTACATGTGTAAATATATTTAGCCAAACCGAAAAAAATTGAAATTGAATTTTAAAACATTGTTTAAGGCTACATCAAGGCTTCACTTAAATTTTGATATCATATCTTTTAAAACTCATATTTTGAATTTATGAAAGATGTAAATGATAAAGCATCAATGAATACATTTTTATACATCTTTTTAAATTTAACATAATTCTTACACATGCAATTATAAATAAAACAAAAATAAAATGATGAAATAAATAATATAAATGCATGTATACATACACATTAATTAATAGCGTAGCGTCACTTAAAATTTGATATCATTGTTTTTAAGTTCCATATTTAAAATTTTTATAGTAATAAGATAAAGTGCTGGGTCACAAACTTTTAACCCGGTTTTTTGTATTGATAAGATTATACTTGCAGTTGTATTGGCATACTGTCTCGAAGAAGTAGTTTTTTTCTGAGACATGTAAGTCCTTAGAAACATGGCAACGCTATGAAATTTGAAATACACATTATGATTTTTTATATTAAGCTTCAGATAATATCCTGCATGTTCAATAATGAAAATTTAAAAGTTTTCTAAGCACAATGTCCTCATATTCTAATAGGGGAGTAAAAGAAACAAATGCCGATGTACTCTAATATCTAAACAGTAAATTTTTTTTCCGAGTTAACGCCTTGTCGTGCCGGCAATATATTTAACGAAGCACTTTTTGCGCCACACTTGATAGTAATCCACTTATAGTATAGACATTACTTAAGCTTTTTCACGACAGCTTTTTAATTATTGAACACAAAATCATAATATTCTAATAGAGAAACAAAAGAAGAAATTACTAATATGTTGTTATTAATAATATGTTGTTAATATATCAACAGGATTTTGTCCAAGTAGACGTATTATCGTCGTGCCGGAAATACATTTAAAGAAGAACCTTTTGCTCCACGCTTGGTGGTATTCTACAAAATATTACTATGCCTCTCATTTGGTGGCTTTAGTCATGACTTGAGATTTTTAACAACTACTGTGGAATAAAACATATACATGGAAACATACCTTTCGCTCTAAATTTTACATTACGTTTAGTAAAATTTCAGTTCTGTGTAAAAGTTTCAAACATTCTAATGCATTCCCAATAGTAGCTATGCATAAATAATCATACATTTGCATGGCCGTGTAACTCATTTTTAAATGCAACGTAGAACATTTTCAACACATAACATATCGTGGTGGAGCTCAGCAAGATTTACGAATTTCGACCACATTAAAATCATATAATGTTAATAGAATACATTTCAAACAACTTTCACCACGGACGCTAATATGTCTTATTTCTATTGTGCAACCCTGAAATAGAGATAAAGAAATATTAAAAGAGCGTGCTAAGTTTTTGTGGAATATTTTCTAAACGAATAGCATTGAAGATTAATATATATATATATATATATATATATATATATTAATAATGAGCTGAGATATCATCACTTAATAAGCGACTTAATCAGCACTTAATTTCATACTGAATTTTAAAAAAATCATATTTTTTTAAAACCAAAACTGAATAAGGATGTATGTTATGGTTAACCTCTTCGGGACGAGCGTCTTTTACAGATTTTTTAATCTTTTATCACCTGTTTTTTAAATCAAAAATTTTTGTCTAATAATTCAATCGGAATTACTTGATTTAAATGAGGCAAAATTTCTAATAAAAATTTACTAGTGAGAATAATCACCGATTCTGAGAACTTCACGGCACGAATACCGGTCGCTCGTCCCCAAGAGGTTAATAGCGTCGTATCTGGAGTTGATAACTTGAGACTGTATACTCAGGCTGCATGCAGACTATATACTTGCAAGCAAAATTGAATTTCAAAGTACTCAGATTGCGAATCTGGGAAGAGCCATCGACGACGCTTATACTTAAAATACTTCGGGAGAGAATTAGTAGATGACTGCAGAATTTTCAAATGCTGCAACCTGGAGTTCGCCTTTCATTCAAATCATTAGGGATGGAAATTCCGACTACATACTGAAACTACAGGATCTGGAATTCTAGAACCTAATAAAAAGTATAGGTGCCAGTTATGTCCACGTTCTATGGATAGAAAAGTGAAGACCAGCTGTTTTGGTTCCCACATCCCTTGTTGCTCGGAACACCAGAAGACAGTTTGTGAGTTATGTTAAAATTAACGTAAATTTAATATTTTGGGGCATAAATAATAAAGTTTATTATGAAAACATCAGAATAAGCGTTAATTATTTTTAATCTAACAATAAAATTGAAAAAATAATTTATAAGATATTTAAACCTTATGAAACATGTGCATTATAGTATGGGGTCCGTGAGGACCCCAGGACACAACAGGGCATGTTTCGATAGGACATAGTGATAGGGTTAAACAAAATGTATGAATTGTGGAAAAACAAATACCTGCAAGCTTGCTGCACATTTATTCTCAGTTTCCACATAAATAAAATCAGTGTATTTTGAAAGAAAAATTCTGGATTGATTCTTAATGCAAAATTAAAGAGTTTTTCGAACTTTCATATGTAAATAATTGCTTGAAATTTCTTTTAATTTTTTCCCTTTCATACACAATCACCTATTATTTACCTAAATATTTTTCTTACAATTGCAAATATATGTTTTCATTATCATCACATATCATCTTTCGTAGAAAAATATCGAGTCCTTAAATTACTAATAATACTCTGAAAAAAGAACTTTGCTGAATAAAATATTATAAAAAAGAATCAATAATCTTTCTGAAGTCCCCTGAGATGTAACCGAAATATTTAGCATGACAACGGAAGGAATAAATAACTTCATTTAATAGTTAACGTGAAAATGAAAAATCGCACTACTTTTATCTTCCAAAGAGCAATTTTGAGTTTCGTTTAAAATTTGATTCGTTGAGTCATAAAATTTTATTGGTTTTGAAACTTTAGTTATATGTCACGATTAACATAAAAAAAGTTAAAATTATGAGAAATATATTTTTTTATTTTTTGTTAAAAATATGCAGCTATTATAATTAAGATAATAATTAAAGGAATTTATATGTAGGGGAGGTTAGCCGAATTTGGACCACTTCGCTTATTTTTAGGTGTAACTTACTTAATTTTTAGTATATCTGTATCACATCTCTACAGGAGGTCAATCTATTCATCTACTAAATAAATAAATCCTTAGATCAATTTCATTTTGAAAATCTTAAATTTTATTTTTATTTGAAAAATTTGTAAAAAGTGGTCCAGATTCAGCAACTGGTAGCTTTAGTTGGAACCCCAGTCTCCTAAATTGGGCCAAACAATATCAGATTGTTTTAATAACTAGGGAATATAACTAATTTTACTAAAAGCAAAGTTTGGAATTAATGAAAAAATCAAACAAAATAACGAATCAAATGAAATCAAAATGAAATCAAATATCTGAAATTAAGAATAACTGTTTTAAATCAAAATACAATCAAGATAAAAACAAAGTTATTAGTAAATAAGAATAGAAATTATGGAACTAATTTTCAGGTACTTGACTATCATATAAGGAGTTATGCAAAGCTTACATATGAATTTCGTTTACTGATTTTTTTTTTTTCAAGAGATCACAACACGGAACCGTATTTGGCAATCTGAACGCTAAATCATTTCTGTTATTTTACTTTTCTTGCAAATTAGGCAGAACCAATCATCACTGTCTAGATTTTTCTTTTTAGATTCTGAATTATTAGCCTTTTTTTTTTTTTTTTTTTTTTTTTTTTGCAACAGAAGTTTTCATTACATTATGTTTGTAGTTCTCCCCTTCCACAATTTTATTTCCAATTGCATTATGCCTATTTTTTTAAACTTGATGTTCAAATTGCTTTTGTGCTGTAAGAGCTTTCTTTTTGTCGTTTTTATTTTCATTTCAAGGTTTACTTTATATGGCGAAGATATTAACACAACTGTTTTTTGGCGCCCTCTGCACTTTGATTTAACTGAAATTAGTCAGGGAGATAACATTTCTCATGATTTTTTGACTTTTGGAGTCGATTTGTAGCTTTATTCTGCTTGCAGGTCAATTTCTACACAACTTACTCTCTCCTTTTTGTTTCCTATATATTTAAGAGCTTTTGCTGCCACAGCTGTTTTTTTCTTCCAGACAGTTTCTCGGTGTCGTTTTCAACATTATATTAAAAAAGTGTTTAAAAAATATGCTGTATTGAAAAAAAAAAATCTCTACGATTAATCAATTGCAAACATTACAAATTCAAACTGTTTTGAATTCAGCCTCCCCCCCCCCCCCCCACTGGAGTCTTGAATTAACCACCCCTCCCAGAAAGTTCGAGATCTTTTGCGTTTTAATGGCAAACAAGTGTAATTCCATCCTCCAGAACTGCCCCCCTCGCCTTCACGGAATCGCAAATATCCTCCAGGAGGAAAATGTTTGAATTCAACTCTGTAAACTAAATACGCCGTAGAAAAGAAGAATTCAAAGAAAATAAATACAAATACATACAAGATAAATTAAACTGCAAGCAAAATTTATAGCATAAACATGTAAAAATATTTTTATGTTTATATAAATGTTTATATAAACCTAAATAATAAAAAAAAAACCTTGCATGGAGATAGTAATCTATTATAATATAATAATAATAATAAAATAGTTTACAAAATGTACCGCCCTCGAAATTCATTAGTTACTTTTCAAATTTATGATAGTATATCTGGTCCAATTTAAGCAACTTAAATTGGCCCAATTAAGGCAACTGCGCCATTTTTTTTAAAACAGATAATCTTAAGACTAAGAACAAAAACAAAATCAAACAAATCCGCGTGAAAAAAATGCGCAATACAAAGATGAATTTAGATATGTTTATGAGAACTTAACAACTTACCTCAGTTTTAAAGTATTCACTTACGTTTAGTAGGAAAAATTTAGATCAAAACAGCTAATTTTAGGTTTTTGTAAATTGTCTGAAAACAGCACGCGGCAGGCGGGTGCTTCTTCTAATAATAAATGACGTCATTCTGATGAGTAGGATTTCAGTGGTAGATGGCGTCTCTTCCTGTAACTACCGGCAGAATGGCATCGGTCCAATTAAAGCGGCGGTCCAAATATGGCTACTCTCCCCTATTTGAAATTTTTTAAATTCATTCCCATCCTATTTTTGGAAACGGGTTTGAGAGTAGGATATAAAAATATGCGACACTTTACATTTTAATGTTAAAGTATGTATTCATTCCTCTACTTCATCTATCATTATTTAAAAATATTTTTACTTGACTGACAAGAAGGGCTATGTGTTTGACGCGTATCTGGGTATGTGGATTTCTTTATACCGTCGAAGCATACCAATGTCTGGATGGATTTTAATGAGTGAGGTCTCTGTTGATTCGTCTTAACCGTCCGATGGTTATAGGCTGTATTTTGCTTTTACAAATTTAAAATGGCGGCCGTAAAATACGAAATGGCGGTAGAGACGAAACAAAATTACGCACCATATTGAGTGGCATATCATTGGATAGGTCTTTCAAAATAAAGACAATGTTTTATTGGGTATTTTACAGTCAGACGCTCCGTTTAAATATTACACAACCTGGATGTTGTGAAGGTACTAGCTTTTCTGCAATTCAAACCTTCCTAGACATCTATAGGCCTCATCAAAACAGTGTTTATAGATAGGAACTAATAATTAAACACAAATTAAAAGTCATCAGTATAAGCAAATAAAAAAAAATAGTTAGGTAATATAAAAAGAAGTTTCACATTGATAAGAAATAATTAATTAGTTCGATTTTTCCGCAGACGGGTTTTTTGATTTTTTAAATTTAATTTTTACTTGTTGATCAAATATTTTGAGCAAAGATAAGAGTTTCTATCTTCAGTTTGATTTAACTATTAGTTTTTGTGGAAAATACGAAAACAATAACAAAAAAAATTATTTAAAGAAAGAAAAAAATTGATATTCAACCATAGACTATTATCCCAGAATTTATGCAGAATGACTTAAATACTAAACCTAACATTCTCTAAAATATTACAATTTATTTTAACTTTCTCCAATAATTTAATATGCATTTTAAAAGTGCACACACATTATTTATGACGACAGAGTATTTTTTCTTTCAGATGGCATTGAAATTATTATTACAAAATATGTGAAACATCTCATCATTTAACTAAAGTTTGCCATAATTTATGCAGATTTAGAGTCGTGATTGTTTTTATGTGTCAAAACAACAGATTCATAAATTTTCTGATGTACCAATTGGTTGTAAATGCAAGTGTAGGAGGAGAAATATATACTTAAATTTAAACACTTTTAGGTATTTGTTAATCTGAGTCATTCTGATTCATATAATAGTTTTTTTCTCATTAGTCATTCGTTTAATAATATATAGATATTATATATATTTTACAATGTAACGTTAAGTAAGAAGTCTAGCCTTTAGGAAAACACACATACCATCACCATATTTGATATATGTTTTTCATAACATTTTTTTCATGCAATTTTAGAGAATCACATCATCTTTATTTTCATTTAAAAATATATTAATTAACATAAATCCTACAGACATAATTAGCTAACATAAAAGCTAAACTACACTACTTCTTTTTCAAATTAATTAATATCTTTAGGAACATTTATACTTGTTTTATAAAAATATTTGAGAATAAATTTTTGAACATTTGGCACATTTCTTTACATCTGAAAATGACAAATCCTGAGGATGATCGACACAGTTATTTATAATCAATGGGATATTTTTATTTTTTTGCTTCATCTATTTATTAACTATGCCTACCCATTTTGAGAAAACCGTGGCTGTCATCAGAGAATTAATATTGGCATATCACAAAACAGCTAAGCCTTTCCCTTTACGGCCCCACCAGTGGCCGAGAAGTTCTGCTCTCGAAGCTGGTGGACGGGTTGTACTGGGTCCGTACCCAATCACGCCCATTGACCTAAACCGTTCGGAGTTTTCCGTGGTTTTCTTTGAACCATGAATTTCCATGCGTAAATACGAGTTAAGTTTCCTTAGAACCCCTCGGGGCTATATCCCTAGTGCATATAATCAGCCGTCATAAATATCATCACTATTGCCTTCCGCTTTTCGCTGAACAAGCATTATTTTTGTCTTGATTGTGGTCTGACGCCATCCCTAAACACATTAGCCAGATCTGGCCGTTCTTTTTTGGACATAGCATCAAAACGTGCCGGCATCACGCAGTGTGCATTTTTTTTTCTTTATGTAGAAAAAAAGGGAGAAAATTCTTCAGATAAACAATATTCAAATAAGGGATTTAAATTATAAAAAGATTTTTTACCACAAATCTAGCAACACATTTCTTTTGATAGGATTTTTAGCTTTCGTAATCTGACTATAGTGTTCAGAAAGTAGACTGGTGTCCGAAATTAAGGACCAGTCACAAAATGCTAATTTTTAAGTAAGCGAATACTCAAAATTAAATAACATAATTCAAATAATTACTATCCCTACAGCACAGTTAGCCCATATAGCATCTCATTCATGTCACACATGGTCACAAGAGTCACAGTCACTACGCTGAAACTAAAAATAGGAAATTCCACACGTCTCATTATGAGTCTCAAATGATCACTATACCTGACTCCACTGAGGCGTCAATGCTGCTTTGTGACGAGTCACCAGGTGACTTTACAATATAGTTACATTATGACTCTCATGTGACTGTCACTTTTAGACGCATTTCAAAGTCATCATAAACGTTGCATTATGATAAGTCACCAAATAATATCACATTATAGTCACATGGTGAATTTTCACAAAAGAGCAGTAGTCTCTTTATCACATGAATGTCATCATGTGACTTTAATATGACATTATTTGGTAACTTGTCACAATGCAGCGTTCACGATGACTTTGAAATTGAGTGTGCAGATGACAGTCACATGAGAGTCACAATGTAACTACATTGTAAAGGCACATGGTGACTCGTCAGAAAGCAGCAGTCGCAGTGACGTCTCACTGGAGTCACATATAGTGATCATTTGAGACTCATAATAAGATGTATGGAATTTCATATTTTTTTGCTTCACCGTAGTGACTGTGACACTTGTGACCATGTGTGACATGAATGAGATGTTATAGAGACTAGCTGTGGTGTAGTGATAGTAATTATAGGAATTATTTTATTTCCTTTTGAGTATTCGCATACTTGAAAATTAGAATTTTGTGATTGGTCCTTAATTTTGGATACCAGTGTACATTTTTTTTTCACTTTATTTGTGCTCGAACAAGAAACTCTCTTATTGTAATGATTTTTGTACAAATACAAATGGTTCTTCTTTCCACATTACCTATTGTGTTTCTAGATTAAACAATTTTCTTCTCATCACTGTCGTTTTTCACTAACGCTTTCCACAAAGTAAAAAAAATTATGCATTCGGTTTGTCTGTCCGTCTTTCCACGTTCTAACTCACTTAAATATACTCGAATTTTCATGCAATTGAAAAATGTCAATGATACTTACCATGGTATGTTCAGAATTGTACATGAAGTGTGTAGTAACAGTAATAATAGTTCATTAATGGTTCAGTTACAGGGACACTCAAAATAATTCCATTATATTACGGTATATGGGCAAAGCTCGTTTGTGGAGTATTTTCATGATATTACGCTAATTAAAATGTATTTAAACTGATATAAATCAGTGGATTTCACTACAATATGATTACGATAGAATTGGGCTTTCATAGCGATTTGTTTTTCATTTGCAGGGACCCACAAAAGAAATCGGTTACAATACTGTCTTTAAGCAATAATTGTTGGAAGAGCGTTGTTTTGAAGAGCGTTGTTTTGAGCGTTGTTGGAAGAGTTTACTAATTTTTTGCATGTTACTTGTTGTATTTTTTTAATAGTTCTTATATGAATATCTTTCTTTCTTTCCGTTTTCTTTTTTAAAGGAAAATAAAGGCAAACTTTTATTTCTGACACACACACATATATTCTTGATAATGTTCAGAAGATATAACAAAAATTGTAGATCAGCTCAATTTATTTAATTGATAATTACATTAAAAATATTTAACTTAAATATTTTAAATATAAAATTATTATTATTATTATTTTAAATATTGTTCAGCGTTAAATTTTACTTAATTATAAAGCATTCAAATAATAATAATAATAAAATAAAAATCATATAACTTCTCCTCCTAATAAAATATGTCATTCTTGAAATAAATTATCGCGAAAAATATTACAGAAATCATTTTGCCGGGCGTTAGTTTTGAAACTGCTATCTACTACAAAATATCGGCGCTTTAAACTGCTGCTTTAGACCGCTCAGCCACCGAGAACTCGTTCTCAATCCCTCTAAATTGAACAGGGTTGATACATGTGCAGATGTCCCGAAATGGGTCTACTTAAAATTTTACCTTTGCAGTTTAATATATATGATCATTTTATAGTTTTTGAAGGTTTTAAAAAACTGAAGAAGGATAGATGTTATAAACCGTAGATTAAATAAGGCAGCTGTTCGACTTATAATACGGCATCGGAATGCTTAAGCCTAATATGGCCGAAATAAAACGGCTGATTTTAACGAAAGATTATAAAGATCCGGATGAGTTCACTCCGGAAGCGTTATACACTCTGCGCCATTATATATATAATGTCTTGGAAAGCGTTTCATAATCTATGCTTGACGTATGAATTTTTCTTTCTTTTTTCCGTAAAATGAGTTTTATCTTCCTATTCTGAAAAAAATGTAACTAATGATGTCACCGCCGTCGCTTCACTAAATGATTATTTTATGACCGGTGTCTTTATTCGATAATATTAAGAAAACTACAGCATACAGAAAACTAGTCTTTCTGTGTCCCCGTAATACTTGCACATCAGTGGATATGCATAATACAGAGGTGCCAAGTTCGCACTAATCTTCCGTAATGCGAGGATTAGTTTAACCCAGTTTAACAAAGTTTCGAACCAGAAAAATTATTTGATGAAACTTTATTTATTTAATTCCAGTTTTCTACGTGGAACTTTTTTAATTTCATCTCTGAAAAAAAAATTCCGGTACGAAATGTATTAAACCAGGGTTAAATTAACCCACATATTACGGAGGATTAGTGGCAACTTGGCACCTATGATAATATATAATATGAAAATAATATGAAAATCGTGTAAAATATTTATAAAAGGTTTCATGGCGTCATCATCTTTAAATACTCTATTGCTGAATTGCGTAAAAGAAACATCCTTGTAACTCCAAAAATGATAATCATATTAACCAAGAGTTTAGCGTCAGAATAAGAGTCTCATTTCCAATTAAAATGTAGCTTTAAATTGAAATTTGAATGAAATATAGGGTCAGGAAAAATCGAAGAGTGTGAAAAATAGGATTACAAATATGTCGACAACTAATTATCCGATCGCTTTATTCTTTATGTAAAATTTATATTTTGTATTGTCTTTTATATACACACCTTAAAGTAAAAAAATTCGAAACTTCTTATATGCCTATTACCAGAACGAATATTTCAAGAGTCCGAAAACGATAATTCATGATAATCGAAGTTATTGAAATTCAGTATGCTCATTATTACATACTAAGTACATACCATATTTGAAGTCTCTATATAAATTGACACACACACAGACACACAGATAGACGGATGGCATTTTTTTACTAAAAATATGTTTTTCGGAATCTCCTGAAACGTGTAAATCCGTCAGAAAAATTTATTGAATTTTTAAAACAATTGCAAGATTTATCCCATACTACGTATGATGGGTATGTAATATGTAAACTGGGTGTATTATGGAGAAATGTTTGATAAACACGTTGAAGCAGGCAGTTTGTAAATCAAAGAAGAGTTTTAAGAGATATTCAATGTTAAATTATGTCAAAATCGTTACATTAAAAAAGTTTTATAGGAGCAAGGTCTATACATAGGAATTTAAACCTTTTTTCTAAGGATATAGATTAGAATCTCGTAATGTGCAGATTGCATTTATATTGTTCAATTTGACTAATTTTTTCAGGGATTTTCCAAATTCCAATTCAAATTTTCAACATTTCGAGAAAGATTTTTTACATGTTTTAGAAAAGCGTATATTATATTGAATTTCTGAAAATTGTAACAACAGCACAAAAAACAATACTTCCTTTAAATTAAAAGTTATTTACAAGTGATTATTGTAAACAAAAAAAAAATCCCTTTGAAATTTGATTTAAATTGTTATGTATTAAAAGTCATAAAAACAGTATTTACACGTGAATATTTAAAAATAAATAAAAAATAATCAATTCATTAATGTGTGTTAAAAGCAGTAAATGGGGAAATCACGTCATGTATAAAAGGGCCATATACTGACATTGCCAAACAGTTGAAATTTTAAAATATATTTACTCGAGACAGTTATTTCATATTAAGAGATGATCTTTTAAACTATTGTTTCAATTGTGATACAGCACAAATAATAATATTTCCTTTCTAACAATAAAAATATTTTCACGTGAATATTAAAAAGAGAAAGTCAAGTTTTGTGAAGATTACGACAGATTTAAAACGAAGCATTTAAAATGTCTTATTAAAAACAATTTTCATATAATGTTGTTCACAAATACAGGGAGAGAAAGACTCTGTTGATTTAGTTAATTTTATATTAGCTGATTTTCAAATATTAGCTATTCGTATTTAATCAAACAAGAAGACAACTATTAACAGAAGCTGATTCGGCTGTAAAATCCTTCAATAAAAGGTAAACGAATGGGAAAACCGTTTACAGGAAGATCGACACTGGTTTTTATAATTCAATGTTCCGTATTTTTTTTTTTTTTTTTTTTTTTTAAGCCGATCAAACTAGCGTGTTCTTAGAGTCTGAAAGTAGATTGGAGAGCGTAGCTCGTAGGGGTCAGAGACATCTGTCTCTCTGTTCTAAAAAAAGGGCAACTAACGCTGTCACCGACTCTGCCGCCTTCACCCCCCCCTTTTTTTTTCTTTTTTTTAGCCCCCGGTACGGTATGCTATTTCTTTCTCTCAGCTTATTTTGTGTATTCCAAAAAATAACGTTACCTTACAGAAGCCAGCCGTGAAACAAAGCAGTACGATTAAATACTCTATAGCAATTTTTTAAACTTCTAAGCATCGCACATTTTCGATTTTCATACCGTCGTATTGATAAAAAAATGTACTTTTAAATGCATTTTGTTTGAAAACTGTATCGCCATTTATTTTTGAAATATATATTTTTTTTCTAGATTTTAGAGCCATTTGCTTAATATTGGCAACGGAAGTACTCCATTTCTCTAAAAAGTAATGGATAAATAGTTCAAAAATAGTAATTATATATTTTTGTTGTCATTTTCACATAACAACCGAAAGAAAATGTAATTAAAATACGGTTTATTTTGAAAAAAAAAATACAAACGATTGATTTCTGTTAAAATAATGGAACTATTATAAACAATATTTAATTTTAAGTAATCTATGAATCATTAGATAGCCCTTTTTTAGTCGATTTTCTTGAATGACGGCATCTTTTTTGCTGCATTTGTGCATTATTTCGCGATAGTGATGTGATATGCATGCTTTACTGTAGATGTTTAAGAGTAGATCGTAAATGTGGAATTCTTAAGCCGATGCGAATGACGTCATTTTACATAAAATAAAAGCGTGGGCTTTAAGTCTTAAAATTTAAATATATTTTGTACTGCAGTAGAGTCTCGTTTAACCGAGTTATTTTCTTCTGATGGACTGGTGGCTTCTATTATTATGAAACAGCCATTATAAATGAAGTGTTAGGTGAAGATGAAAGAGCAGCCGTAAAAAGTTAGAACTCTGATTTTAAGGTCAGAATAGGGGAAAAATGGTTATATATATATATATATATTTAAATCACCAGTCCATCAGAAGAAAATGAAGTAATGGAAATGCCGGGGGCGACACTAAATTCTGAAAAAGCAGAATTCCTCTTCTCTAGTTTTTTTTTTTTTTTTTCTCGAGTTTTTCTTTTGCAAGAATTATGAAAAACAATCTACTTACTAAATATTTAATCTGATAGTATTATAGAGAATTATTTGATAAAAACGCTAAAGCAGTCAGTTTTTATATCGAATAATTATTTAAAGCGATATTTAAATTTAAGTTTGGTCAAAATCGTTCCATTAAAAGAACTCCTACAGGAGCAAAATCTATTCATGTGAATTTCAACATTTTCCCTAAGAATATACCTCAGAAGTTCGCGGAGTGCAGATTGAATTTATTTTTTAATTTGACTAATTTTTTGAGGGCTTCATTGAGTTTTGAATTCGAATTTTCAGCTTTTCTGGAGATATTTTTTACATATTTTAGAAAAGTTTATTATTTTAAATTGTTGCCAATTGTAGGTAAGTCACAAAGAATAATATTATCTTTAAATTTAAAATTTATTTACACGTGACTATTATAAACAGAAGATAAACTTTCAAACTAGAATTAAATATATCTGTTAAAAGCATGGAAATATTGAAAATTACATTATAAAAATAGTACTTACACGAGAATATGAAAAAAAAAAAAAAGAAAACTTAAAAATAATGAATTCATTAATATGCGCTCAAAGCAGTAAATGGGGAAATTAAATCATATTTAAAATGGAGAAATAATAGCATTGCAAAACAGTTTGAATTTGAAAATACACGATACATTTATTTCATATTTCGAGAGGATCTTTTAAAATTCTTATTGACAGTTCTATGACAGCGTAAATAATAATATTTCCTTTCTAGTAATTGAAGTATTTTCACGTGAATATTAAAAAGAGAAAAAAAAAAACTTTTGTGTAGATTACGTCAGATTTAAAACGATACATTTAAAATTTCCTATTTTAGGGGGTACAGGACCTTTCAGTTTGTCGAAACGATAAAAAGCATCGCCTTTTTCAAAGTACCATAACACAAATAATATGTAATTAAGATCTTTTTTCCCCTTTCTGCTTAAAGTATATATTATTTAATATATTATCCAGAAAAATAAATGTCCTGTATAAAAAAATAATATTGAAATTTGAAAATTTTAAATTTATCTCACTAAGGCGTGAGCTAAAATCATTAAGTGCTGCGCGCATGATAAAACGCTAAATTATGCATATAGAAAACAAATTTTGTACAGAATAGAATCATAACACACCTAAATCTAAATTAAAACCAAAATATACGCAAAATTTTTGTTTAAAATTTTACTTTAGCACAAAATAAAAAATAACTTAAAATTTTCAAGTGTAAAAAAATAAAATAAAAATATGTAATTTTTTTTTAGCATGTAGGCTATAAATAAACGCATACTTGGTTATTTTTTTAAGCTGTAGATTACATAGTTCTAAAGTAACAGTGCGCACACACTCCAAACTTTCTAATCTGAGAAAACGCGTTTAAATATTCAATATCTACGAACCTTCAGTTACACTCACCGTCTATAAATTACTGTAAGTCAAAAAATAATGCAGATTTTTGAATGGGGGATTTTTGCATATTGTTGAGAAAATTTTAAAAAGTTCCGAATAAAACAAAAACCATAAATTGTTTTTTGAAGGTTTAAAGATTCCGTTCCGCCTTAAAACAATTATCTTATAGCGTTGTAAAAAATACTCTGTTTACTTAGCTAATTTTGTACTAGCTGATTTCAAATGTTAAGTAATCTTAATTAATCTAACAAGGAAACCTGTATTAAAAGCAGCTGATTCTGCCTTAAAATACCCCAATCAAAGGGAAATGAATAGAATCTTGTTCAGAGGGAGATCGACACTGTTTTTTTTTAAATTATAATTCATTATTCGGTAATATTTTTAAATCCGATCAAATTAGAGTGATTTTAGAGTCTGAATGAGAGTTGGCGAGAGTAGCTCGTATGGGTTTACATAGAACTCCCTTGTAGGGTAAAAACCTTTGGCATGCAGAACATGATCACATTTTACAGGTTTAAATTACATTGGCAATGGCGGGTTATTTTGTCAATTTACTCTATAAACAGGTTGTCATATTATCAGACAATCCCCGTATTATTTTATATGAGCAAAAGCAAAAATTTGCAAAAGCGGTTACACGAGCGCTACATTTTGTCTGGTGGCCCCTTTACTAATTTGTCAACGTATTAATCAAATTTTAATTACATGGTTTCAAAGATAATACAGAGCAACACATGACATGTTTCTTACATTCTTCTATCTTTACAAGCAGAAAGTATTGGATTCATGAAAATTTTTGACTTCCGGTTTTCGACGGATTTATACGTTTTAGAAGGTCTTCAACTCAATTTGACTGTTTTTAGAAAATGATTGCGTGTATGTGGCCAAACATTTTGTGGGCGTTCTAGCTCAAGAACTAATGTATGAAATCTGATAAAACTTTTGGGTCAGTTAGTCCCTGATCTAAATTTGTGTTGATTAATTTTTCTTTAAATCGCCTAACAGAGGCACTGCTATGCTGCATTTTTCATGATTTTTGCAATACATATATCTCAAGAACAAATACACGGATTTTAATGAAACTTCAGATTCAGTTGGCACTTGATATATGTTTGTACTGATTGGTGTAAATTCGCCGAACTGGTGGCGCTGCTATGCTGCATTTTTCACCATTTTTGCAATAACACTATCTCAAGAACTAAAGCACGGATTTTCATTAAACTTCAGATTCTGTTAGATCCTTATTTAAATTAGTGCTGATTTATTTTTGATGTAAATAGCCAAAAAGGTGACACTGCTATGTTGCATTTTTCTCGAATTTTTCAATAGCTTCATCTGAAGAACTGCTGCATTGATTTTCACCAAACTTCAGATTCAGTTATACGTTGACTTGAGTTGTTGTCTATTAGGTTTTGGGGTAAGTCCCGTAACAGTTGGCGCTGCTATGCTGCCTTTTTGGCGATTTCCATAATAACTAATCCACGGAATTTCATCAAACTTCGTATTCTGTTAGACAAACGTATAAGGTGTTGCTGATTAGGTTTCCTTGTAAATCTGATAGCAGGTAGCGCTGCTGTTCTACAATTTTCATGATTTTCGCGATAGCTATATCTGAAAAACTAATGCACGGAACTTAATCAAACTTCATATTCTATTATACTCTCACATAAATAGATCCTTATTGGTCTCGGGTATACACTTGAGTGTGTCGCTTTTATGATCCCTGGGTATGGAATTTCGGATGCAGGCATCTAATAAGGTGGGAGCAGAAATTCAATGATTCTTTTAATGAAATGCTTTGGCCACGAATGAATGATTTGGCCAATTTTTACATGATGAAATGGGTATTTGTTTCGATATTTCCAAAATGGCTTCTTTCAGTTCAACAATTGAATCAAACTGCTTTCTATTGTCATAAAGTTTACGAAGAAAGATTCCTCCCAAATGTTAGGTAGATTTCGTAAGAAATACTACCTATTGCAGTCGTTACCATGGTGCGACTTTTGAAAAATTCCTTCATTACTTTTCATTATATGACCCCAGGAACCCCAAACCACCCCACCTAAAACGTTTATACATATATATATATATATATGTATGTATGTATGTACTAAATTTTGTCTGCACGATAAAAGTCGCAATTATGCACGGATCGTATTCAAACTTGCCAACAACTTTCAGATGGCTAATATCTCGGCGGGGATTGAAAATGGGCAAAATCAGGCCAAGGGAATAGAAATGGGGAGGGTTAAAAATTTTGAATACCGTCTTAACAAAATTCTGATAAAACCAGCTCGTACACGACAATGACCGGAAAAAATAAATATTTTTCGTTATAACAGTTGCCAACAATTAAAAAAACTATAAAATCATCACCACAACAATTGTTTTTCTATTGCAAGATTTTCCCGTGAAAAAAAAATTAAATAAATAGTTTGACGAATTGAAAACAAATTGATTATTACGTCATAAATTTTCTAGAGCAATTTCAGCATGAAAACGCAAAATGAAATAAATAGTTTGACGAATTAAAAATGTATATATATTGCGTGATATTGGAAATATAATGGACCTCAGCAGGTAAATATGTAACGTCACGTGAGTTTGAAGAAGCGTATTAAAACATGATAAAAACCCGAGTATGGCAATATTAACATATTTTAACACTTTGAGGTTCTCTGAATTTGTTTTAGCCATTTTAAAACCTATTCCATATACATGCGTGTGTGCATTCGTGTACATTAGAATTTTCACAAAATGCTTAGCTCCCTAGAGCTCATTCTTAGTGAAGGAACAGGGTTTATCTCTAATCTTGATTTAAGGTTTGTTGGTGAATTTAGTACTTAACTTCGAAATCTACCTCCGCCTGTAGACCCGAGCCGGCAGGGATTTTTTTTAAATCCCAACAGTTGAACGAAATTATACTCTTCGAATCTTCACAATGGGCATAAACTGTCATTTAAGATTGGCGCGATACATAAATGAATTTATAAAAACATATTTTATTTTGGTTTTTTATCGATTGACGTTTTAATCTCAAATATTTCACGAATATTTTCTTTTCGCTTGTTAATATTTTTGTGTTTTAATAATGCCTGGACAGTCCCTTCAGTCGATAAATATCAATTTAGTTTTTGAACTGAAAATGCCTGCTTACTGATTTTTTTTTGTAAGTTTTGCTTTTCGAACGAAATGATTCGAATGAAATTTTAGTTCAATTAAACTTTATCAAAAATATAGAAAAACATATAATAATCATTGTTTTGTTGGTAACTTTATAATTTGAAATTAGAGTGAAATGTTCTGTTTCAGGATTTAAAAAAAGATTTAATACAAATCTAGCAAAAATATTGATTATTAATGTTTTTCTCCTTTTTTCTTAATAAGGAAATAAATATCTAATACACTGACTCAAAAATAATAACGTTTTTGAATGTTTTACTATAAAGTATGTTTTGCCATTTATTTTCAATTCTTTATCAGTTTATTCAAATTATCTTATTACATTGTAATTAGATGTAATTGGGCGTATCTTATGAGACATAAATGCACATATATTTATCTTTCTTAAAAAGCACATACTTTTATAAATATATTAAATAAAACAAGAAGATATATGTGCCGTTCTGAAAATATATTTATTAAATGTGAATCATGGAGAATGCTTGTAATAGATGCACCTATGTATAATTGATACATAAAATGGTAGATAACAATGCTAAGAACAAATACACAAAGATTGCATGTCTCTTTAAAATGAAAAATATAAACTCGAAAAAAAATCAATATACATTAAGACCAAAAACACTTATTTGTGACAATAATGGTTAATAAATAAAGAGTTTTTTCTTTTTCCACACAGAAATCGTTTATTCATCAAAGAAAATTTATTCCACAAAATTTCGATGTTATATTTAATGCATTTATCCTTAAATTCAATTTTTAATGCAATAAAAGCTCAATGGAATATGTAGGGGAGACCGGGTCTAGTAGGCGCAGTTTTTAGTTATAGATTTTTATTAATTTTTTGTTTAAGTTTTTTATGAAACGTTAACTGTACTTTTAAAGAACAGGCATTGGGCTATAAATAGCCGGAGTTTTGGGTTTGTAGCTTTTGTAGTTTATGTCTATCGGAAGCCTAAATGAAAAGATAAATTGTGCGGCGACCTACCCCATCACGGGTCGAGTTGCCCATACCTATGTGGTAAGTTGGCGCACGCTTTATAAAAATTTAAAAGAAACTCAAATAAGACACGCAGTTAATAGAAATAAATTTCATTATTACCAGTAAATTTAAATAAAGGCATTATCGCCGTACAATGTAATATCTAAATTATACAGACATAAAAATAATGAATAAAACATTAACATTGAGTAACTTCTAACCTACTCGATACCATCATCAGAGTTACAGTTATCACAAATAAAAAATCGAGAGTCTCCGTTTGGGCAAGCCTCGTGTGCCCAAAATCTTGCCCTTGAAACCACTTTTTTCGGTGCTTGCTGTTTTTCAGGCTACCAGCACACACCAGACACCAAGCCAACTTGCCACGTGTTCAATGCGCCTACTAGCCCCATAATAAATTTCTTCACAAAACGGACACAAAACGGACAACATCTAACAATAAATAATCCAAGTAAATCACATATGGAGTAGATACAGTTAATCATGCACTAATAAAAACTGCACAATTTAAATCGCAATTATTAATTAAGTATTAGAAACTAGAAAAAGAATGAAGCAACAAAAAATTACTTATGAGTGCAAAAAAAAGAGAAAAATCGTAATAAATGTCCACTGCACATAGGTAACTCTGCAAAACTAGAATGAGGGTTGTAAGAAGAAAGGCTCTCTGTGACTGGTTGCACAATCTATCCACAAATAGGCGATTTATGAGGACTGAGTCTACTTACCCCTGTAGCCAACTAGCCCCGGTCTCCCCTAATAATAACGGCTGCTTTTAAAACTAATACATAAAAAAGTGCGAATACAATAAATGTTTTACCAAACTGTTTATATTTTGTTTGTGTTGTGTTTTATTTAAAG
Organism: Maratus speciosus; assembly: GCA_963932465.1. Classification (NCBI taxonomy): domain Eukaryota; kingdom Metazoa; phylum Arthropoda; class Arachnida; order Araneae; family Salticidae; genus Maratus; species Maratus speciosus. The sequence continues at coordinate 42,737,178 of OZ010789.1, forward strand.
ATTTTTGAATTTATAGTGTGCACTTTCATTTTATATTAAAACCATTTTGTTTGAAATTTTCCTTTGAAATAGAAAATAAAACTACAATGCTCGTTTTATGTTCGGCTCATCTGATGAAAAATGATCCGTAGGTATGATGTTTTAAGGGGTCTCAGGTCTCTTAAAGCTTCAAAATTTACATTAGTTTTAGATATTAAACTCCTGTCTTTGCTGAACATTTTGATATAATTTTTTCCTTGTAATTCCCTTTAGAACAGAAGTTATGGCTTTTAGAATTATACCCGCTCAATAGCAGAAGTGGCGCGTTTCAGAAACTTTGCAGTCATAATTGTCCAAATTACGTTTTGGGTCATAACGCGCACAATATCTCAAAAACATCTGAATATATTTTTTAATGAAATTTTCGAAACATATGTTTGAAGTTTGTCTGTAAAAACTCAACCTAAAATTTCCTTCTTATTGTTAAAAATAAATAAATAAATAAATAAATAAATAAAAAACCTTTGTTTAGGCGATTAAACTGTTGAAAATTTCAAAATTTTGTATTAGCTATATACAACTTTATATTAAATATATTAAGATGCTTTAAATACAAATTTATTTAGGTTCAAGAAAATTATTACAATACTACGTTTAAGTAGGCACCAAAATTTTTATTCTAGTTGCAAAAATTATTTTGTAATACTGAGCGTAATCTGTTATACCAAATGTATGAAAGTTTGGAGCCTCTCTAAATGCTAATTCTGCATCTTGCAATTTTTTAAATACATGAAACGAAAGAAATGTATTTATATCCTTCATTGCAATAAAATTTGTGCTTTAAAATCATATGCATGTTAAGATATTAAACATTAAATATAGTGTCTTTTTTTCATTTTTTTCTAAATTTAAGAGTCCCCTTAACAGGGAAAAACTGTCACGAAAATACTGCCTGGTGTTATAAAAATCGAAAGCAAAATAAAATTTAATGCATTCTTTACTGGAGTATACAAGTAGAAGAATATAAGTAAAAGTGGCTTTAAAATTTTTGGAAAAAATTCATATTGAGTTTTGTACTCTTTAACACTAGAACGGCGGGAGGGGTCATTTTGACACCTGAGTACTTTCGCCCGTTGATTACTTTTGTTTGCTTGGACGAAATCATTTGAAATTTTTTGACTTTTCCTAAATAGATAACATATATCTCTAAAAAAAATTCAGCTTTCTAGATTTGTTAGTTTTTGAAATACTGACTGGTATTCCTAGACGGCGGACGGGTGTCATTTTGACCCTTTTAGTAAAATACTCTTTGTACTCGAAGCTTCTTTTGTTGCTATACTATATTTTCGAGGAGCAATAAAAAAAGGGTTTAGATTTTTATTTTTATTATTTTTGTCGTCCAAGGCATGTGGAATACTATTTTGCAAAGAAACTATCTCAAGAGATAGATTCAAAGAAAGAAAAAGATTTTTTAGGTTTGATGAAAAGACAACGAGATCTAGCAGACTACAGACTGATAAATTTTCTCTTGCATCTGAAATGTGGAATAAATTTATTGAAAATTGCAAAACATGCTACCGACCAGGACAAAAAATTACAGTTGATGAACAATTGTTCCCATCTCAGGATAGATATAAATTTACACAATATATACCAAATAAATCGGATAAATTTGGAATAAAATTTTAGTGATCTGTTGACGCCGATACTAAATACCTCTTGAATGAATTTATTTATCTAGAAAAAGATGAAACAGCCAATCCTTAATTACGTTTATCGGAAACTTTTGTCATGAAATTAACAGATCCCCATGTAAACGAAGGGAGGATTATTACGACAGATAGCTATTTCACAAGCATCAAATTAGCAGAAATGTTAAAAGCTAAAAATACAACCTTGGTTTAAGACAACCTTGGTACAAGAGAAATTCCTATATCATTGAAAAATATGCGCAGTACTCTTTATTTATCGAAGATAGTGGAATACGATAATATGATACTTACCATGTATCAAGCCAAAAGAAAAAAAAAATGTTTTTCTACTGAGCTCATTACATTCTACTATAAAAACTGAAGACGGTCTCAAGAAGTTGACCGATTCAATAAAATATTACAACGCAACGAAGTATGGTGTGGATATCCATGATCAGATGTGCCGAAAATACACCGTGAAATCGGCTTCTAGACGATGGCCTGTACATATATTTTTCAATATTTTGGACCATGCAGCTTTAAACACCTGGATAATTTATAAAAATGTAACAGGCAAGCCTATCAGTAGAAGAGATTTTCTACTAAATTTAGGGGATGTGTTCAGAATGGATCTTATGGTTTCAAAACTCTCAAAGATCTTTTCTGAGTCTTCAGAAAAAGAAAAAAAAACACGAAAATAAAATAGATATGAAGAGAAAAAATGTCAAGTACAGACATGCAAGGAAACAAATCTCAAGAATTTTGCGCACCATGTTTCAAAGTTGTGTGCAGAAAATGTACTGGAAAAATTGCTATTTTTTTGTTACAACTGAATTAATTCCTAATACGTGTGCACAATTTGGAGTATTATAAGCATTAAATAAAATTGAAACAGAATTCTTAACATATTAACCATTCAGCTACACTTATAATGAAATAACGGAAACAACAGATCAAATTTCTCATTTATGGATTTAGAGAGTGAATCATTCGGCGAATAAGTTAGATGAAAAAAAAAATATATATATTATTTTATAAATTGTGTTTTATATTAGTTAAAATTATTTTTAATTTGTGAAAACATTAATTTTAAATCGATTTTTATATCAAATTAATGAGTGTTTTGAGTAGTTGTAGTATGATCCAATTAAGGGTGTATTCCGATCCAAACTGCTTATTTTCTGATTCATTTTAAAATTCATTTTTGCTCTCAAACGCATCAAACTGGGAAATTCTCTTATTTAGAAACTATATAATGTGCCGTACTTCTTAATTTTTTGATAAATGCAGAAAATACTGTAAAAAACGCTGTCAAAGTTGGCGTTTTGAACCGAATTTTCCGAAGCGGGCGATCTGGGAGTGAAAAAAATGGTCATACTGAGAAAATAATTGTTTAAAAATCAAATTCTAATTAATTGAGCTGAAAATGAAATCACACGGCATGTTAAACATGTCTTCAGAAATCACCCCAGCAAGTTTCATGTTTTTACTTTTAAAAATGAGTCTGAAAATGTATCAGAAAATTTTGGGCTGTTGAGGGTGGAAAAGTACTTTTTCGAATAACCCTTAATCGCCATGTAGGCGTTACATATACAGTACTTCTAAAATTCAATAAATTATCGAGTAATAATAAATATAAATTATGAAATACACGGACATTACATATTTTTGTTTTAAAATAAAATATAATAATAAAATAAAATTTAAAATAAAATAACATAAAATTGTTTTAGCGTTGTTATTTCAGTATTTTCATCGAGGGGTCAAAATGACCCCTTCCCGCCGTTCCAGTAGGTATGTTTTTCCCGCCGTTCTAGTGTTAAATTGGTCTTCATATTTACTTCATAATCCTTTAAATATGTATTAAAACCTAATTTCATATAGAACATAATTTTAAACTTCTTTTCAGAAACTAACTCCTCAAGCAATAAGGGCATATTTTAGAAAAGTAGTGAAACATAACACTGTGTGACTGTATATAATGTATTTCACGGGAATTTTATAGGAAATTTCTATATAAAATTACTCACGCGTTTCGTTAACGGTATTTTGAAAATATTTCATGAATTTAATTTCATGATTAGAGTCTAGACATTTTACTTCAAGAAACAAAAAGTAAATAATAGCAAACCTTATTTCAGTAAAGAAGTACAATTTAATTTTTAGTAAAATGAAATGTTCGAAGTGGGATATCATTTTCAACTGAAGCGGATAAATTAATTTCAGTATCTTCGAGTAGTTCAGAATTTACTGTTGCATAAATCATTTATTTACTCCACAGTAACTAAGCACAATCAGATGAGAAAGATCCTATTGTCATATTTTCTGTACTTCAAAACTTTTTAAATCGTTTTTGCAAAGTTTCTATATAGTTGGCTTTTAACAATAGTGAATTATTCCAAAGAATACACTTCAAACAATTCCAGACAGATGTTCGTATGAGTGAAATAAATTTATGTTGAATATTTTGCATTAAATAAAGAAAACAAACTCATTAAATTAAACTATATATATTTCTACCTGTTTGGCGTACATTTATGTAAAACGTGAAATAAAATAATCATTTGATATTTACAATTTATTTAATATTGCAGGTATGCGAAAGGGAATACCAATATTGGACTATATTAGGTTACTTTAAAATGTATATTTCTGCCTATTAATAAATTTCTTCTTGGAGGAAAATATACCTTAACAAGTATTTTGATATAAATGAATAAAAACTTTACTGAAGAATTACAAATCTACATAGTACATGTTATTTAAAGAACCAGAGGCTCTGCCCCCTACGAACTACGCTCACCAACTCCACAGACTCTAAAAGCATGCTAATTTGATAGGCTTTAAAAAGATTTCAAAAGGGTGAATTATAATTTAAAAAACAGTGGTGATCTCCCTATAAACGGGTTTCTATTCATTTCTCTTTGATTGGGGAATTTTTAAGGCCAAATCAGCTGCTGTTAAATGATACAATTGCTGTTTTCGTATTTGATTAAATAAAATCACTTAAACATTTCAAAATAAGTTAATATAAAATGAATTAAGTAAACAGAGTCTTTGTCTCCCGGTATATTTTAACAAAGCGAAAAGAAAGTTCTTTTAAAAAATATATTTTAAATGTATCAATTTTAATCTGACGTCATTTTCACCGTCATTTTCTTTCTCTTTTTAATATTCATTTGAAAATACTTTTGTTAGAAAAGAAATATTATTTGCGCTGTCTTAGAATTCACAAAAATAGTTGAAAAGATCATCTCAAAACATCAAATAAATGTCTCGCGCATTTTTTAAAATTTAAACTCTTTTGCAATACTATTTTATGTTCATTTTTAATATGACGTAATTTCTCCTATTTAAAACTTCTGATGCATGTTAAGGGGACAGTACACTTTTAAAATTTTCAAAAGTCGATTTTTTTATTTTTGCATCTTTAGAAAGGTTGTTGTATTCTGAATAAACGGATACCAATCTTTTAACTTTGTGATAATTATATACTGAGATATAAGGGAAAATGTTGCCATCACTCCTACATTTTCCATTTAAATGCCCTAAGACAACTATCATGGCGGATTGTTTACATTTTGATTACGCGCTTTCTCCGTATAACTTCTCCAACCGCCGCGGCGAGCGGCCCATCCTCGTCCGCGACCCTTTATTCTTCTACTCTACTCCGACTCTTTTGCGGAATCAAGATTCACAGGTGCACAGCCACGTCCCGAATGAAAGACTCTCTAGCGAAAGCCAGGTTGAAAAAAAAAATTAAATTGAAACCGGACAAATTTAAAAGGAACATTGAAAATATGCTAAAATGAGTCAATTGTTTTTAGTTAAATACCTTAAATAATAATTTAAAAAAAAGCTTTAAAATATTAACTTCAACTTCCACTTTCGCAAAATTTGTTTACTTTCTTGGTTTTGCTAGGAAACGTGATCGCAAATTTGCTTAGCTATTAAGTGCTTAATTTAAAATAAAACTTTTTTTTTCCTAGAGCAATAGTTTCCTGATTTTATAATAGTATTCTGCTTCTTGGTATTTATTAGCATTTATAATGAATGATAATGCGAAATGTGCTTCAGAAGATCATCGAAGAATGAGCCAGTTTAATGGCAATCTCTATACAAAATGCGACATATATAAATATATCCTAAGGTGCTATCTTATAGAAAACTAAAAAATAGTGAATTTGATAGTGGATTAATTTTAAATGACAGTTTAGGATACATTTTTTTTTATATTAATATAATTCTTTAGTAAACTATCAGCATTTTTATGCCGCAAAATATGTGAATCAAATATTGGAATACGAGAATCCCTAAAAAATGGCCTATGTTTTACATTAAATAATTTAGATTTTTAAACATATGCAATAATACAATAATACAATATTACAATAAAGAAATGCTTTAATTAGCATCATATTTTCTAAATTTCTCAACAAGGTTGCTTTTATTAAATTAATTATTGAACTCAAAAGTAAATGCTTTTTAACCGACTTAATTGTGACATCACACAAACATATTAACTTTTAACCCCTTGGGGATTAGTGACCGGTATACGTGCCACTTAAGGTGCTTAAAATACTTCATTACTCTCACTAGGTATTTTTCATTGTAAAGTTTACCTTATTTAAGAGCATTTTCGCGATTCAATTACAGAAAATTTTCTGTTTTGAAAAACCGGTGATAAAAGATTAAAATTTAAACAAAGTACTCTCGTTTCAAAGTAGTTAAAGACACTGGATGCGTACTGAGTGAAAACCATTTAGTTAAAAAACAGTTGTGAATCCAAAAGACTGTCCAATGTTCAATCAATGCTTCACGTAGAAGTTCTGAAAATTTTCTGCTCTGTTTCCTTATTTTTTTTTTTTTTTGTTATATCCGCACTGTTGTACATGTTTTAAAGTTTTTTTTTTTTTTTATGACCTGAAAAACACTATTCTGCGAAATATTAGTTTTGACACAATTTGACAGCAATGTTCTTACTTAGTTTTTCTGCGTAAACAGATGCTTGTTTATGTAGATGCTTTATGGGGAAGGAATATTTCTTTAATAATTTGGGAATGATGAGATTTTGATGTTATTGGCAGTTGTAAATATTGGATTTAACAACAAGTAATTTACGATTGGTTTCACTCTCAATAAGATTAATATTTGATGAGCTTAATATTTCTAAGAATTACAACCATTATCTTAATTCTACTTAAATCAGTTTTATTTAACAATTTCATGTTTATTACTTTTTTACTACTTCTTGATATTCATTATACAAGAATATCATTAAATGTTGTTATTTACACTTTAAAAACCGATAGCAGGTGGACTATACCGCTCTTGTTTCCTTGTTCCAACAAACGGACTGTGTCTTTAAACGTTACTTTAAAAGTCTCGTAAATGAAAACGCAGTCAAATTGAAAAGAGCAATAACGAATTACCTCTTAAATTAGAATGCTTGTATACTGGTATAATTCTTAAGACTTCTTAAACATTTAATTTGAAATTTAATTATCGAATGCTCATCTCAATGTCAATCTCTCACTATCTACACATTATTAGTATGTGTATACAACGTGTATGTTTAGCGAGCGCGTATACGTTCGTGGAAATTGTCTAGTTCTTAGGCCAAAATTGTCTATAGCAAACAAACAAATATTTTTAATTGTAAATTATTGTTTAAAACTGGATTTCTATCATATTGCAGTTTATTCTTTTAAGTTTCAATGAAAGTAATTTGAAAATTCTTTTAATTTTACCTAAATGAAAATAATATAAACAAAAAAAAAAATCTAAACCTTATTCTAAACCCATTAACAAATTATTTCTTTAGTAAGCTTTAAAAGATTTATTTATGTTTAGAATTTGTTTATGCTATATTTATTTTTTAAACGCACAGTTTCAAAGTTAATTGACATGAACAATCCAAGATTGAATCAGAAAATAATTTTAATCAAATATACAGACTTTAGCATTACTATAAATATAAATAATCAGAATTATTGGTATAGAATAATTCCTACTAGGTATTTTGCAGACGACTGAATGCGTTAATTTTCTTGAGGTGAAAAGTCTCTCGCAGTTGGTAAACTCAAAATATTTACAGATCAAATACTGTTACTTTATATATGAAGCAAATGTTATTCTCGATAATCAAGGATTAGATATATATAATTCATGCTGCTATAACAAATGCTATGACGAAACCAGTTGCATTTAACTTTCTTAGTCTAATAAATCAGAATACCATGTTTAAAGTTAATTGTCATTTTCTTTCAAATTGTTAATTTTATGCGTACAATACCTTACCGTTAAACTTACAACGGATTTGGATACGGAAAAAATGATATGTTTTTTATCATGGTAAATAGTTTAAATTTCAAATAATTATTTACTTCACGTGATAGTCAGATATGTTTATCATTGACATGACGAAAATTTAAGTATAATTAATTAAAAATTATGCATATGTATGATAAATATTTACACAGAAATTGCCGATTACGATTAAATTTAATGATATATATATATATATTACTATTACAGTTTAAACACCTTGATAATAGTTAATTTTATTAATGCATTATATAAAATTTGTTATAAAACTAAATTAATATATTTTTTAATGAAATGTTCATAGCCTATAGATTTATAAAGACAATGTACATAAATCTATATAACGTTTCATTCCTCATATGATACTAGTTCAAAATAAATATAAAAACAGTTACGGTAAAATAACTGTATTGCTTGCGTCGGGTTATGTGTATTTTAAAGAAAACATTTCTTTTCGAAAAATACAGGACAACATTAAATATCTTGTCCCCCCCCCCACCCTTCCAATTCCTCAATGTGTTCTATATTGTATTAAAAAATTGGTTATCAGACGCTGTACATATATAAAGTTATCCACATTTTTCTAATTTTGGACACCGTCACCCTCTTACGATATCATACGCTGTCAATCGTCGACTCCCCCACCCCCTCCTCCCGGATGACATCGTTATCAATGTCTAAAAATTCTTTTTCTTTTTAGATTTTGTCTTTGTTTTTTAAGATTGCAGTGATATATAGATATGGTTATGCATTTAATAGTCTCACACTTAAGGAATTCATATGAAGTAAAATATATATATATATATATATATATATCACTATTATACATGAAATAAATTTTTATCAAATAACATCTTAAAGATCTAGTACTATTTAAAAGTATTGAATAATAGCTATTGTTAAATAATGCATTAAACAGTAATATTGTCTTATTCCACTTGCCTCCTGCCCCGGGAAGGTAAAAGCAAAACTTCTTGTCATCGAAACAGTGGTCAATATTCTTTCTCTTTCTTTCTTTGTAAACGCCAGTATCATTTAAAACATATTTTTCTCCTGGCTTCTCCAACAGCGAACTCCATCCGCATATGGTAGAGTTACATATGGTCTGTGTATTCCATATTTAGAGATGAAATGATATTATACATAATTAATGGCTTTAATAATAAATTCGTATTTTCGTAAAAACGTATAAAATTTTTTTGAAAATGTAACAGACTATTTTGATGTAAAGAAAAAGTTTATGAAAAAAGAAAAGTTAAACGATAACGTCAAAAATTATAACGATATCAAAAGGTAACCTCCCTCTCCTAAGAGATATCTTACGATATAAAGTGCTAGACTCGCCCCCCTTCTAAAGTGATAACGTTATATAAGCACAACACTTCAAATATATTATTAAATATTCTAAAAATGTAATATTATAAAGATACTTTTTATTGAGAGATTTTGCATTGAATTAATTTTCGTGGCAATAAGTTTTATAGAAGAATTTACGTAACGAGTTCTAAAAATTTATAATTATTCCATTTATTGAATTTATTTTACTAAAATTTTTAAATAATTTCTTCTATGTTCGCGTAAATAAATACAGAAATTTCCTTCCTGAAAGAAATGTGAAAAAAATTTCTATTAATAATTTCTTGCATATTTCTATGTTTTTTCTTTGTTTAAAATTTATTTTTCGATGCTCAGTCATTGGTAAATATATGGCGTAATGAGATATACAAAATCAAATATTTATATAAAGATATATTTTTTTCATGATTATGATATCGAACATTAAATTTCATTACATATTTGTAAACAAACATTCTTCATAAATATAATTCATATAAATACTTTAAGACTTCGTTGTGTCACGATATCGAAGATTTTTACTTTGAGAATTTCCTAGTATAAAGTTAAATTTTCAATTAAAACCTTCGAATTATAAAAATAAAACTTGCAAAATAAATTATTTATTTTAATTTAGAAATTTTTCCAAAAAGCAATTTTGTCTAACATTTAAAATTACACAAAATATTAATTTTCTTTCGAAAACATCCTTTAAAAACTAAAACAAAAACAGAATTCTTTAACAATATTTTAACTATGAAAATAAATCCATTTAAAATTTTAAAAAGCTGAACATATTACACGTTTGTAAGTATTTTACACTATTACTTATACCTAATTTATTTTACGTTTGAGGAAAATTGCGATTATGCATATTTTTAAAGTCATTTAATAGTGGAAGAAAATATTATGTTTGTCGTCAGTAGCAAGTCATTAGCTTAGAGCGTGCAGACAATCATAAGTAAGTCATTAAGGAAAATTGATAATTGACTTTAGCACACAATGCTGAGTCGTCATTTAAATATTTCAAGTAAAATTCCATTAACATCTTTCGAATAATGATATATATTTTTTTAAGCACCGTTATGTCGCAATAGCACGTAAAACCTAGTATCATAAACTTATTATCTTATTTTTTTTTTTTTTTTTTTTTTTTTTTTTTTTTTTTCAAGCTTTAGCACTAAAAGTATATAGTTTTTATTTCATGCATTAGGACATTTTTTTTTAATTTCCTGCTACATATGAATTCATATTTTAATAATGATTTAATGCTGATAAAATCAAATGGCATTATATATATATATATATATATATATATATATATATATATATATATATATATATATATATACACATATATATATATGTATTTTTGTTTAAAGATCTTTTTAATAATATCGATTTATTAGATCTACATAATATTTTAAATGCATTATTTAAAAAGTAGCATCGTAAACTGTATTTACCATTTAATATAGATAAATCTTATTTTAAATCTTTAACAAATTTCATTATCTGTAATAATTATATTTTGCAAGATAACACATTATATTTAGAGCACGCCGGTACACCACAAGGAGGTTGTACATCCAGTTTATTATCAGACTTATACTTATAAAACTATGAACGTTCTTTTACTAACAATAATCTACATTTATATCGTTATAGTGATGACATAATTTTAATTGCCACTGATCCTACTAATATTTCTCCATTTAAAGTAGATTATCCCACAAATTTAGAATTGACGTAAAATCTCCTATCTAACAATACAATTAACTTCTTAGATCTTAAAATTACAATAAAAGAAAACAAAACAATAACTGATCTATATGATAAACGTAAAGAATTTAAATTCAAAGTTAATACATTTACTAATTTTTATCTTGTCTTCATAATTATGTATATCGTAATATAATACTTAATCATTTATATAGAATAAAAAGTTTATGTTCTTCTCATCTAATTAACAATAATATTAAAAACTAATTTATGATGCATTAAATCATGGTTTTCCAAAAAAATTCATATATATACTTTGATATATAATTAGTACTTAAATGATCTTAAAAAACAAATTAACACATGCGTAAATAAAATTTTAAAAGATATATACAGAATAAGAAAATAACTATAAAAAATAAAAAAATGTAAAATAATAATAAAAATATATTATAGGACGGTTGGATGGGTAGATGTTAGAGTACGGAGAAAGGTGGCGTTGTCTGGATAATACGCATTGGTTAGTATAAAAAAGGTGGGGTGATTGTTGCTAATACATATTTTATAATGGAGACTGATTCGATTCTTTTATATGTATAAAGGTGTAGCTATATTTATTTATATATCAATTCATATTAAATTTATTCATACGCATTAATATTTAATAAAGTTAACGATTAAATTGTATTTAAATTTTAGTCTACACAGGACAATATCATATTAATTTCTAATAGTATACTATCTTAAATGAGAATAAAATGCATAATGAGTGTGTTTGTTGTACTATATTGTTGTATTATAACTTAGTATTTTTTTTCATCTATTCTTTTTAATCTTGTTTCATTTTGAACTTATTTCTTATTGCATGGTTTTCTGTGTGTGGCAGTTCCAAATTCATATTCTTTAGCTTTTTTTATGGCTAAAATCAAGATGAAACCACATAGTTTATTTGTGTAACTTTAGGCATTTGGGACCTGAAGACTCAAACCATGTTCTACAAATATCATTTTTTCTTGTTCGTTTCAATTAATTTATTTATTTTTTATGTTTGATGGTAATTTGTTATGTTTTTTTAATGGTTATATATATATATATATATATATATATATATATATATATTACCATTAATTAAACATAACCTGCCACCGTCAATTATTATGAATTAAAGCTGTAAGTATTAAAAAAAAATATTATAAGAATTATTATGGAAGAAAAAAGAAAAAAGTGGACACCGACAAAAATTGAAAAGCTTATACATTGAATTACGTTATCGAGGGCACATAATTCAATGATATAAGCAAAATGGTTGTTTTCTGTGGGAAAAATAAGCTAAAGCTAAAATTAATTTTCCCCTGTGCCCGAACAACCACTAAAATCAAGTGAATTGATTAAAAATGAAAGCAGAATAGAAACAAATAATATGAAATGGAAGAATCAATAAAACGTATTTAAATATTTATAGGATATAAAATAGAAATAATAAACACCATACCGATTAATATTTCAGTATTTTACAAAAATCCATGTGCACATGTCTTCCAGTATATCAAAAAGATTAAGGTGAATAAAACAGTTAAGAAATCACAGTAAATGATACCAAAGGATGCAGTTAATACATTTTGAAATAATATTTGAAATACCTTGTAAAACAAATTTAATCTAATATAAAATAAATAGAAATTAATTACATTATTTAAAATGCACTATTAAATTAATAGATAACAGTTTAACAATATCGTCAAAATTTAGCTAAAAATACACCCTGGTGTATAAAATATAACTAAAATGGAGCTAGAAAAATTAAAAATAAGAGCAATATGAAAGATACAATTTTAGTGCTGCCATCTATTAATAATTATATTAAACATCTATCGCAAGATAAAAATTTGCAAGCTTTTGAATGTAAATAACTGTTTAAACAGCAAAACCAAACAAATCCTTATATATAGAGAATTATAGAACAGCCACTAAAATCAAGTGAATTGATTAAAAATGAAAGCAGAATAGAAACAAATAATATGAAATGGAAGAATCAATAAAACGTATTTAAATATTTATAGGATATAAAATAGAAATAATAAACACCATACCGATTAATATTTCAGTATTTTACAAAAATCCATGTGCACATGTCTTCCAGTATATCAAAAAGATTAAGGTGAATAAAACAGTTAAGAAAACACAGTATATGATACCAAAGGATGCAGTTAATACATTTTGAAATAAAATTTGAAATACCTTGTAAAACAAATATAATCTAATATAAAATAAATAGATATTAATTACATTATTTAAAATGCACTATTAAATTAATAGATAACAGTTTAACAATATCGTCAAAATTTAGCTAAAAATACACCCTGGTGTATAAATTATAACTGAAATGGAGCTAGAAAAATTAAAAATTTGAGCAATCTGAAAGATACAATTTTAGTGCTGCCATCTATTAATAATTATATTAAACATCTATCGCAAGATAAAAATTTGTAAGCTTTTGAATGTAAATAACTGTTTAAACAGCAAAACCAAACAAATCCTTATATATAGAGAATTATAAACCTAATATAAATCACACAAAGTATTTAAAACTATTGTTAATAAAATTTAAAAGCATACAATATGTTCTATTAGCTAAATTATTTAAACTAAACTAAGAGTTTAAATAATGTTAGAACATTGATAATATATAGCATATATTTATATGCTATAAAACAAAATAAATTCAGTAATAATTAATATAAATAATTATTAAAAATTATCTAAAAATTATTTTTTAATGAATTATATATAAGATATTTATAAAATGAACAGGAAATATCAAACATGTGGAAGTATATAGAAGGTTAAATAATACTTAAAATCCCATTGCTTAAAACGCACAAATATAGAATGTGGATTATTTTCAGACATCCATAAAAATCCATAAAGTATGAATATGGGACATTCAAAAATATTAAACTAAGAGTGGCATACTATTAGTAATTAATATGATATTGTCCTTAGTAAATTAGAATTTAATAACAAATAATTGTAAATTAGGTTAATGAATAATTAAGCTAATTATAATATTAATGAAAATCTCCAACTTACATATAAAATATCAAATCAACATCCACATAAAATACATAACAAAAAAATAGTAATAATACAAGAGCCCCGCTTTTTTTTTTAAAATAAATAATTAACCATTGCGTATTATCCAGACAACACCACCCTCCTCCGTACTCTAACATCTACCCACCCAACCAACCTATAATATTTTTTTTATATTATTTTACAATTTTTAATTTTTTATAGATATTTTTTTATTTTATAATTTTTTTGTAATTTTGTTTACGCATGTGTTAATTTGTGTTTATAGATCATGTAAGAAAAGTACTAATTTTATATTAATGAATATATGAATTTTTTTGGAAAACCATGATTTAATGCATCATAAATTAGTTTTTTAATATTATTGTTAATTAGAGGAGAAGAACATAAACATTTTATTCTATATAAATGATTAAGTATTATATTACGAAATACAGAATGATGTAGACAAGATTTAAAATTTGTAAATGTATTAACTGTGAATTTAAATTCTTTACGTTTGTCATACAAATCTGTGATTGTTTTATTGTCTTTTATTGTAATTTTAAGATCTAAGAAGTTAATTGTATTGTTAGATAAAAGGTTTTCCGTTAATTCCAAATTAGTGGGATAATCAACTGGAAATCGAGTAATTGCAGATTGATCAGTTTCAATTAAAATGATGTCATCAATATAACGATATAAATGTAGATTATTATTAGTAAAATTGCGTTCATAATGAGATAAGTATAAGTCTGAGAGTAAACTGGAAGTACAACCGCCTTGTGGTATACCGACATGCTGTAAATATAAAGTATTATCTTGCAATATATAATTATTATAGATAATGAAGTTAGTTAAAGATTTAAAATATGCAATATCTATATAAGATGGTAATTCCAGTTTTTTATAATACTTTTTAAATAATGCATTTATAATTTTATGTAAATCTAATAGGTCTATATTATTAAAAAGATCTTTGAAGTCATATGTCGTTATATTACAAACAGAATGAAGATTTTTTAAAATCTTAACAAGTTGATAGCTATTTTTTATACAATGTGTATTATCATTGTTTGTAGTAAGTTCATATATTTGATTAAGAATTTTTAAGAGAAGTGTATTGGCTTTATTATTATATGTATTACAACCAATAGTAACAGTCCTAAATTTAATAGGAGTTTTATGAAATTTGGGAATAAGAACTAAATATGGATAATTAAAATTAGTAGATAAAATATTTAAAAGTTTATAATAACTTCGAATTTTACGATTATTTACAATAACATTTTCATTAGTTTTTTGAAAAGACTTATTAGAAGAAATAGAATTTGTAAGTAGTTGGTGATAATATGATTTACATATAATAGCATAATTGTTAGGAGATTTGTCTACATATGTAATAACGAAGTTTTTTTGTAATTTAGTAATTTGTTGGAAATAATGCTGTGTATTAATAGAAACCAAATCAGCAATATTATTTTTTAAAACCATAGTTAATTTTTCAATTACTAATATCTTCCATTGATTAAAATATTCAATAGGCTTATTATAAGAGATAGAAATTTTATAAATAAAAATATCAATATCATATGTAAACTGTTTGATAATAGATTTAACATTAAATTTAGATGGAAGTCTATATTTAGTACCATAACCCATTAGTTGTTTCAATTTAAAATCATGAACAATATCAAGATTTCCAGTGATTATATGTCCATGATCATTGTTTATGTATTTTTTTAGAGTGGGGTCTTTGCAGTTACACGGAAAAGTACTTGCAGCAGATGTATTTTTTGAAAATGTATTATAGTTAAAAATTTTTCTCCCAATTGTATTCGGATATTTAAAGGTTTTTGATATATGAAGATTATTGATAGGGAAAAAACAATTTTTATCATTAATTATAGAATTGATATTAATTTTATTAAAAATGTGATTTGAAAAAGTAATTATCATTTGAGTATTCATGTTCTGAATTTTGTGTTTTTTTTTGTATATTAATATTTAAAAGATTAACCCTACTCATAATAAGGTCAAAGTAAATATCAGAGAAATGTTTAGAGAAGGATTTACTTAGAAAGACATTTAAATGTTGTACCAGCTGTTTCTTTTTAATAGCAAAGATGTTTTTACGAATTAACAACCAGTTATAATTCTCTAAGTAATTTCGTTGAAGATCATTAATTTGTTTTGTGATAGATTTTTTGGAAACTGCAACTGATGATGAACCCTTTCCGCGTTTATTACGTGTTGTTTTAGCATTTAAATTATGATTAAGAGTAGGATAAATTGGAGAATAATCAATATTGTTATTTATAGATGTGAAGACTTTGACAGGTCTGTTAAATACTTCACTGTTAAGTCCATAAGGATATATTGTGTTATAATATTTCATATATGATGATTCCATATAAAGACGTTCTGATATATTTTTTAGAATTTGAAGGATTTCAATTGTCGTATTTTTAAATAGATGTTTATGAAAATGTTGAATTTCAGCTGTAGATTGTATATTTTTTGCTTTGTTATTATTAGAGTCTGATCGATGATGATTGATTCGTTTATGAATTGGACCTGATGTTTCACCAATATATTTCATATTACATAAGTTGCACTTTATACTATAAATAACATTAAATGCTTTACAAAAACTTGAATAGTTAGGATCTGAGACAATTTGTGTCTGAGCAGCGTATGGACATGTCTTGCACCGAGAATCATAGCACTTACGAAAAAATAAAGGACGAGGGGGAGAGTATAAATGGTCGCTGGATGACGATCCAGGAACAACCCAATTATTATTCCTGTACCGGGCACTACACTGCATAGATGCTAAGTGTATCTTGCCAGTATCGAGATGTTTACTAAGAACTGCCATATAAAAATTATGTATGGAAAGTGCAATAATTGCCATAAAAATAAGAAATTTTAATAATAAAAATTAATAATTTAATTAAATTAGCCTTGATTAAATAATAAAACTTGAGTATGAAAAAATATATATATACAATATTTACAATCATAGAAGCAGAACGCAGAAACAATCTTCAAATTATCCAAAACCAAATTATGATAACCCAAATAACGTAGATGAATAATATCAAGCAACCACTAGACTATTTTATAACAAATAAGTCTAAAAAGATCCGCATAACATCTAAATCCTAGAACAACTATAACCATGCAAAGACAACCAAAACGCTTACCCAACTAACTACTCAGATCAAAGTAATATGAATTTAAACTAAAGCAAATTAACATTAAATCATTGAATAGAAATAATTATTGCTACCATATTAATGTATATATAAAATGATTATCTCTACAGAATTATGTAAAGCTATAGCACAAATAGAAAATATATAGGACAATATCATACACTAACTACAAGAAAATTCAGATAAAATCATAGCTAGAAAATTAAAAAAACATTAAATAAATCGTTGCAATGATAGGAATGAAAAAATTAATGGAATCCTAAAATAGGTATCAGATAACTACATGGTAGAAATCTTATTGATAATACACATAGATTGTGCGCTAATTGCAGCAATGATCTAAGCGTATAATATTTAAAAGATTGCTAAATATTTTAGCGACCTGGGAATCTATAAAAATATATATAAGATACCTTAAGGAAAAAATACATCAAAATGAATTGTTGACATTCAAAATGAAAAGATATTTAAAATATCGTAAAAATATCGTAAAAAGCATACATTCATAATTACTTGCGCAAATGCATCATAGTAATTTGAATGCTAATATATTACAATTAATTAAACATAACCTGCCACCGTCAATTATTATGAATTAAAGCTGTAAGTATTTAAAAAAAATATTATAAGAATTATTATGGAAGAAAAAAGAAAAAAAGTGGACACCGACAAAAATTGAAAAGCTTATACATTGAATTACGTTATCGAGGGCACAGAATTCAATGATATAAGCAAAATGGTTGTTTTCTGTGGGAAAAATAAGCTAAAGCTAAAATTAATTTTCCCCTGTGCCCGAACAACCACTAAAATCAAGTGAATTGATTAAAAATGAAAGCAGAATAGAAACAAATAATATGAAATGGAAGAATCAATAAAACGTATTTAAATATTTATAGGATATAAAATAGAAATAATAAACACCATACCGATTAATATTTCAGTATTTTACAAAAATCCATGTGCACATGTCTTCCAGTATATCAAAAAGATTAAGGTGAATAAAACAGTTAAGAAATCACAGTAAATGATACCAAAGGATGCAGTTAATACATTTTGAAATAATATTTGAAATACCTTGTAAAACAAATTTAATCTAATATAAAAAAAAAGAAATTAATTACATTATTTAAAATGCACTATTAAATTAATAGATAACAGTTTAACAATATCGTCAAAATTTAGCTAAAAATACACCCTGGTGTATAAAATATAACTAAAATGGAGCTAGAAAAATTAAAAATAAGAGCAATATGAAAGATACAATTTTAGTGCTGCCATCTATTAATAATTATATTAAACATCTATCGCAAGATAAAAATTTGCAAGCTTTTGAATGTAAATAACTGTTTAAACAGCAAAACCAAACAAATCCTTATATATAGAGAATTATAGAACAACCACTAAAATCAAGTGAATTGATTAAAAATGAAAGCAGAATAGAAACAAATAATATGAAATGGAAGAATCAATAAAACGTATTTAAATATTTATAGGATATAAAATAGAAATAATAAACACCATACCGATTAATATTTCAGTATTTTACAAAAATCCATGTGCACATGTCTTCCAGTATATCAAATATATATATATATATATATATATATATATATATATATATATATATATGTGTGTGTATTATATATAATTTATTTTATATGTTTTAGCATATTGCTATATTATTATGTTATAAAATTATTTAAATTCTCCGTATAGATTAATTGGGTAGGTTAGCAGAATAAAATGCATGCATTATTATATTATTTATGTTCTAATAACGTTATATTACATCTGTTATAGTTAAATTTCATTATTCATGTATAATTAAGTTTTTATGATACATAGTATTTTAAGAATAATAATGTTTTAAATCTAATAACATTTATATTTATTTAATATTTTTGTGAATAATGATATATATTATTGTAACATTTGGATGTTAGGATATGTTGGGTAACGCAGATGGCAAAATTTGAGTGCATTAGCTTCAATAAGGTTACTATGACCTTTATTTAAATATATGGAAAAATCAATTACTAGGGATATAATAACTTTTATCATTACAACTAAATATAATTATATAATTGGTCCGTAAATTGATTAATAATAAATATAATTGGCTAAAGATTGTTAAAAATAGAAAGAGTATGGAAAAGAAAAGGAAAGGAGGGAGTAACAAAGGGAAAAAAAAAAAAAAACGTTATCTTTTTATTCAATTAATGTGCTTTTTAATTTTTAATTTTTTTTAAATTTTATTATTATTATTTATTATTTTTTTTATTAAATAATTAATTAATTAATTAATTTTCTCTTTTAAATATTCGTAATTGTAAAAGAAAAAAATGGAAGCTTTTGTATTTAGATCAAAATACTAAATAAATTTACATAACAGATATCAGCACCAAAAATTAATTCATAAAAGGTTTATGGCTTTTAAGATTCTTTCAGTTTTTTCTATCAACACTAGATGGCAGTGTAGCCAATTAATGGTTATCGTGTAGGTTAAGATAGTTGGGAATTTTTTGTTTAGTTAAATAAATTTAAAAGTGTCAACATGTAATTTAAATAGTAATATTAAAATGATTTTCTATTTATATGAATTTAATGCATTTATCACGGTTTTTTAAAAAAGAATAACTGCAACCATTAGTTATAATGCATGATTTAACTTAACTGCAAAATTAATCTTTAAGTTATAGCAGTATGTACAACATGTGCAGGAGCGAATTCGGATTAAATAATGTGGGGTTATATAGGCTAAGGATAGTAATATTACTTTATTTCATTTATACATGATAATATAAATTATTTAATTGGTTATATTGTTTTTTCCATTTCAAGGCATTTAATATTATTCTGTTTTCATTTTTCTTCTATTAATATGGTCAAGTAGTCGTCTGGGTACAGCGGAAAAATTTCAGCTTTTAGCTTTTTTCTCTACAGAAAACAACTACCTTCCTGATATATGTGAATTATTTAACCTTGATAAAGTAATTCAATATACACTGTTGGCCACACAAAATGCAACACCAAGAAGGACCAGAGATATCACAGTGAAATGTATTTGGCAGATAACCTGTTGTACAAAGATCAAACGATTAAAATTACAGCCACTTATGACGTGTGGATGATGACAAAATCAGTACTAATTGTATCCACAATTGTTGACTATAATCGCTGGCACACGCTTCGGCAAAGAATTAAAGAGGTTTTGGATGTCTCCTTGGGTTACAACAATCCATGCAGCTTCCACATATTGCCAAAGTTGATCTGGTGTAGCAGCTGGGGGTATATACCGGCCAGCCGTTGTGCAATCATGGACCACACGTTTTCGATTGGCGATAGATCGGGAGAATACGCAGGCCAATATAGCAATTCAATCTGATGTGTAAAGAAGAACTCCTCAACATTGCATGCCAGGTGTTGTTGCGGATTATCGTGTTGGAATATGGCTGATGGCACGCACTGAATGTATGGGAGGACCACGAACTCCAACATCTTAGAGATGTAGCGCTGTCTATTCAGTGTACCGGCAATGCGTACTAGATGGGTGCGGCAGTGAAATCCAATACAACCCCAAACCATGATTCCGGGTGCAGGACCAGTGTGGCGATGCATAACGCAGCTGTTCAGCATCCTCTCACCACGGTGCCTCCAAACTCGAATCCGACCATCGTGATGTTGCAGGCAGAAACGGGGTCAGTAAATACAGTTTTGTTCCATTCCGTTGTGTATGTCTGCCGTTCCTCACACCATTGGCGGCGCAAACGCCTGTGGTTTCCAGTCAAGGGTAAACGATGCACTGGACGTCTTACGGACATTCCACTCTGCTGCAAACGGCGTCGAATGGTACGAGTGGACACAGAATGATGCTGAGCAGACTGAATCTGTTGTGCTAAGGTTCGTGATGTGGCTGCGCGATGCATCACTGCCATGCGCACAATCAGCCTGCTATCACGGGCAGTGGTGAAACGAGGTGGGTGCGATCGGCCACGTGGGTACGTCGTTCCCTCATGCATCCAGCGATTACAGATCAACATCACAGCTGCTTGGTTTCGTCCAACACGCTGACCGATTTATCTGAAGGATAATCCGCAATCCCTATAGGCTACAATTCTTCCTTAGTCGAATTCAGAAACTTTGCCAAAAGACGCTCGATGTCTTCCATAAGGCGTGGGTAAACAGCTTACGGAAAAAAAACCGCAGGAAAAACAATTGCCGTGCTTCAAATCGCCAATCTGTTCACCCCTTTCATAGCGCTTGCGGGTGGCGTAATGGTCGTCAGTGATGTGCGTCTGCGCTACAATGCTAATGATTTGCATATTTCATCGCCGCAAGCGCATGATGTAAATTTCACATGATTTGCATGCTTCCTTCAGGGTGTTGCATTTTGTGTGGCCAGCAGCGTATAAGCCTTTCATTTATTTTTATCGGTATCCATATTTTTCTAGTTTTCTTCCATTTTAATACTCATAAGATAGTCCAAGGGAGTATACTTTTTGCATAACATCTGGTATATGTATTTTTCATTTCTGTTATTCAAATTCTGCTGTTTTTAGGGTTCTTTGTATATCATGTGGGCTATCCTGTGAAAGCTTTTGTAACGCTGAACTCACAAATACATTCCTTTTAATTTTAGGTATTATATTTTTAAAGATATTGTTGAATATGCAGCGCAAAAATATGTCCCCCCCCCCCCATCTAATTCGGAATCTACTGAAACTAAAATTATGAAAAAATTAGAGGTAGTAGACGATAATATAAACCTTGACGGAAAATTATAGCGATTACCCTCGGTCACATAGTTTTCAAGTAATTAGCATTTTTCTGTTATACACAAATTTCGATTTACGGGCATTCAGAAAAATTGTTGAGCATCGCTGAATATACCTATCGTTGCAGAAGAATAAAAGTATTGTTGATAATGATTTTCGAAAAAATCATCGGTAATTAGCTGAGATATTAACCCTTAAAGGTACAGTCAGTTTGGACATACACAAGGACAGGGCGGCGTACTCTATGCCTAGTTAACGACTTTTTATGATATATATGTGTAATGGAATGTCCAGTAACATTATAAAAGCAATGAACGTCAAATTGTTAAAAACATACTAATTTAAGGGGTCTCGGGACTCTAAAAAGTGGAAAAAATGAAAAAAAAGACCATTTTCAGCATTTAAATTCTTAAAATGTATATGATTTTAAAACACAATTTTAATTGGGATGAAAGATATAAGTATGTTCTTTCGTTTCATGTATTTAAAAAATTGCAAGATACAGAATTAGTAGGCTCAAAATAGGGGGCTCGAAGCTTTTAGACATTTGTCGAACAGAAATTGGCATAAAAGTTTATGCGCAGGATTACAAAATAAATATTGCAAATAGGATGAAAATTTCGGTGCTTACTTATACTTCAGATTGTAATAATTTCCCTGAACTTAAATAAATTTGTATTTAAAGCATTTTTATATTTTTAATGCAATGCCGCATTTAGCTAGCACAAAATTTTTAAAATTGCAACAGTAAAATCACCTAAAAAAATGTTTTTTTGAACAATAAAAAGGAAATTTTAGGTTCAGTTTATACAGAATAACATGGACTGTTTTGAAAATTTCATGAAAAAATATGCAGAAGTTTTTGAGGTATCCTGCGCGTTATAACCAAAAACGCCATTTGGAAAATAATGACTTTAAAGTTTCGGAAACGCCGCTTCAGCTATTGAGCGGGTATAATTCTAATAGCCAAAACTTCTGTTCTAATGGGAATTTCAAGGAAACAATTATATCAAAA
The DNA here is from genome assembly GCA_963932465.1 of Maratus speciosus. Taxonomy (NCBI): domain Eukaryota; kingdom Metazoa; phylum Arthropoda; class Arachnida; order Araneae; family Salticidae; genus Maratus; species Maratus speciosus. The sequence goes on from OZ010789.1 coordinate 42,760,315, forward strand.
TATTCAGAAAAGATAGGAGTTTAACATTTAAAAAAATTAAAATTTCTTAAATTTTGAAGCTTTAAGAGTCCTGCGACCACTTAATCCTTTCCGGCACGGAGTAATTCTATTTATAAACTTATGAAATAATGAACTGACACCAGAATTTATAAACGAATTTATTAGAAAATGCGAACTTGCTTATTTTCACGTACATGATAAAAGGAAAATTTTAATTAAATATTCTTGGTGCCATTTGTCTGTTTTGAAATTAAAATTAGGTGTCCGTTTTTTAAGGGCATCGCCCTCGAAATATTTAATTAGAGTGAATCGCATAAATACTGTGAGATTCACGATAGTTTGCATTGATTGTATCTCTCAATACACCTCGAATGTTTTTAAAAGTTAATTAAACACCTATCTGGAAAAACGCGGCACTGACCAAGGCGGCGTTGCAACTTTGAGACCTCAGTTACAAGAGCGCTTAGCACAATGCCGAATTTAAACTTTGAACAAAGGTTTTGTTTTAGATACCCTGTAGAAATAAAGGTTATTACTACGCTGAATTTAGTTTCATGAAATGCCAAATGAAGTTTAACTATGCACTGCCTTTATTGTCAGTACCGAATTAAGTTCATCATAAACAGATTAGGATAATATTAAAAAAAAAGATTTATACAAATAGCTATATTTGATATTGTTCCATATATCTCTTTGAACTTTCATGGTATACCCGATTACACTTTTCTAATATATACAGTTATACCCAACCCTACGTTATATAGTTTTTAAAAAAAGTCTTAGTATTCTTTTAGCAACTTTTTTTTTCATAATACAATTACAAATTCATATATTTATTCTACGGAACCCTCTGTACGCGAGTAATGCTCGCACTTGACCGTTTATTTACTATGTCTTGGAATCTATGTTAAGTGTGCTGGTGCTACGATTTTATGAAACGACTGATTAAACAACTGATTATGTTTCACGGCGATTTCTCCTAAAATATGAAATATTATGCGATGAAATTAACACCAAAAATCCGTATTGATCCGCAGATCTCAAAACTGGTATTATAATTTTTAAATTCAAACTCGAATTAGTTTTCGAGATATTAGTTTTTTGCTAATTTTAAACACTTTTCTCTAATGATGGCAACTCATATTTTAATCATAACAGATATTTTTTTTTCATATTTTAGAAAAGTTTATTATTTTAAACTAATTTGTCGACCAGTTTATGTATATGTATGTATAATATATGTAATATGCTAAGAAATGTATCATGTTACTGTTATTCATAATTCAATTTACTTGAACAATCTTTCGTTAAATCGGAAGATTCTGATAGAGAAATCAAGAACTCGGAATTTTTATGTTAGCGCGACGGAGGTAATAAACCGGCAAATATTTCTCCCGTCGTATTTTTTTTTATTATTATCATTTTATTTAAAATACAAAATTTTCATTTAAAACAGATACATTTAAAGTTAATGGCTTTCACCTTTTTTTTAAACGAAATGAATAGAAAAATATTAGACACAGATATCGCATACGCACCGGGGTACCTCATTGGCACCAAAATGGCGTTATTTTTCCTGGCATTGAAAGCCGGTTATTTTTGCTTATTTATTAATAAACGTTTATTTACATTTATTTTCTTTTTATTTAAAATAAATTGTAAAGTGTTTTGTTCTGTAGTTATTAATTTTTTTTATTTATTGTTATTTCATTTTAAAAATAATAGAAAATAATTTAAAAATACATATGTAATTGGTTTTTGAAAACGAGTTTTTCGCCAAATTGTCGTAAAAACCCGGTGCAAATATGACATCTGTGCCAAATCACTACAATAACAACCTAAATCGTGTGACTGTCATCAATAGTTCCACGTTGACCGCTTCGATTTTTATACGCCAATCGGTCATTTTGTTACTTTAATGTAAGCCGAACACAGGTGATAAATCGCAAAATATTGTCCCATCGCCATCATTTCATTTATATTATAATAGTCTGAGTTATGTGACTATCATAAAGAATTGTGGGATGACCCATTCGCCTTTCATATGCAAGGTGGCTATTTTTAATAAGAATTATTTTTTAGTGTAAAACTACATAAAATTTGCCATGATCGCAAAGAATTCTGGATACTTTTACGTTAGCCGAGAGCAAATTTCGCAAATAGCATTTTTTAAGCCTTCAGTTAGCCTTAATTATTTCTAGCATGGTAAATTAAAACAATGCTTTGATGTTGAAATTAAATGTCGTGGTCTATAGTATTATTTTCTTTTTCTGTTATTTTTCTCTTTTTATTATTTTTATTTTTTATGAAATGATGGAAAGTCATGAATTTTAAATGTTTCAGTTTAAAATTAAAGTTAAGTCTTTGAAATAAAATGAGTGAAAGGTTTATATTTTTAATGAAATACGAAAAAAATGCGACGAGAACATTGATCGGCTACTTATCATCTGCGCTCAGCTAACTTAAAAATACAGAGTTCTCGATTTCTCTAACAGAATCTCCCGATTTGGTAAAGGACTGAGACAGTAAATTAAAATATGAATAAAAGCAACATGATACAAAGCTTAGCATACATTTAAGGGAGACCAAATTGGTCGCCAAGGGCGGCTAGTATTAAATAATGCATCAAAATCATGACATTTAATTTAAACTTCAAAGCAATGTTTTAATGGTACTACTTAGTTAACCCGTCGATCAATTTCGCCAAATTATATAAATCGGCAAACCACTCGCCAAATTATACAAATTGACATAATATTTATTTTAAATAACGAAATAACAAATAAATTAGTATAACACAAATAAAAATACAAATAAAACGTCGAAATAAAAATCACTTGATGGCGTAAATACGTGTAACTTCCTTAAAGTAAAGTGAATGTGACATTTAGGATCAACCATTATCGACATTTAATCTTATAGTTTGGCTATAGAGTTTTGGTCGACGGGATAACCAAGTATTACCGTTTTAATTTACCACTCGAAAAAAAAAATACTAACTGGCGAGTTACAAAAAAAGCTATTGGCAAGATTTGCATCCGGCTAACATAAAAGTACCAAGAATTCTTTGCGACCATGTCAACTTTTATGCAGTTTTATTCGAAAAAATAATTTTGATTCTTTAATTAGAATGGAAACCTTTCATATGAAAAGCAAAGGGATCAGCCCTTAATTGTTTATAGCAGTTGCATGACTTGGACTATTATAATATATGTGAAATGATGGCCATAGAATAAATTTGGCGACTTATCACCTGTGGCTGGCTAACATTAAAGTACCAAAATGGCCTTCTGGAAAATAAAAAGCGAAAGGATCATCCCGGAACTGTTGATGATAGTCACATGACTTAGGCTATTATTACAGAGATTGTTTTCAATTCTAAAATCAGCGCAATGAATAATATTACTTTACGATTAAAAATTTATTTACACGTGACTATTACAAACAGAAAAAAAAAGCTTTAAAATTACTATTAAATGAGTACGTTTTAAAAGCTGGAAAATATTGAAAATTATGTCTTGAAAATTGTATTTACATGTGAATATTAAAAGAGAAAAAACTTTAAAATAATAAATACCTTAATATGCTTTTAACCCTTTCAGGGGCAAGATACTTCTGTTCGTAAAATGTTGAAATCAGTGAATGGCACCAGAATTTACAAACAAATTTTTTTCGAAGTACTATAATGCTTTTGTTCACTTACTCAATATAAGGAAATAATATCCTATATTCTGGTGCCTATATGGCATTTAAGAATTAAAATTTAGTGGTCCAAAATCAACTACGGCCCTTGCAGGGGTTAAAGCAGTAAATTGTATTATATCATTCGTATTATAACGCTGTTAAAAATATCGAGAGTCAAAGACTCTGTTTACTTAATTTACTTTATTGTAGCTTCTTTTCAAATGTTTAACTGATCTTCTTTAATCAAACACGAAAACAACCATTGGATGTCTTAACAGCAGCTAATTTGGCCTTAAATTTTCGCAAACAAAGGGAAATGAATGGAAACCCGTTTACAGGAAGATCGCTACAGGTTTTTTCATTATAATTCAATCTTCTCTAATCTTTTTAAAACCAACCAAATTAGCGTGCTTTTAGATTCTGTGGTGTCCTAATGGGGGTTGGCGGGGGCAGAGTCCCCTAGTAATAAGATAAATATTTGAAAGTAACAATATTTTTTATGTTGTTTTTGCATCTTTATTAAGCAAAAACGTTATTTTATGTTTTGGCGCATTTTAATTTTAGAAATGTAAATTCAGCCAAATATCTAAGAATTGCAACGGAAGTTTTTATCTAACATACAAAAACGAAAATTTGTATGTCTGTCTGTAATTCTATACAAATCCACAGTTTGGAATCCAGAATTGTGAAATGTTATGTACATGTGTATTAAAACACGGCCGAGGGAACTAAAGCAATCCGGAATCGAAATGATTAGTATAACACTTATATATATATATATATATATAAATTTTGATTAATAAATAAACACCAAATTTTCAGCAATTTCCTATCAAATTTAAACATTTTTCGTTATAGCAGCTGCCAACAATTAAAAATTCACAATAAATTTCTTACCCAACAATTTCCTTTCTATCGCAAGACGCATTGCATATTACGTACGCTACGCTGTAATATTAAAAAGCTGTAGCGGGTATTATGATAATTCTTTTACCTCACATGCAAATAATTAGAGATTATTTAATTGCGCTTAATTATTACAAATTTTAAAAAAATAAAGAAACACATTTTATCACAAACATCAACAATTTTTTTTTTCCTTATTCTAAATATATCGTTTTTATCGTCGGTTGCCTTAGTAACATGATAAATTTAATTTCATTTAAAAAAAGGCACAGTAGTTGTTAAATATTTGTCTAAATCGAATAGTTATTTTTTAATAATGGTTTTAGAATTAAATTCATGAACTCCCGTGCACAGAACGGGTTAAACAGCTAGTTTATGATATAACGAATTTAACAATTAATCTTTTTTGTTTACAACTCTTTTATTGCTACTTTACAAAAAAAAATAATAATCATAATATAATTCTTTTAAAATGCATAAGTATCGTCTGCGTAAATGTTTTTAAATAATAAGAAAAAAGTGCGCATTTGAATTCTTAACACTGAAAAGTACTTTTATTATTAAATGTAAATAACTGAATTTTCACAAATTTTAATTCATTAAAAATATGCTATAATTTTCATAAGAATGATATTTTAAAAATTTCATAAAAAAATCGTGAAACTATTTAATTAATCATGTTTCTATCTATAATGAGATAGCTCCATGGCTTATATTTCTTCTGACAATATACATGTTTCATTTTTTATTTACAAAAATGAGTCCGTAATGGAAAAGCATGTAAAATAAATTAATTAAAATAATAATTTTTTTAAGATTATTCTGTAAAAATAATAATAATAATAATAATAATAATGTGCAAATTTGCAAATCATAATTTATTTTTATGTTTAATTTCAAGTCAAAATACTGAATAGTTTTACTTGAATTTACTCTTAGGATCTAGAGTTTTATGAAGAGCTAGATAAAACAGGTACTAAATAAACTTATACTAAGAATTATTCACTCCGAATTTTCGCAAATTGGCTAATTTTTCCACATATTTATAATTTTAGTAAAATAAATCATGAATTCTAAAACTAAGCAGTTATACAGAGAATTCGATGAACATTAAATACACTTGGAATGAACATAAAGGGTTTAACTGGGAACATCCGTAAAAAAATAGAAAATTTTAACAATCGTGAACAAGCGTGAAAGATTTTCTTGTACGGAATTCACTTTGATAAGATTACTTCCAGATTTTCAATTAAAAAAATGAATTTTGAAACGTAGATAATAAAAAAAAATATGTATTTCTAAATAGGAATACATAAAAAGTTACAATTTGCACACTTAATTTTACATTTTGTACTTGAAACTGAAAAAATTTAGAATTTTCAAAACTTTGAAATTGGTTTCATTAACAAAATGTATTCTGTTACTGAAATTTAAATTTCCGTAAGATATTTTCTACAATTACTAATTAGTGAACCTATAACTGTGATGTCTTTTGTTCGTAGTAAATAACTTATATACTATGTTTTCAGCATATTACACAAAATCTAAAGAATGATTTATAAGTGTAATATATTGAGTAATAACATTCAAATTGTATCTATGAATCAGAAATTCGTGCAAAGTTTTTAATTAAATCAATCATAAAATCATGGGAAATATCCTGACAAAATTTAAACTTATAATACACGGGCTAACTCTGTTTATGACTGATAATTCAATAGAAAATAAGATCAATTTTGAATTAGTGATTTATTTTTAAATCAGAAATGTTTTTGTTTTAATTTATTTAAAGAAGGAATATCGTATGTCTCATTTTAAAATATTAATTAAGTAGCCGATGTTTATAAATCCTGAAAAAAATTAAAATTTTCTTCTTCGAACTTAAATACAAAGAGCTTCTTTATTTCCGAATATATATCATACTAAAATTAATGATGTATGATTTAAAAAAAATGAAATTTTTAATTTAAAACAATTTTATATAGACATATATGGGACATTCTCATAATCTTTTGACTTACAGGAATAAAAATCTGATGAAATTAAACTTGCTAAAATAACATTTTAATCTGATACACGAATCCCTTAATGATTCAAAATAAAGAAAAAATGGTCAGCAGCGAAATGTTTTTTTATTTAACTGAGGTTTAAGGTAAACTTGCGAGTTTATTTTTTATAATTTTACCACTAAAACGTTTTATTTTTTTCTAAATTTGTACTTATAATGAATCTGCATAGTACCCAGAGGACATTAAAATAAGAAATAATAATAATGTAGTATTTTTAGTACAAAATTTTGGTATAACATTGTCTTAAAGAAGGGAAAAAAGTGATGGAATGGATGGGACGGTAATGCCAATTAACACCTATTTTTAGGCAAATCATGTTAAGACTAAGTGATAGCCACAATGTCCATTGATATTTAGAAACAGTTATTTACTTTGGATTAAATTGAAAAAAAATAATTTACCTCGAAAAGGGCAGGAATAAACCTTAAGGACGAAAATACTATCAATAAAGCCTCGGTATTTGAAATGATGTTTAAATGCTGATTTAAATTCTGCAGTAAATTTCTTGCCAAAGCATTTTAGACATCCTTTTTCTAGCATTCTTCTGTATAAGAAAAATCTCCTGCATGATAAATACTTAAAAAAAATTCTGTGTCTGAATTTGAAGGGATTTTCTGTATAATTGTAGCAGAAGGACGGTAAGTTATTTAAAACCCAGGGACAGAGTTTAAAAAATAATAACAACCGTAAAAATGTGCAGGTTAATTTTTTGCTACATATTTATATAAAAAGTAGTCCCAGTTTCGAAAAAAAAATACATTGAATTACTTTTACCGAAAAATTTTATACAGACAGCTCCAAACTTAAAAATCAGCATCAGCTACTCGCGACGGTATAGAAATTTCATGGTATATTTGGACCCCCAACATCGTCCAAAACTTATTTATCTCGTTAATATTGTTATGCAGTCATGCAATGAAATGTTCCCCAATGTATGAAAAAAACCCCACAAGAATATTTGCTAAAATAAAAATTATTATTCAGGGGCTTGAATGTCAAAAGATTGTGAAAATGCGCCATATATCAAGAAGCCGAACACTAAAAACCTGTTTATTATTAACAGGTTATGTCCGGTGACTCCTTATAATTTATCAGATGGAATATGACTACTGAATTAACAATATCATATTAAAAATGTATATAGAAAATTTTATTATATTTCAATAAAAATTTAAATACATTACTTTCATTTCATTTATTTATTTATTAAAGATTTTGATTTGCATTCTTTAACATTTTTAACTGATTATTTTCGCTTCCTTGTTAATTTCTTTTATTTACTATACGATACTATTTTCAATATTAGTCCATAAATATAATATTGTTACAATACCTTAACATTTATTAAATATTTTTGCATTTTCTTATTTATTTCAAAGTGGCCAATTATCCTTAAAAATAAATACGAAACCACTAACAGTGTTCATAAACGATCATAATAAAAATGTGATTAGCAAAAAACATATGCATATACTGACTTAAAAAATACAGTTCTATATAATTAAGCATTTCATTATGTATTAAATGACGCATAATCATATTAAGAAGCAATCACAAGAAAGGTTATTTTTTCTTCTATATGAAAAATAAAGATTAGGAAAAAGTTTTGTTACATTTTAAACAATTTCAATTCAGCGTTTTTACGTACTAAAGCTGGAATTGAATTTATTCTCGAAGATAAATTAAAATCCGAACAAGGTAACAGAACGAATTGTTTAAATAATTTTGTTCACTTGTCCCATTTTTTCACATCTTGGATACCTTATGGTAATGGTATGGTTTTGGTCTATGTGGAAATCTTTTGCACGACGATTCAATCAAAAAAATATTCTCGTCCTTTATTTTTGCACACTAGTGTACTTTTAAGTTCGAATTTAATCTAATGTACCATATTTTCGTTTAAAAAGTACTTGAGAAATAGATTTTCAATGGTCTATGTGTAATTAAATGTTACTTTTAATGTTTTTATACTTCTAAATTTCTAAATAAACACATATTCTCTTTTAGCAGGTTTAATATGAGTAAGTTTTTTTTCTTGAATGATGTGACTTCCTTTATATAATTCCATACAATAATTTTTAATACAAATGCTATGCATATGGATAAAAAATATTAAATGTACAGTATTTTATCTCCGTTGCAGAGTCAATTAACATTTTCCCAAATTTTTATCTGCATTTTAGTCAAATTTGTATCTGGTGCGTTTCTAATTGGAAGAAATATAAGAGAGAAAAATTGTTGTTTTATTATCGATGCTCCTTAAATAATTTAGACTACGCATACATTTATTGCTTAAAGTTAAAATATTGTTTTAAAAATCAAAAACACTTGTGTTAGAACTATTGTAGACACTAAAGTAAATATATATATATTTTTGGAATGAAAATATTTTAACCGTTCCGACCAAACTTTTGAGAAAAATAGATTCAAATTTCATTCTTTCATACGCAACACTGTTATTGCAAACATTTTTAGACAGTTAAATGTAATATTTACTGCATAACTGACTATATAAAATGCCGATTTAATAAATAGTTACTTTGCGTAGGACATACATTGATTTATGAGTATCTTTAACTCTGCATACAAATACAGTTGGAAAATTAATCAATCTATACATCTAAAATTAAAATGAAATGCATGTTATTTATAAAGCAAAGCTTGTCATAAAATCCGCCAAAATCGAAGAACAGTAATGCTGGATAAATGTTATAATAGTAAACAATTGTAAATACAGAAAATATATTTTAATTAAATGTTGTTTGCCCATATTGCATGATAAAGGACATGAATTAATTTATTGCTAACAATGATTATGAGATAATTGAATGTAATTTTTCAGCCAATTTTTAAAATAAAATTCACACCAATGATAAAAATTAAACTATATAGCAAACAATCACACTGAGATTTTAAATACTCACACAAAATACCTGTCGTAGACTACTATATAGACTACTATAGTTATCATTTTTTGTAGATATTGTAAGAAATTCTATCTATTACATAATCCCCTATGTTGGAATTTCTCAAAAGTTTTTGGAGATTTACGAAGATCATGACCCCTAGAACCCAAAACCATCCCCAGTTAAAAACATTATTTATCTATCTATCTACCAATCTATTTATCTATATATATATACATCGCTTTTTTATGGACACGATAACTTCCACTATTCTGCAAAAATCTCTTCCAAACTGATACATAAAGTCCGAAGGCAGAAAACCTCGGTCAAGTTCGTTAATAATCAAAATTGGACCAAGGGGGTGATAATAGGAGTGGTTTTGTGAAAATCGAAAGAACTCCATAACTTCTTAATTATAATACATATCAAATCAGTTTAAAGTTATTATTACTTCTAAGAAGAGGACCAAAAGTTTTGTATAACAGATTTTTGATAAAATTAAAATTGGGCTTAAAGGGCGAAAGAATTGGTGTTTTAGGGTGAAAAAAAATTCATAACTTTCTCAAATCTCAAGATATGAAATTCATTTAAACTTACTACAAATCTTCTTAATACTATCTACAACGTTTATATTGATAAGTATTTGATAGGACCAACTCTTAGCGCAAATAAAAAAGAAGAGGGCGGGTTGAGGAGGAAAAAAATTCTTAACTTTTCCTGTCAATTTACAAGATATCAATTCCGCTGGAATGTATTATAATTTTTCTTAATATTATCTACATCTTTTATATTGATAAGTTTTTGATAGGGCCAACGCTTACAGCAAAAACACATTAAACAAAAATAGGGGTTGAAGGAACAATTAACGTATTAAAATGATTCTGATAAAGCAAGCTCTTGCAGAAAAAGGAAATTAAAAACTCGTCAAAAGCGGCCAGATGAAATTGTCGAACTGGGTTTATCTCTAATATTGATTTATTTTTTGTTAGTGAAACTAGTACTTAACTTCGAAATCTACCTCCGCCTGTACGCCGAGCCGGCGGTTTTTTTTTTTTTTTTAATTCCGTTCAATTTTAAAAGAATTTTTTTTTTTTGGACTGTTTTAGTTAGATGTCAGTTTTTAATGGCATACATATATTTGAAACTTATTCAGCTACCCTTTCAGCCTTTTATATGATGCTACCTGTCATATATTTACTTTCACAGCGATTTCATATATCCTAATTTACAGGCGGTAAATATATATATATATATAAATTTGCCGGCTATACAATAGAATCGCAAATAAAACATCTTTATAGCTGAATAAAAAATTCTTACTTGAAAAAATATTTTATTTGTTTTTAAGCGTATTATATTATAAATAATATACAGCGTGATTCAAAACTTTGCGTTCAAATTTCGCGGGCAGGTAGGGAATACTTCAGGAAACCGATTTTACATAGGAAAGTACGCAAATGTACGCACGCGTATGTAGAGTGCACTATGCGTACCCAACCTTCTATTGGCTCTCAATCATTGGTTTGACTTTCCTAAATTGGTATTATTTCTTCTTCTATTTTCACTTTTCATTTAAACTTCCATGAAGCCTTTTACATCTTTCAAAACTCTAAAAATCTTGTTAATGACCTTTATTAAATACCTTCATTATCTGAAGCCTGGAAACTTCTTCAATGTTCAGCTGTTAATGCAACGGCGCTGTGAATCCTGTGTTTGTGTAAATGGTCGCTATTTTGAGCACCTATCGTTAGGCTGTACTTCTCATTCTTGGAATAATAGTTACATGCGTTGCCACTTAATTGTACAATTTCCCTGCGTTAACTTTATTTGTCCATTTTGTTCATCTGCATGAAAATGACGTTTGCGGACATACTTTCCTATTGGAAATCGGTTTCCTGACGTATTCGCTCCTAACGAAATTTGAAAGACAATTTCTGAATAACTCAGTAGATTATTTCTTTTTTCTAAATGGTAAATTAATTTTGTCAATACGCTGTTTTAATTATTAGAAAATACCTACTTCAGTAAAAAATAGATTTTACATTTGTTATCCATATTGAAAACATTTATGCTGCTTATAATGAGGTTCTATACGGCAAGATAAAGGCGCAAACGAAAGTATATCCTGCGTATATTAGAGGTAATGTATAGGAAAAAAGGAAACAAATTATTTGAAAATATTTAGTTTACAATCTTTAATAAGAAGTAATATATCGAGAAATATCCGTGTAGCCAAAAATGGGGATTTCAGACATTTATTTTCTTTTATCTAGATGTTTTAAAAGAAAAGTCAAAACAATATAAAATATATTTTTAACAGACTATTTTTTGCATTTTGTCAATGGCTTTGAATCAAATAGAAGTGATAAAATCTATGATAAGACTGCCGAAATGTATTTTATGATGTTTTTGGCAATGTGTCTCTGATTTCATAAGTATCATATCACGGAAAAACAATTGTAAATAATACACTATTTTATGTGTTTCTATTTTGAGTTGAAAATATTGCGAAGAACTCAATGAAGAACAGCTAATGCTATACTTTATTGAAGCATTACATATTTTTTTAAGCTGTTTGCGTAGGTTGTAATTAAAAAACTTTCTAAGACATGTTAAATATGCATGTAGATTATCAATTTATGCAATAATCGGTTTCTGCACAGGTACACGATAAGAATTTGCCACGTCATATTCTTACCTATTGAACTTTCTTCAAACAAAGATCACAAAAAAAATATTATGTACTTTTTCAAATGTTTTCATTTTGTATGAATTACAATATCAATATCGTAAATATTCCACAATTATAGCTCTACATTATATATTTATAACTTCTATAATCTCTAATACAGTTGTTTACTATGAATGAATTATGAAGGTTTATTAAGAAAAAAAAACTCTTTTTACAGGAATAAAACAACCAGCGATACGTAGATTAATGTTTGGAATAAAAAAGTTCCGACTTATTCATACACTTTCCATATGTGTGCTATGTTGGAACACTTTTATTTATGTTTACCATTTCTAATATGTAAGGTGAAATTGTCTGTGATTATATAAAATCAATAATTCAGATTCTAACTACATTTCCAGAAAAAAAAAAAGCATTATACTTTCTTATTATTAAAGCAGATTTTTTAAAAATAAGTTATCTTTGTGTATACCATTATCAAACATATTAACTAAATAAATGATCATATTTGTAGTAGAAACTAATACAAATAAAAGAAATTGAAAATTTCAACAACGCTTATTAGATAATATTTCGATTTGAAAATTCTTTCAATATTTTATGATAACATTTCTGTATTATATTTTAAATTTCATTTGTGATTATTTGCGAATATTTTCTCGCATGTCATATTTTCTTTAGTTTCAATTATCTGCTAAATTCGATTTCTTGTTTTAAGATAAATAATTTCAGTATCTTTAGCACTCAAAAACAACAATCTGTCAAAAAGAATTGTGAGAAATATTTAGAAAAATTCTTACACATGTTCAAATAAGTTATATCGGAATGGATTATTCAACTTTCTACCTAAATAAAAAATAAAAGTACCCAGTTAAAATGATGTCATTTAGTCACAGCTATTCACAATAATTGTATATTACACACTTATTTCAAAGAATAATGACTCTCCACAAATAAATTAAGGGGGTGGATTAGCTACTCCATCCCCCCTCCCTTTATACTTAACCAATGAAACTCCAAATCTATTCAGTGAAGCGCCTTGTCAGAATAAACTTGTATACCAAATTTGAAGCAAATCGGATAATGCTGCATGAAAACCCCGTTGAGCTAAATTAAGGGCGGTATTAGCTCCCGGGTCAATCCATTTCAAGTGGTCCAGCACTGGTTGCTCGACCATTTTTAAAAAATTTGAGTTTTTTTGCACAACAACCCTAACATCGTGGAAGTTCAAAATCACTCTTATTTTAATTTTATTAATTTTTGTTTGTGTATGACGGCCAATTTTGTTTTATCGTCTGTAGACATTTTCTCACAATGAAGTGTTTACGGAATTATAAATATATCATCGTTTATTTCTCCAATTCAAGTGCGTTTAAACCTATTTGTACACATCCAAATGGGCTAAAAAACTGGTAATAGAGTTGTTTTCGAAAATAAATCCTTATTGGTGGCATTTTAGCATAAAGTTTAATTTTTTTCTAAAATTTGTTCTTTTACAAGAGGAAAGATTTCTAGCAAGAAACACTGACTTTTTTTTAAGAAATAGATTAAAAGTACGTGTACACACACGACAGGTTCCTGATCTGGGATTCCATTTCTCTTCGCTAAAAAAAAAAAAAAAAAATCCCAAATTTTTCAAAAATTTCAAAAATCGCACTTTTAAGGCTTTGATATCTCTAGCCACGAGATAAAAATCTGAAATGGCTTTTGATGAAATGAATGAATATGAAATGAATGAATGAAGATGAAATGAATATGGCTTTTGATATTTCATGGTACTATTAGGCACAAAAAATTTCAGGAGGGAGATTTGACTACAAGCTCAGATATGGGAAGGTCAACATGTCGAAACAATACTGCCAAATTATTGTTTTGTTGCAGTTACAGGTAAGTATATATCTCAGAGTATCATTTAAATTTATTTATTTTTTTATTATCTTTAAATAATAGTAACAGAAAATAAAGGCTTTTGCAAAGGTTAGCAATTAATTTTAAACATAATTATGCCTAAGGCCTACATTTTGTGTGGTTTCAGTAATTTTTGTTTTAAGTAATTTTAGTAACTAACAGAAACCTCAGTTATTTTACATAAAGAAAAAACTATTTTTATACAAGAAATGAGACAAATACAGAGTAGGGAAAGAGTAAAGCTGTCACTGTTAACATACTTGTTGAGACATGATCAAACATGTCAAAACACATTCCCGCTTTTGGTTTAAAAACCACAATTTCAATGCTGCTTGTCAGTCCCTGAAATTTGTTCCTACCATAAGTATGTTCCTGTAAATAAAACATTTATACGACGTTACTATGCATCAGCCTCAAGTAATTTTCTGAAAGTAAAGATATCCAAAGCCCTTTCAAAGTTTATACAGCCGAAAAGTGACATTGTTGAAAAATGACATTGTTGCATTGTTCGTAAGAAGTAAGCTAGGAATTATTAATGAAGGGAGACTTGAACATAGTGATATCAAAGTTCATTTCTATGAGCCAACAGGTCCAAAAACTTCAATCAAGTTATCAAGAGATGACAAGACTTGGTTTCTACAAATAAAATTTTCAGAAAGATCACCTCTATGGATCTGACAACACTAACTGGTTGAACTCATAACATGTCTCCTAAATTCTGTGAAGATATTTCTCAGATATTTGTTGAACATATATAGTCTCTTAGTAAATTAAATATTTGTTATTACACGGTTTTCAACAATCCATTAACGTGTGTAGATATTGTAATGAAACAGATAAATCTAAATCATCTTAAGGTACTCTTAATAGCATATATTGATATCTTTTCCTCGCTATATAGATTGCAGTCAAATCTCCATCTTTAATTTTTGTGCATGATAGTACCATAAAATGCTATCAGAAATCATAATTTCAGATTTTTCTCTCATGCCCCACTAGAGATATCAAAGCATCAAAAGTGCGATTTTGGAAATTTTTGTAAAAATTCGGATTTTTTTGTTTTTTAGCGAAGAGAAAGCAAGTCGCAGATCTGTAACTTGGCGTGTGAGTAGAAGTAATTTCGGCCTATTTGTAAAAAGAAATATGTCACGTTGAGAGTTTTCCTTGCTAGAAAAATTTCCTCTTGTAAACGGACAAATTTTGGATTTTTTGTTTTCGGAAACAACTCTATTACCGTATTTTTAGCCCATTTAATTGTGTACAAATTGCTTTAAATTCACTTGAATTGGAGAAATAAACGATAAGAAATTTACAATTCCATAAACCCTTCATGTGAGAAAATTACTGCAGACTATGAAACAAACATGACCGCCATGCACAAACAAGAATTAATAAAATTACAATAATAGTGATTTTAAACTGCCATTATGTTAGGGTTGTTGTACAAAAAATTTCATTTTTTTTTTTAAATGGTCAGGCAACGAATACAGTATTTGCAGGACCGCTTGAAGTGGATTGACTATGAATGACCTATGAATCTCCAAAGCTAATTAAAGAAGCGCATTCTGAGAATAAACCTGTATAACAAACTCGAAGCAAATCGGATAATTCTGCATGGAAACCCCATTGTGGTAAATTATGGTGGGGATTAGCGCCCCTATTTCCAACCTTTTTACTCAGCCGCTGAACCTCCAAATCTAATAAAGGAAGCACCTTGTCAGAATAAAGCTAGAAAACACATTTATCTAAATTAAAGGGGGATTAGCCCCCATTCCCGCCTTTAACAAATGAACCCCCAAAAGTAACCAAGGAAGTGCCTTATCAGAGTAAACCTAGAAAAAAATTGAAACAAATCGGATATTCCTATAAAGAGTTATCGCGTTGCGTACGTACATACATACATACAGAAACTGCGGGCACATTTGCTCTCAGTTTTTGATACTTTGTAAACTAAAAACGAACGTTCTATACAAAAAAATATATAAATTACTGTTTCTTTTAAGTAAAATGATATGTAGTTAAGTATACCAAAAAATATGATGTCAATTCTCAATTTAAAGTAGAAGATAGAACATTTTAATCAAACATAACAAATTCACATAATAGAATTTACAATCAGCTAAATATGACTTTGGGCATTATATTTTGAACTGAGGGGAATTAACTCAACTGAATTAAATATATTATTTTCAAGTTAAGTGGTTTACCAAAACACAGTCCGATTATAATAAAAATAAACTATCAGATTTCCTAGTATGATTTCCTTGAGAAGGAAAGGGGAATACTTTTTTATAGGTAATAAAAATATTATAAATGAGACTGAATGAAGCGTAATATTTATCAATAATCACGGATAAATAGGATATATTTTCTGCATGCAAAACAAACTCGATATGTTTTTTTTTTTTTTTTTTTTCTTTTTTAAATACTAATTTCCGTTAAAATATCACGATGAAGTATTTGGCAGTTCCAATGAAAAAAAGTATTCCAATGAAACTAATAATTTATTTTAGACTATAATAAGTACAGACTGAATATCGTAATTTCGTAATTTTATTCGGTATTGTTACAACAAATCACCGATAGAAAAATTGTTATTGCTATGAGCTAAAATGAGTACTTTTTTATGATAAGCTTCACATTTTTAAATTTAATGTTTATTTAAATCAAAAAGAAAACTCATTTAATCAAAAATATTTCGTTTAAATAAAAAAATACTGCACTTGTCAAAAACAAAACAAAGAGTAATTTTCTTATTATATTTCATCTCATGTTTATTATTTCATTAAACACATGTAATCCTAGCCATACCTACTATTCTAAGAAGAAAAGTGTTTATTATAAATAAATTAAAATGTTTTAGGAGTTTTAAATCAAATTCTTTGACATATTCTAATAATGGATGTAAAGACCTTAAACACTAAAGAATAGTGTGTTGTTGACATTCATTTATGGGATGTTTTTAATGGCTGAGTAATAACGATTTTCTCTTCACGATCTGTTAATTTATAGACGGTTATTACTCTTGACTAATAATCTTATCGCAGACCACCTATGTGTTCTGTAATACGTGTTACAAAACTTTCCCCTATATCATATTTAATATTTCTGGACTCTACCAGACATGCAGGTCTATAGAGTATATGGGTTGAAGTTCTTAGCCGCTAACTCGATGGACCAAGTTCCAGTTTTAATTGTCTAATAGATCTTACATACCTGGTAGAAATGGCAATCGCACAAATACATACAGTGGTTTTTCTTTATCGTATACTCTCGTATCCATTGGTTTCTCTTTACCTTTAACTTTTGTAAATTAAAGTAAAGAACAAAAATTTACAGTTCAACAAAATTATGATAATTCTGACATCAGATTTACAGATGAACAGCTTTCGTCATTACAAACAACAGTTTCAAATTTCCTAAAGTGAACTTTCCTAAAAGGAAAAGTAAGAGCTAGAAAAAATGTAGTGTCACAGCCATTTTACTCGTTAACTATGAGACGTGGAAAGTTCAAATTGGGGGAAATAATAAAGGATATTTACCCACATATTTACCGATTATTAAACATTCACAAATATATTTAGGAAAAATGTAGAGGGGCCAATTATGTAACCTGAAAAAATAAATCTTTTTTCTTTGTATATAGTGTGGGGCACCTTGCGAAAGCTTTCGTAACACTGAACTCAAAAATAGATTTCTTTTAATTTTAGGCATTCTATTTTCAGAGATATCGTCGAAAAGGGGGTGAAAAAATATGTTCCCAACCATCTATTTCCGAATCTACTGAAACCAAAATTCTGAAAATAATAGAGGTAGTGGACGTTAATATAAACCTTGAAGGAAAATTTTTGCGATTACCCTAGGTCACATATTTTTAAAGAAAAGCGCATTTTTCCGTTGCACACAAATTTCAATTTACGGTCATTCAGCAAAGCTGTTGAAGTACGCTGGAGGTACCTATCGCAGCAGCAGTATAAAAGCATTATTGATAATGATTTTCGAAACCATTCATCAGTAATTAGCCGAGATATTAATCCTTAAATATACGAACGATTTGGACATGCGTAATGACAGGGGCGGCCTACTCTATGTACTATTGGCTTTTAAAGCCTAGATAACAACTTTTAATGATATATTTGTGTAATGTAATTCCCAGTAGCAGTATAAAAGCAATAAAACTCAAATTGTTAAAAACAGACTAATTAGAATTAATCACATAAAAACTATGGGATTAGCGTCTAGTTGGCTGTGAGTGTATCTTTAAATTCGCCTCCCGTGTCTTTAAAATTTAATTAAAAACCGATCTGCGAAAACGCAAAATTTGCAAATTTGCAAATTGCAAATTTGCGACTTCCTTTGAAAACGCGCTTGCAAAATACCAAGTTTAAACTTTGAAAAATGTTCTATTTTAGCAATATTGTAAAAAGTGAAGATTATTATTATGCTGAATTTAGTTTTATGAAATACCAATTGAAGTCTGAATGTACACTAATTTTATTGTCAGTACCGAATTAAGGGGTCTCAGGACTCTTAAAGCTCTAAAATTTTCGAAATTTAATTTTTTTAGATGTTTAACATCTATATTTTCTGAACATTTTGATATAATTGTTTCTCTGAAAATCCCATTAGAACAGCAGTTATGACATTTAGAATTATACCCGCTCAATAGCTGAAGTGACGTTACCGAAACTTTGAAGTCATTTGTCTCTAAATGACATTTTTGGGCATAACGCGCACCATATCTCAAAAACTTCTGAAAAAATTTTTTTTCATGAAATATTCAAAATATATGTTTAACTTTCGTCTGTATAAACTGAACATAAAATTTTCTTTTTATTGTTTAAAATATATATATTCTTATGTTATTATATTGTTGAAATTTTCTGAATTTTGCTTTAGCTAAATACAACTTTGTATTAAAAATATAAAAATACTTCAAATGAAAATTTATTTAGGTTCGGGATAATTATTATAATCTGAAGTGCAAGTAGGCACCAAAATTTTAATTCTGGTTGCAAAATTTATTTTGTAATCCTGCGCGTAATCTGTTATGCTGATTTTCTGCTCTTCAAATATCAACCAGTTTGTATCCCCCCTGTAAATGATAATTCTGCATCTTGCAATTTTTTAAATATTTGCAATGAAAGAGCATACTTATATCTTTCATTCCCAATTAAAATTGCGCCTTAAAATCATATATATTTTAAGATATTAAATGTTGAATGCGGTCATTTTTTTAACTGTCCTGACAACCCTTAAGTTCGATAAGACTTAAAAAAGAGTTATGCAGAATAACAATATTTGATATTATTTAGCCTTCATATCTCTTCGAACTTTTATGGTATACCCATTCTCTCACACTTTTCTAGTATATAAATCTGTACCCAACCCTACGTTCAAGAGTTTTTACAAAGTCTTATTATTCTTTTAGCAACGATTTTTTAATAATTCATATATTTATTGTACGTAACCCTCTGAGAGCGAGTAATACACGCACATGACGTTTATTTCTTATTGGATCTGCAGTAAGAATTTCCATGCTTCTTAACTAGCTCTTAGCTTGTTGTAGACTGAAAAAAATAGAGACTAATAAGATTTTGCAATCCGATTTGTTATTCGAAATTGTTTTAATATGTTCCAGTCCTTCATTCTTCTTTTTTACTTTGAATAACGTATGGCGCCAAGGATTTTGAAAGTTTCCGTTGAATTTTCCCAGTTTTAATATATTTTTTAAAGATTTAGTATATAGATTGCTTCCTGCCGATTTGTATCTTAAAATTTTTTAATCCTGATGATGGTTTTAAAGATTAAACTGAAACGTTGAGATTTATTTTATTCATGTGTTTATTTTATATCATCTTTTAATTTGTGAATAAAGTGTACGTTCGATAGCAACACCTATTTTGTTTAGTACGAAATTATATAGAATTTTATTATAATAGAATATATTATGAATAAAAATACTTATAAACTAAACAAATAACTTTAAGTATTATATTTTAAAATTCTCTTTCTTTCAATAAAAAAAAATTACTAAACTATGTTGTTATTAATCATATTTATCATATCATTATCTCGCTATACATTAACGAATGTATTCCTAACTGTATATCATGTCTTAAAATAAATGGTGGCATATAAAATTTAATTTATTTCTTTTAAACATTTTCTGAAAAGAAATAAGATGAAATATTCCAAAAATATCCTTTTTACAATTGCTCAGAATTATAATTGTATATATTCATATAGTAAATAAATGTACTAAAATTCGTAATTGTATTTATCAGTACTAAAACGCTAAATCAAAATACAATTCCGTTTCATAAAAAAGTAAACATTTTATTTAAAAAATAAAACAACCGACAGCAGCGAACTAATTAATTATTTTTCATCAATGTGAAACTATTTTTTATATTACTCACTCATTTTTTTATTTACTTGCATTGATGACTTTTAAGTTGTGTTTAATTGTTAGTTCCCATCTATAAACATTGTTTTGATGAGACCTATAGATGTCTATGAAGGTTAGAGTTGCAGTAAAGCTAGAGATCCTACCTATACAACTTCCAGGTTGCGTAATATTTAAGCGGAGTTTCTGACTTTAAAATAGTCAATGAAACATCGTCTTCATTTTGAAAGCCCTATCCAGTGATATGCAAATCAATAGGGTGCGTAAATTTTTTTCGTCTCTACCGCCATTTTGAATTTATAAAACAAAAGCTAGCCTATAACCATTGGGCGGTTAAGACAAATCTATAGACACTTCATTCATTAAATTCCATCCATCCATTGGGATGTCTCGAGGGTATAAAGAAATCCACGTGCATAGATACGCGTGAAACACATAACCCTTCATGGCAGTTTTGTAAAAAATACGTAACAAGGGAAATGTCTGCTATTTATCATTTTGTATCATTTCTTGGTTGGGATTATAAGTAAATTAATTCTTCTCTTGAATTTTCTAAAATATTTTATTTTACTCATAAATTACTGTATAGAAAATTTTATTCTTTTTCATCCTTATACATGCACGATATCCTAAAGACACAGAGTGTCGCCGAATTCGACCAAAACATTAAGAGGATTGATTCTAGGCATGAAAAGGATGAAAACTTTTCAAATAATATAAGGTCGTAAACCACTGATTTAGTCACAAATACAGAGTGTTTCATGCTAACGGAAATTTGGATGACGGTTTAAGAATAAATTTTGAATAAATCGAAATAGCTAAAATAAATATGAATACGTTACACAAGAATGGGATTTAACAGATTTAATTCAATATTCAATTTAAAAAGGAATGCAATTTCAGTTTTCAGAATGCTGCAAACGAGTTTAAAGAATACTTACTTGCCCCTTCTCCCACATAAAGTCAGGCGTAGACACATAAAGAAGAACAGCTGTGTAAAACGCACATTTTTATTGCAACAAAGATGACAATAAATACCGAAGAATACTTCAATTTGAATAAGAATATCCAATACGTCATTTTCATTGACTTCATGACTTTCATTCTTTGAAAGATGAGATTTTGTCTCATAATGTAGAAGGTCCCCTTAAGATGATTATTTTATTATATCGGCACTTCAAAATGTAGTGGATAAGCAAAATATTTATTTATTTTTTTTTTTGGGGGGGGAGGGGGTGATTAGATGATTATTTATTATTACTACATAGTTACACCTAGGGCTGAAAAAAATATTACAGAGCTTCAATGTTTTTTAACTTTGTAACCACTTCATGCAATAAATATAAATATTGAAAATTTAATTGTGGAATGCCGTTATAAAAATTGGGTTCGAAAAATACCGATAGTATGCCATAACCATATGCAAAGAACAGGCAATGTTTATGAGGGAGTGTCTTTGAGCTTCAAATGCAGAATTGTATAGCCCTCTTTCGAAAAGAATGAAAGTCAATGAGAATTCTATGAAAGATTCTAAGGAAGAATATTAATGGCCATGTCATCGACCTACATAAGTACCTGAAATTAGATTGAATTGGTGAAGTACTCGCATGTATACTTTAGAAGCAGTTTCTTAGAACAAACGACATAAGCATGTAAAGAATAGAGGTTTCACCTCTCGTGCGTTCGTCCAATGGTAATGATTTTGAGAAAATAAAATCATTGCTATGAAAATGCAACGATATGCGCTTTTGTTGGATGAAATTTTATAACATCATGAGAAGTTCTGGATAAACAGGTTGTTCAAACAATCGATGACACCGTATAAACTGGTAATCGCAATCCTAAATGTGGAGCGGGTAATGCATACTCCTGACGGGTATAATGGAAACGTCTACCATTCTTTTATATTATCACTTTTACAACAGAGATGAGCATTTCAATTAAAAGTTTTATATTTCAGTTTTCTGAAAGTTTTTACCGTGAAGCCAAAATGAATTAATATAGAACACCCTGTAATTTGGATTTGATATGTGGTTCGTAACCCCAAGATCTAAAATGTTAACAATTTACAACCCTTTTCTGTGGTATTAAAATTTGAAAAAAAAAATATTAATAATCTGTCTAGTTCACAAACTTGTTACAATTTTTCTTTATAAATGGAGATAAACACAACAAATGAACTAAAAACCATGTAAATACATGCAAAGTATTATGATAGTTAAAATGTAGTTCTATTAAAGTTTATATATCGAAGAATGAGAGTTTTGTGCAAACATAATTAATAATATATTTTGTTTATAAACTTAATAAAGTTTTCTTTGTTAGTCAAGATAAAATGTAACAAATGAGCCCAAAACCATGTGCATTCATATAAAGCCTTAAGATAGTTAAAATTATTTCATATTTATAAACGGATCACTATCTAAAAAGTTATAAATAAATTGTTACATAAAATATTAATTTATTTACATTTAGCACAATTTTTAATTACAAAATATTATGTAATAAAAGCTTATCTTTCTTACTGCGTAAAGATAACACGTTTTAATTATTTACAAAAGCATTTACATTTGAAGATAAGAATTGAGGGAAAAAAGTATTTAGAAAAATATCTTTATAGGGACGGAAATTTTAGAATTTAATTCTTGTGAAACCTTTTAATGTGGCAATGATAATTAAAGCACTTTATCATTGAGAAAAGAAGTATCACATTCTTTTTTTGGTTCATTTTAAAGCTGTTTTGGAACTTAAAAACCAATCTAGAAATTAATTGTTAACAGATTTCTTTTGAATGTTTGTGTATTTTTTAAACAAAATTATTCAATCTAAAATTTGATGTGCGATATTTATGGACGTTAAAAAATGTATTTAAATTGTGTAGAACAATTTTTGTATTGATTAAAACAACCTAAACATTGACAAATTTTTAAACAATAGTTAATTTAATAGTTAATGGTTAATTTAAATTTTTGAAAATAGTCTTATAATGAAAGAATGTATTAATATGTGTCATATAGTATTCATTGATAAAAAAATTAATAATGCAAATCTTTCTTTTAATAGTGGTACATTATAAACATAAAGTGCAATAGTAAGTGTTCTTCCAGAAATAAATAATTGCGAAATATCCGTAATTAACAAATAATTTCATATAATTTATCAACGAAAGTTTAATGCTACCAATACAAAAAATATTTTAAACAGACTAGAGTAAACATCACAATGTACTTTTATAAACCGGAAATATGTTTGATTTCGACTCTTGATATTACACGAGCTATTAAAAAAATGGAAGAAATTCATTTTCTCTTAAGAGTGAGATGTTGCGTTAACTAATTTTATCGCCATTTCTCAGTTGCTCAGTAGTTAATAGTTCCAAATTTTAAGCTGGTAATAATAAAAAATAAACGGTCAAGTGCGAGCATTACTCGCGCGCACAGACGGTTCCGTAGAATAAATATATGACTTTGTAACTGTATTATTATTAAAAAAAAAAAAAAAAAAAACTTTGCTAAAAGAACACTAAGACTTTGTAAAAAACTATACAACGTAGGGTTTGGTATAACTGTATATATTAGAAAAGTGTAATCGGGTATACCATGAAAGTTCAAAGAGATATGGAACCTAAATAATATCAAATATAGCTATTCGTATAACTACTTTTTTTTAATATTATCCTAATCTGTTTATGATGAACTTAATTCCGTACTGACAATAAAAGCAGTGTTAAACTTCATTTGGCATTTCATGAAACTAAATTCAGCGTAGTAATAACCTTCATTTCTACAGTGTAACTAAAATAAAACCTTTGTTCAAAGTTTAAGTTTGGCATTGTGCTAAGTGCGCTTCGAATTGAGGTCTCAAAATTGCAACGCCGCCTTGGTCAGAGCCGCGTTTTTCCAGATAGGTGTTTAATTAACTTTTAAAGTCACTCGAGGCGTATTGAGAGATACAATCAATGCAAACTATCGCGAATCCCACAGTATTTATGCGATTCATTCTAATTAAATCTTTAGAGGGCGATGCCCTTAAAAAACGGACACAGAATTTTAATTCCAAAACAGACAAACGGCACCAAGAATATTTAATTAAAATTTTCCTTTTATCATGTACGTGATAATAAGCAAGTTCGCATTTTCTAATAAATTCGTTTATAAATTCTGGTGTCAGTTCATTATTTCATAAGTTTATAAATAGAATTACACCGTGTCAGAAAGGATTAAGTGGTGGCAGGACTCTTAAAGCTTCAAAATTAAAAAAAAAAATTCTTTAGATGTTAAACTCCTATATTTTCTGAATATTTTGATATAATTGTTTCCTTGAAATTCCCATTAGAACAGAAGTTTTGGCTTTTAGAATTATACCCGCTCAATAGCTGAAGCGGCGTTTCCGAAACTTTAAAGTCATTATTTTCCAAATGGTGTTTTTTCGGCAAAACGTGCAGGATACCTCAAAAACTTCTGAATATTTTTTCATGAAATTTTCAAAACATATATTTCATGTTAGTCTGTATAAACTGAACCTAAAATTTCCTTTTTATTGTTCAAAAAAATATTTTTTAGGTGATTTTACTGTTGAAATTTTCAAAATTTTGTATTAGCTAAATGCAACATTGCATTAAAAATATAAAAATGCTTTAAATACAAATTTATTTAAGTTCAGGGAAATTATTACAATCTGAAGTATAAGTAAGCACCGTTATTTTCATTCTAGTTGCAATATTTATTTTGTAATCCTGCGCATAAACTTTTATGCCAATTTTCTGTTCGACAAATGTCTAAAAATGTCCCGAGACCCCTTAAATTAGTATGTTTTTAACGATTTGACATTTATTGCTTTTATACTGTTACTGGACATTACATTATACATATATATCATTAAAAGTTGTTAACTAGGCTTAGAGTACGCCGCCCTGTCCTTGTGTATGTCCAAACTGACCGTACCTTTAAAGGTTAATATCTCGGCTAATTACCGATGATTTTTTTCGAAAATCATTATCAACAATGTTTTTATTCTTCTGCAACGATAGGTATATTCAGCAATGCTCAACAATTTTTCTGAATGCCCGTAAATCGAAATTTGTGTATAACAGAAAAATGCTAATTACTCAAAAACTATGTCACCTAGGGTAATCGCTATATTTTTTTCCGGCAACGTTTATATTAACGTCTACTACCTCTATGTTTTTCATAATTTTAGTTTCAGTAGATTTGGAATTAGATGGGGGGGGGGGAGAACGTATTTTTACGCTACATTTTCAACAATATCTTTAAAAATATAATACCTAAAATTAAAAGGAATGTATTTTTGATTTCAGCGTTACAAAAGCTTTCACAGGATACCCCACATGATATACAAAGAAAAGATTTTTTTTCAAGTAGCATAATTAGCCCCTCTACTTTTTTACTAAATATATTTATGAATTTTTATTAATCTGAAAATATGTGGGTCAATGGTCTTTATTACTTCCGCGAATTTGAACTTTCCACGTTCCATAGTTTACGAATAAAATGGCTGTGACAGACAGACACACAGACGGACAGACGGACAGACACAGGAGTGATCTTATAATGGTTCCGTTTTTACTTTTTAAGTACGGAACCTTAATAAAAATAATTACTGTATCCACCTTGAAATTGTTGTAGAAGTTTATGCGTAAAATAACATGTACCCAAGCATTGTAATTTTATTTATAAGTACTAAAACACTAAAAGAAATGCAGGCGTTTTATTACATGAAAAATATATATCAAAGCATATGTGTAGGTGAGGGTATTCACAGTGAGATGGAAATTATTATTACTTAACAAATGGCGACGATTTTTATTCTTTCGAAAATTGTTTTGCTACATCTTTACGCTACACACATTGCTACACATTAATGTATAAATGGTTTTAAAAAAGTTATTTATAAAAGCGCAGAAGCAGCATAACGGAGTTTCGAAAATTATTTCACTTTGTACCACAAGTAGTGCACAGTGAGACATGTATATATTTTCATAAATCATACATTTTTACACTCTATCAATATTTTATTTTGCAGTTTATGATTTCTAATTAATATTTCTAGATTTTCGAAATATTAAAAATATCAGCCTCGGGTTGACAATGGCAGACCTTGGGCTACCTTCATGCAAATTTTCAGTTTCTTACGTTTAGTAAATTTTCCTAGCCATCGCTCGCCCACACGCACACAGAGAAAGAGAGAGAGAGAGATAAAACATTCTTTTATTAATAAATAACTTTTTTTTAACGTCAGAACCACATAGTAGGTACACAATAAGACACGCCTCACTGCGTACTTTCGTTACGTTGTAACAAAATGGATGCCACATCTGCTACATCAATTTCATCGCTTTAAACAGTTTATGTCGTTTTGCCGAAATAGTTTATTATTTGATATAGCTAGGTTTGGTTAAGTAAATATATGTCATATTGAAGGGGAAAAAAAACCTCTGAAATATCGTTTATGTAACTTTAACCACTATTTACTATTTTGTCGGACTAGTAAGTGAAGTGCGGAAACTACATCCACGTGTTGCATAAGAAGAGGTCGTTATGTGTGTGTGCCAGCTTGAAGAAAAAGTTACAACTACATTTTAAAGTGATTGTTGTCTCACTGTGTACCATGTCTCACTCTGTACTCCCTAACCTATTTTTTTATTATTATTTACCATTTTTCATTGAAAAATTGAATAAATTAAATTTTCTAACTGCAATCGTAGTTAAGAGCAAATTTTCTAGAAAGGATTAATTAATCTAGTGAATTATATGTACTGGAACTTTATAATTTTACTTATATGTACTAAAATGCTAAAGGAATTTCATTACGTTTAAAACCCACCAAATATGTCTCGTGCTCTTTTTTTTAAGAATAGAAAATGAAATAAATGTTCAAACTACACTCCGATTTAAGAGTGAATTTTATCTAATATTTTATTATACACATCGATTGCTATTTCAAATGCTTCTTTTTTATTCATACAGTTACTAAATATAACGTGACATGTGATTAATTTAGAACCAGTTTCAAGTATTTGAGTTTTGAACAAAATTCCATCAATAATATGTTTTGTTTGCAAACTCGTTGCAGTCATTGTTTGTTGGTAGAAGTAAAATGCAACAAATGCACTAGAAACTGCGTAAAAAGCATGTAAAGTGTTATGTTAATTAAAATTTAAATAGATATTCAGGATCTAATATGTGCTGAACAAATTGCAGCTTAAAAGATTAATGAATTTATATTAAGCAAAAAATATTTATTACAGAACAGCCTTGATTAAAACTTATCTCCTCTATTAGTATGTAACGATAACATGTTTTAATGACTTTCGAACAAATTATTTACATTTCGAGATAAGCACAGGGGAAAAATTCTGTGTTAAATTATCATTATAGCCCTGGGAATTTTAGTATTTCATGATTGTGAAATATTTTAGCAGACAGAATACAAATATATACAATACTTTGTCTGCTTAATATTCAAGTAATTTGTCAAGTTAAAAGCAACGTTATTTATTAATTATTTACAAAATTCTTTCCAAATCTATGTATAACAAAATGATCCAATGTTACATTAATCGACGAAGATTATTTATGAAATTTAAATATGTATTTAAATTATGTAGCACTATTTTTAATTGTTTAAAGCAATTTTGAAACACTGGAAGAATTAAAAACATTTTAGACAATGGCATTAATCTTAGAATGAAAGAATAGAGTAATATGTGTGGCATAGTATTAATTGATATAAAAACAAAAAAAAATTGTTTAATTTACGCATACCACTCTAGAAACACAATATGCAATTCCAAATGTCACAATCATAGCTCTAACAATAAATAATTACGAAAATTTCGTAATTCTCATAAAAAGATTAAATTATTGAACTAAATTTTAAAGCTATTAATATTTTCAGTAGTTTAAAATAACAAATCCCAATGTAAGTTTAAAAATTCTTTTTTTCACAAAATAGATTAAGTATTTTTTTCAATTATTTAAACGATGATCAATCTTGAACACAAAAATTCTGCGCAGATTACTTATGTGCTGAGCTAATTAATGTTAACGCGAAATAATTTTTACACTTCTACATGTTTTTGCAGTTTCTAACACATTTAACCACAACATTTTATTTTACCAGACACTTTATTTTACTATTGTGCCATTTAGTGAAAAAGAACGTATGGCAAGTTATAAAAGTGTTGTTTTTTCTATTAGTAAGAATTATTGTGTTTTTACTTTCTTCTATCTTCAATAGAAGAAAGTATTGTAATTGAATTTTTTTTATTTCCTCATTTTCGACGGATTTACGCATTTTAGGAGTCAGAGATCCCCAAAAACATGTTTATAAAAAATGTCTGTCTCACTGTGTGTCCCTGTGTCCATTTGTCTGTCGCCATTGTACGATCAAAAATTGTATGAAGTTATGGATAAAATTGAACCATTTTTTTTAAGTTTTTGGCTAGGGCACGAACGTCCTGCCGTAAGTTGGAAAAGACTACGGGTAAGCGCCCTGTAAAAGCAATTTTTTGTGGCATTTTGAATATTCTGACATCGAAAAGTGCATGAAATGCATAGAATAGTAACAATTTTTTTGTGTATGTTTGTGGCCACTGCAAGAAGGTTCTTCCTGAATTTTGAAATATTCCGCTTAAATTAGGCACTATAATAGCGATTTCTTGTACTTTGTTGATTTCACATAATTCTGTTGTAGACCGGAGGCTGGTGAATCGACGGGATCTTCCCATCCTGATATCCCGACTATTCGCGAATAGCTGGCATACAACAGAATAACGAAAAGCTATTGATCATAATAAATACCATGATGGAGATTAACTCGTTTTTACTCCGATTAATTGACTGAAGCAGAAATTTAAGATCATAGTCAAAGTTGTTATAGTATTGAACTAATAAAAATAAAATATTAACTTTTGTAACAGCAGTTTGAAATATTAAAATATATGAGATAGAAGAAAGTTTTGGGATTGGCACGTCCAACTAGTTTTAAGGCTACTATAAGGCTATATCCAGACTTGTAATCTTTATTTCCTTCTTATTTTTGAAGATGGATAGTTCACCCAAGAAGCGCATAACAATTGTTACTTTAAGGAACACACGTCCACGACTCAAGGATATATTGTCAATGTGTGTGGTGTGAATTTATGAGCTGTAAATAAGATTTTGAAACAAAAGATTGACTTTGGGAAGATTGAGGTGAATATAAAAGGGAAATGTGAAAGAAAGAGAAAGACAATAAGAAGAGATCGAAAGAAGAAGACGTGCTCTCAAAAATACACAGACTTGCAAGAGCAAAAACTGGAATCTGAATTAAGAAAGGCTGATGTCAATTGTCGAAAATTTTTACAACAAAATTCGGCTCCTTGTCACGTGCCGATGGTCATGAAGGAATATTACAACAGCAAAAAAATATATTCCTTGATTGAGCAGGGAACAAACACATCGGAACCAAATCATATTGAAAATGTGTGTGCTAGTAAAAGATAGACTTCGTAAAATGGATTGTGCACAAAAGAAAAATTAATTGAGGCTGCAATACAGATATTGTTCCAAGATCAGAAAATACCAGGAAACTGTAAAAAATTTGTTGCTCACTGCCAAATTGCGTTGAACACTTTAGAAATGCCAAGAGGGTCAAGTTTATAAATTACAAGGATGTTTCCTATTAAAAAAAACGTACAAATATAATTCCTGTCTTCTTGTTTTTTATTTTCTGTGACCAATAAATGATTTCTTTAAATTATAACTTGTATGCACATTAATTCGCACAAACCTGTATAAAAAAATAATGAAAATGTTTAATCGAGCTTGATGCTAGTATTTTAGACAGACTTGATTTGTATCACCAATCATAATAAATGAATTTGAATTAATTATATTTTATTAAATTATATTGTAGTGCGTTTTCACTGTATTACCAATGTTCTACCAGATTTCTGACATTGTATCATTACTACAATTCGTAGTCGTTGATTGTTAAACGAATCACAACACGAATGTCGCTTTGAATTTTTTTTCTATTTAAAAATAACGAGTTATATTCAATTTTGTTTCACAATACGAATTTGTCATTGTGAATGAAACTGAGAAGCCATAACGCGTTGTAATGGATTTCATCTGGCCGAAACAGTATTTTCTATCTTTCAAATTAACATATATGTTTATTTTCTCCCATGAAGTTTTGATGAACTGTTTCAGAACCTTCAACGGACTAAAAAAATTCAGCAAACTTAGCTTTTGAATACAGGCCGGATGTAATTTCCACTGCATTGAAATTTATAAGTTTTGGATGTTATTTCAGCAGAATAAAAATCAGAAACATGATCGACACGTAACTGTTAATTTTTTCTCCTATTTTGTCCAATTTCACAATCTTTTTCAAGCAGACATAATAGTCTTTGAAAGACTGTAATAGAACAGTGATCAATATGAAATATTACAACAACATCTATTACACCATCAATAACGTCTATAACTACGGTGAAAGTTTAGTGTATAAAAAAATCCCTGCCGACCCGGCCTACAGGCGAAGGTAGATTTCGAAGTTAAGTATACTAATTTCACCAACAAAAACTAAATCATGATTATATATAAATCCACTTTAACAGTATTATCTGGCCGCTTTTGACGATTTTTTATTTCATTTTTATATAATAGAATCATGTTAAGGTGGTATTAAAAAAATACTTTTCCATGCTCAACAACTCAAAATTTTCTGGCACATTTTCTAATTCATTTTTAATAGAAAAATATGAAACTTGCTGACGCGATTTTTGAAAAGATTTATAAGCGACAAGTGTTTAAATTTTTCTTTCAATTAATTAAAACTTGATTAGCAAACAATTATTTTCTCAGTAGAACAATATTTTTCGTTTCTAACACAATCGCTTGGGGAATTTCTGTTCAAAATGCCATCTTTGATATCATTTATTGAAATGTATTCTGCCTCTATCTAAAAATCGATCATTACGGTACATTATACAGTTTCTGAATAAGTTAATCTACCATTTGTATGCGTTTGAGAGCGAAAATGAATTTAAAAATGAGTAAGAAAATAAGCAGTTCGGATTTGAATACATACTTAATAAGATCATTTTATTCTTCAACCGCTATGTATTTTTAATTTGCTTATGCTGTAAGAATTGGTCCTATCAAATACTTGTCTATATAAATGGCGTAGACAATATAAGAAGATATATGATAAATTCATGGGGATTTTATATCTTGTGAATTGATGGAGTTATAGAAATTTTTCTTCTTCAACCGCCTTTTTTGTTTTCGTTTTTAATTTTTTTGCGGTACGAATTGATCCTATCAAAAACTTGTGAATATAACAGTTGAAGATAATATTAAAGAGATGTATAATAAAATTAGTTGGATTTCATATTTTCAGAATTGAAGAAGTTAGGAATTTTTTCTCCCAAAAACCCTAGTTTTTTGCGACCCTTGAGCCCATTTTTCATTTTATCAAAAATCTGTGATACATAAATTTTTTGACCTATTTTTAAAAGTAATTAAAACTTTAAACTGATTTGATATGTACAAAAATTAAGAAGTTATGAGGTTTTTTTTGTTTTTACAAAATCTCTCCCTATTTCCATCCCATTGGTCCGATTTTGCCCATTAACGAACTTGACCGAGATTTTATGACCGAGATTTGTTCAGAATTCTGGAAGTTATCGTGTCTAGAAGAAGGTGATATATATATATATATATAACCATTAATTAAACATTACCAACCATCATCAAAAACTGCAATATTGCGAAATGACAATAAAAATGGATACCACCTATAATATAGAACTGTATGTATAATGTAAAGTGCCTTATACATAATTACAAGAATTAATATGGAAGAAAAAAAGAAGAATATGTATACAGAAAAAAATGAAAAACTTATATATTGAATAACGTTTTCAAGAGTGCAGAATTCAATGATATAAGCAAATCGGTTGTTTTCTGTGAGAAAAAAGCTAAAAGCTGAAAAAAAAATTTCCTGTACTCAAACAACCAATATGATCAAAAGAATAGTTTCAAGATGAAAACAGAACATTATTAAATGGCATGGAATCGAAAAAACAATACAACCCTTTAAATATTTAATTTATAGCATAAAAAATAGAAATATTACACAGCATACCTAAAAGAAACCCAATTGATTTTCAAAATATCCTCCCGCACATGGTATCGAAGCATGATCAGATTAAGGTGAATAAAACTGTTAAGTTAACACAGAAATTAAAACTATGGATTCAGTTAATTCATTTTGAATTACCGTGATATATATATGTATATATAGATAGATAGATATATAGATATAGATAGATAGATAGATAGCTAAAGTTTTTTACTGAGGGTGGTTTTGGGTTCTAGGGGTCATGATCGGTGTAGATCTGCAAAACCTTTTCAGAAATTCCAACATAGGAACGATCCCAATAGGTAGTATTTCATACGAAATCTACCTAAAAGAGGGGTCTTCACGAGTGTAAGGATTATTTCTAAAATCTCAATTAACTGTCAGCATGTTTGTCTTTAAAGATGTATACCATTCGTATCACAAGTTTTAACATTTGGTGTTAAAATACTACGATTTTGCTTCATAATTTTTTTTTTCATTGGCATAAATCAACTGCAAAAGAAAAAGGGTTTTGTGAGAATTTCAGGAAGCCAGTGAATCAACCTGCAGTTATTTGAACTTTCCTTACTTGCATTTTCTTACTTTGAAAATAAGTCTAAACGAATTAAACTCTTTAATATTGTTTGCTATCACAC
This sequence comes from Maratus speciosus, assembly GCA_963932465.1. Lineage (NCBI taxonomy): Eukaryota > Metazoa > Arthropoda > Arachnida > Araneae > Salticidae > Maratus > Maratus speciosus. The sequence goes on from OZ010789.1 coordinate 42,793,680, forward strand.
TTGTCTACGTGGAAAGATTCTCCAAGATTTAAGTACGACTTTACGGATTATTGGTTTGTTTAAATTTCCGGGTGTTCCCTCCATGGAACGGTTGTTGATGTTGCCAACTCCAGGGTAAACTTTAAATAATTAGGATATAATGCAACAACAAAAATATGAAATTTTAATTATAATATATCCCGTGATATATAGTTTAATAAGTTTAGGCTAAAATGCGTATTTTATATATAAAAAGATAGGAATGAAACATTTCTGTCCACGTCCTATCTCATTGGAAGCATTGTAAAATGTAGTTGTTTGAAAAACAAAAATGTACATTATATTTCCTCTGTCTGAATTATATTTTTAGAATGATTGTTAAATAAATGTTTTAAACTTTAATGACTTTAAAGCCACATATACAAGTATTATTCATCAAAAAGTATTGAAAGACTTTTAGCACATATGAGGTCAAATTAGGGCTTCTTGTAAGATAACGATTATGTATAGGGTATACATTTATTTGCTCCAAATAAATTAAAATTTAAAACGCAGTTGTAATAAAAAATTTCTACAAATATAAGTACCAAAAATATGGGAATGAGTGTAACATATTTTGAGTTCATATAAATCGCTATTTCAGTACATGTTTGAAAAATATTTATTATTTTTTTGGGATTACAGACATCTCTTTGGGCAGAAATAGAGGATGTTCATAAATTATTATCTGAGTTTCTTTACCAAATTTTAATTTAATAGCATGGTGTAAAATATATTTACACATTCATAATGTACTAATCAAAAGAATTTTTAAACACAAAGTAAATAAACAAATCAAACGTTGATAATCAAACAATGTTTATTATCAAAAAATGATTCATATTAACATTTTGTCAATTTTTTATAAAAAAAATCTATACATGAATTATGTAGCATCTGTAAAAATATTGGATATCTGCTTATAATACATTATAATTTTCAATAAATTTGAAAGAAAAACTTAATATTAGTCATAGTTTTTCGATAGTCATCGATATTCGATTAATAACGTTTTGAATTGCAACTTTGTTCAACTTTGTGTATAAGTAAAGTTTTATGTTAATAAAAAAAAGTTTTGAGCTGTATTTTACGAATTGTTATGTTATTTATAGTGATATTAAATAAAATTATGAGGTAAGAAAGTAATTTATGGACACATAACATTACATGAGAACTTATAACACCCATTCCGTTTCGAACTAAAGATGCTTTGTTAATTAATACATACATAGGGAATTGACGCGTATGAATGCAACTGTCAAATTGAATATACAGCTATGATACGATGTTCCGAATTTACGGTGACTTAAACACGGCGATTGTTAACCATAGTATTTAGTAACAAACACTATACTTAATAGATAATGCTGAAATTAAGAAATTAAGGTGTGAGGAATATATGTAAACTAAATTTACTTTTCTATCGTAGTCAGAATCAATGTGTAATAATAAAGAAATCTTTGTTTCTCTGAAAGTATTGTACACTCATACAAAATTAGCGACTTTGTTTCATTGAACATTTCACTTATTACTTTAATTTATCCGATAATTAGTGGTTAATAAAAAATGCAAATTTGGATATTTTGTTTCAATATAGTAATCGGCTTATTATATTATTTTATCAGATGTTTGAGAAGTGTAGAATATATAGCTAAAATTTTCATTGCAGTATGTCGTTCAATCTTTACTGCAAAATGGTTTTTTGGATACGGACTATTATCGTATAGAAATCATAAATTATGTATTTAAAAATCTTAAATTTCAAAATTGATTGGTAGTGAAGACTATTGAAACTAAATCCCTTAAAATCTTTCTAATATATTTGGTATTTTTGTGAAAAATATATACAATGTCATGTCTTTTTCTTACTGCATACCTCCATATTATAAATTTACTGTAACTGGTGGTGTGGAATAATTAAAGATATTTTACAGAAATTAAAGTTATAACAGTGCAGCAATTTCTACAACGACAACTTCTTAATAAATATATAACAGATAAGCTATGTGTTTATTTATAAACTATGTTTATTTATAATGTAAAGCATGTATATATAAAGTAATTTACCTCCAGTACTTAAAATTACACAGTAAAATTTATAAGGAATATCATCAATATTTTTGAGATTGCTGTTTAAAGATTAATAATTCTGTTACTGTTTAAAGGAAATATTACTGTTTAAAGAGCAAATGTATTTCTTAAGAATAGCGTTCATATTTACAGAGTTATTAAGTTTAGACTTTCAGAGTTATTAAGTTTCATTTTTATTAAGTTATTCATATTAAGTTCATATTTACAGAAAATATTCAGAAATTTAAATAAACGTTTGAATGTGCAAATGAGAGAATTCTGTAAAATAAATAGTTATATTTCAAATATGGATTTCTAATATATAGACGCAATTTATTGTAATAATTTTAATGTTAAACTTTCTATACTTGTTATAACGTACTATTTCCTTTCATAAATTTATTGGAGTAAATAAAGATCTAGGTCCGTTAGAAACTTTCTATTCAGCTTCATAAATTATAACGCTATTGTTATTATTTATAAACATTTAAAGTTACATTTACAGTATGGTGATATTTAAGTGATAAAAATTGTTCCAAATAATATAATTTAAAAACGAATAATTTCAGTATTGAACTCCCCAAATCAATGAGCATTTTTTCCGAAATTTTAAATATATACATAATAAAAAACAACAAGATTATTTTTCAATATGAGATACGCTCAAAAAATAACGAGAACACAATTCACAAATTGAGAACAACAAATAACACATTTAACAGGTTTAAATTTGAGATTTAAATCTAAAAAATACCTCAAACTATGAAAATACAAAAAAAGTATTCTATTCTAATAGAAAATAGAAACAGAAATAAGAAAAAAATGTATCAGTAAATTTCCCACTATGTTCGAATTTTTTTCAATTTAAATAATTGTAGAATAGAATATTTTTTGTCATTTTTTACGTAGTGTTTAAATTGTTTATTAAAAAAAAACATAAAAAACATAATTTATTATTTAAATTAGATAAAATACTTTTTATGGTTTTTTGAATATTTCAGTTATCATATTTAACATATTTATGTGTGTGCGATGTATGGCCATTGGGTTTTTCCTAAATTTCACAGTGCTGTTCAACTAAACTAAAATAATTTAGTATAAAATGAATAAAAACGATACTAAATATATTTTTTTTTCTTTTTGTTATTCAAAATGAATTTTAAACAGACCTTTCCATGAAAAATGAATGTATTAACAAAATGGACATCACAATTTCTTATTTAAGAGCGAAAACAAAACAAAAACGAGAAATCTTTCTCGAGAATAGTACAAGTCAATCGAAAAAATTAACATAAAGTAAAAAATCATGCGTCAGGCATAGATTATGAAACACTTTCCAACACGTTCAGAATAATGCTGCAAAATTGCTCAATTTAATAAATTAAAATACTATATCTAATTTAATTATATTTAAAAGCATGAAATATTTGAAAACCCAATTTCAGCTGTTTCCATCTACAATCGGGAAATTATCCGATTTCTTTCATCAGCCATGTATATATTGCACAGTATTTATTGCACAGCCTTATTACACAGAAATCATATTGTAGTGAAATTCAGTGGTTATAATCAATTTTAATACGTCTGAAATAGCGTAATTCCATTAAAATACACTGCAAAAGAGTTTTCCCCATTAACTATAATGTAACGGAATTCTTTTGAGTACCCCTGTAAATGAATTATTAATTCCACATACTTCAGATACAATACCAGCATGACTTGGTGACCCTAAATGACGGTGAACTTAAATGACCCCCATTGGATGAAAATCCGAGTATATGTACGGGAGTTTCGCGTGGACAGACGGACAGACATATCGAATTCTTAAACATTTTGCAACTTTGTTTGAAAGTGTTAAAAATGAAGTTAATTTGATATGTTCATAGTGTGCTTGGTGTGGCCACCCATATAGCCATAACAAATGCACCATGGTCAGGATAATGTTTTGATAATTGTCTGATTATTAACAACTCGTAATATGCACGCCATCAACGACAACATATACATTAAAATATGAACACGGTATTAAATTATTCATGGAAAAAACATTTCAAAACATACACACACACACACACAAAAAAAAAAAAAAACGAAGATGTCATATTGCATAACCTGGCTTGTGTGATCAAATCATATAATAGGAGGCCTCTTTAATGTACTCTAATGTCATAGTATTTGTAACTTTTTCCAGCGTTTCCATAATACTTAAACAAAACTTCGGTATTTAGGGAAATTAGGAAAATAAAATTCAAAAATGAACATTTTGAGAAAACACATAAAAAAAGTATAAAAAATGTTTTTACTGTCCGTAACCAAATATCTATTCCAATTTTTTTGTAGCCCTGTATTTTATCTAGACGTTGGTACACATACCTACAATATAATGCGATAATTTAGTTTAGCAAGAAAACGCGTACTATGTTGACATTTCACTTTCAACAATTTATACTCATAGACGGAAACCCATTTGAAAACTTTTGTACAGCCCTCTATTTTACCTACTACCTTTATATACACGCCACTGTTTAATTAAAACATAATTCAGACGAAAATACGCTTAAGATTACTGAAATCACACTGACAGAAATAATCATCCATAGACAGCCATATATCCAATTCTTTGTGCGACCCTGGTATCATTTTATCTATGTTCTACAAAGAACTTTTAGTTTACTAAATGTAATTCAGCGTAAAAATGTATAACTTATTTAAAAACACACTTCTTTCAATTTACGCTTATACTCAGTGAGCCTAACAAATTATTTTGTGTTGCCCTGCATATTGTCTCTGGTGCTACATAGTATGCAAAAATGTAGTTAAACTTAACAACGCATATCATAAAAAAATGCAATTACAGCAATCATCGCTAACATACAGTACTTCGGATACAGTATTCGAAATCTTTTGTGTGTCCCTATAAATGCTAAGCTATTCATATTATACAGGTAATAGCTTATAGTAAATCTGAACCCCGTATATCAATTTCATTTTACATGAACAACTTTAACATATTAAAATACGGCGCAAACAATTTTTCCCTTTCCTATCCTGTAATGGAAATATTTTGTGACACCATGTAAGTGAATAATAACTATTCTTTGCACCGCATATTTAACAGAATATATATTTTTGTGTATTTCATAAATTAATAGCAATTTCATTATGTTTGAAATTGTGTAACGTCATTCAAATGCGCTGAAAAATGATTTTTTTTTTCATAGGCCGTAAAAAAAGGAAGACTTTTGACAGTCCTTATAAATGAACAACCCTTGCTACAAACTTCATATTGAATAGGAATCGTGCTATAGGAAGCATCAATAACATACTTAAATTTCAAGGCTATCCGTGTATATTTGCGAAAGTTAGAGCACGAACAGATGGACAGGCGGACAGACAAATTGAAATCAAAAACACTTTTCATCTATGCTGGAAAAGATTAAAAAGACCGTAACCTACGAAAATAAACAACGACCTTTTCCGAATAACTGACGAATCTGGAAAGCAGTCTCTATTTTTTAAAACCGACATAACTTATTAAAAAAAAAAAAAAAAAAGTAAAATTGAAATTAATTTTGCTTCCATTGACATTCGGAAACATTTTCGAAGAGTTTTTATAGCGTGATTCCAGTTTTCTCGAAGTGGAATGTATGTTTGTCGGATGCAATCAATTGTCAAATAAACATTTATTGCTAAACAAACATTTTTTACTGACAAATATGATAAATAGCAGCATTAATATTTCCATTTAAGGGGGTTCGGGACAATATTTAAAATAATTTTTATTTATTGAGATTTAAATTTTTTTGTGATAGTTAACCATGTTATTTATAAACAAAATCACATGATAAAACACCTCATATGTATATTTTTTAATTTAAAATTTTTAAAATTCATTAGAAAGTGGTATAATTTAAAATCGTTATAATTAAAAATATTATTTGTAGAATTTCGATTTTTTTTTTCATTTAAATAAATAGAAATATAAAAGTTTTAATTTTGATTTAGTATTTTTTAAAATATTTATTTAAAACAAAAACAAAACAAAAAAAAAACATTTAAATTAAAAGTTTAAGAAAAAAAATGCTGTAACTTAAAAAAAAAAATATATTTTCAAAAGTAATTTTTTTTTCTAATTTGCTGAATCAAAGTTAAAGTAAAACAATTGAAAAAGTCCTGTTCCAAGTTTGAACCATTTATCTTTAATGGTTCCGGACTTTAACGATTTAAATGCTAGAAATGGTGAAGACATCATGAAGAAAAACGAATTTTTAGAAGAAGTCATTGCCATGACAGATATTGCTTAAAAGCTAGATTTTCAAAAAAAAAAAAAAAGAATTTTTAATGCAATAAAATATTTTTAGAAAATTTAGAGATTTTTGTGTCCCGGACCGCCTTAAATTAATATTATTTTGTTACTCTTGCATATACAGGATGATTAAAAAAAGATGGGAAAAATTTTAAGAGGTGATAGTACACACCCAAACAAATATTTTGTATCAAAGAATGCATGGTCGAAAACTAAACGTAAAAAAGTTAGATGGCACCAAAAGTTATGTTTTTATGCGAGGCAAAAACACACAATGAAGGATTAAGTTAAGTTACCAAAACAAATTTAATGGCATTAGAATAAGTGCTCAAAACATTGACCGGCAGCTGTTATGCACGCAGTACAACGGCGAAGAACAGATTGGCGAATTTTCTGAAACACACCAGGCATATCGCGAACTTCCCGTACAGCAGCCGAAAGCTTGGCGACAAGTTCTTCTGTGGATTCAATGAGAGTCTCATACTCAAGAGCCTTTAGCTGTCCCCACAAAAAAAAAAAAAAAAAAAAAAAAAAAAAAAAAAAAAAAAAAAATCGAGACATGAAAGACCTGGCGAGCGCGGTGGTGCCTGGTGTGTTTCAGAAAATTCGCCAATCTGTTCTTCGCCGTTGTACTGCGTGCATAACAGCTGCCGGTCAATGTTTTGAGCATTTATTGTAATCAAATGCCATTAAATTTGTTTTCGTAACTTAACTTAATCGTTCATTGTGTGTTTTTGCATCGTCTAAGAAGATAACTTTTGGCGCCATCTAACTTTTTTAAGTTTAGTTTTCAACTATGCATTCTTTGATACAAAATGTTTGTTTTGGTGTGTACTATCACCTCTTAAAATTTTCCCCATCTTTTTTGAATCATCCTGTATAATAAAGTCGCAACGTTGTTTAATTCTGAATTAATAGTCGTCTACTAAAAAACGACATTCCGGTTTAAAAAAAAAAGCAGATTAATAGAGTATGAAAACTATTGGGAAGAGTTCCCAAATCAGTGGCAGCAAAAGAATAAAAGTTTTTAAAAATGCTACTTTAAATCTAGTAAATATATAAATTTCTGAGGTTGTTAAAAATAAAGAACGTTTTTCGGAATCGTGAGTAGTTTAAAAACGGTTATTTCATATTTTTATACGTAACTATAAAATGGTATTTTAAAAAACTTAATTATATGAAGTAATCATTAGAAATTGAATGAAGATTATTTAACAACTAACCTGCATAGGAGAAATAAATCATTAAATTTACAAGGAAAAATGAATATTACATGTCACACTCAGCATATGGTGCAAACACAAATCGTTGGCATATGTATTTCCATGCGGCGTAGTATAGAATGTAACAAATTTAGAATCTGCATCTAAACTACAACATCCCAATTTACTAACATTCAAACCCAACATACATGTATATCAGTTACGGGAGGGCGCCACGGGGGAGACGCCGGCAAACAAAATTCCAGTCCTAATCAAAAGACAACATATTCGGTCAATAGGCAGTAAGTCTCGAAGCGTTCCTACAATTTTCGCAATTTGCTACCACTATTTCAAAACGATAATCTTTATTTAAAACTTTTATTGACGATTTTAAAGGAATCTATAACGAAGATTCTTTATTTAAAATAGTTATAAGAAATTATGAAAATTTTAGGAACTCTGCGAGCCCTAAGGCAGGTCAAGGAAGAAACTGTATCTTTTGTGATAAAAAGAATATCTGATCATTCTTAGTAACATGTGTGTGAGTATTGTCCTGTGTAAATGCAGCACCAGGAAAGCATTGAATGTCGGTTGCGACTTCGGGCATCAGCACGTCTTCGACGTATCGATTGCTGTTGGGATTATCCACAATTATTAGCTGCTGAGATCGTCTATGATACCCAATATCACCTCGAACCATCATGCTTGGTCTTCGGAAAGAGTGACATTGGATAATGCACTCCGGAAGGTGATGTACACCGGAATGGCCTGCATGTAGTCATCAAAGATTCGAAAATAAATCGCCATTGATCGAAAATGACGATTTGTTGCCAATCCGCACGATATCGACAATCCCATTGTAGTCGAACACATCGATTGATTTGTGTGAGAGAAATCCTATCAAAGAAATACTTTCACGCAGTCCATGCTGCAAGAGACGCAAATGCAGTGGTGGAGCAGAATAACACGTTTGTAGCAGTGCTCCATTGTGCTGTCAACTGTCCATATTAAGCCATATATTCGGATGATGAGTCTACCATATAGTCGTTGAGCCAGGGGCTCGTGTGGTTTCATGTCAGCGGACTTGGTAAACTATATATTTTTGGATTCACCGCAACAACAGCACCTCATTTATCCATGATACTTTCGAAACCAGGGTAGCTTATGGGCGCCATATTGGAAAATGGCCGCCGTCGTTGAGTCGGGGGTTCGAGTGGTTTCATTTCAGCGGACTTGGTAAATCACACATTTTTGGATTCAACACAACATCAGAATGACATTTATCCATGATACATTCAAAAACAGAGTAGCTAATGGACGCCATATTGGAAAATGGCCGCCGATAAACAGGGTGATTGAAAGATTTTCTTGGTTTCGCATGCTATTAAATGAATTGGGCGATTGAAGAGACAATAAATAAAGACATTCAGGTGTCAAAAGGTACAACGAAGATCAGTGAAAGACCTGCCACAGTCGAAAGATATTTTTGATATCAGGGCAGCATTTCTTAACATGATTCGTGAAAGAACCAAAATTAGTTCTACATCCAGATCTGCCTTATAGCAGGATCCAGAAAAATGAGCGTGACGTCTCATATTTACAGAACATGTTTACCAATGAATGGATAAATCTAGACATGGTAATAGAATCAACTGGAGCAATGACAAATATAGAAATTGTCGAAGACATGGTCAAAGCTCATAAGATGTGTGAAGAAGCTTACCAAACTTTCAAGAGAGAATATCTGTCTGAAGACTCAAAGCCAGACGGGTTTTTCAAACCTCCAAAGATAAAGAAGCTAAAGACATTTTCTGACTTTAAAAAGAAACAGAATGTAAAATTTAATAAATCAGAGTTTGTTGCCTAGGCAGAAAGAAATCTGTTTGGTTAGAGTACAATCATTGCAGAACGAAGACATTTCGGTATGAGAACTGTCTTTTCCTACCACCTAGGGCCTCTTCCATAGCCCTTAACAACACTTGATGGTTTAATGAGAAAATCTGAAAAATCAAACTGATGGATGTTATGACAAAATTGCGACTGCTGAAAGAATGCAAATGATGGTGTTGTTAATATCATTGACGGAATGTGCTTTGTTCAAAGCTAACGCAGGAACTACAATGATTTGGACAACTAGCAAAGAATCTGTTTTCTAAAATAATACAAGATTTTACATCCTCTCAAAGAATAGATGTTTTATTTGATACATACAGGCAGGTGTCAATAAAAAGAAATGAACAAAAAATATGAACTCTTGGTAATGCTATAAAGGTCATATACTTCTGGACACCCAGTAAGAAAATGGAAGCAGTTTCTGTCCGATGAGGAGAACAAGAAAGAACTTATACATTTCATTTCTCAAGAATGACAAAATGAACATTATCTGAAATAGTTGATTACACGAATTATGTACGTTATCTACGGAGAAAATGCTATACATTCACGAAATAACTAGTTGAAGAATACACTAAATTGACCTTCTTCCAAGAAGAGGTTACACCCGACTTTTATTTTGCGCACACCATAGCTTTAGCGTCTGGATTTAGAAATATTATTATTATCTCTATAGATACTGATGTGGCAGTTATCATGCTGTTTTCTTTATAAAACGATTTGAAGAACTAGAAAGGGTTAATATTTGTAAAATGTGGATCCAATGACAGGGTAAAGTAAAGTACTACAACTTGAGTGAGATGCATGGACTTTTAGGTAAAGCGGTATGTAATGCATTAACTGTCGAATGCGACACAGTAAGTGCCTTTGCAAGCAAGGTAAAATGGTGATTCAGAACACTGAATTTCGAAATGGGCTTAAGGCGCTATCAGAGGAAAAAAAGAAACAGCTTGAGCCGTAAGTTTGCCATCTCTATTATGAAAGCACAAATATTCAGATATCAATGAATTGCGCTATATTCTATGTATTTTTGCTGTAAAAAAGGAGTCTGTGGAATCGCATCGCCTTCTGCCATGCAGAAATAACACTCTACCTATAGGTAATGCGATCTATTTACCACGGTGTTGTTTGGATGAAGTGCATACAGGCTGATCCTGATCTTACATACCCAGATAAATATAGTTGGATTTTTGGAACAGATAGTGAAAGAAAAGGCTATCTAGAGATCCAGTGGAATGGCAGTTCTCCTGGTCCTGAAGCTATTTTGGAACTGATGTCATGTTCTTGTTCAAGAACATGTGTCTCACCATCATATGCATATATTTTAATAACCTCAGATATACAAGCATATGCAAAATACAGAACTGCTCTATGACGATGGAAGTTATTTGGACACAGGAATGTCAACCGATGATGATGATAGCTGTGAAGAAGACTAAGATTTCCGTTATTTATTAATCCGTTTGGGACCAGCATATTTCACATGAATATTATTCGTTTGACACCCCTTATTGTCAAACAATTAAATTTAGCTTAGCAATCAAGAAAATAACTTAAATAAATAAGGAAATTTTTACTTTTCTTTTTTAGTGGTATCAAAAACAAGCGATGTAAACACGTTTTCGAAGGTGCATATATGCACCCGTGGTCCCGAAGGGTTAATTCTTAACATACTAAGTACAATAGTTTCATCAGTATTAATTTTTTCTTGAATTGCTGTGTTTTACCATATGAAAATAATATGCATTAAAATGTGAAACAAGATGTTTATCCCACTGAAAATGTTAATAAACATAAAGTTAAATGTAAATATAAGCATTATATTAAAATAAAATTTAATAAATATATAATTTTTATAAAGTTTTATGTTTAACAATATTTGTTCTTTCCATTTTTTTTTTGAAATCTCTTTAATTATGCGATACTGGCAAAAAAAATCATATATATATGCATAGCTGCCAACTTGTACGGATTTTTCCCATCACTAAAATTTAATAGAAAATTTTATCAAAAACAATCGTCGAAATTTGCGTTTTTCTAACGATGAAACAAAACAAAAATTTCTGTTAAATTTTAGTGGTAGGAAAAATCCGTACAAGTTGGCAGCTATGTATATGTGAGCGATAGATGGCGCTCATGTTTTCAATATGGCGTCTATAAGCTACCACAAATTTCATAGTATCATCATAAAATGAACTCCTTGGATCATTGTGAATCCAAATAGGTATATATCATCAAGTCCTCAGAGATGAAACCAAAATCACTAATTTTGGCTTCTGGCTCAACGACTAATACTGCCGCGACGTAAATTTTGCTGATCCATAGGCTGATTTCCGATAGGTTCGGTTCTCTTATTTTCACTACATCTACAATCGCATTACGGACGTAGTACTGTGATCCACACCATCTGATATAGCAAGATTAGAAAAACCCTACACGAAGGCTATCATTCATCTATATATCACCGTTCAAACTCAATAACTTTCTAATATTGCGCTCTCTGTCGTCGCCGAGGAAGAGGAACTTCTCATAAAAGTCTTCCCACTGACAGACAACCATATGCTATTTTCAACGTTTCTATAAAGCTCTCTGTATATAATGCTAAATCAACAGTTCAAAGGACTGCTACGTCCGTGGTTGTGCAGTATCTTTGAGATTCTTATCTATTTAATACATCCACTGTCCGTAGGAAAATACCCCCTCAGGCTTGCAGCTTGGAACTACGGTTCAAATTTTTCTTCCCCTATTTAATGCAACATCCAACTTTAAATTTGCTGTCAGTTTCAACTAATTGGAATTAATCCTTCACTGCGTTGCAATTTTTACGATTATGAGTTTCTTATGTTTTCATATATTAAGTAACATTTATCTTTTTTTTTACAGTGTGCTTTACAGTCTCTCTAGGGTAATTGTTCGTTATATTGAAAATGTAGATATTGGTGCGTGTGTAAATATCAGAGAATTTCCAATATAGATGTAAATCTTATTCTGAAATCCATAAAATGCCATTATTTCCCTTTTATTCTGCCACAGGAATACCTAGTTTTATTACTATTATTAAATATAATTATCTAAAGTGGACTGTTATAATAGTTTAAATAAAACTCGATAGTTAAAGGTATTTTTTAATCATCCTTTTTTTGAGTAATATATTTTATCAGTTGAAACATTCAGTTAAATAAAGATTTCACCACGCGATAAAATTTCAAGTCATTTGTTTATTTGTTGACTTATGCATAATTGATGTGTATTTCCATAATGAAAATACATAAATCATTTCAACTCGTTAAAGATATATAATGAATGGCTAATGATGCAAGGAACGTTATGCAGAATTTTAATTATTCATAGGAAATAAATGTATAATAATAAATTAATTACGATGAATTCAGAAAATCTTCAATGTATGAAACATTAATATGAATTTTATTTTGAAAGCTATGCAGTTCGGTTAATTTTTAGATGCTGGATTATTTGTATATGTAAATTAAATTTGAATGTAAACAGTTATTCAAATATAGTTTGTGTATGTTATTAAAAATAATTAAATAATATTTTTTATTTAAATACTCTAAAAAAACTAATCGCGCTGGGTGAAATCTTTTGTGCTTTTTATTGAGATCCATCTATTAAATTAGCATATTTTACTTGTGCACTAGCTGGCAAACTCGGCGTTGACCGTGCCCTTAATAATGTTCTTAACCCGACAGTAGCCTTGTCTTTCTTTAGAACGTTATTAGTCGCGAAGGTCTTTTGGTCGCCCGTCCTCCGCATACAGAAAATGCAAAATAAGAAACGTTTTTCGATTAATATTCGAATATTACATTTCAATGAAGTTATAAATTTGCAGTCAGGGGTATAGTGGTGGTGGTGGTGGGGGGGGGGGGGTATACGGCGGTATACGCCGTATACCTTCTGGAATTTTTAAAGAAGCTTCGTGTACCCCATGTTTCTCAAATAAAGTTATAGCGTACACTCTAGCCATGAGCTTCTTGATTCTAGCGTATATCCTCTGTCGATAGCGTATACCCTTTGGGGGTTTTACGACTACAACACTGTTTTCAGTTTACTTAAATTATACATTTTATTCATGAGAGTTGTAATAACGAAAAAGGAAAAATAATTTGACATTATGGATTCTTGTGTAGACATTTCCACAAATTTCAACTTTGATGACTTAAAACGGAGATGTCTCGATACTTTACTTTGGCGATGCAGAAACATTTAAAGACAGCTACATGGTAGTTCTCTATTCTATTTATAAAGTGGTACGTGTTAGTAGAACATAATTCACATGGGCGGTGAAAAGACCGACACGCGATTACTGCCTGAACCTATTAAGGGAACCGGGAAAGCCCTATCTGCACCATGTTAAATCACCAAATTTATGTACCTTTTTCTCAGAAATGGTGAAAGACAGAGGTCTAGATTTTACAGAATGGTTTGAGTACCATGTTTTACGAATTTTAACTGACCGTTTTCTTTCTAAGTGAACCTGGAAATTAATTACTAATAATTTATTCAAAGACATTTTCAAATTAGCATTTTTCATAAATTTCACTTCCTGAAATAAATAATTCTCAACAAATCATTAAATCACTGTGTTACTGTACACAATATTACCATATAAAAGTATTAAAAAAAACTGAGTTCTTAAGTTTAATAGATATTAGAAAAAAGGAAGACAAACTTGGTCAATTAAAGATTTAAATGACCATTAGGCTGTGAAGTACTCTTAGAAAGAATGGACTCCAAAACTTCTTTTTTATACATAAGCATGTGTGACATATCGTTGGAAAGATAACAGTTCAAACTATTTAATGATATAAAAAGGTAAAAATCGATTTTTCTCCCAAATTTCACTTACCTGGTCCCCTTAAATGAACCTGCATTTTGTAGCGCAGGTTCGTACAGAGGGCGAGGAGGGGGGGGGGGTTACTGACAGTGCAACTTATCAGGATCCGATTCAGTTGGAAAGTTGTGTAAAGCTACAGGTTAATATTTTGAATTTTTGTATGCCTTTCATTTTAAACTCTTTTATTGAAAATTAATTGATGAATTCAAGTAAAATTTAAGTAAGTTTTCAATATTTTAAATTTTTATTTAAAATCTTTACATGAAAAAGTAATTACAAATACATCATAAACAGTAGTACTGAAAAAGAAATAATAAAATTGCAATCAAATGCTACTATATATATTTTTTAAAAGTACAAATCTAAAAAAGTACAAAATGTTTAAGGATGTACTTTAAGGTTAAGGATGAACTTTAAAAAGTACATCTTAAAATGAGTCGTGTGAGTGATATTCCTGAATATATTAAACTTCGTATGGTTGATTTGTATCGCCACGGTAAAAATCAATGTTATATAGCGAATTATCTACATTGTTTGCAATCAAGTGTTAGTAAAATACTAACACAATATTAAAAAAAAAAAAAAAGGAAAATTTCAAAATAATCGCAGAAATGGCTGCCGAAAATCAAAAACATGTGCTAAAGATGACAAGAAACTGAAGCGTATAGTTAAGAAAAACCGTTTTAAAGTGTGCGCTTATCCATCGAAAATGGAAAGAATAAGGAGTTTGAGTTTCTACATCGACAACATTCAGATTTCTCTATAAATTTAAGTTCGGATCCCGGGTACAAGAAAACCTCACATGACTGCAAAACAAAAGCGTATAAGAATTTGTGTAAATCAAGACGTTTTTGGAGCGAAAAAGATTGGATAAATATATTATTTAGTGATGAAAGTATGTTTTGTGTTTCATATGGTAATCAATGTATTCGAGTTTGGAGAATGAAGCAAGAAGCATTTGATGAAGAATGCCTTAAACGTTCCTTAAAATTTGCTGGTAGAGTCTTGGTTTGGGTTGTAGAAGGACCTCGAAAGTTATGCATCGTCTACGAAAAGGTTAACTCTCAGATATATCAAGAAATTTTAGAATATTACATGATTACATCATCAGAAGATTTATTTGAAGACGATTTCATCTTTCAACAAGATTTAGCTGCACCGCACACCTCGGTGTCAGCTAAGAATTGGTTCCGCCAACGCGAAATTAAGATACTTCCTTGTCCACCAAACTCACCAGAACATAAACCCATCGAAAACATATGATGTATAATGAAGAAAAAATTTCCTCCTTGAAGTAAAACTCAGTTAGTGTAACGTATAAAGTCTATTTGGGCTAATATTGATAGAAATGTTTGTAAACACCTTGTATATAGTATGCAAGATCTGTTGTACTCTCTTATCAAAGCTAAAAGGGATGCTACAAAATATTAACTACCATTTACTTCATATTCATAAGGTAATATTGTTGCGGAAAATAAATATGCTAATATTTTGAACCAATCTAAATTTTATGCTAATATTTTGATGTGTTTCATAAAGCTGTATACCTAATTTATTGTACTGTATTTTATATTTTGTAAATGTTAAAATCTTATCTAAATATTCCAGATTTAATTTATAGGAAATTTAATTGCACTTACTTAGTATCAAAAATAAATAAATGAGAAATATTTTTTTCTTATTACTTTCTCTCAATTATTCTGATATTTTGAATATGAGCTGTACTTATTGACATATTGATTTACAAATGCGGAACGTTTTGTACTTAGATATCTTTAAAAGAAAAATGAAATCCTTAAAACAGCAAAAGTGTACAAATTCAAATTTGAACTGATGTTCAAATATCGAACCAGAGACCTGTCGTGTAGAAGAGGCGTTAGACGACGTTAGACGACAAAGCTAAAAATAAAATGTTGGACTTTGGAAAAAAAGGTTCCCTATCGAAGCGTAAATCGTTTGTTCTTATTTTATGTCGGTTTCATTAGTATAACAAAATAGATGGTTATTGTTGTCCGAATTCTCTAAAATTTCAATGCATCGTAATTATAACTAAAACCAAGCCTTTTTAAATGTTCATAAAAAAATATGCATATTTAAGAGGGAAAATGGTTAACCGTAATGCCTCGGTTTCTAATTTTAGTTTGACGAAGCTTTCACACACTTTATTTTGTAAAAAAAAAAAAAGTTTCTACCCGTCCGAACGTTTCGAAAATTTTTAAGGTGATGTAAATCTCAGCTACTGAAATGTTCTAAAATTATTGTGTTAAAATACTGACGTTTTGTTACTTTTAGCGCAGAAAAAATTATTCTCTAAATGAGGCGCAAAGTGACCTGCTTTTGACGGAGTATTTGAAAGATTTAAAACTCATATTTTTAAAAACCAATTACACCAGCGATTTGAAAAACATTTCAGCTTTATAAGAATATATTTGGTATCTCAGTACCTTTAAAAATTGAATCCTGGTAGGTGCTGCAATAAGGTGCTACAATGTTTTTCGGAAAAACGACCTTTTTTGGAATTTTTTTTCAAGGGGTTAAACGCGTTATATTTTTTAATTGATTGCGGCATTTGAGACGTAATCTCTCAGAACATGTCTTCCGTTTTTAACTTTACTAATCAGTTTGGACGATGTTAGTTAATAAATAATAACAAAATTCCCCCGAAATATTTTTTTTTCGTTTTTCATTTACGTATATAAGCCTTCAGCGCAAACGTCACAGATTTCCCCGGCTCCAAACGACAGAGATGGCTTTTTAATGAGAGTGAGTTACGGTTGTTAATTAATAATTCAAAGAATTTTAAGAATTTTAAAATTTTGAGGCGTACATTAGGTGAGGTCTTGGACTATCTTATTTGGAACCTCGTACATGCCGTACATTTAGATAGCCATTGCAGACACACACACGGAGACAGAACGATTTGTTCTTTTATTAGTACGAGGTGGAACCCGTCGAATTTCGACGATAGAAAATGTTTACAAAGGAAATGTTGCATCAAATTTATAATACATAGACAACAATAATTACAATAAAAAATCCATCTTACACTTGTTAATTTAACTCTCGAAGGACATATTTTGACCTAAGATTAACAAAATACTTTTTTCATAAACTTAAACTGTTAAAATTATTGAAAAATTAAACTTTATTCATATACGTAATTAGTAACATTTAATCAAGATAAGTAATTTTGATAAAGTTATGAATTGATGCTTGGTATTATGGAATGAAAAAATTAGCAAAAATGATTTCTCCTTGACATAATCATAGAATTTTCCCCCCTTTAAATCTAAACAAATTAAGTCATTTTCTATGTTTCACATCAATATTAACCATTTAAAAACATTTTAATGCGCAATAGGTTATTATTAAATATGTTTTCATGCTTGAAGTCACGTTGTCAACTATTACAACTTCCCATGTTAAAATTCCCACTCCTGATTTGAGGTCTCTCGCTGTACCTGCGCGTAAAAATTCCAGAAATTTATAACTTTTAGACGTATTCATGGGGAAATATCTTGTTTTATCAAATAAAATTATTGTTTCTTTTAAATATGACGTCATTTTCAGTCGCTGAAATATTTGGCCTATTGTCTCAAACACAATATCAGCGAAATGAAAAAATAGTTAAATATAACAGCATCATCAGGGAAATCGTGTCTTTTTAAAGCGTAACATCATTTTCTGTTCAATATTTAAAAAATATATATTTTTAATTGTAATGAGAAAATGGCATCAGTAAGAATATAATCAATAAAGATAACTAAACCTCTTTTAATAGAAATGAAGTACTTCAGTTGCCACGATTTGAAAATTGGTATTAAAAAACTATAAAAAAATTAATATCTCAAAAATAAATTAAGATACAGCTTTCAAACAAATTGCATTTAAAAGTTCATTTTTTTCTGTATACGACGGTGTAAACATTTAAAATGTGGGATGTTTAGAAGTTTAAAAATTTGCAGTAGCGAAAATTGCATAACCGAAATTTTATTTCAAATTTCAAAGTGTTGCCATTCGCAGAATGACGTATGCGTTACGCACTGATATGTTTGTCCTTTATAATATAGATAGATGTTATACATACATTTTATTTTATATGTAACTGAAATTTCAATGAAAACAGTTTTTCAAATATAGTGTGTGAATGCCATTAAGAAATATTTAAATAATCTAAAAAAACTCTAATCGTATTGATAGTCTAAAGGTTTAGATATGAATGCATTTGTCACAAAATCTTTTTTAGATCAATTTATTTAATCACAAACAGATTACATCTGGTACTGTTAAAATGTTTAAATCTTGAAAATTAGTTCTCTATTGTTGTTTTGAAAATATGTATATATTTTCTTTTTTGTATTTTTTTTTAGAGATTGCAGTTTTAAAACTTAACCAAATATAGAGAAAATGGTGCAGAATCTGCATTTCATACCGGTTTCCTACATTTTATACTGTTTAAGATAATGTGGTTTTGGGTTAATATGGTAAAATATTTTAACCCTCACTTAATACATGCAGCTGAAATCTTTGTTCTCAGATATACTCTCTTTTTTTTGTTAAAATGACGCCATATTTCTCTGAAGATCTTCACCAAAATTAAATTTTGTATTAATGCAAAAGCACTGTGGAATGAAGAAAAATAATTGTGCAATTTAAAATTTATATGTTTGTGTAAGACATGTGTATGTATTTATATGTATGTGTAAGACAGAAACTTGTAGGTAGCAATCAAATTCTATTACGTTAATTATTGAAGCACTTTGTTGTATTACATCAGTACCAATTGAACTACACAATCCAAGGTTGTGTTTGTGACGTCAAAAGCTAGTTTTTGACATGACAGTGGTATAAACCGTGGTTTTACCGGTTTATTCCGTCAGAAACCTATCATTTTCGATTTTCCTCCAATTTATATAAGTGTATAAGTCCATAATAGTTATAATAATTTTATAGTAAGTGTATCATACAATACATTTTTAGATTGATTTTTCCTTGTTTTTCTTGCTATTATTATTCACAATTACTTTGTTAAATTTATTGAAAGAAGAGCAATTTCCTGAATTTGAAAAATTTAAAAATACAAGAGTAAAAGGAAAGAACAATATTTGTCATAATCTCCACTACTATAGATTCTACTAACAGCAATGAACATTAATATTAAATGATAATAAAATGTTATTATAATTATTAAATAATATTCAATATACATTTTTAATAAAATACATTACAATTATTTTAGAAATGCAAAAAGGCTGTTATATGGTGTGGCAATAGATGTCAAGCCTGGACTGTGGTCATTGAATAAATTTGAATATTTTTAGATATGATATTTTAAAATGCATATCTTATGTATTTCATAAATGCAATTATGGTGATTTTCCTTTTCATTTCAATAAGAAGAATCTTGAAATTCTAAATTAATAAAATATTTACACTTTGACATTTTTGACATGTCTGTAAGAACCATGGTAAAAACCGGCAAAACCATCATGCGTCAAAAACTTGCCAACTCTGACACAATCGTTAGTTTTATAACCAGAATTATCAAACCTAATATTCGTAGAAAAGAATAAAAATGTTATAATACAAAATTGACCGTTTTAAATTGACCGAGTAATAGCTGTTTAAAGTTGGAGCATATTTTTTACTGCAAATTGGGGTCATTCACAAATTTTGTCGAAATATAATTACGTCAGATATATTAAAAATGGTTGAGAGTAAAATTAACTTTGTAATATAAATTTGAAATCTTTAATCATTCTGACATATTAATGCAAAATATACAATTTGTAATAAACATTTAAGAAGAAAGAAAAAACAGACTTTTTGTTAAATAAAATGATGCTAAATTAACAGCCTCAATTTTTTACAAAATGATACGTATTTTAAAATATTATTAGATTGCACTAGCCTGCAAAAGTTGGGTTATGTCGTGTATTTTAGCTTTTGATAATTGATTCTTATATATTCTGTACCGCTGAATCCGAATGACCTTCATATTTAACTATCACATCAGGATTTTCGTAAATTGCAAATTTCAAAATTAAAAAGTTCAAAGTTAAAATTGAATCTCTTCCCCCATCTCATCGGACCATTCAGCTGTTTAGCTGTAAGAATCCTAGGATAAGCAAAAAATATCGAATAAATTATTGAATAAAATAAAATAAAAACTGTTTTACATATGTTTTATAGAATGAGATTTTCGCTATATTTTAACTTATACATTTGCGAATTGCAAAAAAAATTCTAACGTGATGTTTATAAATGAAGGTCGTTTTCAGATTCAGTGCTAAAAAATACGTAAAATATCAATTATCAATAGTTAAAGTTCAAATCTCCTCTACTTTATAGTATCCGATTTTTGTTATTCTTTAAATTTGACAATTTATGATTTGCGAAATATCCTAACATGATGGTTAAAAATTAAGGTAATTTTCGGATTCATTGCTAAAAAATACATAAAAGTTTAAAAACCCAACAATCGCAGTATTGTATTACATAATCTAAAACTTTTTCTTAAACGTCTTGGTGGTAATGTATCCGAACTGTTTTGTGTTACCCTGTAAAATAAGTATAAATGGTAACCACCGAAAATCATAATAATATTGGATTGTTATCGGTTTTGCGCATGTATGTAAAATGTAATCTCGATCGGATATTTAAAAGTGGGTTAATGTTCGAGTACAAATTTTGAACTGGAAAAACAGACATGAAGTTGAAGTAACATGAAAACTTATAAAAATAACATGATTTTTGTTAAAAGAAATCATAAAAGAAACAGTCTCAAATCCTGACAAAATAAAACATAGCCAATTTGAAACTTAATCGTAATACTTTTTTTAATACGATTTTTTTTCAAAGCGCAGATACACATGAAATAAGATCTTCGAATAATTTAAGCACTTGGTATATGACCCCTCAAAACCAAGCCGAACTCATTTGTTTTCAGAGTAGAAAAGTGGCATAAGTGATGCAAATTTAAAGTTTCATAACTCGCTTAATTTTAGTGTTATATGAATGGGACTTTTTTTGTATTACTTGTCAGTGTAATAAGAAAAATTTACTAAATATAAGTTTTAGGACCGGGGTACCGTATAAAAATTTAAATTTCGTAATTTTTTAAGAAATGTTTTTATTGACCAAAATCGCTTTTAAAATATCTCTTTACCTGATTTAAAACATTTTTATAATTGGAACTATATGTCTATGACTAACGGTTTAGGAATTAGTCATTGGACACCGTTGAGACCGGACACCCTGTAGATAAAAACAATCATCTAAGAATTAAGCGTAGAATAAGATGCATCTATACATTTAATTGCATCGATTCCGCTAGAATCGACATAAGGTTTCTAAGTTAATGCTGTAAAACCTCTATATATTGAAGAACTTGGGATTGCAGAATTTTCTGATTAAAAGGCAAATGAGTGCTAATAAGAAACAACATACAAACAATAATAATAATAATAATAATAATAATAATATGGTCACTAAAGAGATTTTTACGCATTTCGGGAGACACTGTTATGGAAGTTTTAGTGCATTATACACACATGCGCTGCTTAATAGCCTTTTCTTTCTACCTAGAAGACATTTTTTTTGCCTTCGGATATCACTTAAGGGGTCTCAGGGGTCTTACATTTTACCTGGCTGTGCAATTTAGCTACATGTCACATTTAATTTTTTCCCAGTCTCTATGAAACATAGATACATAAAATTTTTAATATAGACAACCTGATACCTCTTCTATTTAAAATAATTTTTTTAATATTCTATATTGAAATTTTGATTTTTTTATGTTTAATTTTGATTAAAAATTAAAAATTGTTTTTTGAAGTGCATGCATTCCGCGCTAGACTGTAGCAAAACTATTGGTCCAAGAGCCCTTAAAAATATTGATAATGATGTAAAACTAATGTATATTGAACGTATACTTCATTTGTATGAAATTTTTTTATTTATTTTATTTGAAATTTAAATTTAAATTATAAAATTTTGAAAGCTTTCATTCTTTTATAAAAAAATTCCAATTTAAAATAATCAATACAATTATAATACTAAATTTGAAGTATAAGTTATTCTTTACCTTAAAATGACGATATTTACCAAGTTTCATGCAAATTGCTTTATTGGTTTGTGAAAAATGTTGCGCGCAAGCATGAAATTTAACAAACAATTTTAATTTTTTATCAAAATTAAATATTACAAAAATAAAATAAAATTTCAATATAGAATATTTAAAAAAATATTTTAAATAGAAGAGATATTAGGCTGTCTATTTAAAAAAAATTATGCATTTATGTTTTATAGAGACCGAGAAAAAAAAATTAAATGTGACATGTTGCTAAATTGCACCACCGGGTAAAAAGTTAGACTCCTGAGACCCTTTAAATGAATCGACTGAGAATACAGAATTAATGTCCAATTCACAGCTTGCACTGGTGCAGTCTGTTAGTATACTTGCCTAGTTCATGAGTAATGAGCGTGTATGTGCTTCCTCCAAACTACTTGGCAACCGAGGGGAAATTTGTCCGGTGTAACATTTTTAAAGCTCTATAATATATTACATATCTTCGTCATTTTCAAAATCTGTCAACGTTTTGGCACAGTAAAATCAAATTTTTAGAAATACTCAAAAAGTTTTATTTTTTTGTAAATAGTTACCTTACCTCATAAACATTAATACAAGTAACAGCAGACACGAAATTACAAATTTAACATTTGTAATAGAAAAGTTAATATGTCCATGTATAATATTCATTATTACAACGTGCAATAAATGCAAAAACATTTTATTAATTTATTATTATTCTTTGAACAATTTATCAATATCATCATTTTTTCCAAACCAAAAATCGTGACGAAATAGGTACATGTGGTTCATGGCATTATACATTGAATATCACTATGTCCCAATGGTATGTATTATGAATATTTCTGTAATATTTTGCGTAGAGATGAGATATATCACTTTTTTTCATTTGGTAGAAAATAAGATATTTCTTGTTTCAATATTGATTTACTGGACTGGGATAATATTGAATATTGATAATATTGATAATATACTGGGGTACAATATTGATTTTCTGGAATTACAACTTAGGAAATTAAATGGTTCCAATAGTAGCATTTTGTTACAAATTTTGATGAAAATTGTCTTAATATGTTCCCAAACTGCAGAAAAATCATGTCTTACAATTCTGGAGATCGTGAAAAATGATTAAATTTTTTATTTCTGTATTTCCTTGCAAACAAGAAAAAAAATACATTTATTAAATGTGATACCCATTCTACCAAAGAGAACAGATCAATTTTCTGCTCCATATTTATAGCTGTAACTCTCAATGAAATCTATATGTGTCAGTACGTCTTCATTTTCAAAAAGTTTCTTTATTTCTATAATTGTTCTATACTAATAAACATTTTTTCTTAAATGGAAACTTTACACATTATACATTAAAATTATGACTTAAAAAAAAAAAATCTCAGTAAGTAAAGTTTCTTCTTCGTGTTAAAGGATCCTTCCTTACAGTTTTTTTAATTATCTTGACATATTATTTATATATATTTTTTAACCTTCTTAAGTTTGATGTTTACTACATTTCGTTACTAAGCCTATCATATTTTGTTCTATACTTTTCAGATTTCGCTTTTTCAAATTTAAGTTGTTTATAATTTTTTTACATCTTCAGAAAACTGAAGTTCTATCTCTTCTTACTCATTTTCTGCCTCTAGGATCCTAACTAATTACAGTACTTTGTGGATTTACTTCAACCTATTCTACCGAAGGTGTACATTTAAAGTTGGTACAGTGTTTTCATGTAACATCTCTTGTTATAAAAATTCTTCTGATGTTTGTTTCTTATGTTATATCACTATTACTTTTGTTTCAATCTTTGTTCACCTGTGGTCATTTCTTTTAGAGATTTTATTTCACCATTAGCTTTTTCCTGGTGATATCAGTAATTTTCTTTTCTAGCAACTTCTGATCTTAATGCAGGATGTTTATTTTTTCTTCATTGCCTTACAGCTTTTTTTCTTACCATTTTCCATACAAAAATTAAAAAAAAAACATTGTAATGGACCGCAAAAATTGCAATATATTTTTAAATAATTTTTTTTCCCAATATTTCTAGACATTTAAAAAATATAAAAAGATTCCATAAAAAACGCATATGAATCGTAAAAAAATCTCAAGATGAAACGTGTGTAGCTAAAATATTTAATTTAAATAGAAATTATATATAATGTACATAATTATATGACAATAGTCTTTAGAAATCATTATTCTTATCCTTACAAATATATATATATATATATATATTGATATGATCGTTACTATAAATCTATTTTCAGTATTTTTGTACACATATTTTGTTTAAACAAAATGATTTTAATTAATATGTAATTAAATCGTAAAAACATGTTTGCTGCTTTATTACTGCAATACGATTTCGAAATTAGAAAATAGTTTCCTATTAAGTTCCTATTAATTTCTAACTTAATTCAATACCGGCAAGACAATGTGATAATATTAATTTTGGCATTATCGTTTTATGTTACCATAATTAAATATTCATAATTTTGCGATTTCCCTAAAGATTTATTTTGTTAAACTTAACGAATCATTTCATGTATTACTTTCAAGCAAAGAGGAATAATTAAAGTATGTGTAGAAAATGCAAAACTGCTATTTATGATGATAATTGGTAGATTTATTGTAAATAAAGTTTCTAGTTTTCGTCAAAGCTGCTGCTGTTTCATTGGGAATATGAGCGTCGTTTAATTACAAACATAATCTTTATGGTTTTGTTTAAATAGAGCAGAGAAAATAATAGTTATTTTGTGTTCTTTTTCGTGTATAAAGATTATAAAATTTCCTCCAAGGGGTTATGTGCAAGTAATACTAAATCTTGGATAATTAGACTGCAAATTTTTTTATTTTCATGAGGAAAAATATGAAATTAATATTTGTAGTTCATTTATGCTGCTTATATTTAGTATTTTTTAAGTGCCACTTTCTTTTGTTAACCTATTTAAAAACTTTTAATGTACACACTAATTTAATACTTTATTTAATCCGTTCAATCCCTTTCAGTAGTTTGTTTACATGACAATTTTTATTGGTGATCACTAACTTACGCTTATCCCGTGAGTTATTCTTTTTTATCGTTTACCTCTTTTTAATTTCGTGGAGAATACTCCTATTTTCGATATTATTCAATCTACGCTCTAAAATAAGAAATCTGTGATTATACAGATGTAAAGTAACAGAAATATGTATGCTAACTTTCTCTGTACACTGTACAAAAAAATATGTAACTCTAAAAACTTGTTTTTGATAATCTACAGAAATCTGTCGCTTTACAACACAGTCTATAAAAATTATACTAATCTTACAAAAATTTTATCTGTAAACAGGGTATCAGTTGCATTAAAAGTAGTACGCATCACTGTTTCCTAGAAAAATTTAGTAACTTTGCAGATTTTTTTACAATGGATAGCAGGGCTGCCACAGGCGACTATTTTTAAATTCTGTTTACACCGCTATTAAAAAAAAACATTTTGCAGTATATTTCTCTTGCAAATGTTGTCAAAACGTAAGTAAATTATTTTTGTTTTGAAAAACTGGTGCGAAATAGAATTAAAAAATACTCGCCTGTGGCAGCCCTGTATATGTATGCAAATGCACAATGAGTAATACCAGAGGTTGTTTGATAGTCTTAATATGATTTGATTTCTCAATAACATATATTAAATAATGCATAGTCATGCATCAAGCCTAAAATATGAGACCCAACCACTCAACATTTCCAAAATATTGTAATGGAACTTACCGTTTAATAAAACAAAATATGATACCTAACAAGAGAACCACTTTTGTTGCTGCTCGCACCTAGCATTGAGACCAGGTGTATTTTAAAGTCCGATATTACGAAGTTTGAGAATCGATAAAATTTCCTCGTTTTACAGCAGCATAACTTTCGGAAAATGCAATTTTCGGACCACTATTAAAATTCCGATTATTAACATTCATGCTTTTTAAAGTAAAGAATTTAAAAATAAAAATTAGTTAATAATAAGTATAAAATACTGATAAAGCTTAAAAAGGCCTTCAATAACCCATGAATTTGATTTTGGAAAATTGCGACATTATATTCACATTTTTGGCCGGGGAAAAAGTTGGTGTTTTCTTTTTCAAAAGTAGAGTTTTCTGGTAACCGTAGCCAAATGTCACAGATCTTTGTATTGTGTGAGTAGTGATTTGGACTTAATAGAAATTGTAATGCCCGACCTAATTAGCCACAGTAATTTTTCTAAATTGTGTAAAATATTAATTTACTTTACGCTTACTTTTACCGAAGAACCATTTAATACAGCAATATTTCATTTTAAATATTCGAAACTTTATTCCATTCGATTTCAAAAGGCACAGTTTTCTTA
This sequence comes from Maratus speciosus, assembly GCA_963932465.1. Lineage (NCBI taxonomy): Eukaryota > Metazoa > Arthropoda > Arachnida > Araneae > Salticidae > Maratus > Maratus speciosus. The sequence goes on from OZ010789.1 coordinate 42,820,468, forward strand.
TTGTGTATTTCAATAAAAAATAGTTTTCAATGATCTTGAAAGCTTTTATAGAAATATATTTACTATTTATATATTTATCGCATGCACAGAAAAAAAAATAAAAATCCTAATTCTTTTTTCTTATGCTATCAATTATCAAACTAATTGCAATCTAATATATTTCTAATATGTACTGTACATTTACTCCCCGGATAAAGCAGGCGGGAAAATTGTAGAGTAATATTTGGCGACTTAAAATAAACAAATAAAAATGTAATAATAAAAAAATAAAAATATAAAAAAGACCATAAATTTTGATTTTAACAGCGAACTTTTATCGGTACTCTAAATTTTATGTATAATGCTACAAAATACACCAGATCTCGATGCTAGGTGCGATCAGCTCTAAAAGTGGTTCTCTTGTAAGTAAGCACTTCGGAAAACCCATAAGACATCTGAAAACACAATTTCAGGAATTACCAATAATAATCAGGGATATATACGAATTTTATACGTTCAATAATATGTCAAGATTTTGTGTTCAGTGTTTCGGAGACCATTTGTTCCTTGATGTGATTTATAACTAATCATTTAATGAGTTACTTGAAATTTATTCTTCTGAAGTTCTTCCTCTTTAAATGTATTCGAAATGTAATATAATATTTAACTTCTACTGTGCCTGATATTTGAGTTGAGATATTTGAAGCTGAGACTAAATTATTGTGTAATAGAAAATTACACAAAGTCCCTCGGTGTACAGTCGTGGGGAAAAAAAAAAGTAAACACCCCCCTACTAACTCCTCAACAAATTATAGTAGAAGAAAATTACTGGTACCGAACGATTGGAAATAAAGTCTACTTTTAAATGATGTATATAAAATTTCCTTAGGGGCCATCTACATAGTAATACGAATTTTTTTTTTCAATTGAAGTACACAATTTGGACAGCATAAATATACTCTACACCCTTCAATTAGCCTAAAAACAAATTTTTTATGCAATTCGTACGATAAGTTTCCGAGAAATTAATTATTTTAAAACGAGCGTATTTTAAGGGCTGTATGCAAATTGAAGCTCGGTACTCGATTGTTGACCGAGAGAGCCCCCTTCTTGATCAAGGAATCTTAAAGGCTACTTAACCCGGGAGAACTCGCTAGTGAGAATGGCCAATTGCTTTTCTTTTACTTTACATTAATATAATATCAACTTTTTTTGGTTGGCTTAGTACTTTTATTCACAAAATAGGTAAAATAATTGTAAAACATTTTGAAATTTTAATTAAAATGAAAAATGATTTAAATAAGAGTCTTAAAAAAGTACGGCTGTGAGAGAAAATCTCATGCAGCGAGTTCTCCCGGGCTAAGCAGTGATTGAAGACTGATAGATTACAGGATAGCATAAGAATTTTCAAAATATCTAGTCATTTCTATCGTAGACGGCCCCTTAAAAAAAACATTTGGCCGTTTTTGAAACATAATTTGAAAACTACTTGGAAGAAAAATGTGAAATTTTGGATTTCCATACAGCAGGACTTAATAAATTTAAATCCATCAAAAAAAAAAAAAAAAAAAAAAAAACAAAAAAAAAAAACATGTAGGTTGCAATTCATATATTTTTTTAATATTAATTTCATAATTCATATAATAAAATTATAAAAATTGTAAGTTCAACGTATTTTTATTTGGGTAAAATAAAGTAATTAGTCTCAATTATTGCTACACAAAAAAATAGCACATTAGGAGTGTAATTTCAGGAGATATTAATAAAAATATGAAAATGTAATTTAACATTAGAAGCTCCCAAATTTGATTGTTTATAATTCAAATACTTATCATTCAAATGACTTGAAATTATGGCGTCTAGGCATAGTTTGAACCGAAGATTTGAAATATCTTGTTAAATTTGGGTATTGCCATTGAAAACAAATGAAGTTTGGGTTCCTTTTAATATGTAGATGGTCCCTTAAGCAAATTTTATACACATCATTTAAAAGTAGACTTTATTTTCAATCGTTCGGCCCCAGTAACTTTCTTCTACGATAATTTCTTGAGGAGGTAGTAGTGGTGTTTACTTTTTTTTTATCCACGACTGTACCTTTTGGATCTTTTCTGACGCATATGTTAACATACGTGAAATTGCCTGCTGCAGGAAAGAAATCCTACAATATTTAAGAGTTACATAATATAATTTAAAAAAAATACATTTGATTGATAACTGCTTTACTAACAATGAACTAATATCCTATGATATGTATTGTAACAAAATAATAACACTTTTTACTCATTTTTTCTTGAAATATGTGTATTGCTTGTTTAAAATAGTATATTAAATGTAAAATTTTAAATTGCGATTTAGTTCATTATTATTCATATGTATAGTCATGTCGTGCGATGTATAATTTCTAAGCTTTAATCTTATAACTTTTATCCTAAGATAAATATGTACGTTAAAATTGTATAAAATAATTGAATATTACAGACGTGAATTATCACACTGCAAACTAAGCGTATACCAACAGAGTGAAAAATGTCTAAGCCGGGAATCGAACCCGTACTCTGGAATAATGCTCCAGTATTCTACCATTAAGCCACTAGGACGATGCCCAGCTTGGCATCTCTCACTCACATAAGTTGGTAAGTCTGCTACCGCAGCTTTAGATGGAATAGTGTTCATGAGCATACAATCTTGCGGCGCAACATGAGACGTAAATAGTTGAAAAAAACTCCGTCGCGAGTAGTTGGAGAATTATTTAAAATTGTGTATAAAATAAATTTACAAAATTGAATTATTAAAAATGAAGCTTGTAAAAATTCCAATGCATCCAAAATGGAAAACATGCAAGACGTTAAAAAATAGCAAAATAGTATAATTTTTTTTTCATCAAATAAACAAAAACACATAATATATACTGGGTTAGAAAGAACTCAGTTACTCAGTTCAGATGGCTTTGGAGTGCAAATTATATGACATTTAAGTTACCGATAAACCTTATTATTCACTGATTATCTCTCTATTCTAAAAAAAAAATGGAACTAACGCTGTCACCACCGCCGGTTTTGAATTTTTTGTGACCGGAAGTCTTTCTTCGTTAATATTAAGAAAAATATTGCATACACAAATATGGAAATCGGTTGTATTATAGGGCAGTGTTTAATGAACATGCTGATGGAGAGAGTTTTCAAATCGAAGAAATATTTTAAGATATATTTAATGTTAAATTTGCTCCATATCGTTCCATTAAAAAAGTTTTATAGCAGCAAAAATTATACATGGGAATTTAATAATGTTTACATCCTTTTATACATTAGAAGTTCCCGGTGTGCAGACTGCATTTATTTTTTTTTAATTGGCTCAATTTTGAGGGTTTATTTCTATTATAAATTCAAATTTTTAGCATTTCAAGTGATATATGTTACAACTTTAAGAAATGTGTACCATTTTAAATTGTTGCCAAATTTAAAATCAGCGAAAAGTTTAATATTTCCTTCATTTTATTTACACGTGACTATTATAAACAGAAAAAAAAATCACATGAGAATTAAATGATTGTGTATTCAAAGCAGGAAATTATTGATAATTACGTCATAAAATATATATATACGCGCGAAATTTAAAAGAGAAAGAAAATTGAAAAATATTAAATTCAGTAATATGCAAATGTTAAATAATGTTAAAAGCCGTAAATAGAGGCTATTACGTCGTATTTAGAATTGCCAAACAGTTTAAATTTAATAATGTATTTGCGCGAGACATTTATTTCATACTTTGAGATAATTTTTAAAATATTCTTGAGCATTCTTAGACAGCGGAAATAATATTTCCTTTCTAACAACAAAACTATTTTCACGTGAATATAAAAAAGAGAAAAAAAAACTTTGGTGAAAATTACGTCAAATGTAAAACGATGCATTTAAAATGTCTTATTTGAAAAAAACTTTCTTGTAAGGCTGTTAAAAATACCGGGAGAAAAAGACTGTTTACTTAATTCACTTTATACTACATTATTTTCATATGTTTCACTGATCTGATTTAATAAAAGACTTAAACAACCCGTTAACAGGGAGATCGCCACTGTAATTGTAACTCATTCTTCCGAAAAATTTTAAAGCCGATCAAAGTAGCGTGTTTTTAGAGTTTGCTGTGTCTGAACGGGAGTTGGCGAGCGTAGATCGAAGGGAGCCCCCTAGTATGTTAAACTAAAGTTGTGTAGAAAAAAATTCACAAATGGATGTATCTGTGCAGCTAAGAAAGGAAGCATTCGTCTCCGTGGTTGTTTGTTTTTAATATTTGGCCAGACATTCTGCATTTTGTCATAAGGATATTGTTTTGAGAATATACGCCGCTGTTCACGATAACAAACAGATATGAAATTAAATTATTCTAAATATTTCTAATATTTATGCAAAGGTATAGTAGGATTACAATATAATAGTCAATTGAAGACTAATTTTATGTTAAACATCAATTTATCAATGATTTTTCGTATGGAAAAGGTTTATTTAACAAATGACAAGAACATCATCCGTGGTTTCACCCATTGATGCCTAGCGTCCCAATTTTGGGAAGCATTAAAAAAAATTGTGTAATTTTCTTCTGCCTCATAAAACGAAAATTATATTCCGAAATATGAAAGCATAAGATGGTTATTTGTTTGTTTAAATGAAGGCTTTTTTCGGTGGTTATATATTTTTCATTTTTCAAGATGGCGAAATATAAAAAGTAAGTTTATTTGTATTTTTTCTTTCAAGGATCCAAATAAATAAGTCATAATCTTATCATATAGACTTCTCTGAAATACGTATTTTTTTTTTAAATTGCGAAATTATATGTTCAAGCCTATTTTTTATGCATGTTTGTAACTTGCAAAACATAAGGCGCTAGGCATGAATGGGTATGTTATTTATGTAAAGCCCTTATTCAGATGATTATGAAATAAATTGTTTTTAACCCTTTGACGGTTATGAACGAGTTCAGCTCGCAATCGAATCTTGCTTCGTAATGCGCGCAAACGAGTTCCGCTCGTCGGCAAAATTTTGACCGTAATGGTTAGAAACGAGCCCTACTCGCGTAGTGAAAATTTTCCCCAACGCGCGCTGACGAGCTGACCTCGTTCACCGTTATTATTCTGCATTGATTATGTTACAAACGATTCCGACTCGCGAAATTTAGTTAGTTTTACTGCCTAAAGATGGCAGTACGGGTCCCATAAATTTCTTTTCATAATGAAGGGGGATGTTTTTTTTTTACCTTCTTCTTCTTATGCGTATTTTGGCGCGTGTTTTAGGGTGTTTGTAAAGTAAAATGGCTCAAAAGCGAAAGTTACATAATTATGATGATGATTATGATTGTGATACAGAAAGCTTATCAAGTTTCGAGTCTGATGAAGACTTTGTTCACAGTATATCAAGCTCAGAAGACGATTCAAGCGATGAGGAAGATTTTTCGTGTGTTCGACAAAGGTGTAAAATTAATTCAAGTTCTCCCGCTCCTAGCCGATTTAGTTTTACTGGCGATGTGGGCATGAAAGCTTCCGTGACAAATATTTCTGACCCACTAGAGTACTTCGAGCTGTTTTTTACTGATGAGATTGTAAATCATATTGTTACTGAAACCAACATTTTTGCTGATGAAAATTTAAATAAATTTAAGAGCAAAGTACATTCCCGAAGTCATCATTGGCGTGAAACTAATGCGAATGAATTGAGAGTATTTTTTGCAACATTAATTTTGCAAGGAATAATTACGAAACCAACTGTAACAATGTATTGGTCAAAAAGAAAGTTAATTGAAACTCCTAGTTTTTCTAACCTCATGAGTTCGAGAAGGTTTGACCTTATTATGCAATTTATTCATTTTGATAGAAATGAAAACACTGATTCTTCTCATCCTCAGCCAAAACTAAAAAAAATATGGACAGTTTTAAATTACTTACAGAAAAAAATTTCGGAAGTTTATACACCCGAACAAGACATATGTATTGATGAAAGTCTATTGTTGTATAAAGGGAGACTTTCTTGGATCCAATACTTACCACTTAAAAGGGCCAGATTCGGTATCAAAACGTTTATGTTATGTGAATCTCATAGTGGATACGTGTGGTCTATTATAATTTATGTCGGTAAAGGCACAGATATATCTGAAGAGAATAAAGAATGTTCGTTTTCTACTCAGGTAGTTTTGGCATTGTCTAAGCCGCTATTAAACAAAGGATACTGCCTTACTATGGATAATTACTACAATTCTCCCGAGTTAGGGGAAATTTTATTGAAATCTAAAACTGATTTTTTTGGAACATTAAGACCTAACAGAAAAGATATACCGAAGGAACTGAAAACAGAAAAGCTTAAAAAGGGAGACTTACTTGCCTATCAAAGAGGTAAGATGATGATAATGCGATGGAGAGATAAAAAATATGTTCATTTTATAAACTCAATTCATAATCCTGAAATCGTAAAAGTCCCAAATAAATTGAAAAACGTGGAAATAGAGAAGCCTAAGATTGCTTTAGATTACAATAACACGATGGGCGGTGTAGATCGCATGGATCAGCAAATTGGATACTATGACGTAACTCGATCTCGTCAAAGGAAATATTACAAGAAAATATTTCGTTATTTATTGGACATAACAATTTTTAATGCTTTTCAGCTGTGGAAAAAAAAAAGGGAACAAAAAATCAAATTTGGAATTCAGAATTGAGCTAGCTGAAAGAATTGTTGAAAAATATCACACTCACAGACATTTGAAATCAAAACCTGCTGAAACAGTTTCGAACACTTTAAGATTGTCAGCACGCCACTTTCCTGATTATATTCCACCTACAGAAAAAAAGAAAGAACCTACTAGACGATGTGTGATATGTTGCAACAAAAATGATAACAATGGTAAAAGAATTCGCCGTGAAACACGTACTTATTGCAAAGACTGTAATGCCCCATTATGTGCAATTCCATGTTTTAAAGTATATCACACACAAAAAGATTTTTAGGTTATTGAACTTAAAGGCTTCATGAAGTTTTTCATTAGTTGTATTTATTTAGTCCTTTCAATTTAATATTTGTCTAATATTTATAATTAACTATTATTATTTATATAATTGATTATAATTATGATCATTTATAAATTACTAATTAATAATAATCATTTATTAATTATTTTAAAGTGCGTAAAAACTGTTATTTATGTACTACAAATACTTTAAGTAATTTTTAAAACGCGTGAGGCGAGCTATCTACGGCATCGCCAGAGAAGGGTGACATTTTCGGAAGAACGGCTGGGGAAAACAGCTGCCACTTTCGACTACTGTTTACTTGTAATGCTGCGCGAATTAAGTAAACGAAAACTTCTCGTTTCCCTAACCGTCAAAGGGTTAAGCGTCAATTACGATTATTCTTATTTTATTACTAATAATACTTAAAATTTTATTAGTCTCTGTAAAGAAATAAATGTTTTTTTAGTAGTTCATAAAAACACTAATAATAGTTTATAAAATACAATTTAAAAGGCTTTTTTATATAAATGTAAACAAAACATATAATTATGCATATTATACGAGGGTTGGAACTTTAATAGTGGCAACACTGCTGTAAAAACGATACGCAACAAACCAAAGAATGTCGTGTTTACCACACGTGAGCCACATACCTACCTTACCTCTCAGCAAAAACACTCATCTTTCTTACGTCACGCGCATGCGGACTGACGCGAAGAACTGATCCTTGTATTTGCTTGCGGTCTAAAGTAAGTGTTGTCAGGATGTTTTCAAAACAAAAACAACGACGTTGGATAAAAATTGAATATGCCAGAGGTCGTACAGCACGACAATGTCATTTAGGGCTTTAAGAGGCTTGCGGGGAATCTGCATTTCCATACAGAACTGTAACAAGATGGGTTAAAGCTCTCAATGAAGGACGAAAAAGTGGCAGACATGCATCGGCCAGGTCGTCCTAGTGTCAGCGAAGCAGAAATGCATGCTTTTGCAGCACTAATGGGCAGTGATCGGCGCCAAAAGATTCGTGAGCTGACCCGAGAGACAGGATTTGCGCATACGATTGTGCTGCACATTCTGATGGAACGCCTTTGCAATAGACCGGTCCATTCGAACGATTAACAGAACAGGCGCTGCTACAGGTATTCTGCGACTTCCACATAGCTGGAAACGGGTTATACATAATGCTGCGACTTTATTGAAGGACAGTAAAACATGGTGACATGATTCACTTTTGTATTCCATGTAAATAAATAGGTGTCACTATTAAAGTTCCAACCCTCGTATTATTATAAATATTATAAATATTCTCATATTTTAGACGCTTATCAAATAAATACTAAACATTTTAGCATAATTTTTCTTAGTATTTTTCCAGTTCATTTTGTGACATTTTAAAGTGATTTTATCAACAAATTTGAGAAAACAAAAAATTCAGACAAAAATGGGTTAAATATCGACAGATTTGTGGAAGTAAATTTTATTACAAAGATCTATGATGACACACAAATAGATATAACCCCCTAATTCATATGTTAAACTATAAGGGAAGGTAAAGTACACATAAAGAAAGACTTTTGGTATAGCAATGTTGGGTCGGAAATGAAAAGTGTTGGCGAAAACGAGAAATGCGGAGGGAATGAAAATGATCATTTTATTTACATAACAATTACAGTAAGTGCTCAAATTTCCACTGGCAGCGTCAAGCAAGTGATTGGCTTGTTTCACGAACATTTGCAAGAACAACTGAAAGTCGTGCTCTGATGAGGACCTTGTTGACAGATATTACGAAATGTAATCCCCATATGAAAGGCTATAAAATAAATCATACTCAGTAAATTATGTTCATCTGTCAACATGATTTTAAAAGTAATTATGAAAAGAACTTATTATTCAAAACAAGGAAATTTACGATTATAAATAAATACTTTATACATATATTTCATCGCATATCCAAGAAATTAAGACATTTGAACATTCAATAAACCAAATTGCTTTAACCCGTTAATAGTCGCGCGTTGGTCTTTTCCCCGCCCGAAATTCGTTATCTTCCTGTAACTCATTTCCCGTTAAAGTTACGATAGCCAGATTCCGTGTAGCTGACCTTGAGTGTTCACATTCTTGTGTAGTAAAATGGCAAGTCATTCCTGCTATTTCTTAGCATTTTATCGCATTCTTAAGTTTCAATCGGTCTAAATGACCGCGTTGCGACCACTTACGTTAGTTGAATTTCCCCCCCTCGTGTTCATCCTTTCCCATTTCCGCGAAATCTGTGGGGAAGGTTTCTTCGAAGTACGGACTCTCTGTCTGTTGTTATTTCGTCTTTCTTTCCTTCTGCTATATAATTCGTTCAAAGAGTGCTTTTTTTTACTTTTAGGATGTGACTTAAAATTGTCTTATTATATTAGTTGTGTAGTCAGTTCGCACAAAAAAAATGATGGATGGTCACTTACATTTTTTTTTCATTGTCAAATATTGCGGGAATAAATTCTCAAATCGATAATTATTTAAATATGGAAAAAAAAAGGGAAATTCATCATCATTATTTGAAAGAACTTGCTTTCCATTTATTACCCGAACATATAAATGAAAGAAAATAGACAATAACACTGCAAAACCATTAAAAAAAAGAGAAGAGAATTTTGTGAGAATCAGTAAAAAAAATTGCCGTATATCCAAAATCTGAAATGTATCGTTTTTGTACAATAAAACAAATTCGAAAGATAAAACAATCTTCTCAGAAATGTAGTGTGTATATTTGCGAAGAACATACATATAATTTATTTGTACAATAAGAAAAATAATGAGAATTTTATAATGTAAGTTAGAAATTACGCAAATAAAAATCTCTTTTGGATAATTCAGTGAATGTTTATACTATGATTTTAAAAAATATATTTTAAGTATTTTTCATAAAATTTATCTATTTTTAAATTTTCATACTGTAAGTAAAAACAAATTTTTTTAACAATGCAGCAGAAATTATTATTGAAATCCAATAGAGGCTTGGGGACAGTATCTAAACAATTTAAATTTGTTGTCCTTCATCAGTTGTTCAAACTATTTTTCAGAATAATGTTTTCCAGAATATGAGAGAAAATTCATTTAAATTAAATTATTTCTGCATATTTATAATTTCGGAGAAAATTTTCTTATTGTTTTTATTAATTTAATGAACGTTATTATAAAACAATAAATTATAACATTAATACCTTATTATGAAATGTACAATTGAATATTCATTTTAATTAAATAGTTTCTGTAAAATACATCCCTATTAAGATGAACCTTTCAGTGATTCTATTAATTAAAATAATTTATCCATCTTACGATTTAAATTTCAATTGCAAATGTATTTAAATTAAATATATAATTTCAATAACTTATTTATTATTTACTTTATATGAGCGAAATTCGTATCCAGAGTTTTTATTCAAGGGCGCTGCTCCCACCCTGAAATAAGTAGAAAAACTACAAATCGTGCATTTTCATTTGAAAAATGGATTTCACACAAAAATCACAAAATCTCACAAAATCAAAAGATCACAAAATCTCGAGAGCCCCCCCCCCTCCTCTCCCCCTCATACACACACAGACACCCCACAAAATAAATAAATAAATAAAACGTAGTTACAACATTTACATTTATAATTTCGAAGTTAAGTATTTTTTACCTTTTTCTTTATTATATAAATATATATATATATATGTATATAATTATACATTTTTTATAATATTTGGTTTATGTGCTATTTGTGATTTCATAATTATTGGTCATTTTCCTTATTTTGCAATGGTATTATTTTACAGAATGTTTATATATATATATATATATATATATATCAATACAAAAACCCTTAACGGGTTAAAAGTTTGACACAGCACTTTACTTTATGGCTATATGAATCTGAAATATGGGTCTTAAAAATTCTGATATCAAATTTTAAGTGACGCTGTGCTATTAAAATGAATTTATATATATTTAATTTTTCTTTTTTGTTGTATTTATTTTTAATCAGTGATACTTTTTCATTCAAAATATGAGTTTTAAAAGATATGATATCAAAATTATAGTGACGCTGTGATCTGACTTAGATTAGTTAAAAAATTACTTTACACATACTTATGTTTTGTCTTCTGAAATATATTTAGAAATTGAAACATTTTTTTTCAATACACTATCAAATATGTCATACATTTTCTCAGCTGATGTTATGTATTAAATGTATTTAATTCAATAAATTTATTTATCTTTTGCGTCACGATATCCAGAACCATCCGTAAAACTTGTGTAAACGTTTATTTTGCGTCATAGTATCTAAACTAAGTAAATAGTATGCAAATAGATAGTGTGATGCAAAGAAAACATTTACACAAATTTTACCAATGGTTCTGGATATCGTGACGCAAAAGATAAATAAATTTATTGAATTAAATACATTTAATACATAACATCAGCTGAGAAAATGTATGACATATTTGATAGTGTATTGAAAAAAAAAATGTTTCAATTTCTAAATATATTTCAGAAGACAAAACATAAGTATGTGTAAAGTAATTTTTTAACTAATCTAAGTCAGATCACAGCGTCACTTTAATTTTGATATCATATCTTTTAAAACTCATATTTTGAATGAAAAAGTATCACTGATTAAAAATAAATACAACAAAAAAGAAAAATTAAATATATATAAATTCATTTTAATAGCACAGCGTCACTTAAAATTTGATATCAGAATTTTTAAGACCCATATTTCAGATTCATATAGCCATAAAGTAAAGTGCTGTGTCAAACTTTTAACCCGTTAAGGGTTTTTGTATTGATATCATTACGTTTTTGAGGTTTAGGATCAAAAGATTAAAAAAGTACACCTTCATAGATAAAATTGGATTAAATTTTCCTAGAAACAAAATAAACTTAATGAAATACCAAAATTTTAGAAAACGTGCATGAAAAATAGAATACTTTTAATTCATATCTTGGTACTACTTGCGGATTCGCCCGGAGTCCGCCTTGTTTCTTTGTTGATCATCGCCGATGTTAAATTTATTTATTTGGATTTATTTATTTTATGTTATGTTTGCTGTTGTTTATATTATGTTTGTTGTTGTTATGTTATTAAATGAAGCATAAAGTGATTATAAATGACCAACAAAGAAACAAGATAGCGGACTCCGGGTGAATTCGCAAGTAGTTCCCATATCTTTTTAAACTCATACTTTGAATTTATGAGAGATATGAATGATAAAGCATCAATGATTAAACTTTTATAAATCTTTTTAAATGGAACATAATTTTTGCACATGCGATTATAAAAAAAAATAAAATGATGAAATATATACAGAGATTATAATTAATAGCATAGCGTCACTCAAAATTTGATATCATTATTTTTAAGTTCCATATTTAAAATTCTTAGAGAATAAGATAAAGTGCTGCATCACTAACTTTTAACCCATTAAGGGTTTTTGTATTGATACTACTACTTACAGGGATGGGGAATTTTCAGAAAATCTTACCAAACAAAGATTTATTTTATGAGCCAGCAAGATACAACGTACAGTTCAAAAACAATGAGAAAACACACAGCAAAAATAGTTTACACTGTTACTAAGAAATTGTTACTATAGTAGTCACTATAACTAAGAAATTATTAATTGTTATTAAAAAATATATACAACAGAGGAAAGTTTAGTATAAGATAGAACTTAGCACTATCGAAGTAAATTTGAAAAATATAACCAACTATTAAAAAAATGTTTTTGCCAAACCTTATATAGCCTGCAGTATTTTCAAAGATTGCCTAAAAATCCACTCGCCCTGCGAGGAAAGGTACTCGCCAGTGGCAAGCAAAATGATATATTTCCCATTCCTGACTATTTAAAGTGTTTTCAACTGGTTATAATTGCAAAAGAAGATCTTTAACATTATAAAGATTATAGTCTGATAATTTCAAAGAAATGTTAATAGTGTATTAATAATTTTAGTATAATGGCTGTGGTTATTGATAAAAGTTTCAAAACAAGTTATCTGACTGTTCTAGTAAAAGTTGCAAGGTAAGAGTAGTGTAAAATGATCATTGCATTCTTTTAACCAAGCATATACAGCATGGTAATTGTGAAAGTACTTTTGTATTTCAATGACATGTTTTGTAATTGTTTGTGGAGTTATATTGTCACCTAGAAGATTTAACCAATGAGTAGAGCAACCATATGCTTTAAGTATCAGTATCTCTTCATTCTTGCCTCATGTAGTAGTTAAAATAAAATCCTTAAAACCCTGTTTTAAAATACTAGTATAATTTTTGCCAGCAACAAAAATTGTGACAAAAGGTATTTTTGATGTGATGGTCTTTTCCACTTCAGCACAAATTGGCCATCAATGGTTGAAGTTCACAATAATTTTCAGAAACAGATAGGTGAAATTTGTGATATTTACTTTTGCTAAGCAACGTAGATTATAGAAAATTGCAGACAATGGATGCACATATTATTAGTGACATTTTAGATACCGTGTCCTTGCACCATTTAAAAAAATAAAAAGCTAAACGTAACTAGAGATGAAAAAGCTGTATTTTATTTGGCGATAGATAATATTTTTTAATTGCCACTTTAAAAACTTTAATTGCCATGCGGCAGGGTTGGCCTTTTATGACTCATTCGAGAAATTATTAATAATCTAAAATATTTCTATAGCAACAGTAAAAAAGTCTTAAAGATTCAGTGCATATTATTAATTATTGTTCGCATATTGTACCTTAATACTAAATTTTCAGTGTAGATTTAAAATTAATTTTTGCATCATGTATCTTACATAATATCTCAAACACAGTATCATTGTACTGTAAATTTGTAGGTAATTATTATCTACAATTACTTATACTTTCATAATAGTGCATAATATTAATTATTGTTCGCATCTTGTACCTTAATACTTATTTTAGTATAGAGTTAAAAATAATTTTGCATCATATATCTTGAAAATAGCTTTAAGTGTTGCAAATATCACATCTGTACATGGTTTAAATTGATGTTATGATTTAAATTATGTGTGAATCCTGAAAATAATATAAAAGTGTTGCAAATATGTAGGTAATTGTGTTAAAAAAAAAAAAAAAGTTTAATATCAAATTCTAAAAACTATGCATATTTATATGTTATAATAATGAATATTTCTCTCAAATGTAATTATAGGGGTCATCTGTAAATATTTATTGCAAACACTGTCAATAATTGTCATATATCTAACATTGTTATTTCTCCTAAACTGTAAAAAAAAAAAAAAAAAAAAAAAAAAAAAAAAAAAAAAAAAAAAAAAAAAAAAAAAAAAAAAAATTCAAGGAGTTTTGCAGGTAGTAAAACTTTTCCCTGCCCTGGGCTTGGGGGTTACACCTAACCATAAGCCAAAAGCGGGTTCCCAGGGTGGGTGTTTACTTACTTACTTACTAGATGGAACCCGTCAAAACTTCATGGCACCAAACAAAAAAGTCTAACTCTTTAAAATGTTATTTACTGACATAACATCAATAAATCTCTCATTATTTGGTACTAATTTCATATAAAATACATTCATATCTACTACGATCATAAAATCCTTATTAGAATCAGTAGATAATAAACTATGTAGTGCATACAAATGCATTTTGTGTGCACTAATGTTAGATAATGACGAAAATGTATTGTACAATATTATCGGTACATAGATATCGGTATCATGCTGATCGATGGCAAAGCACTTTTAAGTAGGGATGGGCAATGTCTAGAATTAAATATCATGATAAATCAGCATCTTTAGATCATATTCCGATATATCGATTTAGGAAAGTGCCCCCCCGGGGAGGGGGGGAGCAAAGTGGTGGGCGGAGCACTGGAAGTGCATAAAATGATTAAGCAGTCACAGGCCTTTCCAACGATATGTCACATAACGGGTGCCGGCAAAACTTAGGAAAGTGCCCCCCATGGGGGAAAAGTGGTGAGCGGTGCACCGGAGGGCCATAAAATGATTAAGCGGTCACAGGCCTTTGCAACGATATGTCTTATGAGGGGTGATGGCAAAATATACAAAAAGACCCTCCCTCGGGGGGGGGGGGAGGGACAAGTGGGGAGAGGGACCCTGATGGTGCATAACATGAATAAGCAGTCACAGGCCTTTCCAATGATGTCACATGATGGGTGTCAGCAAAATTTAGAAAAGTGCCCCCCCCAGGGATGTCAAAGTGGTGGGCGGGGCACCGGAAGGCCATAAAATGATTAAGCGGTCACTGGCCTTTGCAACGATATGTCACATGAGGGGTGACGGTAAAACTTAGAAAAAAGCCCTCCCGCAAGGGGGGGACAAGTGGGGAGAGGAATGCTGAAGGTGCATACATGAATAAATGGTCACATGATGAGTGTCGGCAAAATTTAGGAAAGTGCCACCTTGGGGGGCAAAGTGGTGGGCGGAGCACCGGAAATGCATAAAATGATCAAGCGGTCACAGATCTTTGCAAGATACGTCACATAAGGGGGGGGGGCAAAATTTAGAAAAGGCCCTCCCATGGGGGGGATAGGGACACTGGAGGGGCATAACATGAATAAGCGGCAACAGGCCATTCCAACGATATGTCACATGAGGGGTCTCGGTAAAATTTAGAAAAGTGCCCCCCAGACGTGGAAGTGGTCACCGGAGGTGCATAACATGAATAAGTGGTCACAGGCCTTTCCAATGATATGCCACATGAGGGGTCTCGGCCAAAGTTAGAAAAGTGGCCCTGAAGACCCAGCTATATAATTATTTCATTTGTCTAATTAAATCCACTGTTGCAAATAAAATGTTATATTTCATTTCTTTATCGTCCTGATTCACACATTGTTCGATAACAAAGAGCAAATATTCATCAACATCGCTGAAATCTAAATACCATAATGAAATGAAAGACATGGTGTCTGAAGCATAAAACGCATATGCTCAGAGATTCAGCTTACACCGTCAATACCATAAATATATATATATATATATGTATCATCTGATGTCAGTGATCACACAGAAAACTGCATGTACGATACTTATCACCCACCAAAACGAAATCACATACCATTAATATCATGAACATGGAACCCGAGGAATCGGTATTTAATATCACAATTTAGACTGGCAGAAGTCGCACCGTTAATATCAAGAATACTGAAACCGAGGAATTGGTATTTTTAATACCACGGTTTAGACTTGAGAGGAGACACTCCGTTAGTACCATAATAATCGGAACAGACGATTTAGTATTTAATACCACAGTTTAGACTGGGTCGAATCTGAAAAAGCGCTGCTTAATGTTGCGGTTTAATGAAGAACCACGATAATCACGGTTTACATCACGATTATGATATTCATGATATACCGTTTTGTAAGGTTTTTTAATATCGTTATCACAATTACCATTTTATATCAATTTTATCAATATATCGCCCAGCTCTACTTTTAAGTTATTTGCATTAAAGTACATAGATTTTTACCACAGAAAACAGCGAATGCTTACATGCATAAATATATAAATACACTAATTTTTTTATTACACAACGTAAATCAAACGTCTTTATATTTATTGATTGGCCCAGAAGCAGAATTTTCTGCGCCAGTCTGCAGCAAACAAAAATTTATCTGTGACCCAATAAGCCTACTATCATAAGAAATAACAGAAACACTTAAAGTAAGCAAAATTTCCATTTATAAAGAATATATATAATATAAGGATACAACAAATACCATAAATCTAGAGACTTAAAGCAAATTTCAGCTATTTTTTAAGCCCAGCATTTATTTTTAAGTTGGTGGATTAATCTGCAAGGTTTAAAATAATCTGCAGCGCCCGCTTCCGTGTTGCACTGTTTCTGCTACTGGGTTGATTGGAATATATATATATATATATATATTTTAAACCCTCCGAGCATCTTGAAGGCATTCCGGCATTTTCATAAAAATGCTTATAAAAATAATTTTAATTAAAATTTTCTTTTCTTGTTTGTTTCTAAAATACACTTCATGCTCCTTTATTTGATAGACATCTTGAAATACAATTCTGCTGAAAATATTTTTGTCTACAACAGATTAAAGTTGTTTTTGGGAAACAGAAAAATATGCTCAAACCGCTCAGAGAGTTAAAATATATCTTAATTTATTTCTGAGTAATATTGTACTGAGTACTGTTTCGGCCAGGTGTCATGAACTGTGCAAATACCGAATTAAAAAAAAAAAAAAAACTTGTGCACACATAAATGCACTCGCATATTAAAGTATAAATTTTTTAAATATAAATCAGTGTTGATTTCACCCCCCCCCCCCCAGAAGATTTGAGATTTTGTGTTTTCAATGGTCAAAAAGTGCAATCCCTCCTGGAGAAAAGTGTCTGAATTCAACACTGATATAAACAATGATTAAAGTGATGACCTGTCATATGCAAAATGCTTAAAAACAAACAGTGCCGATTAATTTTCTTGTTTATACAGTACATACAGTGTTTAGTTTTGCTTGCTACTTTTTCGGCCAGATGTCATGCACTCTGCAAATACACAATTAAAAAAAAAAAATCACTGGTGCACACATATGTGCACTCGCATATTAATGTATACATTTTAAAAATATAAACAATCAGTCAAGAAACAGTACAAAGTCTCTTAATTTTTAATCTGCATTATAACAATTCTTTAATTATGTTAGCTTACTTATCATAGAGTACTTTTTAAATGCACGACTTGATTAAAATGTTTTGCATTACAGTTTAATTGCTACAAACCTACAAACTGGTTAATTTATTTAATAGAAAACTTACCAATTGCTGAATAATGATCACCATCTTGCTGGGAAAAAAATAGTGTAACCAGTTTTGTGCTTCACACACTAATTGAGGAAGCATGTAAAACAATTTACTACACTAACTGAAAGATATCTGCATTAGAGTCCTGCATCAGGTCGGGTTACTTGCTTTTACCCGAACCGACTCTTGGTTCGGATCGGATCAATAGTAGATTTTTTGTTTCAGGCCGGGTTCACTTTCATTGTTTCGGTTTGGGTTTTGACTCTAATTGGTCGACCTGAATTTCAAATGATATCCAAAGTATTTTTTCAGGTTGAAGATCTATGTACAGGGGTGGGGAATTTCTAGAAAATCTTACCAGCCAAGGATTTATTTCACCAGCCAGTAAAATGCAATCTACAGTTGAAAATTTTTATGACAAAATTATGCAACTCAAAAATAGTTGGTTACTATTACTATAATGAATTTTCATATTTTTCTTCCCTATAAATTTTAAAAAAATAAACAAGAGATTAAAGTTTAATATAAAATAGAACTTAGTACCATGTTTACATCGCAATAATTAGGAAAGTTGAAAAATATAGCTAACTAATAAAAAAGTTTTCGGCATATCTCTATAGTTTGCAGTTTTCAAAAACTACCTAAAAATTCACTCGCATTGTTAGAAAATTCACTCGCCAATGGCGAGTAAAATGATGCATTTCCCTACCCTTGTCTATGTACAATAAGACCTCCATAATGGCTTTTCTTTCAAAAGGCAGACATTTCTATTTAACAAACACTTTTTAATTCCTAAACTTTATATATTTGAACTTTTATATAAATTTGAATAACACATGTAACATGTGTACATAAACTATCAAAAATATGATACATGTGGTTTTTGTGTGTATCAAAAACAAAATATTGATAATATTTTTCATATTTTGAAAATTATTTTTGCAGGTTCGGGTCGTATTGACTTAAAATAAGACATGGTACAGGCTCAGCAAAAAAAAAAAAAAAAGTTGAACTTTCACAGCCTCACAGACTTTTTACGAAATTCGAAATTTTCCGTAACATTTTGAGGAAATTTTCATTTATTCTGCGATCCCTTGACAAAATTAGTCTTTTTCTGCGACCATTTGACGAATCTTACCACAGGAATCTTATTAATGCATGAATTTTGTCTATCATCACTGTAGATTATAAATGTATGTAGAGAAATTTCTAAATCGCTCTTGTGAAGGAAAAGAAAATCAAAAAATTCACAAGTTGGTTACAAGAAATTCTTCAGTTAGTCATGAAGAAAAAAAAAATCAATTAATTTGCCCATCTACTGCTTAAAAAATCACAAAATTCATCAATCAGTCACAGATGAAAAAGAAAAATCGACAGTCGGTTGTTAGGGGAAAAATCATAAAATTTGTCAAGTGGTCACATAAAAAACACACAAAAATTGCCAATCGGTAGGAGAAAACATACGATTCATTCATAATTAATATCCATTATGAGGTTTTTAGGTTAAGAAGGAATGATTTTTTTTTCTTTTTCAGAACTGAATGGCTGAAATTTCAGAACAGAATCACCCCTTGCTCTTGAAAATAAAAGTGATGTTCTCAGAAAATCATTGGCAAAAAAATAATCCCCCCCCCCCCCTGAAATCATGCCATGTTGGACAGCGCTGATAAAATACATTAAATGTTTTCCCACCAACCAAAACACTGATAATTTTATTGTCAGTGTATGTGAATGAATTCTTACTTTGGAAAAAAGCTTTTTAAAATAGGATTACACATACTATGTATTTTGAAATTTATTTATTCTGACTTTTTGGGAATTAATCGTGAACTTTTCTTTTGATTTAGTAATCTTAATGGTCTTCAGATTTTCAAGTGGAAGCTGTTTAGAAATCTATTGGTATGCATCATATGATAGGGCATAGAGAATGTCACTTTGGTGGTTTTTAACACAAATCGCAACCGTCTGTCAACAAACATTGAAAAAACAATGATAACTTAGTTTAAAATATTTTTTGAGTTATGGGGATCCCACAATAAACAATTTAATTAATTTGTAATTCTGACTTTGAATTTTAAATTTACTTTAGTGAAAGCATTGAAAAATCCATTTATTTGTTCCCATCAGAAACATTGTAATCTGTTCTAGCTAAATAGTTTTAAGTTTTTTTAGTACCTTTTTTCGCGAAAAATCAATCGGCAAAATTAAGAACTTCATTTTGTTTAAATTTGTTAATATTTAAAGATATTTTATTTAAAACATTGTGATTAAACATTCATTGTAAGATATCTGCTTTAAAAATTTATATTTGTCTCAGCCTTTCCAAGTATTAAAATTTTCAGGCTTAATTTAACATATAATTTTTTATTAATGATTCAATTGTTAAAATTATCATTTTAGTTACATTTTCTAAAGAGTCAAGAACATATTTTTTGTTACTCGATATGTAATCAAAACAAAAGTTTAAGTTACTGCTGGATATTAAAACATTCCTAACGTAATCGATATGTAAACAAAAGTTTTCAGAAATTTCTGTTGCCCTTTTCAGAAGAAGCTATTCAACTATGAATCCATAAGGTATTATAAAAATAATTATTGATGATGGATATTAAAACATTAATAGATATTTCAAGAGAAAATAAAAGGTTCGTAATATCTACAAAACGATAGCGTGGTTAGGTTAAATCGGCAGAAAATAAAAAAGGACACATTAAATCTAAGTAAATCAAAAGAAAAGTTAAAAATGGAATCGTAAATCAGATTAAAAAACAAACAATAAATTAACAAAATACCTAATAAAGTGTAATCCAATAATTATTTATGCAAAGCAATGAGAAATAGCAATGGTTGAGTTGAGTCACAAGTCGAAAACCTCGAGTCACGATCATAAACAAAAAATTAAAAATAATTTTTTTTGAAAGTTGAAAAAGAATGATAAATAACAATTATATTGAATACATATAATTAAAAATAAAATTCCCCTTTTTTAAAAATGAATCTAAATACTTTTTCGACAAAAAGCAGTAATATGGAATAATAATTTCTTCATAACAAAAGAGAAAGATAATACCAATCGAAATTTCATTTAATATATTTAATATTTTAAAACACATAATAATTAACATTTAAAATTTTAATATTTAAAAAAAAAAAAAAAGATTTACTGCCTACATTCAGATTGTTAACTCAACTTAGAATACCTAAAATGACTTTGCAAATCTTCTGATTACCTCGCTCGACCTCGTTTTATTTTTATACTCACAGCAGATGGATTAAGACTCCTCCTACATACGAAGTGACGTCAAACCTATTCACCAATCACAGACGAGAAAAGTAAAAAAAGCGATTTTTTAAAATAACGATTTTTAAAATAAAACGAGTTTTCCCAGAAAAAAGAAAAGTGTTATTCACCTCGTATTAATCAGATATATATTATATATCAATTTGAGAAAAATTGTTAGAACCGTTTTCGAGATTTTCATATTAGGAACTTCCTCGATAATCATACCAACGTTTTCACTTTAAAAATGGCTATTTAGATCTCAAAATATACTGCACGTAGAAATGTAAAAAATTCAGTATACGATTAGACTGCAGATATAAGACTGTTCTAGAAAATTCAGAACAATAGGACCTATATCTGCTGAGTTATTAAAAGGCGGCTTTTCGCGTTTTCTTTGATGTCGAGTTAGCTGTATATATGAGTTCCGCCATCTACGAATTCTACGATACGATACGATACGATTTTATCGATACGATACGATTTTAGGCTTAAGGCTGCGTCACTCGGAATACTACCGTCTTCCATGATATATATACATATATATTGTCTTTAATTGTTTATGGCATCAAATTTGATTGTTTTTCATATGTTTTAAATGAATTAATCGTCCGCAATATGCTGGTGAATTATTGGTATTGTATTTGATTTTCTGTTGCATGTCATAGGTTCCATTTTTATTTTCAGTTTAATTGTTCAATTTAATGTCAGTGTAATATATTAATGCTAAATTTATTAATTTTATTTTATTAAATGGATATAGAGTGCCGGAGTATAAAAAAATTCTACCTGACTCTGATTCTGTCCTTCCAAAAATAAATAAATAAATAAATAAATAAATAAAAATACCCCTATCATAAATTTAGATTCATATTAGTAAATGTTTTCCTACTAATTATTGATTCATAGTAACATCAGAAATTCAATCAAATCATTTACTATTTACTTTTAAGTATTTATGCAAAACGAAGAAAGAGTTATTAAAAATATTTATCTAGATGCAAACTGAATATATACTTAAGCGAAATAAATAATTGCTGTAAAAGATTGTAAAATGAATAATTGCTGTAATCTTTTAAAGTTCAGTCAATATTTTCACCCTACTTTATCCGTTTTCGATCATCTGATAACACCGGCAAGTTTCCCCTTAGTTTTCGGCCTGCTGGTAACGGCGGCAAATGGACCGAGCGCGACTACTAACGTTCTAAAAAATGTCGCGACTACTCTCGGGTTAAGTGACTATAAATATAAATAATGTAATATTGAGATTAATGATACTAATAACCTGTTTTTTTCTTCAATAATGTATAATATATGTTTTTTACATTTAGTGTATTCCAAACTCTCAAAAGGATAGATGCGGCGATTTAATGCTGCAGTTGTAACTAATTAAATTCTGTTTTTTTTCTTTAAAAGTTCAAATCAACATTTTTTACAAGTCTCAAATGTAATCACGCGTGCTCAAAAACAACACAGAATATTATAGCATTAGCAGTGGATCAGAATGGGAAACGACGAGACTTTACAGATTACATTACCATGATGACGGATTCCAGATAAAGACAAAGACTTATATAAAACATAAATACAAGTTAAGCAATTTCTCTCTTAACTATGCTTTTAATATTGAGATATGAATAAATAATAAACTGTGAGAAACAACGAATTTAGCGCAAACTCTTCATTGGATAAGTTGAAATACGTGTAACAATCCTCATGAGAGTAAACTGGTGTCTCATAGATAGGGCATCTGGAGCCTTCGAACGTATCCGCCAATCCCTTTATAGATACTGCCATGTATGTATCGATGTTGATTGTGTTACATTTGAACACTTATTGTAATTTTTATGTCAATAAAACGCAAGTTTTCATTTCTCAACGTTTATTGTTTTTAGCCGAAAGTTTTCATTTCCATCCCCTCATTAATGTACCAAAAGGCTTATTTACGTGTTCTGTACCTTCCCTTATAGGAACTTCACCCCTTCATGGAAACCCTGTATATTTATATATGTACAAAATAGAAAAAATAGAAAATCATTTCTCTAACGTTTTATTAAAAGTAGCGATTTTTCATAAAATATCATGGTAAGTCTTGAGACATTAAAAAATAAATCACTGTACATAGATACAGAAAAATTATTTTGTAATGTTAAAAATTGCAAAAAATACAGTAGATAATGATGAATAGAGATTGATTCATTACATTTTTATTCTGATAAGCTAAATGTTAGCATCCAGTTTTTTACTTTCTTCTATCTTCAATAGCA